>SMMW01000160.1:0-1200000 GCA_004794655.1 Marisa cornuarietis
TCAGAAAGAGTTAAAGGTTATCTACTGAATACTCACGACTGATATCCCAGCTGCCTGCACACCACTGTAGCCGCATTCACTCCCCAACCGTCGTCACATATTGTGCCTGCAAATTGTACATGTGTACGTTTTACTCTTCAAACTCCCTATTTTACTGTTCATTGTTTACAACTAATCATCATTCTGCGCCCCTATTATTGATTGTTCATTGGGGAGTAAATAAATAAAAAATGTTTTGGGGATTCTACAGTTCCCATCTCTGATAAACAAATGGACACCAGTATGTGGCTCACTGAAATGTAGTAATGCACCAATCTACATCAGCATATTACATCTTGTATGTGAGTCTATGAGCCAGCATCTTGCACAAATCCACATCAGTGCTCTGTATCTTGTATGTGAGTGTATTAGCATTTTGAAACTATGGACTCTAACATCTTGCACACATGCCCACGTACACACAAGGAAGTCAGTATTCTGCACATTTGCATTCTTAATTTACGCATATTAACACCAGGAATTTACTCGTATACATACCAACACACACGGAAATCACTAACTTACCCACATTTATACCAGTATCTTGTCCACATACATACCAACACACATGTAACTCTGTGTTCTGCACACCTGTGCCCGTAACATGAAAGACCCCAGCAAACACTCACCCCAGGTATTGTTGTGGTAGATCTCCACCCGTCCTGACCCGGACACCTGTGATGTACCTGGCACCAGTCTCAGAGCGCCTTCAGTCGGCGCTGCTGTCTGGCCATTGGCATCTGCAGGACGTACGCGGAAGAGGATAAAATGTGAACGTTTGGAAGAGAATTGCGCGTGAAATTTTGTCTATATGGGGCGGTTGTTATTAAGCGAGGGCAAGTCTTTTCCCGGGCACCACATGAGGAACTCAAGGACAAGCGTCTTGTAGTGCCCGCGGGGTCTGGACATCGCCTTTGAGCTTTTACTTGAGTTCCCTATTTTGCCTGGGCCAACGACTGACTCTCGCTTCATAACAGAATATTACATCGCGCACCTGCACATAAGATCAAAGATGAAAACAAAATTTATTGAATAATCCTTAATGCCGTCACCGTGGGTACAAAATCAGTGTATTTTACTTGTCCATCGGTCACCCTTCAGCGCAAAGAAGGACACCATTGAGCGCGATTCTGATAAGAGATTATTAAAATATATTGTGACTGCCTTTGAATATTCTTAAATGTTTAATCGTTTAAAAGAAAAATGAGGGACTGACCTAACGGATAAATAGACCAGTAGCTGAGTGGAAGCTTCACAGCATCCATATTTCACATTTTTAACTGTCAGTTACTTATATCGATATAAAAATGTCAAGTTTTAGATATCAAATTGCAATTTAAATAAGTATCTGCAGCAGGTCATTTCAACCCTAGACCTGGAAATATGTTATCTGTAACTCATTTAAAGAATACTCGTTCTCTGACCTACTGACCTTAATTTGCGCTGTTGAGCTTTTCCTCAGTTTAAGTAGACGTTAATTAAATATATTTCTTAATCTGACCTACTTGAAATTTTATCTATTTGTTCATAGTTATACTACTGTAAGTTATTTTAGTTATCACCCTTGAAGAGGACGTGAACCACACGCAGGGAAAGAACGACTTTCGTAAACCGAAGTCGTAGTTTCCACTAACTACATTTCTTTATGGACAATATTTTGTAAGTTGAAGACACATATACAATCAGCTCCAAAAATGAACTTCATAAGCAAAGAAACGTATACAGATCTTAAAGGCCGACAACTTGTGTAACGCCTACTCCCTCCTTGTTGTTTTTAAAAAAACAACAACAAATGCTAATGTCCTTATTACAGTTTCTAGATTACTCCTGACGCTACAAAGATTAGTGTCTTCTAATGTTGCAAGACTTTTCGTTTGTCAATGTGTTGTCACAGACTTCAAATTTACACAGTGTGAGACGACGACCCAGCGCGATAGTAGATAATGTTAGTGGGGCATCAGGACCATGCCACTGACTACCAAGGTGTGAAAAGCAGATTGCCTGCTGCTGATAAGTGCTTGCCGTCACTTACTTTGCTGGGCCAGTCTGTGATAAGATTATCGCAGTCCTTAGCGACCCTAGTACTATCTTCTTGTAGACACGTGTTCTTGTAAGTGAAAGCTTTCATCATGTCTACCTTTATGATTGCTTTGTCCTCTAACTCTCGTAGAAGACTTTGACCTGTCCAGTACTAAACGTTCAGATAACACTGCTACAAATTGGTGGATTTTTTCCCTTGTTGCAGATAGTTGAAAATCGTTATTAATGTCATTAATATGATTTTGAGTATACTGATAACTAGTTTCAAATTAAACATGGTTATCCACAAAAGCAGTCCGTGTCTTAGGAAAAGAAGAGTAAATTTGAATGTATCAATCGAGGTGTTTCTGGTTTTTTGGGTAACAGCTTATGTTATCTGGACCCGCATTTATGGATATCGGCAAGGGCATGGCGGGAATTTCTCATTAAAGATGTCACTGCGCATGCGTTTATGGGTGAGAGGATGAGGCGTGAAATGTGGAACTAAAACAAGAAATATTTCAAAATTAAAAAAACAAAACAAGCAAGAAGCTATAGAAAGTCAAATTTATTCATTCTGAGTAGATGATTTTCCTGAAGAAAAATTATATCAAAAAAATATTTGTTTTCATTTAGAAGCAAAAGACTGAAAAATATAGGAAGGACGCGATTGTAAAGTTCAGTTTCTATTTATCTCTTTTGCCTTCTAATTATGAATTCAACCGAAAAAAAACGGAATTAACCGAAGAGTACGTTTCCATTATTGGGCATCCAGTTTCTTTGTTAGGTCCAGAAAACTTCAGTAAAGCTAAAACACGATCTCAGCCATATTTACAGGAGGTAATTACCGTAAGGGAACATGCTCCTCCTATAATATCAGCTGGTAAAACGATTTAGGTAGGCGTATCATGAATACCGGATTTGAGCCGCTGTCACCGATTGGCCGATTTAACCAGTTTGGGTAGGGTTGCCCAGGTTGTAAAGAATAGGTTTTCTATTCAGCAGGACATCTCACTCAAATAACACACACACACACACACACACACACACACACACACACACACACACACACGCACACAGACAACTAGGCAGACGGAGAGAAAGGCAAGCCAACAAGTAGACAGGCAGAAGAATGCACACACGCACGTACAACACTTACTTACCACGCACACCTCTCTCGGAGAGGGAGAGAGAGAAAGACTAGTGCGAGTTCAATGATAACGAAGACAATCGCTTCCATTTCATGTTAATATTATTAACTTTTACAAAACAAAGAAGCTTCTTGGTGTGACCGTCTTAAAATTCCCTGTATAGATTTTGTTCATACTGTATTGCAATTTCTCTAAAACACTTTTGTTTATTTCACTGCTTCTATTTAACACAGCAAAGAAGAAAAAAAATGAAGAGACACTTTAAAAACTGCTTGTACACATTTAAACCCTGACATTGCTTTTGTTTGCTTGTTTACTACCTACAATGTAACTCTGAAGATCGTTTTTGAGTTACTATTATTAATCAAAGAATACTGAAATATCAGTGTTTAATGACTTAATTAAGTCGTTGCATCTGATTTGGATTACTCACCTCCTAGAAAGAATGTAGCAAGGATGAAAAAAAATATCCTTTTCTTCATCGCATTCAAAATATGTTCAAAAAGTCTTTTTCCTGAATTTTGAGATTTGGTCCCAGAAACAATCGTTCTTGCGAAGAAGACGATACTCTGTCACACAATAATGTTTTGAATGGAAATGGCGTTGACACTCGTGCAAAAGTTTGAACACTTTACTTTTGGAGGAAACGGTAGCTTGTCTCTCTCGCTCTTTGAAGTCCAGTGATTGGAGTTTCAGTCCAAGGACATGGCGGCTACGCTAAGATGAAAGAGAAGTTTGAACGCGGTGGCGAACGGGTGAAAGCTTATTAACGGCCACCCCACCCGCGGCGACTTAAAGAGGGGCTGGGACTGTCGGTGCCAACCACGTTACACGTGCACAGCCACGGCACAACTACGTGCCTGGGACCGCAACACACCAGTCAACTGAGCAGTCAGCGCCTCGGGTTGAGGTTCCAACCTGACGTCATTGCTCCACCCCTCTTTTTTGTCACCCGGGTCTGGCCTAGCACCTGCTGCACGTGAGAGTGCTCATGATCCCGGATGTACTTCACCTCGAGTTCACGACGCTGTAGACAAAATAACAACAAAGTTTGTTGCTGGACTGTTATGGCAGGGGAATTTTATTCTGCTTCCAATATTTCACAGAATAGAATAAGAATTTACTCCTCTCTCATCCCACTCGGATTTACAGGACGGGTGTGATTGATACGTACCCTTGACAAATTATACCAGATACGAGATAAAAAATAAAAAATAAAAATCAAGACGTGGGTTTTTATCGTGATGGACAATAACATCTTGTGCCGACACGCTCCTTGAAGTAGTCAGTCTGATTGTTACTGAACTTGTAGTCGCATGCTCATTTGTGACTATAAAGATCAAACAATATACATGAGCAATCAGTGAGAAAAAAGTTTGCATCATGTAAAGTTTAATAGAAAATAGTAATGAAGTTGGTCTTTGATAATATTTGATGCTATTATTATAATTATTATGTTGAATATATTACATGAAGCAGGGCGTTTGATATTTCAGTTGTTAAGTTTTGGGGTAAGCATGAAGTTTTGGCTATTGTTTGGCTGTTTGTGTCTATGTTGATGAGCCTTGAGAGTAATCTCCCCCATCTTTCTTTTTCACTCTGTTTTGTTCTTCTCGTTTTCCCCCCTCTCTCTCTCAACTTTTGAAACGCTTAACTTTCTCTACCCTTGTCTTTTGTACTTTCTCTTACCCACCCACCCCCCACCTCATTCTCTCTCTTCAGCTGTATAGTTATTAATGCTCAACACTTTCATTTAACATCGCTGATCACGTCAATGTGTAAGACATAAAGCTGACTATATTCTAAGTTTATAAAAATATTTATTTCAATTCTTGAGATCCCGTTTCCTTACAGAAAAACAACACAGCTCAAGTCAAAGACAACAAGAAGTTGGATCAGTCAGCCCTCTGTTCATTTCTTGGAGACCATCATATACAATAAACGTTTTGTTTGGGAGTCATGCGAAGACGTAAAAATAAGAATATAGAGGAGTACTTTACTCAGCTAGAAAGAAACTCGACCGAAAAATCGTTTGATAACACCACCAGGCTGTCCATTGGTCCTCACGGGTACTGGGGTACTGCTATCTAGCGTGTGCCACTGCGAGACTTCGGGGTCGGGGATGGAGAGGCACCCGTATCAACACCCTTGGGTATCGGGACGGTGCGGCTCTCACGTAGTAACGTGCCAGGCTGACACGAAGAAAAGGGTGGAGATAATAGCCAACTGTGTGTGTGTGTGTGTGTGTGTGTGTGTGTGTGTGTGTGTGTGTGTGTGAATAACAATCCATGTCTGTTATCTTTCTTGCATGTAAAGAACTACTTATGTGAAGATGTTTTTGTTGATATCTTTTGTGTGTGGATATTTAGCAGGTTTGATTAGCTTAATTTGCTTTGGGTTGTGTTTTATTGCTAATGTTACGTAACTACACAGTAATATATTCCATAAAATGTAACGAACTATTTTTCTTTTTTCCTTTCTTACTTGTTCAAATTTGATTATTTCATTCCCTCTAACCATGCCATCTTTTATCCTGTTCCTCCATTCACCTAAGTACAGCGGGGTGGGTGTGTTGGATGTGCATTTTTCCTTGATAGTTTATGCATAATTAACTACTTATATACATAGCGTATACGCTCATATTATCAAATGTGTGTATTTATTCATGTGATGGGGAGGGATGGAGGTAAATAGCTGAGTGGTTAGAGCCCTCTTGACTAAACTTCGATGTGCGCAGATTCGATACCCGTGTGGCGCAGCGAACTTGTCCAGTCTACCCAGGTGTAGAGAATGGGTATCTGACTCCACAGGGAGCTGGGTAAGTTAAGGGGCAAGAGAGGGGAGATGGACACCGTCCCCACGAAATAGCTGAGTCCGAGGGAAGTAAAGGTCGTCTCGAACACCTCACTCCCTATGCGACCTAAAATACGATTAGGGGACGAACTTTTCTTTTCTTGGAAATACAAGTCTCTATGAATATGAACTTGTATGCTTCTACGTATGTCCAATAACTTTTGTTATAAGTGGACGAGTGAATGTGAGCATCACAGGATGGGTGGACAGGATAGAGATAGTAATTCCGTGCGTCCATCATGTTGAGGGGTTCTCAGAGTGATTTATCATAAAAGCAACACCATAACCGTTTGCGTATGACAAAAAATGTGTTAAGTGCTGTTAAAGAATAATGTACACGTGGTAACAAATGCAGTCAATGCAAAGTGGGAACAGATAAAAGAATGCATGAAAAATACGAGACCTGAACGATTGACCGGTAATTAAAATTGTGAGTGAAAGTGTGTCTATATTTATGGTAATTGTGTGTGTGTGTGTGTGTGTGTGTGTGTGTGTGTGTTTGCTTGTGGGCTGTGTGCAGAGTTGTTTGTGCACTCGTAATTCATATAATAATAACAAACGTGTGATTTCTATAGTGCATGATCACGTTCACGAGGGAGCATGCTCTCAGCACTTGAGACAAGTAGGAGACATGGACAGAATGCAAAGAACGGAAGGAGAAACAAATATGACATGTAATAAAAGACAAACAAACATAGGAATAGCAAAGAGGAATCATGGAGCAAAGAGTAAAGCTAGAGAGTATTATATATATATATATGTGGTATGTTGTGTCTATTGTGTGTGAAGTATAGGCAGAGTGCGTGTGCATGCGTGGTGATGGTGTATGTGTGTGTGTGCGCGCGCGTGCTCGTAATGCATATATGTAGCGTGCTGTGTGTGCAGTGTGTGTGTGTGTGTGTGTGTGTCGGTGTGTTTGTGACGCTGTGTAATATGACATGAAAATGGTTACTTCGCTTTTCTACCATGTGTCAGCAAAACAAGAGAGTGCGAGCTAAGGAGCTAAGAATAGAGAGAGATAAAAAGAGAGGAGTCTATAAGTTAATGGCAAAAGATAAATATGTACTTTGCACGAAACAAAAGCCTGCGATAACATAAAAACTACACGTGAAATGTATATTCAAAGAGAAGTTTTTATTCTGTGTCCACACATACATAAATAGTCCGCACTACCAACAATCTCTAGCGCTCTTACGCTACTGCACCAGACTAGATGAACTACTTTCTTCCCGTACACGCACTTGTCGCTCGCCCTACTAAATGAGCTGTTCAGGTTGTCAGCTTGAGAAGAGCACTGGGATTTCCTACCTTCACGTTTCGAAACGATTTGCTTCATTTTTATGTTTACTACTTTATAAACAGATTACTTGTGGATTCCCTGATGATGATGATGATGATGATGATGATGATGATGATGATGATGATGATGATGATGATGATGATGGTGGTGGTGGGGGTGGGGGTGATTGTACCAAACAATCATTATGACTCTCCCCCCCTCTCTCTCTATACATATATATGCTTTAAACTTACAAAACTGTATGCTAATGGCTCGTAACTATCATGAGGATTCAAAAAACAAGAAATTTAATTAAGGCCGCCGATGTTTAAAAATCAATTTTATTCAAACCTTTATGGGTAGATTCAATTCAAGTTGGAGAAAAAAAAATCTTTGTCATCAGATTGTCAAGACAGTCTTTTACTGGCATTTATGACAAGTGGGGTCTTTTCGTTCAAGGCTAGCCAAATGCGCCAACCGTAGATCGAAGTACCCGAGTGTTCTGGCATCAACACAAATGCTGCTCTTTGCTCACGAGTCATAAAGAGGATTATCTAGTCCGTTAGTCTCTCTGCCGGAGATGTGATACGTTGGCTGCAGTGATGACATTGATGACAGGGGCACTGACGCGGGGTTAGCCGATGCCGGTCCCATGATTCTGCAAAAAAGAAAACACAAAATGTCTGACAAGCTTTTCTGATCTTAGAAAAGTGATTAAGACATAGAGACAGAGAAAATTTTAAAAACATAGAGACAATTTTAACTAAATCCTTATTTTATGTTTATCGCACCGTATGATGAAAGAGGTGATAGCAGACGTTCAGCAATGAATTATAAATTTGGTAGAAAATGGGGATAATTATATAACATGAAAGCACTGTTCACTGGTTTAGAGGGAGTAGCGATAACATCACTATGCACAAAAAGAAGCGCTCATTGGGCCGATAGAAAATAAGCAAAATGATGGAATATCGAACAAGAAGCTATTGTGAGTTCTTGTGAGGCGACGAGAAAGTAAAATGGGCATAGTGTCTGCAAGCGCTTGTCAAAAGACCGCAAAATAAACACATCAATAAATAAAAGCGGTTGGTGACGCGGAGACGCTGGAATTTAATATTTTAATAATCGAAACTTGTCAATGGCGAGGTCATAACATGTGCAATACATAATATACTCCTGGTCTACTATGAACTACTGGTTACCGCCGTTTGTAGAGGAGGAAGCCCCCAGTGAGTAGAAGTGTCAACACGATGATTGTAGCGACGACTCCAGCAACGATGGATGATGTGTTAGAGGAGCCACTGCCGCCTCCACTGCCCTGCTGGGACATGGAGCTTGTCGCACTCTGCTGGGACACTGACACTAAATATGAACATTGAGTAGGAGCATTAAAGACCAAAATCCCGTTATGCTCAGACGTTTGCTTAACGTAAAAGCTGGGTGTAATAAACTTTAAATACTTTCATGCTGGGTCACGGCAATTGGTGTACTCTGTTAAAGTCACTGATATAAAACAGAAACACAGATCATTAACACTATTGACTATTATTATTATTATTATTATTATTTTACCATCTGCAATGACCGCTATGAATAAAAATATTATTAAGTTCACTGTAGTACACAAAAACTTTGTCTAAACGAAGTCACTCTCTTCGCGCAATATATAGCCAACATCCGCCCCCACCTCTCTCTCTCTCACACACACACACACACACACACACACACACACACACACACACACACACACACTCTCTCTCCCCCAAACACATACAGTCTCACACACTCTCTCACTCTGTCTCACATACATATTCTCCCTCACACACACTATATCTCTCTCACTTACACTTTCTCACATACACATAATCTTTCTGAAACTCTCTCTCACTCACACACACACACACACACACACACACACACACTCTCTCTCCCCCAAACACATACAGTCTCACACACTCTCTCACTCTGTCTCACATACACACTTACATATTCTCCCTCACACACACTCTATCTCTCTCACTTACACTTTCTCATATACAAATAATCTTTCTTAAACTCTCTCCATCTCTCTCTCTCTCTCTCTCTCTCTCACACACACACACACACACACACACACACACACACACACACACACACACACACTCATTCTCTCTCGAACACACACATATACAGACAGACGCAGGCGTCACTCACTGCAGGTTGCCACAGTGCCTGACCACGTGCTGTCTGACAGGCAAGTTCTGACCGCGGTGCCGCTGACCAGTACGTAGCCGCTGCTGCAAGCTTGGATACAAGTGCTTCCAACAGTCAGCACACCCGAGCAGCCTGCCACCACCCCATTGACTGGAGGCGGAGGCTTTTGGCAAGTCACAGCTGAAAAGGAAGCTTTCTTATTTTTCTAGTTTTTTTTATTCTGATTACTACTTTTTTTATTACAGGGCCGCAAATTACAAATTAAAACATTACAAAGCCATTCTTAACTCGGACAAATGTCAAACGTTTAACCAGGTTTGGCAAAGTTGTGTGTAAAGGTCAAAGGTGGTCAAACGTTCGAGACGTTGTAATTTTGGAAAAATGTTGATTTAGATTGAGACTTGTTGGCCACTACGCTGTCCAAAAGTAAGATTAGGACTTTGTGGGCACTTGGGACTGGTGGGAAACCTGCCCTGTGACGAAGTAATTATGAGAGAATTATATACACTTACGGTTACAGACAGGCAGCGTTCCCCAAGCAGCTTGCGCTCCATTCAGTGCGCAGGTGATGACGCTGCTTCCGCTCAAGCTGTATCCGGTTCGGCAAGTGACGGTGCACGTGCTGCCCAGAAGGTTCTGGCAGCTCGGGGTCTGCAGCACGGCGTTGGCAGGCAACTGCAGCTTGGTACAGCGGAGAACTAAACATGCAAATGATGGTCGCAAGGTCTGATTGGTGAAAACATCAAAAGCAGTGTCCTATAGTATTTTAGAATAATAAATAAATCCTTAAAGCAAAAATAAATTAATCTTTTTTCCGAAATAATAAATGAATGTCCTGACAGCAAAAAGAACGAAATCCCTGAAGAATAAATAAATAATCTCAAAAGGATAAATAAATCCCGAAAGAATAAAGAAATCAATATGCTAATTACAGAACTGAAAAATTCAAAGATCCAAATACCATGCTAGTCTTCAATGTGGTTATTTAAAACTGAATAATAGAAAATTCATGATTATGATTAGTAAACGTACAACACTAGGAAAGTTTAATTTTTCTGAAAAACTGATTTTATTTGGGTTACAGGACAACATTTGTACAGACAAAATGTTAGACCTAATCATCCTACTAGCAAAATATTACATTTATATATGCAAATGGAAAAACGATATACCCTCAATACATGTTTTTTGAAGAGTGTAAAATACAGATATAATATAGAAAGATACCAGAGTATTTTAAGTAATAAATTAGACTTATTTGAAGTAAAGTGAAAACTATATCTACAATTATTAATATAAGCACAGTTGGTGGAAGCCGGGATGTTCTTACTAGTAATGTCTTTCACTCTTTCTGCACATCTTTCCTCTCTACTCTTTTCCCCCCTTCTATTGTATTTGAAATGATTAATGTGATAAATGTCATGTATTTATTGGGTGCTTGTTAAATAAAAATAAAAATAAAAAAATATATTAAAAAAATAGAAAATTTACAATACAAAATAATTCTACTTTCTAATAAAAGACTTACTATTGGAAGAGATAGGTGTGGTTTTAGAAGACAAATAATGCACCATTAGAAGTATTTCTTACACAAAAGAACCTATGACAGAGGGAAAGACACACACACACACGCACACACGCACGTACGCACGCACGCACGCACGCACGCACGCACACACACACACACACAAGAATGAATCAGACGCCTCAGCAGTTTACGACGGCCTCTCACCTGAAACGATCACAAAGAAACTGCAAGTAGCTGTAAAGCCGGCGCGGTCGGTGGCTCGGACCACAACACTGTGTTGACCTTCCGAAAGGGTCACTCCTGACGTCATACTTGACGTGACAACCACTTGCTCTTTGCCCGCATTGTCTTGCACTGTGGCAGCTGCCCACGTGGCTTTCGCCGTGGTCCTCGCACTGGCTGCTGTCACCGTAATGTTGCCTGGACATGTTATTGTCGGTGGCTGCACATCTGAAAGCAAAAATACATTAATAATGATGATGATGATGATGATGATGATGATGAGGAGGAGGAGGAGGAGGAGGAGGATAAAAAGTGAAAAATGATGATGCACTAATCGAGCGTATTGTATATTATATAGCAAGCTTGATGATCTTGACAGAATGAAACATACAGATACGTATATAGAGTAAGTTGTGGTAAATTCAGTCAGTCAGTCGTTCGTCATTTGAGTGGTACCTGTCGCTTTGTACGTTGAAGGACAGTCTTCGACAAGGTGTCGTGCCGGGTCACATGGCCAGACCAGCTTACGTTGCTTGACTGTGTTCCTGGTGGTGGTGAGTGGTAATGTCACAGAAAGAAGGTCTATATCGGGGTGGTTCAGCTTGTCACTGTTATATCCGACTGTCACTTCGGTGACCTCCCCACCCTAACGTCCACCCAACAAGGACTCGAGAGTAAGACGAAACTTGAGGATCTTAGAAGGGGATGAAACCTCTGAACTACCGTGCTCGCAAATATGAAGATAGTGTTTCTTTAATTCAGCAAGAGATGTCGGTCGCCACATTTTACAGACGAAGCAGAAAGTCCTGTCTGCCGATCCTAGAATCAATGACGTCATTTGGAGACCAAACTTTTAAGTTTTGACGTACTCTATTATTTTTTATTTTTTATTTATTATTTTTGTTTAATTTCCTGTTGTTCTATTTTTTCTTTTCTTATGTTTTTGCTGCGCAATGAGCATTCTTCTGAATGGATATCTGCGCATTATAAATGAACATCATCATCGTCATCATCATCATCCTCATCATACTCACGAAATGTGACGTGCTTCCCCCCCACACACACACACACTTACGTAATTGTTTTAAATGACGTGAGTGAATTTTGTCGTAGAAACATGTCAGAACGCAGTGTTCACTGGGAAATGAGATAATCAACCTCAAATATTTCACAATTACCATCGCACACAGGCATTCGCCCGCTGCCGCTCCACTGGCCAGAGGTGGTGCAGGTCAAAACTGGCGACCCCGAAGTGAGCCTGAAACCATTCTGACAGGAGATGCTGCAGTTGCTTCCAGACGGGCTGCTTGATGTGAGGCAAGTGTTGGGGCTGATGGACCCGTAGACTGGAGCTTTCAGCGGAGGACACGTGACGGCTATTGAGTGGATGGGAAAAAAAAAACCAACCTTATAAAAGGTATCACACATAGGTCACTTGCAAGATGATGACGAAGTTAACATGTCTTCCATTGTATTTTGTCCAATACAACAGTGTTTCCAGGGATAAAAAGTCAAACGAGGAAGAACAAAGAGAAAAAACCTTTTCCCTGCCCTTTTTTCATGGACTATCCTAGCTGCTTATTCGCAACGATGTAATTTTTTTGAAGATCAGATAAACTTCTCCATCGCTAAATTTTAAAATTAAAAAAATCCTCATCTGTCTTCTGCGCACCTTTTACTTGAAAAATCATTAAAATAACACGGATAAGCGCTAGAGTGGAAAGTGTAATGCTTTAATAATAATCACAACAATAACAATAATAATACATTTTCATAACTCATTTGCCAGCGCAATGCGCTTCACTAACACAAAACGAGTTATACAAATGTACACATACTGGCTTAAAATGAACAAAGCATACATACATAGACCAAAACATATCAACAAATATACAAAACTACTACAACATCGAAGTATAGGAGCAAGATTTTGCAGTGACGAAGAGATGGATGAAAGTTCGTCTAATACTGGTTTGAAGTTATTTCATCAACTTCTACGAACAGCTGCTGAGAGCAGGACATGTCAAAGCCTAGTCCAAATCACGAATCCCAGACACTTAATCCCCAGACACTTAATCCCCTAGACTTTTAATCCCTAAGCACTTAATTCACAGATAGTTAATCCTAAAAATGAAATGTCAACTATAAAAATTATGAAGTCAGTGAAAAATTTAATTAAAATTAAAATAATTATTTTCATATAAACATCACAATAAGTTTCACAATTAAAATAATACTTAACTTCAACATCATTTCGACATCTATAACATTAGTTAAAGTTCATGTGAGCTATTGAATTCAATGTTCTTCAACAATATGTTATGAAAATTGTTCTTAGGTGTTCGTGAGGTAATTGTTTATAATTAATACAACAGGTAAGCTAATGGTTGTCAGCAAACCACTCTAGGCCCTAATTGGGGCGATTTTTACCTCCCATTAGAGTTACAACGCGAAACATTTCTCTTACGGTTATAATATTTCAAGTTCACAAAATTGCCTCTCAACAACGAATAAAAATATTCTTACTAACTCAGGACTCGGCAAAGGCATTAACCCTCTGACTCCGCAGGGTCAGTTTCGTGGCTTTACCAGCTTACTCCGCAACCAATAAAAAATTTGTTTTATTAAAAGGTCATTTCTCTTTAGTTTGGAGCCATTTTGAGTGTTGTGTCGCGATTTGGGGGCATTTTTGAGGATTAAGTGTTTGGGGATTAAGTGCCTAGGGATTAAAAGTCTAGGGGATTAAGTGTCTGGGGTCACCCCAAATCACACCTCACTTATCGACAGCTCTTCGTCTTTGACAACCACAGATCCAAAATCTAATAAGAGGAAAATGTAACGACGAAGCACATGACCAGAAAAAAGTGAAGATTGCCTGGTTCGAAAAAAAACAATACTATATTGACAACACATTAAACCACCCAGTGACGGTCAACTCACGGTTGCATGACGGCGGAGACGGTGTCCAGGTGTAGGAGCTCCCACAAGTGACTGTGGCTACCGGAGACCCGTTTGCCATCTGATAACCCGGGAGGCACATGACCTGGCACGTGGCACCGTAGTGGGTGGGACATGTTAACGACACCAGCTGAGCATTCTGGGGCGCTGTGTAGGGCTGGCATCTCCCCACTGAGAGAACAAGCGGAACAAACAGCCTATAAGCAGCATCATGCACAAAAAGAGTTTAGACTCATGACGTCACGTTTATCTAAATATACACCTAATATATATTCACAGCTTTCTCATTGACTGAAGCCTTGGCAATGTAAACACATGAATGTACAAGCCTGACGTCTGTGGTGTTGACCTGTTTTGGTGCTTGGTGATGTTTGTAGGTGTGAATCTCAAGAGCAAAATTGGGAACATTTAACTAGATTTGAGCAAACGACTATCATTTCCATGAAAAAAATGCATCCTACGAGGCCTTTAATAAGGAACATTAAAGCGGTATATGAAGGCTAGTCGTAGCTGCACCGTACCAGTCACAGTGGCGGAAAAAGTGCACGTGGCACTGAGACCCGTGGGGTCAAAGGCCGTAGCGCTGATGTTGTAGACGCCCTCACTGAGGACTATGGGTGACGTCATGCTGACGACGATGTTGACGCTGCCGCTGTTGTCGGTTGCTGTAGGCGACGGCCACGAGATGGAGGCGGAGGTGTTTCCCTGGGCTGCGTTTGCGATGACGTTGCGTGGACACTCGATAACAGGCGGTTGGACATCTGTAACCGCACGCACGCACACGCACATGAGCATACACAAATAAAAATACACACACATACATACGCATACATGCTCAAATATATATATATATATACAAACACACACAGACACGCGCACTACATAACTTTACAATCAATGACAATTTTGCTACGATTTGGTTACGATATTTTGTTTCAATCTAATGAAACCTATTTTTGAATGATAAATCACATACAATAAAATGAACTTAGTACATCTTTATCTTAGATACCTAAATAAAAGACGCAAGATTGAAATCTTTAACACATCTAATAATCCAAAAAAGGAATGAACTAACAGCTCAATGTAAATTTTTTTACTCCAGTTTTTCCCCAATTAAAAACAACTTTACAAATAGTGAATCTAATCTCTACATACAGTTTATTTTTGATTGCTAGTGTTTTCGCTATACTGCACTGTTGTAATTTTAGGTGTCGAAGTTAGGATTGCCCAAGAAGAAAGTCGCATGTCAGCTATTTCTACAACAACATACACAGATTTCCAGAAAGGCAGATGCTTATAATTCTAGTAAGCAGTAAAGGATCCTTTATATTTGGAAAAGTGGTTCCCTTTCCTGTCTAAATTAAATTAGAGGTTTCTTTTCTTCATGACCAAAACAGTTGTGTTCAGACTGATCCGAAAACGGCCCATTTATCTCTATTCACAATAATCCTTACAATCCTGTTTCCAGCTATCGAAAATAGTTCCATCTCTATTCATATACAATAACACACACTCTCTCTCTATTTATTTAAAATGTCCTATACTTATCTCTAGGAAATTAGTCTTATTCACGCCTGAATACCTAGTTTTATTTTAAGCTTAATTAATACCTATTGATACTATCCACAGACAGTTTTGCTCACACCTATGCAGATGTTGGGGTCGTAATGAGAATCCCAGAGCCCAGTTGAGAGGCACTCCATAGTGTATGCGGTGGTGATGACAAATCCAGGTGCACACCCGAGGGTGCAGATGGTTTTAACGATAGAGGGGCCGCTGACGCAGGTGACGGTTCCGTTTAAGGGGGCCTCCATGGCTGGACATGTAGGGGCTGCAGTCGATGCCAAAACAAAACGACACTTTAAATGTTGGAAGAATAGTTCTCTACCCCTCCCCCATTTTTTCTCAGAGAGCTGTTCAATTATTTAAGTTTTGGACATGAATCCTTGGCTAAGAGTTCATTTTAAGAAATGTTTCAATGTCCGGTTTTTTCACGTTCATTTATTGGATTGTAAGGATGAATTGTGTACATGCGTGAGTGCGCGCATGAATAATGAAACACACAATAAAACGATTTCTGCTCTAGGAACTTGAAGTTTATATCAACACAAATTGTGAAATCAACCATTTGACGTTGGAGACAGGCCGTGAGGGTAAACTAGCTTTTACTTGTGTGAAAACAACGGACGTTTCTGGAGAAAAAAAATCCTACATATGTCGCCTTAGCCTTCTCAGTAAATATTTTAAGAAGAGTGCCTCGAGGAGGATAGCACGCTAACTAAAAATGCCGCATGATGCTAGTTCCTAATCCCCAAAGTCAAATGTATTCTTTAAATAGCAAGCCCTGACAATTCTGTTGCTGCTCTATCCCAGTCAATATGCATCACTTTCGTCTTCTTTAACAATTCATCAGATTAATCAGTCACACGCACACACACACACACACACACACACACACACACACACACACACACACACAAACACAAAAGTAAAATTATCTCCACTCTCTTGCTTGATCGTTCTACCCTCCATTATGAACAATTTTGAACGTCTGCTTTAATATCTGTATAGTTTTTTTAAACTCGTAAATTATAAATTTCAGGATATGTAACCATATAGATAATTTACTTTTATTTTGAATGCAACAGAACAGTACATATGAGTAGAACATTTTCGTGGTAGCCACAAATCTTTCAGGGCTGGTAACCAAGAGCTGACTTAGCTGTTATTCTTTCTGAAACTTATTTCAATACCCTCAGGGTTGCGTTACTCACTTTTGTCACATGTGCTGCCGTCTGGCTGCAAGAACAGTCCATCCGGACACAGGCACCGGAAACTGTTGTTTATTCTTGGGACACAAATTCGGCTACAGTTTCGATTCTGAGTGCATCCGTTAGGTCCTGAAGGAAAGACAAGGAAAATTGGAAGTACAGCTGGTGTATGTCTGTATCACTGGCTCTTAATGGGCGTCATAAGTATAACGTATTAAATAAGCGCCTGCCTGCTCAGATGAAGCTTGTTGTTCATTCGAATAAGGTTTGATCGTAATTTCGTTTTTAAGGTTATTACGTAAGATGCTGTTCTGGAGCGAGGTTCGTAGAAGGTTATCGGTTCAAAGCTTGTCATGGGGTGAGATTCCGTTTTCCGCAGGCCACGCCCTAGATGTGCGACGACCCACTTGACGGCCTTCAGCTTATGTCTGTGTGCGTGCACAAACGTACATGTACTCACGCACGTACACAAACACATACCCGCATACACATTCACATATACAGATACATGCCTACATATAAAAACACACGCACGCACGCACACACACAGGTATACACACACACACACACACACACACACACACACACACACAACTAACCTTGTGGATCCGCACCGTCTACGTGTACGACAACATCGTTGATGTAGGTAAAGGTCGGAGTTCCTACACTCATTACATTTGTTCCATCTGTCTGTAGGTGCTTTAATGACCTGTCATAGAGATGGAGATGAGTTTGGAGAAGGGTAAATGACAGATTTATTGTTTGAATGTCAAAATGGCTGCTTTCAAGAACTTTTATTTTGCTTGCTGGAGAAGCTTTTAATGTTAACGACACAAGCATAACCTTGTCATATTGCTATCGTTTACCTGAAAAATTATTTACTTGTTAATTTATTTCCTTATATTTCCTACATTTAATGCATAATTACTTAATTATTTTCTGCACCACGAACATAAAGAAGATAGTGCATCTTTGTGTTCGAAGGCCTCAGCCAATGGGAGAAGTGGGAACAAACGTTAATTAGTACTCTTGTGGCGTCATAACTTTGACCGCCTTATGTGCTTGGCGATGATCACAGGCTTGTAACTCGAGCACGGAAATGGCTATTTACACAGATTTGAGGAAACAGTATCTTCCTCTGAGACTGACACAATCATTACAAAAAAATCCACCTGCTTGTCCTTTAATATGCAACATAGTTCACTGTGATCCTTTTTTACATATCTACATTCTACATCCCCCTGAGTCTTATGAACAAACCTCTCGCCTCTTGACAACATTACAACACTCTGAAATAACAAGTGTTCATTTTCAGTGACTTATATTAAGAGATTTTAGGCCACATTATGGCTGGCAGAGAGTAAAAGTTTATGCAGTGTTTGCAAGTTTATGTCTCAAGACTCACTGAAGGTTAATTAACAAGTATGTAGCAATAGGTAAAGAACAGCATTAATAAGGTTTAGACCTTATACAGTTGGAATGTTTGAAGCTGGCTAGACAAGAAGAAGAGAATAGAACAGCCCCAGACAGCGTCAGCAAGGTGAGAGCGATCACCTGGAATGCCAGTGGCCGAGGTAGAGATGTCTGTCGTACAGCGCCAGCCCCCAGAGGTGGGTGTTGGGCTCCGAGTAGATGACGGTCCGCTTGTCTCCGTAGAGGTCAGAGTACTCCACCTTGTCCCAATAGCTGTAACTGGCGTCCACCCAGAAAATCCGCTGGTCTGCAAGCGCGCGAGTGTCTGTTAGCGTGAAGTCTACAACAAGCACTCATTTTTTTTCAGCGTGAAGTCTACAAAGCACTTGTTTTTAGCGTGAAGTCTCAAACAAACGCTATTTTCGTCACATTTACTGTTAGATGACAAAATGCATTAAATATATGCAGACCACGTGTTCGATGTGACTGACAAAAAAAGTTTTACTTGGAATATCCAGTGCCAGTGCGTTGGGCCAGGTGAGGTCGCTTGTAACAATAGCCTGTCGAGAAGAACCGTCATAGTAGGCACGCTCAATTTTTGGATTCGAACCACAGTCAGCCCAGAACATGATGCTGTGAAGCCAGAGAATTTCTTGTTGATATTAGACCAGCCCCTCGCAAGGGTATAGTTCACAATGTAGTACTTATTAAGCCGTCAACGTGTTAAAATGTTGTGTTTTCTATGTTTTATTACTTTTTTCTACATGATTGTTTCTCCTTCCATGCTTCGCATTCTGTCCGTGTCTCCTACTTGCTTTATACGCTGAAAGAATGCTTCCTCGTGATAGTTATTATGCGTTATACAAGTCACACGTTTATTTTTATTATCGTTATTATTTAGGACCCATAGAGAAAATAAAGCGTGGAAACATTTAATTTTAATCCTTTAAAAAGAAACACCTGCTATTTTCCCGATCAGCATCTTATTTTGCTTATTAAGATGCTCTTGTCGTAAGTTTGGTTTGTGCTTGCTTGATTTTGTTGTGTGTGTGTGTGTGTGAGAGAGAGAGAGAGAGACCATGCGCGCGCGCGCGTGTGTGTGTGTGTGAGAGAGAGAGAGAGAGAGGAGAGCGTCAGAGTGAGAGAATTTTTTTTATTGTCTCGCACCTTTGTCCGTATTGCATAGCGTTTCGTTGACCACATCACAACACATTTAGCTCGAAAAGTTTGACATACACAAAATTAATATAGAAAAAATAGTGTTAGCATGCCGACAGTAGCCAAGATCTGCCAGAATCCTTCAGGGGAACTGAAAGGAGCGTAAGCATCGATAATAATAATAATAATAATAATAATAATAATAATAATAATAATAATAATATAATAATAATAGCTCAAAGTGTTTTCAGACTTCAGGAAAAGCAGCAGGAAGATTGAACTTAACGAGACTTTTGATGTCAACAACATAATTACCGTCAGTGTATGGCTTTCTTGCACTACTAACCAAACCTTTGCTTATTTAGAACTCAACATTATTTTCTTCATTAGTCTGGTCTTTCTTATGGAATGATAAATATTATGAGTGTTTAAAGTATAGAAATAGTATAGAATTTTTAACTAATAATTTTAGATGACAAATTTTATGTCTGTATATGCACTTTTCTTCGAAGCCCCTTGAGGAAATCTTGGTTTTTTTTAATGAATTGAATCCCATACCCGTCCGTGATTGAAGCCTTTGTCTGAGCGGGCTATAGCATGAATGAGAGCCACTAGTCTCGATCTTTTCATAATATATTATACCTGCCCGCGGAAGCGAAAGAAAACACCGTTAATTTCGGAATAAAACTTAAATTTTGGCCAGCATCCGACGGACCTTGCTAAGGAATACCGACTACAGAGTCATCAGTTTGTGTTTTTGTGTATATTTTAAATGCTTATCAAGTATTAGACTGCACTTTCCACATTGACAACCAATGTTTTCTTATTATTATTTTTTCGTTATCGATGTGTAGCTGAAAATGGCGCCCATGTAACGGTTACTTAGTAAGAAGTCAGCAGTTACCCATTGATGACATCAAGCACGATGGGGCGAGGCTCTGTAAGGTCGGTGCTGATGACCACTTTTCGCTGGGAGCCGAGTATAGTCACGAGGGCTATGACATTATTTCCGATGTCCGTATAGAAGAGGAGGCCAGACACAGGATCGACCGCCAGACCCTCAGCATCAGCGTCTGGGATAGAAGGATTGCAATAATTAGCATATTAGTGATAAACCACTGTTAATTTAGACATAAGTAGCTGCAATCATGAGTTCATATGAAAAATAGTTCGTGTGTTTGAAAATTAGTATTGGCGTCACTGGTAATCGTTTTCATATATATCATACTTAAATGTAATACGCGTGATAGTTAAAAGTGTTAGTGGTAATAACTAATAGTGATCTAAATAATAGCCGATAGCAATTTTGGTGATAATAAAACAGTGGTAGAGAGGATCACTAGTGACAAAAGCAATAAATAGTCAATAGCGATTTGGGTGATAATGAACTGTGATAAAAGTAATATATGTCTCTTCATTAGTGATAGGTATTAATAACATTTTTGAAAATAATCTTTGAAGACTGTGGTGATTAATGCATCCAATGTATGAGAGACAAAGTGTTTTAAGGATTAGTTCGGAAGGCAGGAACATTCATGCGCCTCCATAAATTAGCATGCACTTAACGGCTCTTGGCCTTACAGTTTCTAAGAATAGAGATATAACTGCTCGTACAGCCAGAACCCCTGTAGAGACGGGGAGGTACAAGCGTTTTTTTGTTTCTTTTTGTTCTTGTTCACTTATCTATGTATTCATGAGCACGATAAGTCGGTTTCAGGCAAAACCAGCCAAGGTCTCTTCATTAGTTTCAGAAATCAGTGAAGCAAACTGGCATTATGCAAATTTATCGACATTTTAAAGAACGGAGTGGGTTAACAGATGTACAAACGCTTGTTGCAAGCCACCACAACCCCTTCTCGTGTTTTCCTGCACTACATGAACGCTCTCCTTTGAAAGAAAGTTCCTTGGTTTCTTACTTGCTCCCAGCACAAGGACTGTCTTGCTCTGCGTTCCATCCAGTCTCGCAGACCAGATTAAACTCTTCTCCGTGTCCGTCCAGTAGATACGTGAGTTGATGTAGTCGTAATCGATGGCGAAGGGACCATCCACTCGTGGCAGGGGAACCCTCACGTAGCTGTAGGACGTCAAGTCCATGCGGAATACACTATTTGAGGCCGTGTCGAGGAACAACAGGAAATTGTCCGGCAACTGACCTGCAAGCCGCACTGCAAAGCTTAGGAAATAGCGAGATTTTAGCAGAATATTAACATTTTGTCAGCGATTTAATGTGTGATAAAACAAAACAAAACATGGTGATTGATGATGATGGATGGATGGATGGATGGATGGATGGATGGATGGTGATGATGGATGGATGGATGGATGATGATGATGATGAGGAGGAGGAGGAGGAGGAGGAGGAGGAGGAGGATCCCCTGGAAAGTTTCCTTTTGCGACAAACAGGGACTTGCTGGATCACGTGACCCAAGTCAACATGTTATTTAAAAAATACACGAAATTTATATTTAAAAAAAACGTTTCGTGGCTGTAGATCACTTGCTGACCTGGGGCGCAGGCGACTCCCACATCCTGGCTGTGCACGCAGTTCGTACCGCCCCAGCCCCCGGAGCGACAGGCCCCGATGTTGGTCTCCGTACCGTCGCACTGCACGTTGTCCAGCCAGATCATCCCTGTTCCCGCCTGGTACACCTGCGGGTTCAGCAGGGCTGTCGCGTTCTCCCTGCAGACATCGAAACACTAGCGAACATCAACACCAGCATGCACGGTCAGCCAAAGCTCGTGTATGGTATCATGGTACGTCAAATCGAGTCAAGTACTTCATCGAACGAGGGCTGCTATAAAGATCCGGTAACATGGAGAAGATTCAAATACTGACGCTTTTATAAAAAGAAAGTGCATCATTTACAGTGATCGTTTGATGCGAAATTCTTTTTGTCAGCACTAGAACCTGTGGTACTGTATTTTTTATCACGTTCTTTTGTTGAGCTAACTGTCAAGTGACTGAATGTGTTGTTTTGTGCAGTATGTGTATTTGCCTATATATATATATATAGAGAGAGAGATAAAATCCTAAAGACACATATACCGCAGAACATATCTAATTAAGAAAGCTCATTAGTTATAGTTCTGCCAGAGACAAACAACCAGTTAACCATTTTGTGCTGGAGATTTGAGAAGAATCCGGCATTTAAACTCGATATACGAAGAAACAAACCCAGGCTATCCCAGTGTTCGTGTTCAGTATATAAGGCAATATAATGAGGCAATAAACCCGTACTATCCCAATGTTCGTGGTTGTTCAAGGAGGCAACAAACCCAGAATATCCCAGCATTTTGCAGACAACAGAAGCGTCTTGGTTGGTCCAGTTATGGTTGCACACGGTTCCCCAAGTGTTGTTGTGGAACACCTGCACCCTGCCTGAGAAGGCTGTGGAGTTTCCTCCTAGAGTGACGTAGTCAATAGCCGGGGCTGGGGTAGTTGATGGTGGCGTTGTCACAGTTGTAGTAGTTGCTGAAAACGAGGTGAAAAAATTTAATGTATTATGCGAATTTTGTGGTTTATTAACACACGCACACAAACACGACCCTACACAGGAACACACGCAAACACACACGTACACACATGTTCCATGGAAACGTATTCTCTTAAACTTATGTATACATTTCTATTTTATTTTAAAACACGATGCCAGTACCATGTCTGAGTACTAAAGAAGAAGAAAGATTGGATTTCTTTGTTTAGATTTTGAAACCTTAAAAGTGCACTCAGCATTGTAAATGCAGCGTTAAAATGGCCTTATGTATAAAAAAGTCATACAAATCCTGTTGATAACAAGAGCAATAAAACTGATCGACCAGTATTCATGTGATTGTGTAATAAAGTTTTCGCTACAGTAGCAACAACGTTTTTTTTCAAGATGCTTATGCAATACATAGGAGAGGAAAGGACCCTCCGTTGTCAAGACAAAAGCTGGCAAACGAAGCCACAGTCGAAAGACATTTTAAATGTGGAAAAAAATCGCTTTCTGTTGTCATTGCCACATCCAACTTGAAGAGCGAGTCCATGTGTTCATTGGTGTCATGACTTTCTGGTTTTCATCTCTACCTGACCATAGTGACGATTGCAGGCTTGTTTCTCGAAAACAAGGGAAAGGGATGAGGAGCTAGTCCCTGATTTGGCGACATTCTGTCTTTGTACTCATCTGGGGCCAGTTGCATAGCACATTTCTAATTTTAAACACTTTTAAGCCTTAAATCTTTTTAGATAATCAGTTTAAAGTGGACACCACAATTTTAGAATTTTCAAAACTAAAACTGCTTTAAGTAAGATAAAGTTGCTTAAGTCTGACTTTCCGTCCTGTCAGTACAATTTTTTGAATGTTTTTGTGCAATGCATCTCAATGGCTAAGAAGAGATTTTGCTACTTTAGAACAGTTTTAAGGTTTAGAAACATGTTGTGCAACTGGCCACTGGGCTCTACATCATTTAGGAGGAAACTTTTGTACGCTGCTGAATTAGTAACCAGTGTGAACCGTTCACCTGCTGCACAGACGATGCCAAGTGTCTGCGAGGGCTGACAGTGAACAGCTCCTGGAGAACTTTGCTTACACTGGCCCAGAAAAGTCTCTTGCCCTGTACAACTGAGTGCGTCCAGCAGGACCGGACCACCGCCCTGCCCCAGGCGGCCATGCGTGACGGCGTATGCTCCGGAACTGTAAGGGACATTGTTCTGTGAGAGGATAGTCTTTGGCAGAGTATGTGTGCACAATTTCGAGGACTTAATGTTGACAAATATATACAATAATCCAGCACAATTCAGAACACATTACAGTTTGATACATTTTTAAGCATTTTAGTCACTACGGTGCAGTGCTAGAGGGTTATCATGACACGAACCAGATTCGATGTGGCCGACATAGGTAAAGTACAGTACTCTTAAAATAATAAAGAAAAACTTGACAAAACTGATTTAGCTGGATTAAAATCACAGTGTAAATGTTTTGAATACTTTCATTGCTTCTCGAGCTGTGTTGATAGGAGAGCATAAAAAATTCGCAAGATGCCAGGATTTTTTTTCAACCAGACGCATTATGGATTATGTGACTATAAAACAGGTTTTTAAATGACAATATAGAGTATGTGGTTATGACAAAGGTTTTACACGACAGTGTAGAGTATTTGATTATGACATTTTTTTTACATGAAAATATAAAGTATGTGATTATTAAAGTGTTTACATGACAAGCGTGTACGAAAGTTTCCCTGTTTACATAACTGACAACATTTGTCCAGTTAAGAAGGTTTTTGTAAAGATTTCCTGAGCTAAAAGTGTGCACAAAAATGTGCAAGTGTTGCTTGAGACACTCTCACAAGAAAGGTTCATTTTCTAGGGCTCACTGAACTTCTTCTCTGAGAGTTGGCTGAGTGACGTGCACTAGGTTCCACTGAACCACTCTCACGAGAAGTAAGAGCTTCACGCACAAGATGCGACTGAGCTACGCTCACGAGGGCCGCTTGCATTCACAAGGGTTGGCTGAGCCACACTAACGAGGGACAATGAGCTGACCTAACTGTACTCACGAGGGCTGACTGAACCATACTCACAAGGGTTGGCCGAGTTGCTGGCACACCACACGAGCCACTGCCTGACCAGGAGCCCCTTCCAGGCCGCTGTCACAGACGCTCCCCCACGTGTCGTTGATCAGAACCTCCAGACGTCCTTGGCTGGGCCCAGGAATTAGCCTTATTTGCAGCGGAGCTGATGAATACGAACAAGTAGCGAGCGCTAAGCATTTATTTGCAATGTATAAATTTCTAAGGAAAAGGAGAATTTTTCTGTTTCGACTCATTTTTCTGAGTAATTGACGACAAACTTGTATTACGTCCGTGGTTTGACTCACCAAGGGAAAAGTTAAACTGAAGAAGAATCTTCAGGCGGTACTTGTTTTGGGTATGATGCATTGGCATGATTTTCAAAGCGACATATTAGACTCACCTGGTATAATGAAAAATCACATAAGACTTTCTGCGCCATCTGCTCGGGCTGCTAACTGTTCATGTGAGTGTCTGTGAGTCTATGTACGTTAATTGTATATATGTCTGTGTGTCTGTATGTTCTACTCGAATGTAAAGTACCTATCACTGCGCCCTGTCTGTAAAGCGCATTGAGCTCGCCTCCGTGTGGGGAAATATGCTTTATTATTATTATTATTATTATTATTATTATTATTATTATTATTATTATTATTATTATTATTATTTCGCACAAAGTGGAGTAAAGGGTAACAAATAGACTAAAATACAGGAAGACGCCAGGCAAAAACTTTCTTGGTTGGATTTTGAAACTGATACCATATACTTTGGAGATTATCGGAACCGAGACATGATCTGAACCCAGGGCCGTACGATTCGTACAAGGGGTTGACAGGTGGACAGGTGGACTGGATTAGATTATATTAGATGATCAGATTGAATTCGGTAGATACAAAAATGATGACTAATGTACTTACCGATTGCAAGATGTTGAACCCAAGCCTGTCACTTCTGTAGCTTCCTTGGTCTCTACCCCCCTTCAGCCCCGTTCCCTCCATCACCACCCCGCCAGCTAGACTAAGGAACTAAAACAGTCTACAACTTCTCTTCAGCCCCCCTCTCTCTCTCCCCCCCACACACACCACAACTCGCTCATAAATCAAGAAATCCAGAATGTAGACTTGTCTAGTACCTTGTTTTCTCACACCCCTGTCCCCTAAGTGACTGACCACTCCGCTCAAACAACTTACCTTCGTTTAGTATTCTACCTCATCCCTTCCCCTAGACCCGCGGTTCTCAACCTGGGGGGCGCGCCCCCCAAGGGGGGCGCAAGCTGCTGAAAAGGGGGCCGCAAAGGCGGTCATTTTCTCATATCTCATATAGGTATTAGTGGCTAAGGGGGGCGCGCGGACGTACCTTTATTCGTCTGGGGGGGCGTCACAAGTAAAAGGTTGAGAAACGCTGCCCTAGACCATGACTACCTTAATCAAGGAACCATGCTAGACTCTAAGGCTCGGCTAGACTAAGCTCGTACTTACTGCCGGTGCAGATGACGCCCGCATCCTGTGTGTGGTCGCAGTTGGTCTGCCCGAGGGGCTTCGATCGGCAGTTCAGGAGGCTCTCCTCGTAGCCCGTGCATTGCACGTCATCCAGCCAGATGGGACCGCTGCCGTGGCCGAACAGGGAACTGACCACCGCCTGAGAAACTGCCCTGTTAGTTGTGAATGCAAGACATAACTGGTGAGAGTTAACTAATTTTATGAGAAACGCAAAGACGTGATTCCTAGAAATCAGGTAAAGGCGTTGAGGAGTGTTTGCAAGTCGTTTTAAAGAGGTGAGTTTTAAGTAGCCACTTAAACCCCTAAAAAGGCCATCTGGTAGAGCGACAAGGGAAAGTATTCCAAGCAGAGAGAGGAAAGTCTGTAAAAGCTCGTTGGCCAGCAGAGCAGAACATAGTGCGGGCAATTTGTATTCCCTGACAGACAAAAGGGATTGTGAGACATCTCTGGGGAAATGAACGTTTACTCGTAATTCTAACCCTCAGCGGAAGTGTCCCCAACTTCCGGAGAACTCGTGCCGGTGCTCAACCGTCGCTATAGTGTCTAACTATGGGACTTAAAAAGTGTAGCTGACATCTTTTTATTGAAAGAAACAAGGTGTAGACAATACCAACCTGCCGAAGCCCAACATCCCACAGACGACCATGGCGTCCATCGCGTCCCAGAGGTCGTTGCAGACCGTGCCCCACGTGCCATTCACATTCATCTCAACACGGCCTGCAAAATTAGTTTGGGATCCAGCTAACCGAATTGCTGCGGACGTAGGAACACCTGAAAAGAACCAAGAAAATGTTTGAAAAAGACAAACTAAGTAAATAAGGGAAATAGTTCATACAATAATAAAATACTAAACGACTTCCTCTCTATAGGCACGTGCTTAAAAAATCGTTTACGTCAGCACATTGCCATGAGTATAATTGCTGATCAAAGCTATTAAAAAATGACACACAATGACAAACCCTGAAAATTCTTTGTAAGAATGGTAAGAATAATGCAGCAATGGGCTATTTTCAGAAAAAAGCTTACTTGAAAAGAGAAAAGTATATTTTTTCAAGTTTACAAGGATCCGTGTTATTATAAAGAAACCTATTACCTGGTATATAGTAATAATCATAGATTTTAAATACGGGGAAGAACTCTTGTTCAGTTGCAAAAAAACTAGAAGAGACGTAAGGGGAAAAGAATAGTTTATTTTGAAAAAGAATGACAAGAAGACAAACAAGTCCAGATGGCGGGGCAGGAGATTGCAGACGGAAAATATTCATTAGCACAACAGAATGGTGCAAATGAATTTTTAAACAGGACTCGAATGCAGAAAAACGTAGATAAGGAGCCAAAGGCTGTTTTGCGGAGGGGACCATATTGTAGGTCAACGTGTGGAGAGTGAGGAAATTTCCGGCTGACTACAAGTTTGCTGGACATCTGACCTCCACAGGACACCGAGACATCCTCCCTGTGTCCGCAGTTGCCATGACCCCACGGTCTGTAGGCGCACATGTCCAGGTACTGCTCCGAGCCCGCGCAGCTGACGTCATCGAGCCAGATCGTACCTGTACCTGCCCCGTAGCGACCTCTGGGGAACGCCACCGCCCCCTGACTGTCGACAGCAAGTACATCAACCAGGTTAACTTTCCGCGTGTGATCAGAGGCTGGAGTATAACATATCACGGTAATGATGAATATAATACTCAGAAACTGTCGATAACTAATATACATGATGTTGTGGTAATGATAAAGATGCCAGGTGGAATGTCAATGCCAAATAAGATTAAAATGGTGATAGTGAGGATGCAAGATACAAAGATGTACGAAACAAAGATGCAAGATACAAAGATGTACGATTAGATGGTATTAGAGAAGATAAAAGATGTAATAGTAGTAGTGAATAAATAACGTTTATTTGTAATAATGATGAAACCAGATGAAATGGTAAAAAAATGAATAATTTAATAAACTGACATAGAGAGGCTGACTGGTTGACTTAATGGCTTTGTGGTTGACTTTCTTACCGTTTGACTGGTTGACTAAGCAGTTTACTGTCTGAAAGAATGAGTGACTAGGTGAATGAGTGCGTTGTTGAATACTTGGCAAAAGAGAGCAAATAAAATCGCAAAATGATTAAGAAGCGTCGAAAAGCACATGCAATAAGATTTGTGAAAACGGACAAGCAATAAGTAATTTTTTTCAACAGACGACATGCTAGGAAGAAAGCGGTAACCCAAACTCAACTCGACCTTGTGGTTTTAATCAAAGCAGTCTGGTCTTCTTAAGCCACGCCAACAAAGAGCTGACCTTATGGGGTTTTTTTCCTATGTCGACGGGGGACTTCTATTATCTCCCCTGTCTGTAACGACATGTGAATAGTATTATCTCCTCTGCCCACATTCAATATTTAAATTCCTCATTGGCTTTATACCTTTTATGTGTCGACATTTCCTAGGCAATTTTTCTTCGCGCCTATCTCGACATTTCATAAGCTGTATTCCTTAGACTGTATCGACCTGTCCTTGAAATCTTTCTTCTATAGTGACATTTAATTGATAATATACTCTCTATCGACGTGTCATCTGCCTTATGCCCTCGTCTGCATAGAAACATATTCCATTGGCATTAGCCCCTCCCATATATCGGGGTGTAAATGAAATATATACATTTGTCTTTATTAAAATTTCGTTAGCATGCCCTCGTCTAGATCAACGTCCCTTTGGCATTATTCCCTCCTCTACCTCGACCTGAGGCTAACATTAAGTCCCCCGCCTATATGAGCATGCACTCGACATCATGTACTTGCCTAGAGCCACGTTCTCGACATTTATGCCCTCCCTAAGCTCTACTCGCCTAATCTGACGCACTTTCGAGAGTATGTGCTACGGGGGAAGGAAATAAATGGCGCACGTACGTTTGGAATCCAAGGGATCGGCAGACAACCATGGCCTCATCGGTTCCGAAGGAGTCGTCACAGACGGTGCCCCACGTGTTGTTGTAGAAAATCTCAACGCGGCCTTCGTGGGTGGTGAGCCCGCCAACGAGACGTACGGGGGACCTCGGGACAGATCCTGAAATAAGACGAGATTTATGATTAGTGTCTCGCACGGGGTATGGAAATACCCTTAAAAGGGCATTAATACTATCTGTCTATCTCTCTTTATTTTGCTTCTTTTCTAATCTGTGTGTGTGTGTGTGTGTGCATGGGCATGCGCGTGCGTGCGGTCACTCTCTCTCTATCACACACAGACTGGCTATCCCCGTACCTCCACAGACAACCCCAGCGTCCTCTGAATGCAGACAGTTACTTTGCCCCCACCCAGCGTGAGGACACTGTGCGATGGAGGTCTCAGACCCCAGGCATTTGAGGTCATCCAGCCAGATCTTGGCGGGCTTGGTACCCGAGATGAAATAGCCGCCACCCCGGGCGACGACATTGTTTCTGTTGAATACAGTAACACGTATTTCTTGCAGTAGCCATTGTAGTCACAGTTCACTTGCTTTTCCAGTGAATAAATATTCAATATCAATATTAACAATTTCTATCTAATAACTGCTAAGATAAAAGAACTACAAGGTCCTTAGTCTAAAAATTTTGTTTCAAAATTTTCTTCTTCACAGAAATCTGCCCGTGAGAGAAATTAAAAATTGCTGACTTCATGAAAAGCAGTTTTGCGCCCTCAGAAGTAAAACAGGGAGTCATATTACTATCTGCTTATAGTCTTTACACGTACGTAAAGCTGAAATATACGAATACCAAAGACACATGTTTAAAGTTCTAGTGCGATTTTTTTATATAATGACTGGATAAAGCTCAGTCCAATATACTGCTTCCAAAAATCTAAAAGACTACCCACTTAGGTTGTCGCTTACAAACATCACGTTGTTCAGAAAGAGTTCAAAACCGTGGCGTCACGATTGTACACAGACTTGGTCAGTTAGCATGTGGTCCCAGCTGTCATACACAAGCTGAGTCTTTAAGCGTCTATGTCGTTTTACCTCATTAGATCTTCAAACCAGTTGGCTTTCAAAAGCTATAGTTATTTACAGGATCATTATACGTGATATGAGAATGTATTTATGTTTCAATGATTTTACTGTTAAAGTTTACAACGCTCTTAGAGCGACTGACGTTGGCAGGCCCAGCATCCGGCAAATGACCACTGCGTCGTCGTGGTCCCAGTAATCGTCACACACGGTGCCCCAGGTGCCGTTAAAGCTGATCTCTACCCTGCCCTCCTGACTGTTGCCCCCACCGACCAGACGCACGCTGATGGCTTGCTGTGGGCCTGTTGATGATAGGACATGAGACAAGTGTTTTGAATGGGCAGGAAAAACAGCATCTGATAATGTGCAGCGAAAAATCAACTTCAGTCATCTTCATCCGCTGAGTTTCTCGGCTTTCTGCTCCATCTTTCCCCAGCCATCGACAAGGGTAGGCCGTGCTTTAGCGGACAAAGTGCTATTGCGTCAGACCTCTAACGTTTCGCAAGGTCTCATTGTGTTGTCAATGTGTTGGCCTGCAGATTAACCAAAGTTCTAAGACCCCGAACGTTCGCCCACAAACCGCTGGATTGTTGTGACCCTCACACAGTTTTGTCAAATTGAGACATTATTCAGGTTAAGAATGATCCGTAAGTAGTGACCACACACAATGACTACCTACTTTCACAATAAAAGTGCAAAAGGTCATTATAGAATTTACGTGGGGGTACTTGAACGTCCGTAGGAAGTGAGCTGCTGCTCTGATCCAGTATGGCCGAATGCCTGCGACTCACTGGACGCACATGATCGAACGTACGACTAAGTTTGGCAAAGATTTTGTAAAACTGTTGTGAGAAATCTTTGCCAAACCTGGAAAAATTTCCCTTCATTTGTCATGTTAATAACGGCATTAAAGCAACAGGGGCGTCTTTCTTCATTAAACACATCGACAAATACGTGCAGTCTTGAATTCTAGTATGCAAACTTTCATATTTTCTTTCTGAACAGGAGAGATATTAGGAAGATTCACTATTTCACTAGCACACGTGATGATGACGAAGAGGAGGACAACAAAATAAACTCATAACAAAGTAAGCTTATGAAGCAAAATAAAAACCCCAGTCAAGCAAAGACTTTGCAAACAAGAAATTAATTACAACTAGAACAAACCAATCGTTTTGCCTCCAAACAAACGGATTCAGACAGAGAGAAAATGCTTCTCACCTCCATTACAGGCCACGCCGGCAGTGTGGGTGTTGTCGCAGGCGCCAGTGTTCATGGAGATGTTGCACTGACCAATCCAAGGCTCGGCGCCCACGCAGTTGATGCCGCTCACCCACGCAATGTACTCGTCTGGTGCCGCCCCGAAATGAGAGCCGCTGAACGCTTGCGCAGTGGCACTTCCGGTGAGAGTAAATATACAAATAAAGGCGTTTTAAAGATTTTAAAGAACACATTTAAAGAACTGACTAACAGTACGCTTTGTTTTGCTTTGTTTTTTTTCTGTTCGCTCATAGCTGCTAAAGTCTGTCTTAGTTTACACTGGAGAACTTTGTTGATTTCAGTTTGTCTTTAAATATTTAAAGTATCTTAACAGAAAGTCCTTTTCCAGAATTGTAGCAGCGTGATGTGTTTGACAGTATCGTATCTTTCTCAAAATATTTATTGGTTCATCCATTCATCCATTATGGCTTTTGTTCTATTCTCCTTACAAACATATTTCAATCCTCGGACAAAATGGTTTAAAATAAATGAGAAATAGAGCAAAGAATCAATTCTAAAATAGAAACAAAACTCTTATGCTCTGTTTAGTTTTCTCTTACAGAAAAAAGTATGTTTTTTCAGTAATTGGATTAAAAAAAACTATTTTTGCTGGGATTTTAGTTACAATATCGAGGCAAATTTTCTTTGGAATATGGATTCCACAGGTATGACTGCAAAGGGCTTTCTTAAGGCTAAAGGTATTGAGCGGAAGTAAAGAAAATCGAGGGTACGGATTTATCCCTGATTCATAATCACGGTGCCAGGTTTATCCTAGTTTCTTAGCTAAACACGAGCACGTGTTGAGGTGCCTGAGACATACAGAATATTTGGTCAACTCACGTGCTGTAGCCGAGCTGACGACAGATGACGGAAGCGACGTTGTTGTCGAAGTTGGTGTCGCACACGGTCCCCCATCGACCGTTGTACAGTACTTCCACCCTCCCAGAATCCGGACCCCCTCCGTTTGCAAGTCGCACGGGTAGGTCCATTTCACCCGCTGAGTAGAAAAATAGGGAGGCATTTGCAGGGCCCTGATCAATCACGGGGAAAGTTCGACTGGCATGCAGCAGTAATGTCTTTTAATTTAAATTGTTTTGAATTGTAAATTTGATTTTTAAAAATTAAAAACAAATCTTTGACTGCGTTAACCAGACTGGAAAGATTGCTCAGTTTAGACATGATGCAATAATTACTACCTAAGCACAACTGGGCTGATTGCTCATTTAGGGCACGGCTGAACACTTTCATTGGTCAGTCTAGACACCGCTCAACAAACACTTACGATTGGTCCATCTAGACACGGCTCAACACTTACAATTACTCAGTCTAGACACGGGTCAACAAACTTACGTTTGGTCCATCTAGACACGGCTCAACACTATTGCTCAGTCTAGACACGGCTGAACACTTACGATTGTCGCATGCAATCCCCACGTCTTCTTTGTGGTCGCAGTCATGCTCACCCCAGCCATTAAAAGGACACTGGTCAAGAGATGCCTCGCTTCCTGTGCAACCGAGGTCGTCCATCCAGATAGGACCATGGCCTACGCCGACATGGGCCAGTATTGTTCCTCCACTAAAAGAAGAAAGAAATAGAGATTTTGTTTCAAGACCCAACAAGTGTATGAAGTTGGAATGTCAGATGTATAAAATCACATGACAATGAGCGCTTCCTTTGGCGCCACCTGTGATAAATTGTCTCCTTTCCATCTGAACCCATCAGCAGATTGTCTACACTCCGTGTAGCAAACCTTCTACACTACACCACCAAACAAATAGTCCCCCGTTTTCGTCAACAGAAGAGCTTACGGGACGTGCATGGTACATCAGATGTAAAACAAGCGCGGGGCACTGACCTGTAACCCAGGCTGCGACACACGACCTGAGCATCAACAGGCTCGAAGTTGTCGTCACAGACAGTGCCCCAGTAGTTGTTGTAGCGAACCTCTACTCGCCCCTCGTACATTGACGCTCCGCCGCTAAGCCGAACGACGAAGGGTGCAGGGTTCGTCGGCGCTGAAATGCAAAATAAACATTCTCTTATTTGTCTTTTCGTTAATTTTCTGTTTGTCTTCCCTCGTTCGTTCTGTGATATTAAATTATTAAATTTTATTTATGTTAAATATTTTAGTTATTTGTTCATTCCCTTTCTTATACAAATTAAACGCTGTTTTTAGTGGTGAAAAATAATTAACATTTACATCCTTCTCCACCTAACCATTAATTTTCCATCTTCTTCTATTTTATTAATTGTGTATTCATTTGCTCATTCAAATCTTTATTTAAACACGATTTTAAGTTGTAAGAAATAATGAATATTTATATTTTTCTCTCCCTCGTCTTATCGTTTTCCGCTGACAACTTTCTTTCTTTAGAAATATACTTTCTTTTTTCTTGTTAACTAAAAGTCCTAACAAATGCAAATATTAAAACATGAAGGGCGAGGATAAAACAAAAATGTTGGTAATATTTCATTTTTTAACATATTTACCTTGAAAATAGTTTCCTTGAGCACTCTATTCTTTTGCTGCCTTTCCAACAAATGGTAACATTTTTACAGCTTTATTTCCTAAACATGGTTAAAAAGGGGGCCTTTAATGATAATTTATTGTTTTGCTTTTTAAATTGCCTGAGCTTTTGAACTATTGTTTATTTCTGTTTTGCTAATCTCTTGCATTTAGCTAAAAATATTGCTAGTTTCCTTTTCTGGTTTTTCTTTGTTGTTGTTGGAATTTAATAGCCAAAAGAGGTAATTATGTTAGTTTACTTTTTTTGTAATCCAAATGATTTTTTTCGGGACAAACGGCCTTTGAACTCACGTGCCATGCACAGCAGACCAGCGTCTTCAGAGTGGTCGCAGTTGTTGTAGCCGAAGGGCTTGTGCCTGCATTTGTCCAGGTTTGTCTCGTTGCCAAGGCAATCAACGTCGTCAAGCCAGATCTGACCCGTTCCTTGCCCGTAGTAAGCGTTTGCCATCGGCACAGGAATGATGCTGTTGTGTGACAAAGTTAAAAAAACAAAAGAAATGTCATTGGCTGTCACCTTGGAAATTCGTGTCTCGACTGTACCGTGTGAGCACAGAAGTTAAAGCGATATCAATGAACACAAAAACCTAACGACAGTTCGGCAACTGAAGTAGTAACACATAACCTTATGAACCTAATAAAACAAGACCATTCAATTGAATATTCTTGGCCTAATAACTCCAGAGAGTTCAGTACACGTTTTCTAAACTCTCTTGACAAGGACACAAGTTAGTCAATACTCAAGGTAGTCAACGCAGGTTGTCGAGACCCTTACTTAGTCAATCCCAGCTGGTTGCAGGATACCCGAGCTTCTTTGATACCCCAGCTGTCGTCACACAACGTACCCCAGAAGCCGTTGTGCTGAATTTCAACACGACCTTGGTGGTCATCTCCTCCAGCCAAGCGAATCTGGGTGATGGTTGGAATCACTGAAATTTTAGTGAAGGGAAAAAAGGTTAGGATAAACTTTAGTCCTAGCGGTGAGAAATTCTAGCTTAAGCACATAGAGAATATAGCGTATGCTTGAGAAACTCTAGCTTAAGCATTAGTAAACCGTAAGATGGTTTAAAGCTCTAGTTCAACTGTTGGGAAAGGTCAAGTTTAAGTGTTAGCAGACTCTAGGGTCAGAGTTAGCTAAGCATGTCACAGCCTGCAAAAAAGCAGCCGTCGAAGATTTCAGCGACATGTCACCTAGACACATTGATTTCACGTACACTTTAGAACCACCTACCAAAAAGCAACTACCAAAAAGAATACCTAATGGTCTTGACTAGTTGCTCGTATTTAATTAATAGTCACACACACACACACACACACACACACACACACACACACACACACACACACACACATCAGGGCAATGAGATTTTAATTTCCATTTTGATTCTGCATTCTTCTGTCTGCCGTTTTGCCTGTTCTTTATATCATTTTGTTAATGAGAGGTCTGAGAGTACTCGGAGGCGTCTGGCATACTTGGCCCGCAAGCGACGGCGACGTCCTCGGTGTGGTAGCAGTTGTTGGTGCCGAGCTGCCGATGTTTGCAGGCGTCCAGGTTGGTCTCGTTGCCGATGCAATCAACGTCGTCCATCCATATGATGCCCGTGCCGGGTGGGTACGTACCAAAAGGCAACATCCGTGGCAGCCCGCTGTGAGTACAGAGGACAAGAAAAGATGGAGACATAGATGGCTACACAAGGGTGGGGGTACCTAACAGATTCAGATGTAATATATATTTGAAAAAAATTTCTCTATTATTTCACAGTTCTCGTCTCTCTGTTTATCAATCTCTCTCTCTATCTCGCGTCTGGAACATGCATTTTTTTCTAGACGTAAGGCTAGACTGTAAACGTTTTCTTTTTAGGAACAGGGTCTTATCCAGAACTCGTAGTTATGAAGCAAGAGTAAATCTTTTCCCCACGGCAAAACATGGGAAATTAAAGGAAAAACGTATTATTTTCGTAGTGACAATGTAATGCCCAGACCCCGTAGACACAATCTCATGTTTCTTTTCATGAAGACATCTTTGCAACCGCTTTATAACTACAGTTCCAGAGATAAAGCATCATATGCGGGGTCGAGACAGTCCTTTATAACTTCGGAAACAACGCATTTCCTTGAATTGCGCACGTTTCCCCAGGGCAACGACTTGCCCCTGCTTTTTAAGTAAGGCCCCTTCTGCACAACAACTATGTCGCTGATGTACAACATTAAAATTCAAGTAGTTTATTCGCTCTACATCACTCTCTCTCTGTCTCTCCCTCACTTTTTTTTCTCTCTATCCACCAAAACTTCGAACAATATTTACACATTCTCAGCTATTCTATTTCTCTGTTTCATACATTCTTCTATCAACGCATACTAGTTTTGTCTTGAAATCAGTTGATAATAAACATGCACAAACTAGAATCAGGAATGATTATAAATTACAACAGCAGTAAATGAAATAGCAGAATGTTTAGTGCACTTGAGCTTACCCAGTGATCCCCAACATGGCGCACGCAACTTGGGCGTCGACGTCACTAAAGTAGTCGTCGCAGACGGTGCCCCACTGGTGGTTAAAGTTGACCTCTAGTCGCCCCTCCGTTCCATTGCCCCCAACCAGACGGGCTGTCATGTTGCCGCTTGATGGGGTAACTAAACCACAGACAGACCAAACTAGAATATTAGAGGGTTCCCGAAAAACGAAGCAGGAACTGACATGCAATTAAAGACACATCAGGAAGTTCTCATAAAACAAACACGCCATCAGCAGATGATGGAAACACCATTAGTCTCGTAAGACGCAGAAATGTTGCGGATGTGATGCAGAAAAAAGGCAGCTCTCATGAGAAGAGGAAGACACCGTTAGACGAGAACAGGAACGTTCGACAGCTCTCGTAAATAGGCCCGACTGAAGAAAATAAAGAGCAAATGACCAGGCTACAGCGAGAGTATGAGCGTCTGTGACAGAGATTCATGATATAAGGCCAAGATGTTTAGCCAAAAGACTATATTATTCTGTTTGTCTCATTTTTAAACCAAGTTGTAGAGAAAGGTTGCGTACTGCTTTTCTTTTGGTTTGTGTTGAATTTCTTATAATTAACCAGTCCATTCAGTTTGCCAATCACTCCCTGTCATACGCTGTGTCCAATCTGTTCAAATTTCCATCTGTGTGTCCAATATGTCTATAGAATCTTCCTGAACGTCTGTCCAATGTGTTGAATCTGTCTGTCGATCATTCACGTCAGTCTGTCATTCATTTTCGTGCAGGGGATCTTAATCTCGATATGGCATTTCAAATGCCTATGAACCTCCAACATTTTAAAATTAAAAAGAAGGTTTGAATAAAAGTAAATGTCCTTGCGTATTTATGTACGAGCATTCGTTCATGATGGATGGATGGATGGATGGATGGATGGATGGATGGATGGATGGATGGATGAATGGATGGATTATGAAGTAGTGGATATTTGTAGCAGTTAATTTACCTGTAAATGTACTGCCTAATTTTATAATAGATCTGCACTGGGCACGATTATTTACAGGCAGATGGAGTGACCAGTCCTTAATAGTTTTATTGTTATAAAGATTTCGCCCCCCCCCCCTAAACACTACAGATGACGTCTCACCATCACTACGGATTACCTTCTATTATAACATATGGCACTTCATATCCCATAGATGACACTTTCGTGTTATTTCAGATGTCCTCACCTCACTCACATCACCTCACAGAGTATACTACGGATGTTGCCTTGTTATTAGTACAGATGACACCTCACCATCACTACAAATGATGCCGACATCCTCCGAATGATCGCAGTTGCTGACGCCTATGGGATCGTGGATGCAGTTCATGATACTGGTCTCGTTTCCCAAGCATCGCACGTTGTCCAGCAGGATAGGACCCTGTCCCTGTCCAAATGGCGCTCCATACACGGCCATCGCTGCATATCTGCAAAAAATTTAATTTATGAAAGAATGACTTTGGAAAACAAGATAATTCTCAAAAGGAATTTACTCGAATTGTGTGTTTGCCTTTCTTCCTCTCTGTCCTCACTAACACCATCACCATCACCATCAAACGACTACCCCCACCATCACCAGAACCAGATTTGTGTTGGGTAAGAAAAGCTGTCCCTCACGAAGGGTATCTCAGCTGCCGGCAGACGACTTTGGCTGCATTGTTGTCGAAGTAGTCATCACACACGGTGCCCCAGATACCATTCACCCGGACTTCCAGCCGACCTCTGTCAAATCGGGTACGATAAACACCCGACAGGCGAAATGTTACAGGCACTGAGTAAGACACAGAAAATCTGCCATCGAAACTGTCAGCAAATAGCGGGGATGTCTTTTAACACAGCTTCTGCTTGTAAACTCTCTTTTTCCTAGTGAATCAAAGGGATCCAATAGTTTATTGTTTTACATGCTTTGTGGTCTTAAAACGTGGAGTGTGTGGACTCCAGGAAACAGGGTCACGAAGAAACACTAATACCAGAAAGTGTTGATGGAGATATGTACGTAGTAACACTTTCAGATACACCCCTCTGAACATCATCATTCACACAGAAAGAGGTCAACAACACAGAGGTCTGAGGATACGTTTGTGTTGTGCAGGCCCTCAGCCAATGGGAGAGCTTGTCAGTTAGTCATGCCGTGACGTCACGAGTTGACCTCTGTGCATCTATCTGTGATGTTTGTAGGCGTATATTTTGAGAATGGAAGCGGGTTATTTATCCAGATTTGGTGAAATAGTAGTTTGCGCTAAACATTACAGACTTTTTCCATAAACGTGTAGCACTCTACTAGCTCTTTAAATGTAGTTTTTTTTTACCTTTGGGAATACGTCATACTAACTTGGGTTACAGCTGACCCCAACATCATCTCTGTGAGTGCAGTCGTGGTTGTAGTAGCCTTTGTTTCCGCACTGTTCTAAGTTGGTCTCACTTCCAGAACACCGCACATCATCCAGCAAGATGCTGCCTTGACCAGGGCCGTAAAATGACGACGTCATTACCTGCGCACCGGGACTGGAAAACACACTCACTAGGTTTTTAAAAGAAAATTTCACTCCATGGTGAAGGGCGGAAAGAAAATTTTAAGGTTTGAATGGACAAAGGAGAAGGTGTAGAAGAAGAAAAGATTCCACTTTCGTGAATTAGTATCAAAAGATACTAGCATGGAATTGCGATAATTGATAATAGGAGATAACATTGTAAAACAGAAGAAGGAAAAAAAAACCATAGGAAGGATACCATAAAGGTAATTTCTTGAAAAAATAGTAGTAGTATAACTATGGATATCTTTTGTGTCGTATTACTTATAGGAACTGGTCTAGTCTTCTATCACTTTTGTTAATGGACATAAAAGTTTATTTGAAAATACCATGCTAAACATTATACAAAATTTCAACTTGTGTCTTGTTTTATTCTCTTGTGTGCGCTTACAAGCAGACACAAATCACATGAACGTGCACATACTATATTTAGATGCACGCACCTGTTGAAGCCCAGCATCTTGCAGGCCACCTGCGCTTCCTTCTGCCCGAAGCCGTGGGTGCACACGGTGCTCCATGAGCCGTTGTAGAAGACCTCCAACCGACCCTCCGATGTGCTGGAGCCGTTCACCAGTCGCGCCAGGAGTGAAGTTGCTAAACGGAAGAGCACCATGTTACCTTGTGCTCATCGCTTAGCTGGAGTCTTAGACGTATGTATTTTATCACACAGCATTGATATGACACGTAGTCCCACGGACATACTTTATCACACAGGATATGCATGTGGTATCATGGAGTATAGACGTATGTGTTATATAGTATATGTGTTACTGTGTAGGTTAAGCGCGAGAAACTTTTGCTTCCCCAAAATCTGGGTAAGCGTCACCTTGATGTCAGTGTTGTTGATCTCTTTTTGTGTGTTGTGTTTGTAGGCGTGTATCAATACAGTACAACATAAGATGAAAGTTTTCAAGACAAAGGTTGCAGGTTCAAATTTTCTTCAGAAATTTTTATTTTTATTTTTGCTATGTTTTGAATTCGACTTGCTTGTTTGTGCATGTGTGCGTGCGTGTGTGCGTGCGTGTGTGTGTATGTGTGTACGTGCGCGCGTGTGTCATCGTATGCTTTAAACTCCTCAAATGTTCATAAGAGACACTAGTGTTTACATTAGGGTTAGGGTTTTGGGTAGGGTTAAGGTGTGAGGATGACTGAGGAGAGAAAACACTCGGCTGAGGTCAAGGTTTGATTGTCGGCAACCGTTTGGGATGTTCGCGCATGCGTAGAACAAGTATGTCCCAAAACATTGTGGGGAAAATATTCATTTTGCAACTATATTTTCCCCAGATTTGGTAAAATAATATCATGCACCGCGCTTTACTAAATCATTGAAAAGAAATTTGCTCCCTCCCCTTTGCTTCACGTGCTTTTATTTAACCCAGCATTGGGGATAAAAAAGAACTTTGGTCCGAGTAGGCCCTTATACAGAAGACAGGTAATCCAAACAATCCCACTCAGTCGACAGTAACCATACCTGAAGTGGTGGAGCCCTGACACAGCACCCCCACGTCCTCGGAGTGGCCGCAGTCGGTGGTGCCGATGGGCGCGAAGCCGCACTGGAAGATGTTAGTCTCGTCGCCTTGGCAGTCGACCTCGTCCAGCAAGATCGACATCGTTCTGTTGCCGCTGCCGTAGTAGTGCGTGCCCCTCACCATAGCAACGGTCCTGTCATCAAAAATTGTAGCTGTTGCTCTTGGCTTTGTTACTGCTCTCGTCATCTCATTACTATTATCCTTCTCTGCATCCCCATCAATTAGCACATGATGATGATGATGATCATCATCATCATCGGTTAACGTACAAAGTCCACGTGACAGGCGGAGCCCAACCTCCTCTTTGTCGCTATCTTTCCTGACAAATCTGATACCTATTTTTCTGTGGCGGGCAAAAACATCTTACAGGCACAGGTAGCTAGTTTAGGATTTGCTCGGACAGTCGATAAAACCACCCACTCCCCCACCCTTCATCAGATCGTCCAGCTTGAGGCCTGGACTCGTCTCCTTGGTCATTCTTTTAAAAACGTTTTATTACCAGTCTAAGGATTACAACAATATTTAGAGACCTACTAATAACTCGTATGTTTTTCTACCACTGTACAGTTTACATCTCTGTATTGTAGATTTGAAAGATGCCTCATAAGGCACACGGTCCCTTATATAAAAAGCGAGGACCCAGTTGCGGCGAGTGCTCCTTGCGGCAGTCATTAGGACTTATACAAGAGAGATAATTTCAAACACGGCAAGAAGAGATGTACGATGTTGTTTGTGGGGGTTTTGCGGAATAAATCAAATTCCAATGATTATTGCAATTGAATGATAATACGTTTGTGTGCTACTCTGTCTCATCTAACATGCGTGTTTCAACATTAATGTGTCAAAACTAGAAGAATTATTATTTTAATCAAAGACTTCTGTATGTGCTTAAATCTTCCCACAAAAGCTAATCCTAGTGTGATTACCTTATTAATTTTTTACCGTATTTATTTGTTTACCTTTAATGTATTTTGCGCATCTATCCACTAATATTTGTGTGCGATCAATATTACACCTTTATTCACAGAAAAAGAAATTTAAATGTGGTCACATTTTCAAACGAGCAAAAATTTATAAACAAACATGAACAAAATAATTAGTGCTATAATACAACATTAACATACACCTTCCAGTTAATGAGAGAAAGGTTAAGAATAAGAAAAAGGAAAATAAGAAGATCCACTGATATCCATATAGTATTTCAATTTATGTTCACAGAAAGAATTTGCTCAAAAATATTCTAAGGCACAAAAGTTTACAATACACTAAAGCATTTACCTGCATTTTCTATAACATCAAGACCCAGCGTATTGTGAGGAAGAGGAAAATCTAGAGAAAAGAGTATGGGCTTTGCAGCCCAGAAACTGACCCGAAGTTTGAAGCAATTTTCTGGGGCATATGAAAGTAACAAATATAATAAAAGACACTTTACACAAATCTCTCTTTTTCAAATCCACATTTAGCACAGAGAATTTTTAATCCAAGCCAAACAATTTTTATGGACTCTTTTACTTGCTTGCAAAAGCAAACTTTCTCTGTACCATTGTTTGTGCCATTTGGTCACAGCAACCACCTATTAAAAACCTAGACAGACACCAATATGTGTTTATTCACTGTCAGTAACAAATGGTTTTATGTCAAGATGACCCATAGATGGTTCAGTTTCCTCAATTTCCTATTCTTACTTGCTGGCTGATTTGCAAAAAATCTTGATTTTCCTTCAACATGAAGTTCAGAAGTAAATTAAGAAAGAGGCGTCTCACCATTTTGTTTAAAGAGCATCTGTCATAAGAGCAGATAAATGACTGAATCTTGCCTTCAAACTACATCAATAATTTTCTAACCACTTTATCCATGTGCAGAATGTGTTCCATGTTGTCTGTGAATGTTTTCTCCAACTCTTTAATCACATGAAACAGCTGTGTGTTTGGCATTCCACCTTCCAGTGACGATACTGTTTAAAGGTCAGGAACTGCTCGTGCTGTACACCAGAAAGTTTCCCAGTGAGTTTGTGTAGACAATCGCTGCAAACCTTCACATGCAGTTTGTGGGCTACACAACCTGTCGTGTAAAAGAGGACATTCGATTCTCCCAGCTGCTTATGAAAGCCTGGCACAGAAGACATGGGTTGTGATATCAGCCCACTGAAGTAGACTGAATGATATTTTTACATCCCTCTTAAGCAGATCTTCTTCCATGGCATTCTGGACCCAGTCTTTCCACCTACTGGTAAAAAAATCATTCATTTGTAAGAGGAGGTGCTACAATACACCAGCTGCATGAAGACAAAAACCAAGAAAAAAAACTAAACCTTTCCACTCAAGAAAAAACAAAATAAAACCAAGCTTGATGAACTGTGAAACAACTGTATTAGCTTGACCATGTACTAACAACCCCTCCCTTAGCCACCTTCCAATGTTTCGTCTTTACTTTTTAAAAATTTTCATTCTTCGTTACAAAACAGTGCAACAGTAATGATCGACGAGACAGTGATTGGAAACCGACTTTCGAAGAATTACCCAAGTTTATGCATCAACTAACAAAATAATATGCATCCACAATGCAATATTCTAGCAAGACGATCACACCCATAAACATTTCTTTGCGATTAAATTTAAACAATCGCCATTGAACCTAGGTATGGGAGACAAATTTTCGCCAAGATCTTATTAAGAAGCACCAAATGCAATTCAAAATAAATCAAGGTATATATATTCAAGTCCTTACCTTGCCTCGTCCTTCGGGAATCACTTTTGTGGACATTTGTATCGAGAATTTGTGCAGTTAATTTCGCAACAGGCAGTGCCCCCTCCGTTTCTTCGTTGTGGATGCCATCACGCATGGAGGCGTTTGCGTCTGCTATCTGCCCCGGAAATGTTTTTGTAACAGACACGATACTGCATGACGCAAAATGTGAAATGTCTCACGGCCGAAGGCCAGTAGAGGAATTAATTGTAAGTAGTTCACCGTATCCAGGACATGGCATAAGAAAGGCTGAGTCCAACCCTGTTCTGTATACGCCCTTAACAGCTGTTGGGTGAGTAAGAAGATTTTTCCAGCCAAGGGCTCGAGTGACCTGTGACCGCTGAAGTATCCAGATTAGTTCTTGATGTTTTAGTTTCTCATTATGGGAGGCTTATTATTTCCATTTTTTGTTGTTTTCAAATTTTGACCTATTTTTTACTATTCGTGGTGTGTCGTCGTTTCAATTGTCGATGGTGTGACTTACGTGTTAAAGCCCATCATGCGGCACACGACAGCGGCAGCCCTGTCGTTGAAGTGGTCGTCACACACGGTGCCCCAGCCAGTGCCATTGTAGTACACCTCCACCCGACCTTCGTAAGGAGTAGGGCCCACCAGTCGTATACTCGTCATGTCGTTAATGTTACCCGCTGTAGAAACATTAGATTGTTACATTCATTGGTGTGGATCCCGTGTGAAGTTCTGTCTTACTTCACTATAGTTAATGTAATAAGCATTAGTAACTAATACAAAATGAGCGTTTGCAGACATTGTGAACCATGCAATTAAAACAAAATTTAGCTTTCCGGTCAATATTAAACTAAACCTACGCTTGCAGTTAATGCAACGTTTAGTAGGTCAGAATGAAGTTTACACTAGTAAGTTAGTAAGAAAAGAACTTTGTCTTTCCTAACTTTGCTAACATTTCTTTTACCCTTAGAGTTAATACGAGACCCATGTGTAAATCTATAACAAAAGACTTAAGTTTGTGGCTAAGGTGAAAGTTAACGTTCATAGCTAAAATATAAAACTTAGTTTTTTTCTGCTAAAATATACGGTACGTTTGAGGTCAAGGGTAATACCAGACTTAAGTATAGAGCTAAATTTATAAGGCTTCAGTTTATAGCTAAAATACAATGTTATGTTTGCTGTTAGGGTTAACGTGAGAATTATTTTTGTTAATACTACACGTGACAATGCATCTATAATATAAAAGACCTGAATTCAGGGTAAATACTAGACTTGTTTGTGAAGATATAATACAAAAGACTTACGTTTGCAGTCAGGGTTAATACGAAACATTTTTGATGCTAGGGTTAAAAGGAGATGTGACTGCAGTTAGGGTTAAAACAAGACTTGAGTTTGTGGTTGTGGACGATGTGAGACTCACGTGTACAAACTACTCCCGCGTCCTCGTAGTGTCGGCATCTCGTTACTCCGTAAGCAGAGTGTCGACAGTTAGCAATACTGAGTTCTGTGCCTGTACAGGCCAAGTCAGTGATCCAGACAGGACCATCACCAGCCCCGAACACGGCGCTCCCTACCGCCAAGGGGGTCGAACTGTAAAACATTTTAGCGCATCAGGGAATACATCGATACTGAGTGACACGGACTGGACTGGGAGGACGGCCACTACACTGTGTAATGCGATTGGGTTCGAAGAATACATTATTACATACATATTATATACATTACGGCGTCTTTTAGTAATAATACAACACTAATAAACAGTAGAAAATGTTTAAAATGTGACATTGTGTAACAGTTCCTTACGACACAAAAACTAGTAACGGTAGCGTGTTGAAGGACTAAACGGGTGCAAATTCTTTTCTAGTGACTTAGTAAATCTCAGGGCAAGATGATGTTTTCTTACATCTAAGTGAATAATTTTCCATCGTTCTCGACCTACACGCCTACAAGTTTCATCACGGACACAGAAAGGGTATGTTTGGGTTGTACGGGCCTTAGCTAATGAGAGATTTGGGTCCATTTGGTATAAGCCGCATCTGTGTACAAAAGTATGTTTTGATATGTTTGGAGGCGAGTATGTCAAGAACGGGAGGAAAGGTAAAGTCAAGGAATTTTAATCAGTGATAACCAGTTAAAATTCAGTCGATTGGTTGGAGGTAAGGAACATACAGCTCAAACGAAAAGCCAAACCTAATTTGTCGGAAGTACGATAAGAGCAATCAGTTGGATGGTTTGCTGTGCGCAAGGTACACACAATATTTTGGAAATATAATCACAGTCACAAGTCAGACACATAACGGGATTTGTTGGAACCAAAGTTTAAGTTCAACCCATCATAACCTGTTAAATCCCAGCTGATTGCAGACGACCCGAGCGTCGTTGGCGTCGAAGTAGTCGTCACATATGGTGCCCCAAGTGTTGTTGTATTGTACCAGGACTGTGCCCTGCCAGGGCGGCTGAGCATACCTTGTTTTCAGGCTAACCGTAAGACCAAGGTTGCCTGCATCATTTTCGGAAACAGAGAATCGTCTTCAAAATTGTAAATACTGTAAAATATTGTTAATATTTCTGTTAGACTGGTGCCAGCAAATGACAGGATTAGCATAAGATTTAGCAGAAGAACTTATTTATATAGGCGTGTGTGCTCTGTGTCGCGTGTTGTGTGTTGTTTGTGTTTTGTCAGTTGTGTGTTATGTGTGTGTGTGTGTGTGTGTGTGTGTGTGTGTGTGTGTCCATTATCTTTCCATCAGGAAAGGGGTGAGCGAAAGAGAGAGACAGAGAGGCGACCACGACACAAGATCACCGCCATCCCCTCATTCCACGTTGTTCACCAGCATGAATCTATTCTTCCCGCATTTCTAATTCCTTCGACTCCTTCCCAGGAACCTCTTCACCTACCGGTTTGACAGACCACCCACACTTGCTGATTCGCTGGACAAGTAAAGTTCGTTTTGGTGTAGCGGCAGCCAGACAAGGTCGTTTCGGTGCCCACACATATCACATTGTCCAGTACAGTGGGAGCTTCGATTGCACTTTGCCCTGTTGTGATGATAGGGTTCGATCTGCAACGGAAATACCGTCATGCTCTGCTTGTAATCGATCTTGTGAAGCACACTTTTGGCGACATCTGACGACTGACCAGTGGCTGAAAATGTTTTAGCAAACTAGTTATGTTGGATCAGTTTAAAAATCACTATTTTCTGGACACCTCAATAAGGTTCCAAAAGCCCCTTATGTAAGTGCATTCTGCAAAAGGTTCTTAGCAGGCATTTGTATTACAGACTGTCCTATGTCCAAGGCAATTTGGTTTGTTCACTGTCCGTTTCCGTCACAGGACGATGAGATGATAATGTTCTCATCTGCATCTTTGTTTTGTAATGTGTACTGAACTGCATGTTTATGTGTGGAAGCGTGAAAAGTTGTCATATCATATAAGCGCTTAGAATGTCATTTAAAATTAAGAAGAAGCGCTGTAAAAAAAAATGTACAAACATAAACAATGGAAAGCATTTGACAGAGTGAGAAATACACTGAAGAAGACATTTTTCTCTCTTTAACAGACCTGTTGGCAAGTGAACAAGACTAAAAGCAACAAGCTACAGAAATGTTCACTGACATGTTCACGCCCAGTTCGTTGCACACCACCATGGCGATGGCGTTGGTGGCGTTGTGGTTACAGATAACTCCTTGCTGTCCATTCACTGACACGATTAGCCTCCCTTCGCTGCTTCCTCCTTCAATCAGGCTGATGATGTGGTCCCCGCCGCCAGGAGCTGTTTTCCACACACACACACACACACACACACACACACACACACACACACACACACACACACACACACACACACACTTGATGTCATTATATAGTTATCGCCTATGATGCTGAAAAGTGCACATAAAATAAAGGTGAAAAAAGATCAAATGAATTTGTAATAAACATAAACTGATCATAAAAGCAACATAAAATAAACACACAATTAACTTTGGCACAAAAGTTTCCCCAGGCCTCAAGAAAATCCATCAATCAAATTCAAGTAAACTAATACACGAAGTGAAAACGAACATAAAATGAAAGTGAAATCAAATTGATAACAAAAATGAACTCAAAGAGGAAATCGAAAATAATTTGAATACGAAATGAACCTGAAATGAAAGCAAAAAAAAATGTAATGCATATGAAATGAAGCAAAGCCTAAAACTTAAAATGTAATGAATACTAAATGAGAATGAAACGATGAAGCAATGAATTTGAAAATGAATAAGAAATAAACATAAAATGAAACCAAAATGGAAATGAATATGAAATGAAGAAGAATTTGAATATGAAATACAACTGAAAAAGCATAAATAAAGAGTGAACTTGAAAATGAAATGAATAAGAATTGAAACTGAACATGAAATGCAACTAAACGTACATAAAACCGAAAAGACCTTGACAGACTGGTTTAAAGATTTGGGAATGGAAAAATGGCTAAGTCTGACTGTACAAAGGAAGACTTGAAAAAGGATAGACTGAGAAAAAGATAAGATTAGTCAAATGGTAGGGAAAGCTCAAACTCTACCTGTGCAGGACACCGACGCATCGTTGGAGTGAGTACAGTCGCTCACCCCCCAAGGTTTTCGCGAGCAGTTCAACAAGCTGACCTCTGATCCTGTGCAGCCGAGGTCGTCTAGCCAGATAGGACCTCCTCCCCCTCGGTATAGTCCGTAAATAAGGTTGGTACCTCTGGACACGTGAACACGTAATTGTTTCTACGTGTTGTCCTACTTGTATAGCAAAAGACCTTGCTAAAGTCAATGATCTTCTATAACTCAGTCAATCAGATGCTCAGTAAAATTTATTATCATCTTTACCTTAGTAGCTGCATAATGCACAGACTTTCAAAACTTCCCACTCCTGCAGAATTGTAGGTAGTAAATTCGGCGGGCGCTCATGGGCAAATAAGACACTGTTTTCTTAACTTTGGGTGGGTAAGAGTAGAGGTATTAAAAAATTGTTTGTAAATATTTTTCAAATTGAAATAAAAAACCACCGCCATCTCACCCTCCATATCCCAGCGTTCTGCACACCACCTGGGCATCTTCTGGTCCAAACCTGTGAGAGCAGATGGTCCCCCAATGTCCGAACACCCGGATCTCCACCCGACCCTGATACTTGTTTATCCCCCCGGCCAGACGCACCTGCAAATTGACGTCCCCCTCTTTCGAGGGATGAATTTAGAAAATCAGTGTCTTTGCGGGTGCTTACTGATTGCAGTACTTGTAACTATGTCATTAAGTAGATCATAATCGGCAGTTCGTTGTTGTCAGTGAATGGATTCTGGACGAAATCAGGTCAAGTCTTGAAAGTAATGCTTTAGGGTTGTAGGAAATGCGCTAGGCTTGTCTATTTGGTTGAAGGGAAGGGACAAATGTTCAGCTTCTTGAAGTCAAGCGGGTAATGAGCTTACGTGGTGGGGTCACGCAGATGACCCCTGCAGTTTGCTGTGGAGCGCAGTTGTTCTGCATGAATGGTCTGTGGACACAGACGTCGATGGAGGACTCGTTGCCTGTGCAGTGTACGTCGTCCAGAATGATGAGCACATTCGGGTCAGTCGTGCCATTAGAAAAATAACCCGCAGTTGTAGGTATGCCGATAGTTCTGGGTAAAGTGGATGCAGACATAAGAGAGAAATGAATTGGAATACATTACATTGGATCTGATCGGGAAACAGGTGAAGTTGATAAATGATAACAACAGCTATTTTAAAATATCTTTTGTCACTTCACCGTTCTTCTTTCAGCCTTTCATTAACACACTTTTCGAACGTCCATATAGAATTTAGGTGTCATTTTACACCGATCTGATTTAATAAAATCCCGAAGTAAAATGACATTTATTTTCATATGAGTTCATATAACATTATAACATATACAACATATTTTTTATTTATTTTCTTACTTTCCTGGTGTTTTATCAATTTATTTACTTTTTTATTCTATTTCTTTATTTTTTTTGTCTTTGCTGCGCAATGAGAATTCTTCTGAATGGATACCTGCGCATTACAAATGGACATCATCATCATCATCATCATCATCATCATCATCATCATCATCATCATCATCATCATCATCATCATCATCATCATCATCATCATCTCTTAAAACTTCACTCCACTCTCCAGAGTAAAGAAATGCTATTTATTGTTCGAAACATAACGTACCACTGGGGAGTACGGTAAAACATTGGTTTATTGAATATAATAGCGTTTATTCTCCTTTAGGAACTTACCTATTTCGAAAACCCATTTTCAGCATCAATAACAAGCACAGACAGTTTTTTTTATTCATGTGAAATCCAAGTACTGCTCACAGAAAACCTTTTCTTTAAACTCCTACCCTGTGAAGTTCAGTTGGTTGCAGAGGACCTGAGCTGCACGAAAGTCCCATCCGTCATCACAAACCGACCCCCAGAATCCGTTGTTCCACACTCGTACCTGACCTTCTCTTTCGTTTGACCCGCCAACCAGCTTAACGGGGTTGGCTTCTGCGTCAACACCTGTAAAAACAGAGATACAGCTTAATCAAACAAACAAATTAAATGAAAGGACACAAAAATCTATGATCGATAGTATCCTTTGCTTTTACTCTTTAAAGTGCAGCTCATACATTATTATGTGCAGTGGTGATGAGAATAAAGAACTCGGTTATTCTCTAAGTACACAATATCCATATCTGCACATTTACGAAGCCACCCAAAGACACATCTCTCATTAAGTATTGCTCCTAAATTGTGAGGTAGATAGCGATGACTCCTTGAGAAGAAAATTGGTTTGTTTGTTTGTTTGTTTGTTTGTTTGTTAGTTAGTTTGTTTGTTTCATTCCGATGTATTTGCGGATGTTATTTGTGGATATTCTTGTATTTAGTTTTTTCGTGCATTTATTCTTGTTTGAATTTCCCATCTCGCTTTCACTGTATGCGTGCGTGCGTGCGTGCGTGCGTGCGTGTATGTGGAGGTGGGTGGGTGAAATGTAGGTGTACGTGCGTACACATCTTTATTTAAGTGCCTTGAATTGCAGCTGCAGGAGTGGGTGCTTTATAAATACTGTATCTGTTATTGTAATTGAAATATCTCCATCGTTAATAGATGTGTAACTGCACAAATATTTATGCAGATACGGCATAAAACCAAGAGAGAGAGAGAGAGAGATAGAAGAAGGAATAAGAATACGAATAGTTTATTTTGTTAGGCCTTTAGGCTCATTCAGCAAGATAAGCATTTAACAGATTACAGGGGAAAATATTATACACAATAGACTAAGAACATCTTTTAGCATTGAGTACTATTTCTCTTTTTTGTCGTTAGATATAAAAACTTAGTAAGGTTGCATAGCATTGTTTCATTTTATTGACATCAGCATCAGTAGTTTCAAGTTATTATGTTTATAGTAATACTTTTTAAGATGAAACTTTTTCGTAGATATGTAAGACATGGACAGAATAAAATGATATGAAGCTAGAAGAGAGAAAAAGGAAGAGGTGGAGAGAAAGAGTGAAGGATACTTGGATCGCAGTCCACGCCGGCGTCTTCATTATGGTCACAGTTGCTGACCCCCCAGGGGTTGTGCGTGCACTGGGTGAGGTTGTTCTCTGTACCTACACAGTACACATCATCCAGCAGCACTGGCCCCGTCCCGGCACCGTAGTAAGCGTTTGTTCGGGGTATGATTCGTCCTCTGTACAAAAGGATATTGTTGTTTGCCTCATGAAATAGATACAAGAAAATTCCAAAAATATGAATACAAGAAAAGTCTCCTGATACCCATTTACTTCGATATCAGAATTCTGGACGAAAACTATACAAAATACCTTGAAAAACGACAAGTGTATTCAGTTTGACTTATCAGTTCAGTTATCCTATCTCTGGACAGATCTTGCCCATGAGGTTGTGCATTTGTAAAGATAACCTAAAGTGCACTCTTAAGCTGCTTCAAAATGTTTTCTAAAAAATATAATATTTGATAGTGTATCATTGACAGCTTTCGTTACTGTTAGAATCATACTACTGCTTTCAGTTAAATCTCATCAACCAATATCTAGAGCAGTAATTTAAATTACTATGTTAATCGTGGCTATACTTTTCAAACCGCTTTAGCATACGATCTATTCACCACAACCATGTTCATGGTCATTAACTTAAGCATTTTCTTTTCGATGTTATGTGATTGCTAAACCAGTCGCGACTATTGAGAACGCCGTGACTGCAGCAATCCGGTCATCAGTTATCTATCGACCTTGTGTTCTGTAAAGTCAGAGTTGTTGTCTGTTCATCCCTATCGACACTTGAACCCACCCTGTGAACCCCAACTGTCGACACACCACTGTGGCCTCCTCCAGTCCCCAACCGTCGTCACACACCGAACCTGTATCGCAACAGATCAGGGTCAAATATTCTTAACAGTTCAACGAGCGGCGCGAACGAAAGAAAAAAAGAAAGAAAGAAAGAAATTGATTTTAATTTGCAGAGATATTCTAATTAGCGAAAGATTGACAAATATTCTTGATAGAAAGGCAATGTTTAAAAGACTAGCAGAGAGACAAAGTACTCATAACACACACACACACACACACACACACACACACACACACACACACACACACACACACACACACACACACACACTCTCTCTCTCTCTCTCACGCACGCATGCATAGTTACCCGCAGTCACACATACACCTACCCCCCACCCCACCCCCACACACACACACATTCTACACGCACACGCACATTTATTGCACCAATGAGCAACACATACACGCGCTCGCAGCGGCGTGAAGGCGACTCACCCCATGTGTTGTTGTAAGATATCAACACGGTTCCTTTGTAGCGTGCATTCTGTCCGTACAGCATGATTTCCCAATCTTGACCTAAAATCGGAATATGGAGCTGAGCTAAAACAAACTCTACCACCTGAGTGCTGTTGTCACTTTTATTACAATATTCGTTTCCCAAAATTCGTTATCTGATTCCAACCATACAACACAAAATCTATTTTGTGTGTGTGTGTGTGTGTGTGTGTGCGCGCGCGTATGTGCTTGCATGCTTACGTGCATGTGTGAGTTAAATATGTACATTAGTAAACCTCATTTAAGGCATAGATCTGTCAAAAAGTCTGTCATGCAATGCTGTATGCAAGTGAGTGAGTGGGTGAGCGTTCGTGTGTCAAGCAGATTGAGAAAGAAGCACACAACGACCTCCGGGACCCAAAGGTACAAAATAATTATGACGACAATACATGAATCGTTATTGTTTTAGTGACATAAGTATGTACAATGACAATGACTAACGTTTTTAATCCCAGTGAGCAATTTAAACATGGGAAATGTGCTCAGTTACTATGTATAGAAAGCTTAAGTTACAAGGTAAAAAATATAATCTACGGACACAATCTCTAAAAAAATATAAAAAAACTTACATCTAGACCATTTATATCCACACCTACAACATCTTTCTCTCTTTATTTTCTCTCTCTCTCTCTCTCACACACACACACACACACACACACACACACACACACACAGACAACTGACAATTCATCTGTGATTGAGCACCTGGACTGCAGATGGCAGGAACGAGCTCAGGTGCATAATGTTCACCTGAACTTAATAACACAAATTCTCCCCTCAATACAAAATCTGTTTGCTGATCACAAAAAGAAGGTAAATCCCTCTGCTTGATACCAGTTATCTGAGAACAGATTATCATGGACAAAGCTGTTCAGACTATTCCTGTTATGGACAGACTGACTGCGGAAACAGCATAAAATTAAAAAGATAAAAGACTTTCAATAAATGATAGAAACGGCCCAATATACGAGAGAGCATTACTCTAATTTTGACATGAAAGCATAACGATATTTTGACACCAACATATTAGAGTACCTTTAGCAATAGTGTGCGTATGTTTGTATGTGTGTGTGTGTGTGTGTGTGTGTGTGTGTGTGTGTGTCTACTCACATTGTCTTAAATAATAGATAATTTATCAAAAAACATGACACAGTAGCATAGCAGCAATGTGTAACTCACCTCGACAGCACAAACATCGCAGAGCGACAATCAGGAGGATCTGTCTGAACGTCACTGAAATCTCCATAGTGTCCGCGCACGTTACCCAAAGTTCGTCCTCTAATGTGACGTCACTGCCTGCTCACTGTTGTTACGGATAATTGGTCTGCCATTTGTTTTCGTCCCAAAACCTATCAAGTTTATACAAATTATTTGTGGTAGCATTGATAAGTGATGTCATTAGTTTAATTCATGTCAATGCAGTACAAAAAATTATTACTAAGATCGTTGCCATCCTTATTATTATTATATTTCTTTTCTTATATAACACTGTCTTTTATTTACTTTTATTCAAGCTCTGTGTACATTTATTCGAGTTTTATATGAGGAAACTGTAAGGGTGAACTGCTAATTGTGTATAATTCCATTTCTCCAGACCCCTCAAGATTGAATAAATAAAAATGTCTGATGTCTGACTCTCTTAGGTCGTTCTCGTGGGATCTTGGCCCGATCTCAGGATTCTCGAGAGTTTGACTTCTTGTAGTTAAATACCCAGTGCCTTGTACAACTTGCTCCTGTTCAACACACCCAAGATTTTCACAACTCTTACAACGCAGCTTGATGAGGACAGGTCACAATGCGCCCCAGTATAAACAGAGAAAGAAATATGATGCAGAAGTACTTAACTTTCTTCAATTTTTTTCTTTCTTTTTTCTTACGAAATTACTTGCAAAGATAAGTATTGTCTTCTGTAGAATTCGTCTGCTTTTTCGTTAAAGATGCACCCATTTCTTCCAAACTTCTTCTTTTGTAATCGGTTGAAACTTAAATAAAAACAGTTTGCAATCATATTGTAATCTTAGCAATACCAAGCAAGCCAACGGTAACTGTAACGTGACGGTCACATTACAGCCTCAGTTCACAATACAGTTAAATCTTGAACTAAAAGTGCAACACAGGTGTGACCTCTCTTTCAACAGATTTTCGGGATGAGATTCTGCACAGGTGTGTTCTCGCTTGGCGTGGTGTCTATATATTTCATATTATTCATTTTACTTACCAAGGACACTGTGCTGAAGATGTTATGTATCTATTAACTGGGGACCCGAAAACAACAACTTCGCAGTACAAACTACAGCAGTATTCTCAAAATCATCCACATCACATTCGACAACCCACCTTATCACTTGATATACACAACACACTGTCAGACTAGACCGCGTAGAACAGTATGCTACACGCCAATATGGACAGAGTGATATCAACATTAAACTGACACGAAAATGAACTTACCTAAGAAAGACAACTTTCCGAAATTTTTGGACCTAAACTGATTGAAAAGATGTCCAGAAAAATTTCCACAATCACATGAAGAAACAGAAACTCTCCTGAAACAATTTCAGTGACTTGTTGAAATATTATTTCTGATGAATGAATATGCTTATAAGAATTTTTTTTCTCCTTCAGTCTTCGCCTTCGATAAGTGGTGTCCGTCGTTATTAACCGACACAAACCTTGGTCGATCAAGCACGCCAGCGGATAGAAGTCTTAGTGATAAAAAATTACAAAATATATCTTTCCCTGTGCTTGTAGCAGTTGATTACTGATCCTTGACCTTTAATGTGATAAGCTGAGTTATCCGCCCCCCAGCAACAGTGTTCTGTTAGAGACGGACCTACGTCACAAACCAGCAAGAGGGCGCTGCAGTGTGCAGTACAGTAGATCTCGTTATCACTTATCTTGTTACAATGGTCGTCAGAAAAACTCATCAACCTCTCAACAACAAACTATTTCTTTCACTGAGTCACGATATATTTTGGAATGGCCAAGTATATAATGTATTACTTTCATTATGCGCAGAAAAGCGATGGCTCCGATGAGATGAAGATGTGTGTGTGTGTGTGTGTGTGTGTGTGTGTGTGTGTGTGTGTGTGTGTGTGTTATTTTTCACGTCACACAGCGTCCTTTTGCTTCTTGGGGCCAAGCAGTGCTGAGCGATTAAGTGCTTGGGTTCAGATCTCGTCTTGTCAGCACATATTTTCTTTAGACTAGCCGACCACAATGTATAAATTCGGTTGACGATTTGGGGTAAACCATTTTCAACCACCATTAATGTATGTTCGCGGGAATCTTTTTATTTTTACTCTCATCATTTCCAATCCTCATAATAATCCTGGTCTTTTTTAACACTAAACATTCATCACTTACACCCCATCCTCATCAAAAATCATATAAATTGTAAGTCATTGTAAAAATCACATAAATATCACTTCTCAAACACCGTCAACACCCCACTTGCAGATATCTTCAATCGTTTTTTTTTCTTCTTCTCCTTCTTCCTCCTCCTCCATTGTTTAATCTAGTAGCTAATTGTTACCGTAAGCCTTCTCAGATGGAGCATGTTGTAAAATAAGACAAAAATGTTCTAAACAAATAATGTATTCTGATATGCAGTATGTCGTGGATGGGGGTAGGCGAAAAGAAAATCAATCGAACAGTGGTGTTTATCCCAGTAGCGATGATTGCACGAAGACAAGAAGACGAGCAATGACAACAACCAACTTAATTAATCCCAGTGGGAACTTATACGGGAAGTGTGCTCAGATACTAAAATAAACAAAACAAGCGCTAATTACAAGATAAAATTGAGGACAAGATAAGGATAAGGTAGTGCATCATAGAAAACTTCCTAAAAAAACATCCAATCATACAACTAGACCATTCTTAAGACATCATCACTCTCTCTCTCTCTCTCTCTCTCACACACACACACACACACACACACACACACACACACACACACACACACACACACACACACACAATTCATCTCTGGTTCAGCAGGTGGACTGCTGAGGGAACAAATAACTTCAAGTGCCCGTTACTTCTGTAAACAGACAATACAGGAATAGCGTACCCTTTCCCAGCTAGCAGACATCCTTTAAAAATATTATCCATAAGTAATTTCATGCAAGCGTTGGTGGAATTCTTGTACAATATCCTTGTGACTGAATTGCCAGTACAGCTCGAAGTCGGCATATGTGGCACACAAAGTCTGTCCTTACGCCATTTTGTGCCCCGTGAATAATTAGGCGAATGTATAATAAACCATACGGCTGAAAGCTTTCATTGCCAAATCTGCCTTTGGGTACTTAAGAGCTTTACAGGCGTGTTAAAGATCGTAATCAAACCTCTTAAAGGTCAACACGAGTGCAAGATTATTTTTTCTATATGATAGGGTTTAGTTTATTGTAAAACAATAATTCCCCAAATAGGCGTACATACTCAAAGTGTGACTAAACACAAACCACAACGAGTTTATTTTAATACTTCATCAGTAATATTATTTAACATCAGATTTACTAACTAACATTTTGAAAGCATTGATAAAGCATAAAAATACTGCATTTAGATAACTCTGCAAGAAAAAAACGTACATCGCTGACCTCCCCTAGACCGATGACAAAAGCTAGGAATGAAGTCATCGGGACTTGCCCAAGCAAAACGCCGTGTTTTCGAAAATCGCACAAAGATGGGAAAACTTTGTGTAACTTTAGATTGTGAGACCGATTCCATTAACAAGACTGGCCTACTAGTGCTCAAATTTTCCGAAAAAAACATTAGGTATTTGAATGTTTTGGAATAACTTCGTCAAAACTTTGAGAAAAAAGTTCACAATGGGATCCGAGGTCTACATTTCATACCAGAATATTATTGTGAAGTCTGGAACATTGAATAGGTAAGATGTGACTTTTTAAAAATACAAGCTGGTTTTGTAACATATCTAAAAGTAATCTAAGCCACAGTTATATCGCGTTTATTGTTTAATATTTAATGTGGCTTTTTAAAACCTGCATTATGCTTCGAATTGTAAGAAACTTTTTAATAATAAAATAAAGTGCTGATGCTTTTAAAGAAAAACACACAGTGATGTGATTTTATTTTAATAAATTAATTATTTGTTTAGGCATGATGAAAAAAACTTATACATTTTGCCAACAAAGGTTGAGTGGAAAGGACGGGGAGTTGGAGAAAGTCCATCATCAACCGTCTGCGCCGAGTGGCAGCATCTACTGCTAGTGGCGATGACCGGCAGATTCTATGTAAATCGTAAAGTCTACTAAACCATTTTACGAACAAAAATAAGAGACATGGGGAATTTTTTCCAGAATGCCTTTATGGATTTCTGCACGAAGAGAGGATGAAATGCTTGTTTACACTAAATATAGGTACGTTGCATTCAGTTTTAAACCATAACCTTAACTTACAATTCATGATATGAGTGACAAAAGGAAAGGGGGTATTCTGTTGGGGGGTGTTTATGCAAGAGAAGGGGCGCTTTGCAAAATACAAAACACAAAGCACATACATAAAATAATACAAGTCTTTTATCCTAAAATTTTATTTTCATGTTCCTTCGAACGGATTCAGATAAATTCATAACACTAGAAAGTGTTCTGAGGGCAGATACTTGGCAAAGGATGTCCTCCAACCCCACTCACTCTAACATGAACGTGAGAAAGGGAAAAAGAAAAATAGTTCTTCCCTTTTTATGGAACAGTTGTACTGTGTAGTTACGTAACATGAGCAGCAGCATTAAAACACAACCCAAAGCAAGTCAAGCAAACCAAACCAGTTAAATATTCACAAAAACAAATCTCAACAACAAAAACATCTTCAGTAAAGTAGTTCTTTACATGCAGCAAGATAATAGACATGGAATGTTAATTTTGCTCTCTCTCATTCTCTCTCTCTCTCACACACACCTATAAATACACACACACCCAAATACACGCACACATACAGGCGCTGCCTATTATCTTCACCCCTTTCTTCGTATCAGCACGTTACCCAGTGGGAGCCACCAAGGGTGTTGATACGGGTACATCTCCTCCCCCGACCCCGAAGTCTCGCAGTGGCACACGCAAGATAGCAGTACCCGTGAGGACCAACGAAAAACCTGGTGGTGTTATCTAAGAGAGTTTTTGGTCGAGTTTCTTTCTAGTTTTTTGTAAGGTCTGCCTTAAATACATTTACTGTCGTCCGTATGTGACGTAGTCCGGGCGGTTTGGCCGAGTGCTTACCCATAGTTTTAAATACAACTTTGTGTCTTACACATTGGCGTGATAAGAAATGTTAAATGAAAATGTGGACCAGTAATAAATAAGACTTTACAACTAAAGAGAGAGAGAGAGGCTAGAAGACAAGTTCAGAGAAAATTTAGCGTTCCATAAGTTGAGAGGAAGATGAAAAATGAAAAGTTGAGAGAAAGAAACAGAAAGAGACAGAGGGGGTAGAAGATCCTCGAGGCTCATAAAAATAGACATCAACAGCCAAACAATAGCCTCAACTCTTCATGTTAACCTCTAGACTTAAAACTGAAAGATCAAACATATTGCTGTTTAACATAGTCAGCATAATAATAATAATAGAATCAAATATTAGTGAAGACCAGTTTCATTGCTGGCTACTTTATATTAGACATTACACGATGCAAACTTTCTTCTCCCCGATTGCTGATGTCTATTGTTCGATTTCTATGGTCACAAATTAGCAAGAGACTAAAGTTCAGTAACAATGAGACTGACTACTTTAAGGAGCGTGTCGCCACAAGATGTTATTGTCCATCGCGATAAAGACTCATGTCATAAGTTTTTTTTTTATCTCGCATCGGATAAAGTTTGTCAAGGGTACGTATCAATCACAGCCGTCCCGTAAACCCAAGCGAGTGAGAAAAAGTAAGTTTTTATTCAAATCTGTAAAATAATGAAAACAGCATAAAATTCCCCCGCCATGCGATAACAGTCCAACAACAAACTTTGTTGTTATTTTGTCTACGGCGTCGTGAACTTGAGGTGAAGTACATCCGGGATCACGAGCATCTCATGTGCAGCAAGTGCTAAGCGATACCCCGGGTAACGAAGCAGGGGGCGGGGCATTGACGTCAGGTTGGAACCTCAACTCGAGGCGCTGAGGCTCAGTTGACTGGTGTGTTGCGGTCCCAGGCACGTTGCTGTGCGTTGCTGTTTAGTGGCGGTGCACGTGTAACGTTGCTGGCACCGACAGTCCCAGCTCCATTTTATTTAAGTCGCCGGGGGTGAGGCGGCAAGTTATTCACTTTCCCCCGTTCGTCACCGCGTTCGAACTTCTCTTTCATCTTATCGTACCCGCCATGTCCATGGACTGTAACTCTCATCACTGCAGTTCAAGGCGCCAGACAGACAAGCTCGTGTTTCCTCCAAGAGTAAAGTGTTCAAAGTTTTGCAGCCGTGCCAACGCCACTTCCATCCAAAATATTATTGCGTGAAAGAGTACCGTGGTCTTCGCAAGAAACGTTTTTGGGACCAAATCTTGATTCTGGAAAAGACTTTTATTTGAAGAAATTTTGAATACGATGAAGGAAAGGATATATCTTTTCATCTTTGCTACATTCTTTCTGGGAGGTGAGTAATCCAAATCAAATGCAAGCCTTTACTTGCTTAAGCCATTAAACATTATTGTTTTAGTATTCTTTGATTAATAATAGTAACTCAAAAACAGTCTACCTAGTTACATTGAAGGTAGTTAACAAGCAAACAAAAGCAATGTCAGCGTTTTATGTGTACAAGCAGTTTTTAAAGTGTTTCTTTTTTTCTTTGCTGCGGTCACTAGAAGCGGTGAATTAACCAAAACTGATAGTTGAAAAATCGTAATACAGAGAAATAAACAAAATCGATCACAGGGAATTTTAAGATGGTTACATCAAGCAGTGACGTGTCTGAGTGATGTGTGTGTTGCACGTACGTGTGTGCATTCTTCTACCTGTCTACTTGTCTCTTTGCCTCTTGTCCGTCTTCCTGGTTCTCTCTCTCTCTCTGTGTGTGTGTGTGTGTGTGTGTGTGTGTGTGTGTGTGTGTGTGTGTGTGTGTGATATTTGATTGTGATATCCTGCTGAAGTGAAGATCTGACTCTTTACGTCCTGGGATCGCATTTAGGAAGTTTAACCAGCAAGCTACCCTTCCCAAACTAAGTAAATTGGCTCATCGATGACAGCGGCTAAAACCCGGTATTCATGAACTCAGAGTAGGTCTACCTAAATTGTTTTTCGAACCGGTATTGTTGGAGGGGCATGTTCCTTTACTATTATTACCTCCCGTAAACATGGTGGAGACAGTGATTTTAGTACGACTGACGTCTTCTAAACCTCACAAAGAAACTGGACAGATATAATGGGATAGAACTGTTTGGTTAATTCCGTTGGTTTTTTTTTTAGTGAATTTATAATCAGAAAGCAGCAACTTCCCCTCTTTAGTCGCTCATTAACTGGGAGTTAGCTTGTCAGGCAGGACAACTCAACTAATGTAGTATAACTAACTGGTTCCCGATTTAATTTAGGGCAAAGTTGTCGAGATTCATAACTGCGAGTCCAGATTTAACTTAAGCTGTTACCAAAAAAACAGAAACACCTCATTCAGTACATTTCAATGTACTCTTCTTTTCCCGGGACACGGAATGCGTCTGTGTATACCATGTTTATAATTAGTACTCAGAATCACATTAGTGACATCAATAAGGATTTTCAACTCTCTGGAACAGGAAAAATAATCCACGAAATTTGTAGCAGTGTTGTCTGAACGTTTAGTACTAGACGGATCAAAGTCTTCTACGAGAGTTAGATGATAAAGCAACCACACAGGTAGACATGATGAAAAGTGACAAAAGCACGTGTCTGCAATAAGATAGAAGTAGGATCGCTGAGGAGTGCGATAATCTTATTACAGACTAGCCAGCAAGGTCAGTGCACAAACTCGGGTCACAGTAGCATTCGATTGCAAAAGGTCAAATAAGATCGATAAGAAATTATCAGGAGGAGGGAATCTGCTTTTTCACCCGTTGGTATTCAAAAAGCATGGTGCTGATGGCCCACTAACATTATCTACCGTCACCCTGGGCCGTCGTCTTACATTGTGTAAATATGAAGCCTGTGACAACACAGTGACAAACAAAAAGTTTGGAAACATCAGGAGACACTAATCTTTGTAGAGTCGGGAGTTACCTAGAAATTGTACTAACGGTTACCTAAAAACTGTAATAACGACATTAGCATTTGTTTTCTTTAGGAACAATAAGAAGAGAGTAGACGTTACTGAAGTTGTCGGCTATTAGAAGCTGTATCAGTATTTGACTTACAAAATATCGTCCATAAAGATTTATGAAATTTATTTTCTTTGTCCACGTCCCCTTCAAGGGCGATAACAAAAGTAACTTACCGTAGTATAGCTATGAACAAATAGATAAATTTAAATCAGATCAGATTAAGAAAGACGTTTAATTAACATGTATATTTATCTTATTAACATCGTGTAAAGGTCAGTAATGCATACTCGGTCAGCAGGTAAGATAACGAGAATTCTTTAAATGAGTTACAGATAACGTTTTTTCCACCTTTAAGGTTGAAATGACCTGCTGCAGACGCTTAATAAAAAAAATCACAATCTGATATCTAAACTTTGATATTTTTGTATCGTTATAAATCACTGAGGTTAGAATTGTTAACAAAGCTAAGGATGGATGCTATTAACCTGGAGAATGAAGCTTCGACCCAGCTACTTGTCTCTTTATCTGTTAGATCACTCCCTCAATTTACCTTCAAACGATTAATTTGAGAAAAATGTTGGGCAGTCACACGATATTTTAGTTATCTCTTATCAGAATTGTACTCTATGGTGTCATTGTGTGCGCTGAAGGGTGATCAATGGACAAAAAAAATACGCTGATGTAACAGCGTTAAGGATTATTTTGTGTGCAACTTTGATCTTACGTGGCTATAAAGCGAGAGTAAGTCATTTCCCAGCGCAACATAGCGAACTCTAGAAAAAACATCTTGTTTCCGAAGTTCCAAGATGTCCAGACCCCTCGGGCACTACTTCATATTAGTTTACCCCTGGGCACCCATGCCTCCGCTTGATCACTACAGCTCCAGGGATAAAACAGCATCTGCAGGGTCTGGACCCCATTGTATGATTTTGGAAACAAGAAGCTTTTCCTTGAGCTCCCCGTGCTGCCCCAGGTAAAAAGACTCACCCTCGTTTCATAACCACCCCAGATGGGTAACATTTCACTTACTGCTTTCTTCCTATCGATTACTTTTTATCTCCGACGACGACGACGATGATGATGATGATGATGATGATGATGATGATGATGATGATGATGATGATGATGATGATGATGATGATGATGATTTTTTTCGTGACCCTGAATTTTACTCCCATTTGTGGTAAGGGAAGTGTGCAGCATCAAAACGTTTGATGTGTTAAAAGCTCCAGTTTGCTTCTAAAGCCCGTTTCTCTCTGAACCTAACGTCTACGTGTGTTTGGCCCAGTTAGGCAAAGGTTTTATATATCCATCATATAAAAATATTGCTAAACTAAGTCAAACGTGTCTTTGTATTTGCTAAATGCGCAATTCAAGTTATTTAAGAAAATCTTTGGTAGCCGAGACCATTTGTACGCTTACGTCATGCAGGTGCTAATGGCCAGACACCAGCGGCGACTGAAGGTGCACTGCGACTGGTGCCAGGTCCATCACAGGTGTCCGGGTCAGGACGGGTGGAGATCTACCACAACAATACCTGGGGTGAGTGTTTGCTGGGGTCTTTCATGTTACGGGCACAGGTGTGCAGGACACAGTTACCTGTGTGTTGGTATGTATGTGGACAAGATACTGGTATAAATGTGGGTAAGTTAGTGATTTCCGCGTGTGTTGGTATGTATACGAGTAAATTCCTGGTGTTAATATGCGTAAGTTAATGATGCAGATGTGTGCAGAATACTGACTTCCTTGTGCATAGGTGTGCATGTGTGCAAGATGTTAGAGTGCATGTTCTCAAAATGCTAATACACTCACATACAAGATACAGAGCACTGATGTGGATTTGTGCAAGATGCTGGCTCATAGACTCACATACAAGATGTAATATGCTGATGTAGATTGGTGCATTACTACATTTCAGTGAGCCACATACTGGTGTCCATTTGTTTATCAGAGATGGGAACTGTAGAATCCCCAAAACATTTTTTATTTATTTACTCCCCAATGAACAATCAATAATAGGGGCGCAGAATGATGATTAGTTGTAAACAATGAACAGTAAAATAGGGAGTTTGAAGAGTAAAACGTACACATGTACAATTTGCAGGCACAATATGTGACGACGGTTGGGGAGTGAATGCGGCTACAGTGGTGTGCAGGCAGCTGGGATATCAGTCGTGAGTATTCAGTAGATAACCTTTAACTCTTTCTGACACATGAGACAATTAAAAGGCGCAATGGCATGCGCAAGAAGACAGCTGATCTTAAACTACTGGATAGACCGTCATAAAATTCGTTGAATCCACCAAGCAGCCATTTTACCACTCCTAGTCCCATGAAACGGTCTTGAATCAAAGAACTCAAGCAATTCCAGAAAAACGAGCAGATTGGAAAGATAAAGAGTCATAAGAAAATGCAATGGCAATGTATTCCCAATACGAAAACAGAGGAGTTCCAATATGGCGGTGAGTCGGCTCCAAACAGAGCTACCTAGAGTCTGTCCATTAGTTTCAAATCAGTGAGAGACAGAAATAAAGGGCATGACTGCCAACATTACCTTTTTGACAGTTTACGTTTGATATAACTAAATAACGCAGAAAATCTTTTGCCAACGGTGAAAGTAAAGCAAACCGTTGTTCAATGATCAAGTTTAAGTTCTTTTGTTTGTCGTTTGGTACGAAGTGTTATATGACTACTTGCATGTGATGTCTATACTCATGCCACGCAGTCAATAATATAATGGTTCTTCTCTCTGTAGGAGTAGCAGAAGTATCAGGAGAAGGAGATGTGCTAGTAATGATTCGAGGATAACGAAATGGAGATAATTTTGTGACATGTCTGTTGCTGCTAGACACCAAGTAATCGTCAGAAAAGAGGCTTTCTACGGATCAGGGACTGGTCCCATCTGGCTGGATGATGTCCGCTGCACGGGTTCTGAGTCCTCCATCCTGCAATGCCGTCACCGGCAACTAGGGAAGCACAACTGCGACCACTACGAAGATGCTGGTGTAGACTGTTCTCCTAGTAAGTCCTCCTCTTTCATGCCATGTTGACATTTTAGTGTTAACTGGTTTTCGAGCGATCTGTAAGTGGTTCACCATGACTAATTGATATGCAAACGGACAAGCGGAGAAAGCTCGCATTCCTTTTGTTTATTGTCCCACCGTTGATGTTTAATGTCCTGACTGTTTTTTTCCCCCACAGCGATGTTTCCTACTGTATGTTGACATTTCCTAAGTACTTTTGTCACGTTTGTCGTAAAAGTTTTTTCAATTGTCTGTACTGTGCAGGCAGCAATAACTACCCCATTCGCTTAAGCGGATCTTCCGTGAACTACAAGGGCCGTGTTGAGATAATGTACAATGGCCAGTGGGGGACCATCTGCGACGACAACTGGGACGACCACGCTGCCCAGGTTGTGTGTCAGCAGTTGCAGTTTGTCGGGTACGTAAGCAGCTTTAGGCCGTTGCTAGCTGTCGTCACTGCATTAATAATCATATTTTTTCTTCAGCCACCACAACCACCTAAGCTACGTTTCTTCTTCTTTTATTCTTGTTACAGATTTTGACAAGAAAAGGGAACGTCATGCATTTTAGGGATGTTATTACCTCCCTTTGTAGAAGTGATTTTTATTCCTCAGATCTTTCTTTACTCAACCATCTAATTTTATTTGTTCTTGCTTACCCAAGCTTTTTCATAATGTAACTTTACACATTTTAAAACTTCATGTTCCTTACGCTTCTTGATTAAAATAATTTCCCACAGTTAACAGATGTCCTCTTCGTGATAGAGGAATAAAACTAATTTTGTTTCCAAACAAATTGTGAAACTGCTTTCAGGGCCCTCGCCATTCCCATGACGTCAGCTGCCTTCTCTAATGGCACGGGCAATCCCAGCATTCCAATCTTGCTGGACGACGTACGCTGCACTGGCACCGAGGCCTCCATCAGCGACTGCAACCACCGCACGTGGGGCACGAGCAACTGCAGGCATGCGGAAGATGCTGGCGTCATGTGCCTTCCGCAAAACGCTCAGAGTATGAACTGAAGAAAGTAAAGTTAGATAATAGTTAATCCTGAACTTATAAAACTATAGTAAGCGCACCAATTTCAGAAATAAGCTGCCCTTGGAATGAAGCATTGTTAGTGCACTAGTTAATTAATTATTAAGCAAACTGCTGCTAAACTAAAGACAGTACAGTTGAAGTACGTATTTGTTTATTTTTGTAAATTTATGCTAAAGTGTAGAAAGGATAATTACGCGTTGATTTATCTAAGTTGCTAGTGAATAAAGAAAGTAGAGTTAGATTCATAATTCATTGCTTCATTAACAAATTATAAATTGTTTATTAAGAAATTACAAATTACTTATCAACACATTATTAGTTCTTTAATAATAAATCATAAATTATAGTTAGATCCATAATTTTTTCAACTGTTTAAGAATTATAGAAAGCATTGTTATTTATTAACCAAATCTGCAAATAAACTGAAGAATTGTTATTTATTGGAGTGATGTCCCTTCGCCTTACAGTCTAGAGGGAGACAGATCTCCATTCTGTTTCGTGTTTTTCGGATATCTGCGTTACCCTTTGTTTTTACTGTTTGATTTGTGCTACTGCTACACCCCATGCTATCTTCTGGATTATTCTTCTATGTCTGCGTCACGTAACTTCCTTTTTATGGACCATTTCAAACGGTTGACTAGCAGCTTCGACTGTCACATCTGCGCCATCTTGCCGCTTAAAGAACTATGTCAGCAGCACAGATTTAACTCCTGGTAACTTTTCTGCTATTACACCGTGAATTTTTACGACTCTTGGTGCAGCTGTTATGCCATTCATCATTCTGAAAGTCATAAAAGAAAGCTGTGTTCTCTGCAGTCTCACGTCTCTGTCACCGTTGGAACATGTTACCACTCGGAGTCTTCAGAGATGTACATATCTCTGGTGTCGAGATAGTGTGTACTGTGACTGTTTCCTACTTTCTGACGGGTTTCCTGCGTTACCTGAACAGATCTCATCTCAAATTCATCTTTTTCCGTTCGCAGTCTACCAGTCCTTTCCTATGCCGAACCCCTGGCATGCTTCATGCGTCGATTTTTCCGTCTTTTATGTCTGTTGTTGTGTCTGTTTCTTGCTGATATGTTTTGGTCTGTCTCGTCAGTATGTGAGTTATATACATTCTGTATCGGTTTGAATGTCTGCTTTCATTGTTTTGTATTCCCAAAAATATTTGTAAAGGGCATTGAGTCTACAGTACAGTAGAGGAATGGGCTATATAAATCTGCAGCATTATTATTATTAGTTGCTTGTAAGTTTAACAAAATTAAAAACTCAGTTCCTAAAAACATTATCAGCTCTTACGGCTTTAGCACAAAAACCGAAAATCACGAGTGCCGACTCCAGTCGATTTCACAGTTAAAGACATTGAGAGCTAAATACTTACAGGGCTATATTAAAGGATAAATGGGACGCAGATTTTTTTAATGAGTAGGCAAAACTAAGTGCAAGATACTATTTTCCAAATACTTTGTGATTATCCCGCTCTTTTATTTTCAAGAGAAACGGCTATAAACATCACCATGCACAGAAAAGGTGGAAATCGTGACGTCACGCTGTAGCTTGTTAACGTACACGCTCTCCCATTGGCTGAGACCTTCACAACGTAAATGTAACCTCATACAACCCTGACCTCTGCTGTTGTTGACCTTGTCTGTGCATGTCGATGCTTGTTAGCGAGAATCTCGAGACACGTGGGAGGCGGTATTCAGCGAGGTTTGAGAAAGTAGTGGGTTGCACTGAGGTTTATCCAATCATTAGAAAACAAAATTACTCCCAACACCTTTCAACGTCTGTTCTTTATTCTCTGATGCCAGCTGGGGCACTCAACAACAGCCTTCAGATCCGCCTGACAGGGATAAACAAATACAACGGCCGTGTGGAAGTTCGGTTGTTTGGTATTTGGGGAACTGTGTGTGATGATGGCTTTGACTCTCGGGGCGCCCAGGTTGTTTGCCGAATGCTTGGTTACCAAGGGTACGTATCAGTCTTTACATTAGCATACCACTCACGTAAGGAATCATATTCTGGAATGGGTGGTGCACAGACCTCTTGGTCATGTCATACGCATGGTTACTGTCTCAAATGCGCTCTCTTCAGATCATTATTGTGTACGGTTTGAACTGTCAGCCAGTCGCCCAGCACTGACACTAGTGTTTCGCACTCAGCGCCGTCTTCGTGACATGGACTTGTCGATGTTTCGTGATTACTTGGGAACCGAACTAGCCCTCTTCCACTTAGCCCCCGTTCTCCGCTCCGTGCTGGAAGCCTATGCTCCTGCTGTCTGTAGCCAAGTTCTCCCCAACAAACACGCGCCACGGTACCCCAGCATTCGCGGTGAGGTGCGGAGAGTTATGGCGGAGCGTCGACGACCTGAGAGGTTGTGGCGTAGGTCTGGGTTGATTGTCCATAAACAGATGCTAAAGGCTGCCTAGCGTGCAGTCATCCCCCTTGTTTATTCGGCCATAATGGCATTCCTCCGTGATTACGTCAGTTCTTGTTCGTCGAGTAGGAGCCCATTTAGGACATGCAATCACCTTTTGGGTCCCACAAAAAGGCCAACGCTGCCCTCAGGCCTTCAGCGAGTTTTTGTCCAAAAGATTCTTGACATTCGGGGTAAACTTTATCAACAGCCTATGCCCCCTTCAGCTCTTGCTAACCACGTCGTCGATCTGGCAAGCCCAAAGTGCTCCTTTGTTTTCTTTCATCCAACGTCGGAAAGTGAGCTTAGGACCATTATACTCAAGTCACAACCCATACCTTGTCCACTGGACACAGCTCCCACCCCACTCCTGGTAGACTATCTCGACGTCCAGTAAATTATAGCTTGTCCTAGAAAGAAAGAAAGAAAGAAAGAAAGAAAGAAAGAAAGAAAGAAAGAAAGAAAGAAAGAAAGAAAGAAAGAAAGAAAGAAAGAAAGAAAATTGACTGAACAGCCAGTTCAAAAATAGACAAGCAAAGCGACCAACCAACCAACCAACCAACCAAAACAAATTCTTCAAAATGAAGAAAACAAAAATCAAGATGCAAACTCAAGAACAAACACAGCCTTTCAAACTAAAAACAAAAATCAAAAAGAGAAAAACATGGAGACAAACTGACATTTAAAGGAAGGAAAAGGACTGCGCGAGGTACCCCCCCCCAAAAAAAAAAGACTAACAAAACAAAACGATAAACGATGACAGGCAGATGTCCGATGTTGGTGAGTGGTTTATTGCGAACAGAAAAACATAAGCCTCGACTCAGCTTTTCTTGTCGACAGGGGAACGGTGGCTGCGGCGCACTCTTACGGGGGTGGAGTCGGACCCATCTGGTTCGATGACGTCAGATGTCAGGGAACGGAGGGCAGCCTGCTGAACTGCACGCGGAAGCCCTTTGGTGTTAACGACTGCAGCCATTATGAGGACGTGGGCGTCAGCTGCACGCGTAAGATTCGCGGTGCTTTTCCTCGCATCTCGACTTAAATACATCCCTGATACGAAAAGAGCGCTCTAAAAGTTAAGATTTACTTTCGTCGCAGAAACCAGATTTATCGTAGTCTTTTTCGGCTTTTTAGCAGCTTGGTAATAAATGTAAAAAAAAAAATGTTTAGCGTTGAAAGACAGATAGAAAGATGGAAAACGTTTAGAGGAAATTAAGTTAAAAATAAGAAGCTCGGAAGTGGAAAAAAATTACAACGCACATAAAATAACCAAACAAACTTACAGATAAATAAATAAAAATAAATAAACAAATATGTTTTCGAACACAGCGCCTTTAAATGCTGACACTATTGAGACGACAATTGAGGGCGGTGGCTCGAGGGGAAGACTTATCGCCACCGTCAACGGACGACAAGGCACCGTGTGTGACGACTACGCCACCAACGCCGTAGCCATAATCGTGTGCAGGCGCCTCGGCGTCACCGGGTGAGTCTGATGAACATTGTTCATACCACGTCACCGCGTCTTTCTTTCACGCTGTCCATCCATGATGTGGCCTGTAATGCGCGCTCTACTTATCGCATAATCATTGTTCCTACTACATTGGAACCTCGGTTAACGACCACAATCCGTTCTGGAAAGTTGTTCGGTATCCGAAATGTTCGGTATCCGAAACAGTTTTCCCCATAAGAAATACAGGAAATAGATTTAATTGGTTCCCAGCCCCTGTTGACTCGCTAATATATGAAAGTTGCAGGCTATATAGGTATTTTTTAATGAGAACAGTTATAATACAATATAAATGGAGTTAAATAGACATAAAAACATTAAAGAAAGCAATTAAACATAAGAAAACTTTCCGTTTTGACTGCGATGTGATGGCGTGGGTGGATGGAGGTGTGGGTAGGAATGGGTGGAATTACTGCTCGGAGAGGGAATCTCCCTCCATGAGAACATGTGGTATTGTAAAATCGGGGGTGACTGGCACTTTGAGGTTGAAGGAAAAAACTCGTCTGCACATGCCTCCTTCATACTTTGAAATCATTTCCTTCTTCAAGTCATATGTTGGCCGCTTCCTGTTCACTACCTTGCTACTATTGCTCTTAATATTCTGTGTAGCCATGATTGAGGACTATATTATTAAAAAAGCACAAAAATCACTAAATAAGAACAGATACAGATAAGGAATGACCGATCGTAGCTGTGTCTCAAGTGCGAATGATGCTAGATCTGAGGTGTTGGTCGGTCACGTGTGGGTGACGTGACTGTTCTTTATCCGAATCTTGTTCGGTATCCGGTGCAAATTTTTAACGAAATTTTTGGTCGTTATACGAAATGTTCGCTATCAGAGGCGTTCGCTAACCGAGGTTCCACTGTATATTGCCGGGTTACACACACTTTTATTTAACTCACTAGGTAATTATATATGTCTGTTTGTTTGTCTGTCCAGTGGTAGTTTTGTAATCGATTTCCCCCCAACTTTCCAGCGTCCTGTGCTGAAATGTGCACTAGTTACTCATTTCCAGTGACCATGCATTATTAAATCATTTCAAGCAGTCCACAAGTAGAACAGTAATTTAAAATTTATTTCTTCTTGAGGAAAGTAACATTTCAGGAAATCTAACTCTACAAAGTTGAATCCGTTTTTATGTAATAGTGCCTTCCCTTGGACTGCCCGACAGATTTTCTTTTTCTCTGAAAATGGTTTTCTTACGAAAAAGGTTATATTGAAAATTCAAACAAATGACAGGTTTAGAGTCATCATTTAAATATTTAATATTGACAATCTGTATATAGTTTACATTGAATTAAAGAAGGGAATAAATTTACAAACGAAAAACGAAAAATTGTAACCCAATTCAAAAAGATTAAAAAGTTTAAAATAAATTAGTAAAAAAAATTAATCACATTTTTATTTGAAATACTGAAAAGGGTCAAGCAATTTTTTTCTTTAGGTCTCGGGAGACGAGATAGCCTTAGCTGCTGACTTGGCATAAAACAACAATTAACTAACTTTAGGTCTCGGGATATTCTTTAAGTCACAACTACCCACAACTTAAAATATAAAAGTGTCTAGAGGGGTAATCTTGGAACTTGGAACATTCCTTGGAGCCTCAGTTTTATATTTTAAGTTATATGTATTAAAAAAACATCCCGAGAGCTAAGGAATACATTTTCTTTATTCTTTTCAGTACATTTCAAATAAAATTGTGTTTAAATTTTTTTTTCACTAATTTTTTTCCGTTACGTAAATTTCGTGGTGTCGGGTTTAAAGAGTGTAATCATGATAGTATAAATATTGTTCATACAAAGCGAAATTGTAATTCTTTCATTTTGTCACCTATGGTGCCGCGTGGACTGTCTTACTTTCACGCTGTATTGTAGCATGAATATTGTTCTTATCATATCAGTGTATCCTGCTTTCATCCTGCCCATCTTTGGTGGCTGCCTATGTGTACACGCATTGTAGGATGAACATTGTTCATGGCACGTCACCCTTTCTTACCTTCTGGCTTTCCAATTATGATCACACTCACCGTAGCGTGAATATTGTTATCTCATCACAAACAAACCAAAAATAAGGTCAGCCTCGCAAAATGAGTGCTATACAAAGATACTGAACGACTGAAAGGCGTTTACATTCACTTTCTCCCTCGATATTTAACACACAGAATACACAGGGAATTCTCATTCATAAAATACAAGTGGTTTTCAGACAAAAGCAACCACCCTTCCCCTCTCTCGTTAAAAATTTATGGGGATTTTTTAGACCCACTACTAAAACTCGATGAATAAAGATATTGGAGGTCTTATCGATATCAGTATGTAGCACAAAAAGTACACAGCAGCGAGCACTTGTTAATGTTATCATGACATTTTATAGATATCTTACTGATGCATGATAATAAGTTAAGAAACAATATGTCTGGTTGATTATAAAATGTCCCACAAATTGATATCTCATATCGAAATATTTTTACGTTCTCAGACAGAACGACGCCAAAGACCCACTACGCTGAAGTTAACATTTAAAACGAGAAGAACAAGATCAAGATTCAAAATTTCTTTACGTGATAAAAAATTTAATATTTGATTTACACTCGTTTACATTGTATGTGAAGCCTTCTATGTATATACAGACATAATACGACGATCAAATTTTCCTCTATGGTTACAGAACCAATCCGGTCATCCTGACCAATCCACTAGCTAGTACAGCCACGCTACCTATTGTGCTGGATGATGTCAGGTGCGTAGGCACGGAGGACTCGCTAGCTGGCTGCCGCTACAACACCACCAACAACTGCGACCACAGAGAAGATCTTTGGGTAGACTGCAGAGCTGGTGAGCTCAAGACACTGTGGAACTTTCATCTTTCATCTGTGTGTGTGTGTGTGTGTGCGTGTGCGCGCGCGCATCTATATGTGTCTGTATGTGCCTTTCTAGCTATAGAAATATATATATATATATGTGTGTACGTGCGCACCCACTATACCGCGTGTATATGTTTGTATGTGTGCATGTGTGTGTTTGTCCCTGTGCCTCTGAGGGTGTGTCTCTCTTAGTATCCGTGTGTGTGTGTGTGTGTGTGTGTGTGTGTGTGTGTGTGTGTGTGTGTGTTTTAGATTTTGTGTTTTTCTCTCTGTGAGTGTGTGCCTACGTGTGCTTATGTCCGTGCACAATTCTTTAAGTGTTTTTGCATGTGTGTGTAAACTTACCTGCGGCTGTCTGTTTGCCTGTGCATGTGTATGTGTGTGTGCATGGATGATGATGATGATGATGATGATGATGATGATGATGATGATGATGATGATGATGATGATGATGATGATGCAGGGACCAGTGCTAGCAACCTGCAGGTTCGCCTGGTCGGCAGTAACCAATGGCAGGGGAGATTGGAAGTGCTCTATAACAACACCTGGGGCACCATCTGCGACGACCACTTCGACGCCAACGCCGCACGAGTCATCTGCACACAGCTGGGTCTGACCACGTGAGTACAGACATCCTCAGTCTGGCCCCGCGAGTTGCGGATTGTTATATCCACACCCACCATCTTTATCGGTCTCTGATTTCAGGATTAGAAAAACATGCAAATGTTGCGCGATACTTGCTGACGAATGTCAGTTTATCAACTCCGCACTGTGTCCCATGTTTGAGCTCATTTTAAACACAGATCTCCACCGCGCTGGTCAGGAGTGTATTCTGACTTATCGTTACCGGCCATTGATGCAGTAGAAAGAAGAATTATTGAGTGTGGTGTATCATTTTAAAAAAAGTTAAAATAAATCTGCACCGGTTGTTAACTCACGTTCAGGTGCCTTTACATTTTTTGACTACATTTCAGAATTTTTACGTAATTTTATTTTAAAGGGCTAATACCTTCAACTCTTCCGCTTTCAAGACACACCTGTAAAACATGACTATGCCTAGAAAGAGGTCAAAATCGTCACAATTGTACACAATGCCTTTTTAACATATGATCTCAGTTCTCGCATTGGCTGAAACTTTCACAACGTAAAAATATCCACGTGCAAACTTGATGTCAGTCTTATTGACTTTGACCAAAGCATGCAGATGTTTGTAAGCGTGCATCTCGAGAACGAAAGTGGGGAATTCATCCAGATTTGTGGAAGTATTCTCTTGAGGTTTACTCATGCATATAAAATAAATTTGCTCCGCGCTAGACCTTGGACTTTCTTCAGCTGCATTAACTTACAAAATTACTCTTGTCTGCTAAACACATAGAGACCTGTGTTTAGCAGACAAGAGTAATTTTGTAAGTTAATGATTTGGCAGGGGGGATAATATGCACAGGGAGAGGATCGGGCTCAACCGTGGACATGACGAACCACTTAAACTTTCCTACCCTCTACGGCCATTAGCCCTTAAAAACCACTTATATTTTGCCGTTCTTTTTCTTTTCGTTTCGTTACACTTTGAATATATTTAAATGGATTACTCGGATGTTGAAACCTTTTCGCTAACATGCATACTGATCATCATGATCACTGTTACTTTCAGAACATTTTAAAAGCAGTCAACTGTAGCGGAGTTGCTATAACGCAAAAATCTCGAATTTCTAATCAACGGCAATGGTTCTTATTTTCAGCGCGAGCCCCATCTCGGTGGGCATCGCTTCTTTTGGGCAGGGCACAGGCCCCATCTGGCTTGACGACGTTGTCTGTTCCGGCACAGAGTCCAGCCTCGTTAGCTGCCGCCATTCGAGCTTTGGGACAACCAACTGTCGTCATTCAGAAGACGTTGGAGTTATCTGCCCGCGTAAGTTTAACCCAAGCGAGATTCAAAGCTACTGACAATGTCACGGAAAATACAATATAATGCGATGTAATACAACTTCATGTGTTTCGGAGGGCAGTTAGGAAGCAGCGCACACTGTTATGACCAGTGAGAACTCATCGAGTAGCGGCCATCTTGTACTCGGAGCTAAAAGTAGTTGTCTACAAAACGGGTAGTGATTTATTATTTCTTTTTCAAGGGAACAAACATGGACTGACAAAGTATAGATTTGAAATTCTTTGAAGACTACAGCCAACAGTAGTTTTATAAAGTTCTAATGAAGGGTTGGTATGATAGCCAACCTTCTTTTGAGAAGACGGGTAAATGAGGTCTTGGAAGTGAAGTTGAAGATGGTGTAATCTCGTGAATGAGATGGGCGCTGCTTGCTCAGGTTTCGAACTTGCATCTAGCAGTTTAAACAGTGGGGTAGGGGGACCGAGAACACCCTTTCTTCTCTCGGGATTACCTTTAAACAGTTGTACTTCATTTTTCTTTTCAGAGCAGCAATAAATGCTTATGTTTTTGTTTTTGAAGGCGGTCTTCAAAAGAAGCACTTTGCAAAGTTTTGGTCACACTGGTAAAAAATACAATAGCACTCCTTTCGCATAAGGCTAAAAAATAATAGAGGTTTTGTCGGGAGCCAGGAAGGAATCAAAGCAAACATGCGCACACGTTCATAAAAGGGTGTACGCACATGAACAAATTCTCTAAAAAAAAGAACAACAAAGAAACAAGCAAACAAAGTCAATTCCCTTTCGTGTTGTCAGCCACTAATGTCGGCACCACCATGCGAGCTCGGCTGGTGGGGCCCTCGCCAAACGAGGGGCGACTGGAGGTCAGCTACAACCAGCAGCCGTGGGGCACCGTGTGTGACGACGGCTTCAGCACCGCGGAAGCTGTGGTCGTCTGCAGAATGTTGGGATTTAGCACGTCAGTACCTGTCTTCCTGCTCTCCTCCCTTAACTCTTCTCTTTGTCTTTGCACGCTTCATTCTTTTCAGTCTTGTCTCTCTCTCTCTCTTCTTCTGAACAACGTTTGCATGGAGCACAAAAATCTATTAAGTTCAGGTTTTTATGTGGTTGTAAATGCTTTCATTTCGTAACGTACCATCATATATGTACGTTATATATGAATTTTTAGTTAACGTGTAACTTTGGTAGTTAGTTTTTCCTTAGCCTTTAAATCTTAGCTGCTTTATTGCCATTGTTTGATTGCCATTGGTTATCTCCCTTTAGGTATTTGCGTGACCTTTCACCGAATAAAGAAGTCGTCACTCTTTTTTCTTCTTTCTTGATACCGATGGTGCTCTGTTATATATCGAAGAATTTAAATAATAAAAACTATCTTTATCCTTATCCTTTTTATCTCCCTTGTCCTCGTTCTTTTTTGTCCCCACCCCTATCATCCTCTATAGTGTTACTTCTCTTTAGCCTCACTTCCCCCCTATAGCGTCATTTCTCCGTCTGTAGTCACTGTTCTATGTATAGTTTCATTTCTTCCCTATAGTGTCACTTCTCCGAATATAGTGTCACTCCTCCTCTATAGTGTCATTAATCTCTCTGGAGTGTCACGTCTCTATAGTGTCATTTCCTACCCTGTAGTGCCACTCCTCTATCTATAGTGTCATTTCTCCCCTCTAGTTCCATTTCTCCAATATGGTGTCATTTTTCTGTTTCGATTATTCGCCCCATCCAACTTGTCTTTCTCTCTCTCCTTGACACAACAACCGACACATAAACACGCACACATACACTCGTGTGCACACACATACATAAATACATACAAACACGCACACGCACCCACGCACACATATTTCTTTCTTCATTCCATTTTGATTCTCTCTACCCCATCCTGTCTGACATTTGAAACACACTACGACAGGAAGAGAACATTGAAAAACAAGCAATCTTTGCAAAACATCAGAAAGTAAGGAATAAGGCCAACAACAGCGAGCTGGAGATTGTCTGATGAATTCAAAAAGATTTGTGTCCGAACAGAGTGACACTCACCTGGTCAGAGTGCCGCTCGCGTCTGTTGGAAGTGACGTGTGGCACCGTAATTAATGTTCTCCTGCTGGTCGTCTACAGGCAAAACGCCGTTGTGCGCCCCACCAACATTTACGGCAGTGGCAGCAGCAACATGACCATCCTGCTGGACGACGTGGACTGCACAGGCAACGAGACCAACATCTTCTTCTGCGCCCACAGGGCCCTCGGCGACAACAACTGCCAGCATCGACAAGACGTGGGCGTCATGTGTGGAGGAAGCTCTTCATCTGCTGGTGAGTAAAGAGCTGGGGCCGTATTCATGAAGCGAGATTAAGTCATCATCTCTAGCAAACCAAGGGCAAGCATCGGGGTTATAAAGTGGTGTCTATGCTCTGTGGATTTGGTAAACCTCTGGGACAGTAGTTATAAAGCAGTGGGACAAGTAAGATGAAGCAATATCCGTGGGGTCTAGACAGTCTGTCGTAACTACGGAGGCAAAATGGTTTTCCTTTATTTCCGGATTTTGCCTGAGTAACGACTTACATTTGCTTCATGAACACGAATCCAGGCCTTTAATTCGTGGACGCTATAGACCCGATCAAATCCACTTGGTAGGCGCATAATGAATGCATATGTAATTTTTGAGTGTTGTCACCAGCTGATATTACTTTTAAGGTGTGCTAAGAAAATGAAAGAAGAAAGTTTTGTTGTTCTTGTTGACACCGAACTCCTTTCACATTAGGTTTGCGACAGCTCATACGTTATGCAGACTTCATTTTCTTGGTGACAATATGTAATGGTAATGTTTAAAATAACGTTTCCAGGTCTTTGTAAAATTACTGGCTCTTGTTTCTACGAAAGCTCGTTGTCCGCTGTCTTTGCTATGTTCCTAGTCGTCTTACTAATACTGAAACGCTTGTGACACTAGGTTTGTGACAGCTTATAGGTCTTTGTCACTGTCTTCCTGAACACATTTTGCAATTTGTACGACAAAGTTTGTTGGACCTCGTGAGAATTTTTGTTGCGTGCCATTGCTTTGCAATGTCTTTCATCTGTTTTCTAATCATCTACACGAATAATTACTTCTGTGTTGATGTGGAGTTATCGAAGCATTTATAGTTATGATTTTTCAAGTTTGGTTTATTATCGGGTTGATCTTCTTTAATTGAAAACAAATAAAATTATTAAATGAATGCAAAGGCAGTCTTAAAGGACTAGTGGGGTTCACGATGATTTTTAATAATGTGGCTAAACCTTAGTCTAAGATAGTATTTCGCCAACTCTGGATGGCTTCACCTTTTCTATTCTCAAGATACACGCCGACAAACATCCCCACGCACAGGTCAAGGTCTACAACATAGAAGTAAAGATAGTTAATGGATATTTTAAAGTTCCTGAGCTAATTGGAGACCTTGAACTATATGTTAATTAGGGGATAAATGTGTGCAGAGGGGACGTCACGAGTTTGACCTCTTTCTGTGCTTGATATTTTGTAGGCATGCATATGGAAAAAGAAAGGGATGCAAATCATCCAGGTTTTGGGAAATGTTATTGTGTACTGAGCTCTACCAATTGAGTTAAAAGATTTTTCACGCCACTAGTCTTTTAAAGTTCGTGAATTTTTATAGTACTTTTAAAGGCAAATTCAGCGTGATAGATATTTTAAAAATACTGAACTAGGTAAGAGAGACAGGCCGTGCTTTTACTGAATTAAAAAATGCGTGAAATTTTCTCATTATCTATTTTTAGTATCCGCTAAATGTTATAGGATCGTAAATAAGTAATGGCTTTTAGTTTGATCCTTTATAAGCGTTATATGAAAATGTAAATATGATTTTCCTGGCTCAGGTCTGCAGCTGCGTGCGCGTCTTGTGAACGGAAGTTCCACATCCAACGGGCGCCTGGAGATTCAATACAACGGCACCTGGAACACGGTGTGCGACGATGACTTTGGCAAGGAAGAGGCGCAGGTTGCCTGCAGAATGGTTGGCTTCTACAGGTGGGTGATCAATGCTTGACCTACGTGATGGAGGAGGTTCATGGGGAGAGGTGGAAGAGAAATAAGACAAAGCATTTGATGATCTTGAGCAGGAATTGTTTTTTGGTCGTCTGCTAGACGTAGCAAGGAGAGGAGATACTGGTATAGTATTTTATCCCAGTTTTGGTATTTGACCGTAAGGAAAGGTAAAAAGCAGTAGTGTAGTAGTTTTAAGAAGGCTCCACCAGGGATTCTGCGCTGTTCGAGTAGGCCGCAATAACACAAAAAGGCAAAAAAACAAAAACAAAAACAAACAAACCAACAAACAAAACAAAAAGAGAGAAGAAACAGAGTAGCAGCAGACGAGGAATGATATATATTTTTCACTGGATTTTTCCTCCTCAACCATTTAGCTCTTTGGTGTTTTTTTAAAGAAAAGAAAATCTGAACAGACTATACAGTTGTTTAGGTTCACTGTAGTGCTGCGTTACTGGATTCGCTGAGATCTCATCGGTATAAATATATTTTCAAATTAACTGATTGCTATTGGTATCAAAATAATGTTTTACCTAATGACCGTTGTACCTTATTCTTTTCAATGACTATTTATATTTCATAGATCAGTTAAGTTAAGCTGTGTTAGGTGGATTTACTATAATAAATTGATAATAATATTTGTTAATCACAGAAATGGCTTGTGTTATTGAAGGAGTCTTTCTAATTATGAGGAATAATGTTTATCATAGATAACGATGAAAAGATTTTTATATTCATGGCCAAAAGTGTGAAAACACGCAGACTGCTTAAGGCCGTTCTTAATCGGACAAAGTGCTGAAGAATCAAACATGTGAAGTGCCATAAAGTCCCAGTGTATTTGGAAAATACTTCGGCAAACAGTTTTAGCCTCGACATGTTGGCTACGGTTCCAAAGTTCCGTACGATCGCCTCACAACCATAGGTTTAAAATGACCTTTGCGCCAAATTTGGGCAAAAGTTCAACATGTCTGTGTACGTGGATCTTTATTTCTTTTTTTTTCGCTGCCAGCGCCGGCGCCGTTGCCGTAGACCGCGTTATGTACGGCAGCGGCACTGGCAACATCATCCTTGACGACCTCAGGTGCGTAGGTACGGAGACCAGCCTGGGTCAGTGCGGCAACAAGGGTTTGTTTAACAGCAACTGCAACCACACAGAGGACGTGGGTGTTGTCTGCAACAGTCGTAAGACTTTAGTTTGGCTTCTTTATTTTTCAGTGTTCGCATGAGCGAGATCATTCTGGTTTGCCCTTTGTTAATCGTTTTATTCTGCCACACTATCTGCGTCCGTTTACAGGAGCAGCTAAAACAGGCATGGAGAGCAAACCCCTGTGCTTCTTTTTTTCTTTGTTTCTTTCTTTCTATCTTGATTTTCATGCTTTTTTTCTATCTTCATTTTTTTCTTATTCTTCTTTGTTTTCTTTTCTTCTTTCTTTTTCTACTTTTCTTATTCTATCTGCTTCATTTTTATATTCATATTCCCTTCCCTTTTGTCGCTTTCTCTTCCATTTATTCATCCATTCTCTTTCTCCTAAGTCTTGAGAAGATGGATAACAATGAGGATCCTAAAAATGACGACTATAAAGACAAACATGAGGTGAATTTCGATGATGATGATGATTGATGATTGATGATGATGATGATGATGATGATGATGATGATGATGATGATGATGATGATGATGATGATGATGATGATGATGATGATGATGATGATCAGAGGTTGTCGCGGTGCGCCTGGCGGGTACACATCGTACGAGATTCGACATGGGTCGGGTAGAGATCCAGATCGGACGTGAGTGGGGTACAGTGTGCGACGACTACTTCGACAACAACGCCGCCAAAGTCGTCTGCAGGCAACTCAACTACCCTTCGTGAGTTTCTACCGCGTTTCACATAAACTGTATGTCAGGTGTCTGGAAAATCGTTGTGTTCTTTACATATTTATAATCAAAGTCGCAAAATAATATATATATATATAAATTAACAATGTGTACACCATGTAAAATGCATGTGAGAACTTTTAGGACATTTATTTAATCATCCTTCAGTGGGGATCAAGGATTCTTTTCGTTGTCCATAAGAATCCTAAACTGATTAAGATCATTCTGATAATTGTTTACAACTTATAAGTAAAGACACATCGCTTTAAGCTGTACCTTCCACACACACACACACACACACACACACACACACACACACACACACACACACACACACACACACACACACACACACACACACACAAACACACAATTTTACGTATATTTCTGAGTGAAAGATGGTTTTGAAGCTGCTTGATGTCTGTTTTGTCTTTAGAGGCGCAGCAAGGGTGGCGGTCGCGAATCCCTTTGGGGCTGGGCAGGGTCGTATCCTGCTGGACAATGTTCGCTGCACTGGCAACGAGTCTACTGTCCTGGCCTGCTCCCACAATCCCATCGGCCAAAATAACTGCGATCATTCGGAGGACGTTGGTATCATCTGTTCCGACAGTAAGTCCAGTACCAGCTCCTCCGGTTACTTTGGAGATTATGTTTTCTCTCCCTTTTGTCCACTTGGCAATATCTCGTCCCTCTGCCACGAAAGAAAGAGACCGAATAAAAAAAAATTGACAATGACAATACTTAATGTGTGCCTTTCAAAAACACATTTGTTCAAAAACATCTGCAAGTTAAGACCACAAGATTCATTTTATTATTCCATATCAAGTGTAGCGTTAACTTTTCTCGTTATGTTTTACAACTGCTACCGTTCATATTGTTCCTGTACTCGATCAGCGCTCAGAGCACCCCACTAATGTTGTGATAGAATGCTAAACAAAAACATTTATTATTATTATTTAATATTAGTTAATAATGATAATGTTAGCAATGCCAATACCAATATTAATAATATTAATAATAACAGTAGGAGGAGTACGACGAGTGGAACAAAACAAAAAATGAAGCTTCTTTCTTAATAAGATGAAGAAATTTTCCATCATGGGTCCATTTACTGTACTAGCTACCTCAACCAGTAGCCCAGTGACTGCCCGCCTGGTCGGGGGCACTTCTACCCGCGGAAGGCTGGAAATCTTCTACAACAACCAATGGGGTACCGTCTGCGACGACGGGTTCAACACCCTGGATGCCATCGTCGCATGTACCATGTTGAATATCCGTGGGTAGGTGCTATGAACTTACCTGTCTGTGCATATTTTTTAAATATAAATTTATTTTCTTTCTGTAGTCTTGAGCCAAGGCGGCGAACTGTAAGTGGTTCACCGTGTTCAGGACACGGCACCAGCTTCTTGTCTTTTCTCCGAAATCTCTCATCTCTCCACTTTTTCAGGGGTACACCTAGAGCGCTACCCCTGACTACCTACCCGTCAGGGACTGGCACCATTTGGCTGGACGATGTCATTTGCCTGGGCAACGAAACATCGCTTATAGACTGCAGACACAGGGCCATTGGCACAAGCAACTGTGACCATCGCGAGGACATCGCCATAGACTGTGGACAGCGTAAGGCTCGTCACCTTTTTACATCCGCACTTTCCTTGGAGCTACTCCCCTTTAAATATATTTTCTGTTAAAGAAAACAAAATGTCACAAAACAAGAAGCATTTATTTTTTTTTTAATTCTCAGCCGAGTTCAGATGGATGTCCTTCTCTGTAAGCGATTAATGGATTGTGAAAACGATATTATTGAATCATCAGAGGACAGATCATTAATTATGTTTCATCAAAGAGCAATATCAATCTCGAAAAACATGTGTGTGTGTGTGTGTGTGTGTGTGTGTGTGTGTGTGTGTGTGTGTGTGTGTGTGTGTGTGTGTGTGTGTGTGTGTGTGTGTGTGTAGGGTGTGTAAAGGTATAAAATTGTGTATGTATACATGTGTGAGCAGGATAGAGTGTGTGAGAGAGAAACAATAAACATATAAAAAAAAGTTGGTCGGACAGACGGTACTTTTTACATGTCATCAACGACTATCACCATTTATGCGGTTTTTAATTAGCTGGTGTCATGATTTCCAGGAACCGCCTCAGCGACCCCGATTCGCCTCGTGGGTGGCCCCGCTGGAGACAACCGTCAAGGCCGGGTGGAAATCCAATACAACGGCACCTGGGGCACAGTATGTGACGATGGCTGGGGGATACCGGAGGCACGAGTTGTCTGCAATCAGCTGGGCTTTACAAAGTGAGTTCACAGAATCAGTTATCGCACTTACAGTCTCCCCACCCTCTCCAGAAACCTTTTAGCCTCCACAGACTATTTCAAGGAGGATGCAAGAAGCTATTGCCTTTGTCCTGAAGAGTGTTGAGTAAGGAAAAAAAGATGCCAATGGCACCGCGAACAGAACGGGCGGTTAGCAACTACAGCAGCTAAGAGTGCATGGAAGACAACAAGAAAGTTTTGGTTTATCGTGCGTTAAAAGGTGACTCACTACAGTAATTGTTGTTTACCGCGTATAAAACAAAATTTATCGTCCTGAATTCTAATTTTCCGTGTGAGTAATTGTTTTTTGTGGTATGTTCTTTTATGTTTATCGTGAACAAATTTTGGTTTATGTCACGTATAAGAAATGTGAGAGGAGAGCAAGAAATAAAAAGTGTAGACAAATTTGGGAGAAGAGAGAGAGAGGACAGATAAAGTTTAGTTTTGACAGGTAATCACACAGCAAAGTATGATTCTCTCGCTTTCTCTACTTCCAGTGCCTTGCCTGTTCCCATGGCAAACGCCTTCTATGGGCAGGGGACCGGGAACATCTGGCTGAGTAATGTCGACTGCATCGGCAACGAGACGAACCTTGACCTCTGCCATCACTACCCATACAGGTTTAGCGACTGCGAACACTCGGAGGATGCCGGCCTCCTTTGCATGGACCGTGAGTGTGTCCGTCCAGCTGCCGAATGTCAGCTGTCCCTTGCGAGCCGGGGGTCGGGGTTAATGCCATCTTCTAGAGATGTCACTGGACTGTTATGATAGTGTGCTATTACATGACTGCCATCATACAGTGTCAATGGACTGTCATATCACACATCATTGCCACTGTACTGCCAAGATCCAGCAGTACCATCATCCAGGGGGGTATCAGGCGACTGTCATTCTCTAAGCTGACTGGTCTATGAAACTCCTCGAGTTTCGATGAATTGTCGAAATTCAGTAGCGCTACTGTGCTGTTATAATCTACCTTTGTCACTTGATTGTAACACTAAAGTGTCACTCTGCTGTCATCATTCGCCACCTATCTATCCCATCCTGCCTGTGTGTGTGTGTGTGTGTGTGTGTGTGTGTGTGTGTGTGTGTGTGTGTGTGAGAGAGAGAGAGAGAGAGACATTAAAGGAAAGAATACAAAATGGCTCAAATGGACGTCTCTGCGATTTGGGGACTTTCTGAACTCCATTGGAATGTTTTGCTAGGTAACACAAGTCCTATGCCTGTGGCCGTGAGACTGAGCAGCGGAGCGTCAATGTACGAAGGACGGGTGGAAGTGCTGTACAACAACATCTGGGGTACAGTTTGTGACGATCACTTTGATGCTGTAGACGCTCAGGTGGTGTGTCGCACGCTTGGATACACGTGAGTTCCATTCTTTTGTTGATTACCTTTCCTCTTTCTCTTCTCTCACCATTCCCTAAGTGCAAGCACGAAAGAACTGCAAGACATGTCAAGTGCATAAGTGCATTTATTGTATAAATAAAACAGAGTGTGGCGATGTTTCTCTCTCTCTCTCTCTGTGTGTGTGTTTTAGAGGGTGGGTGTTGGCTATGGTGGTCGCATTTGGAAAGTGAGTTGACTTCTGATGAAATCCGCAGCATGTTTTTCCGATTCCTTACTAAATATGATAGGAACATTCGTTTCATTTATGCAAAGGTCATAGGCTGGGTTTCATAGGGTGCACGTTTCTCCTGCGCTTATTTTGTGGTGTTTATTTTCTCCCTTCTGCACTGGGATCGCTTTCTAACATCATGTAGAGAAACATGTAGTGTCAGCTAGCAACAAAGATGCAAAGAGAGAGAGAGAAGAAAAGAGATAGGGAAACAGTTAATGTCTTGATGGCACCGCCATATTTTTTGTAATCTCTTTCTTTTGTCATAACGTCGTGTCCCTATTGCCGAGCTTTCTAGAGCAAAAGTTTTGCTTGTTACGCTACACTGACCTCACGGATAAATATTATTGATTCAACAATGTTATTAATGAGTAATAAATTAAAATGTTTGCTCGTCTTTCGAAGCCTTCTTGTGCACAAATAAAAAAATCGCGACTATTTGTTTCCTTGTTCGTGAAGTGGCGGGACGGTGCTGACATCTGCTGGGCAAGGCATGGGCCCCATCTGGATGGACAATGTTGGATGCACGGGCTCTGAACCCACACTAACTCAGTGCAGTTTCAACGGGTGGGGGGAGCACAACTGTGACCACGGCGAGGACGTCGGCGTCCGGTGTACAAGCCGTAAGAAGAATTTAGTACATGGTGTACACAATCAGCGATTTTGACGCACATTTGAGGTTTTGTACAATTCACTTTCCTGATTTCAAATATGAAAAAGGTTTTGCTCTGTGATAAGCAGGACTCCTTCCTATTTCCACAAAAAATGTCGTTCAGTCAGAATGTTGATCTGCTATTTTGATTTGAAATATTATTTTATGCAGGATATTTATTTTTTTTTTATTTCTGAATGGATAATTCTTTGTTGTGGATGTTTATTGATGAGACGATATTATACTATTAATAGATACTTGTTTGTTGTAGATGTTTATTGATGACATGATATTACACTATTACCTAATGGATATTTGTTTGTGTAGATGTTTATTGATGACGTAATATTATATTTTTACCATTGAGCTCAGCGCATTAGCGACGACATTAATAATAAATGACGTCACACATAGCAAAAAGGAGCGAGCGACTTCAGCTGTCAGTGTGAAGACGTTGCTATGTCAACAAGATTAGAAGTTATTGTCATTGCTACGTCGGCCTAGACTGTTGTAGAACGTTCGAGCTATAAATAGCTCCTTCTGGAACCTTCTACTTATCTGTGCGTCAAGATACTTTATGCCGTCATTTCAGACTAAGCAAGATTTTCGTTTACCGCGTGACTACAAACAAAAACCGGTGCCTGTAGTGTTTATAATTTTTGTCTGATAATGTAAATGTTATAGAAACTGATTTTTTTCTGGCAGCTATTAAATACAGAACTTGTGACAAAAAAGAGAAAAATTATGTTAAAGAAAAAGTGATTTTTGCATTATTTTGGAAGAAAAAGGGAGGTATTCTGTTCAATGTAGATTTTTTTGCTTAACATTTTTGAACTCAGCATAGCTGATTGTACAAAACCCCAAATGTGCCTGTTGATCCGTTTCAAGTTATTGGCTGCCGCTGTACCGTAGTACACAAACGTCAACAGAATTCGCCTCAAGGTGTACACAATCGTAAGAAGTGTTTAGCACCTGGGACCGTAGTTATGAAGCAAGGGTAAGTCTTTGCCTTGAGGCAACATGGTGAACAAGATCCTTGTTTCCGAAGTTATAAAATGATGTCCAGAACCCGTAGATGTAGTTTTACCCATGAAACCGTATTATAAAGTGGTGGCACATGTGTTCAGGGGTAAAGAAACGTGAAATAGTTTGCGTGGGGTCTGGATGCTGCTGTAAAACTTTGGAAACAAGGCTCTTCTCCTTGAGTTCCCCAGTTTCCCTTGGAAAACGACTTTCGGTTCATAACTAGGGCCCCGGGTGTGCACAATCCTCCGAATCAACGCTAACTCAGGGCCATTTCAGTGCAATTGCAAGTAGTTTTCAATATCTGGTTATCAAATTGTAAGCAGCGTTCAGTGTTGATGAACAAATTATAGGTAGTGTTCATTGATGCAAAGGAATGAAACAACACAAAGAAAGAAAGAAAGAAAGAAAGAAAGAAAGAAAGAAAGAAAGAAAGAAAGAAAGAAAGAAAGAAAGAAAGAAAGAAAGAAAGAAAGAAACAAACAAAGAAAAGGCAGAAAAAATAAACAAAAAGGAAAAGAAAAAAAACAGAATGAAGACAGAAAAAAGAAAAGAAAGCAAGAAAGTATGAAAGAAACAAAACTAAAAAAAGAAGAGACGTATGGTTAAATAAAGGAGAAACAGAAAAAAGAGGTTATGCTTCGATTAGGATGGGAAATACTTCATTTGTCTCAAGATTTTGCCTCACAGTCGTAGCGCCCTCTGTTCCTAGCTTACGCCGTGGATGTTCAGGTTCGTCTGGCAAACGGAGCGGGTCCTGACTCCGGGAGGGTGGAGGTGCTGCACAACTTTCAGTGGGGGACCGTGTGCGACACCAACTTTGACAACGCCGAAGCCGCTGTCATCTGTCGTCAGCTCGGCTATGGAACGTGGGTGGAATATAAGGCTACTCTATTTTATTTCAATTGAAATCTACTGTCTTTCAACATTTTTAACGTTTCAAAAGAAAGAAATCAAATGTAATACAGTGTCGACCTTTTCCAGACATCTATAATATTTTACAATCAAATAAATTTAATGTTTCAGTTAGCGACATATCATTGATATTTTCTCATTTCCTTTCATCGAAAGGAAAAAAAATGTACACGCTAAACAAAGTCTGTTTGACATTTAACAAGTCATCTCATGCAAAACCTTTTTTCGTTTTAAAGCAGAATATAACTACATTGCCACTTCTTCAGGTAATATACTTCTTTGTCTTTTCTCTTTATCCTCGCCCTTATCATCAAGTGATATTCGTTAGATCAGCTTCGTGTTTTTTCTATTCACAGCGGCACGGCAACAGCCTTTATAAACTCTCGCTTCGGACAGGGCCAAGGAGCAATAATAGCCAGGAGAATGGACTGCAGAGGACCAGAACCTCGCCTTAGCCAGTGCAACATCACCTGGACTTCTGGTTTGCCTGCTTGCACGCATGCGCACGAGGCTGGGGTGTCCTGCCGCGGGAGTGAGTTCTTACATCATAATTGGCTGGATGTCTTGTTATGTCGGTTGACAGTGGGTACGGTGGAAAAATGAATGAATGAATAGGTGGACGCAAATACATTTGGGATAGGTTAAGCTTTGCATATGTAAAGAGAAAGCCTTCAAGGTATTTTTGTGCGATGAGAGTAGGTATGTACGAGAGCATTGAGAGTATGTATGTACGAGGATAAATTCCCTGTAAGAGAGAGAGAGAGAGAGAAAAGGAGACAGGACGAGAGAGAAAGTAAGAAAATTAGAGAGAGAGGGAGAAATATTAGAGATCGTGTATTAAAGCGTTTGATTTAGCGAAGATGTGTGTGTGTGTGTGTGTGAGAGAGAGAGAGAGAGTGTGTACTCACGTGTGCGCACGAGATCGTGTGCGTGACTTACAGATCTTATGCCCTTCACTGAAACTTCTCACTGGGGATTTAACTGATTTTTAAATTTAACTGATTTAACTGATTTAGAAATCCATGTCAAATTGAGTAAACCGCAACGTACTTTCGATAGTTCAAAATGGCGCTCGACCATTTGTTTACAATTTTCCCTCTTACAAACGAATTTTTTGATTGGCTGGACTAGTTTTTAAAGGGAGGGAATCATGGTGGTCTATTTCCGAAAGATTTCAGTAGTTTCTTCACCTATGTTATTTTCATTTACGTTGCGAGAGTTTTCTTTGAGCTCATTATCATGACATTTTCTGTTGGGAATACTATAAAAGTTTGTTCCTTTTCTCTACATTTTGATCTATCATTATCAATTTGAGTTGTTCTTCTACCTCTTTTAGTTAATTTTTTATGATTTTTTGAAAAAGGAGTAAATACATTCGTCCAAGGGGGTCAAACCGCTGCTTAGTCTACCGTAAGCATCGAGTTTAAAAATTTCCAGAGACTTGCCTTTGTATTTTTCAGCTGCTTTGCCGTCTCTTCAGGTCCGCTTGATAGGAAACTTCAGCCACAACCAGGGTCTGGTGGTGGTGTATTATAACAACACCTGGGGTACTATATGTGATGATGATTGGGACGTCAATGACGCTACGGTCGTCTGCCGCATGTTAGGGCTGTCGACGTGAGTGGACGCAGTTACTGTACGGTCTAGTCGAGGTTTCACAAAAAGCACCTCAGGGAGACCTTAGGAAAGATTTCGGTGAAGACTTAGAAAAACTGTTTGAAAGCAAAGAGCCTAAGTTTCGGTATTAATTTTGAAAAATTGTTTGAACCAGAACAGATTTCAGTAAACGCTTTTTAAAATGCTTTCAACATGAATAGCGTAGTTTTTAGTAATAATTTTTTTTAAAAACGGTTTGAACGTGAGTAGCATAGATTTCAGTAATAGCTTTGAAACAAAATTTGAACGTGAACAGAATAGATTTCAACAAAAGGTTTGAAAATGCTTTGGATGTGAATAACATAGATTTCAGTAATGTAGGAGTTTGAATATTGCTCCTAACGATGTACATAATTTGCGTGATTCCCCAAATAAGAACATATTAGGTCTGACATGTCAGTAACAATGTGTCGACCTGTCTCCAGGACCAATGTTAGGCCCTTGGCTGGCGGTCATTTCCGGGTGGTCTCACCTCCCAGTAAGATCTGGCTGGATGACGTCAATTGTAACGGAAGTGAATCAAGTCTGGCGCAGTGTCCGAGCAGCGGACTGGGGAGAGCCAACTGCTACCATTCAGAGGACGCTGGGGTCGTGTGCGGAGGTGAGCGCCTGCTGTTGACACTGGTGTGTTTGTGCGTCCGGTTTCTTTCGCCTCTCATTCTGTCATCTTTCCGTGACGTTTGCTGCAGTATCCTGATCCAGTGACTTCCCATTACCTTCATTTTTAGAGAGAGGAAGATGTTCGTTAATATTTTCTCCAACATTTAGTCTGTTTCACAGATACACAACATATAAAATACAGTATTTAAAAGTATATCACATACAACATATACACATAAGGTAACATTTAGTACATCCATCTGCCAAGCAAGCTGTCCAAAACAATGTTTACACAATGTCTTATCAGTTTTTGTTCCTTGTCGTGATATAGTCTTAGTTGCTGGCACGCGTTAAACCAACCAACCAACCAACCAACCAACCAACCAACCAACCAACCAACCAACCAACCAACCAACCAACCAACCAACCAACCAACCAACCAACCAACCAACCAACCAACCAACCAACCAACCAACCAACCAACCAACCAACCAACCAGTTTTTGTTCCAGTCAAAGAGTTATCTAAGATATTATCACCCACGTGTGTTCTTATCTTCTTTTATCTGAAAACTGCTCCTAATACCGTCCACAAATTTTTTTACAGAAGGTCATGGATTCTGTTATCCTTTCTTTTTTTATAGCATGAGAGTGAAACATCATTCATTGTAATATTTTTTTCAGGCTGTCACTCTTGGTGTAAGATAGAAGAAGCCACTGAAGTCAACTATTATGTTTGAAAGTGACAAATGTTACAGCAGAACACGCTTAAACAAGTAAATGTTCTTTTCATATCTCACACAGATTACAGCAGCGGCCTTGGATTCCGTGTGCCATAGGCTAACTTCAGAACCATAATAATGCACCTAATTTCAAGACATAGATAGTTTTAAGTAATCATAGTCATTTCGTTAAATTCTTGACCAATTTTGGTTAAAGAGACCTGGGTCAGGTGACGTCAAACAACGTCGAAGCCTCAACCCCTCCTCTATCTTTGCATTAACAAAGATATTTCGCAGGAAACTAAAGGGAGTGACTGTATTAACCGCTAGTCACTCCGCCTCTTGTTCCCCCCAAAGGGTTGACCTTAGACAAACGGCGTCTTGACGACCAAGGCTCTTATCCCTGCCATGCAACTTTGGCATCTATTTTTGCTCCTCGGTACCGATGTCTCCCGGTCAAAAGAAACTGTCACCGAGATGGAACGGGGCATCACATCCAGTGGTTGGAACGACCCACAAAAACATAAAAACAAATAGAGGTCAATCCTTTAAGTTGTTGCTCGTCCGTTCTCAAGTCTTTCAGGCAAGTGCACGATTTTATCTGCACAATCCACACAGTCATCTTTTATCCGTGATCTCCATGATTTCTTTCGTTACATATTGACAATCAATATATGTGTTGCTGCAAGACACGTTGCATGTTGTGTGCCGAATCTTAGTGGGAGTAACTCATCCTTTTCTCCTTCGGTTTACTAAAACTCTCGAGATGATTGGTCATGACGTCACTGTAGAAGGCGGAGCGTCTAGCGATTGACGGATGTAGTATGTCAGTCCCACAGAGGACAGGATGCAGTAAACGCTTAGTGCGAACAACGTGGAAAATGTAGAAGAATGAGTTTAATACCCCAACAATTTCTTTTCTTCTTTTAGTACTATTGCTTCTGCTGCTTCTACTTCTCATAACCATTTTCTCCTCCGATGTCAAATAAATATCATTAAAATAAGCAGTAATACAGTACCATCAATTACACGTATCCTTAACAGAAACTGGAGGGGTTCGTCATACTGCACTGATTTTCAACGATTTATTTTTCGCGCATATATCCAGATCCTGCAATAAGAACCCGCAGTGACTCTTAAAACTCCGTGAAATGTAGATTTCAGGTCGGTCATGTTTGTACTGCTGTTTCAGCTGTTAAATCAGGACCTTTGACAATTTTATTCTCTACCTCACCTGTTAAAGTACTGAAATAAGCCAACCAATCCTCCAGCTGCTCTCCCAGCCTTCTCTCTCTCTCTCTCTCCACACACACACGATCCCTTAACACGACTCTCGCGCATGTATGAATGCCCTGAACTACGCGTTTACCGCCCTCTACCGATATAATTTTATTTTAGAAAAGTACAGACACAAATCAACAAAGCGACCTAAGTATGGTTTTGGCAGATCACCGAACTAAAGAATCAGAAATGAAAATATAGCCACTGCCTATTTTTATTTATTTACTTATTTATTTATGCTTCGCTGCATTATTGTAAATATATATATATATATATATCATTCAGAGTGATTTCTGAACGCAAAATTTTCTATTTACTTACTGATACTCGCACGTGTTTTCGTTTAAGCTCCTTATATTTATCACCCTCAATTCTTTTCTTTTTTAGCTGTTTGGAGCACGCACATCAATGGTGCCCTCACACTGTCAGTTGTTTTTAGCATTATGTTGGATAAAGATACGACTGATGATGATGTGTTTGTGACTGTCACACGATGTTACTTGTAGACCAGACGGTGTAGACACCGTCGATGTTGCATATCTGGTGCTTGATCTACCAGCAGTCGTAGTTCGTTTTAACATCTTGTGCGTTTGTATAGTAAGTACTGCTGTAGGAATAAGATTTCTTCGTTTTATTGAAAGTCCAAAACTTGCTTGTACTGTATAAGTGACTGGATAACACTCGATTTCTTGTCGTCTACAATGCTTTATTGCCATTGACCTTGTGTGAAACATTATTGAACTTACTCTTCCTTTTATCTACCGTGTGTTTTCTGACATTTGTCTTGGGTTAAACTTCACTACTTTTCTTGCTGTCGGCAGCATTCATAACTATGTCTCCAATACGACTGGCTGGTGGACTGACCCCTCGTGCGGGGCGTGTGGAGGTATTCCACAACGGCTCATGGGGCACCGTCTGTGACGATGGTTTCGGAATCGAAGAAGCTTCCGTTGTTTGCAGATCTTTAGGGTTCATGAGGTCAGCATCCTTGTTTTTGTCCTTTTTTAACACACACACACACACACACACACACACACACACACACACACACACACACACACACACACACACATATATATATATATACTTATGTCACAAATGTCTAGATACTTTAAGCAGTTTCACAAAAGCACAGCATATGCTCTTCCAAAGATCAGTTCCATATAAGAGATGTTGTTTCTTCATTTGACAAATATTTGAAAAAAGATAAATAAGCAAAAGCAAAAAATTAAAATTAAACAATTACAAGCGAAAGCAAAATATAAATCTGAGACGGTTATTAAATTTACCGCTACCAATAAAGTCCTTACTATATAACACGTGAGCACGCGCAGAGATATTCTAACCCATTATACTTCAAGGTTTCTTTTTCAGCTACTTAGTAGTTGTCGTTTTTCCATGGTACGTTTTCAACCCAGCATTAAAAAGTTGGTTCACGTGTCGACAGTCAGGGTGCCATGGCGTACCCAGGAGCTCGCTACGGGCAGGGCACCGGACCCATCTGGCTTGATGACGTCAGCTGCGCAGGTACAGAGCAGTACATCGACAGGTGTGCGTCCAGACCGTGGAACCAGGGCAACTGCGACCACAGAGAGGACGTCTCTGTGTCTTGTGGAGGTCCGCGTTGTTGAACCTCCCTGTAATGTCCGGATCGTTAAGCCTCTAATTTTGTTTACATCTTTGAACGTCCTTTTAATGTCCAGATCGTTGAACCTTCCTTTACAGTTTGAATACTTGACCCTCCAATCTTATTCACATCTTTGAACCTCCTTTTCGTGTCCAGAATCTTTGAACCTCTGTTTAATATTCAGACCATGCTACTCAAATCTCTTTTGTATCTTTGAACTTCCCTCGCTGCTCGTCTACGCCTGTATATTGGCGCCTCCATAAGTGTCGGTAAATTTGGACCTTTTTATGTGCGTATCTTAAAACCTTTGTCGATATTCTGTCGTGAGTGTTCCCTTCTTTGAGACTCCTTTTATGTTTTTATATTGGAATCATTCATGTGGGTACCTTTTAGCCCTCCTTACTGTTCTTATCTTTAAACCTTTGTTTAAACCAGTGTGTTTGAACAGACCTCAGTCCGTATCTTTCGACCACCATAGTTTTTGTATCCTAGAACCTCCTTCAGCGTTCGTATCTTTCAGTTTTCCCCCTGTTTGTATCTTCTAACTGTCCCTCGTGTCCATATCTTTGAGTCTTGTTCCTGGTTGTCTCTTTGAACCGTCAACGTACTAATATTTTTCAACATTCTCCCATGTTTGTATCTTCTTGTTGCGGTCTTAGAACTTTTCAGGGTTTGTGTTTCATTACCAACCGTGACCATAGCTTTTTATTATGTTTCTATCTTTTAACTTTACCTCAGTGTTTCTAAGCCTCCCACAATATTTTCATTGATTCATTTTTTATGCATGTTGCGTCTAACAGGGATAAACAACTGATACCAAAACAAGAATAGTTAGAAGAATTGTGATGGTTCAAAGCTATGCGCAGACGGATAATACACGAAATATATATATATATATATATATGTTTTTGTAGAATCCATATGACATACTGAAGCCTGTGAAGTAAGAAATGCGCTTTCGGTCCTTTTATCTTTAGGTATAAAATGTACAGAAAAATTACCATAAATGTAAGAACTGCGACAGGGAAAGGCATCGAAGACGTTGTAACACAAGATAAGATCCGACTTGACAAACTGGCGCCAAATACACTTCCACCCTTTACTTTTTGTCTGGCATATTTCGAAAATTGTCTTAGTGATGACAAATATTGACTAAAGGATGACAATGTTCGGTGCTTTTTAGCCAGTTCCCATCATTTTTCCTCACCTAGTAACCGGTTGTGTTTCTTCAGGTGTACCCAGCACCGTCAGTGTTCGGCTGGCAGGGATAGGCTCCACCCCTAGCCAAGGTCGGGTGGAAATTTTGTACAACGGCACATGGGGTACAGTGTGTGACGACCTCTGGGACGCCAGTGACGCTCAAGTCGTCTGCGCTATGCTGGGCTTCCCCAGGTATTGGCTGTACTCTTCTGTATAATTTTCATTCTCTCCGCCCCCCTTGTTAAGACATGAACATTGAAAACTTTGATCACGTCTACTTAAGTAATAAAAAATTCTTTTGTGGGGTAGATCTTGACACTTGCAATATCAAAAGCTCACTACCATCTTTAAGAAATAGATATAGAAAACTTCAGCTCATTACTTGCATTTACACCCGACCACCCACATACATGCACAAGGGCACTCACACGCCATCAAGCTCACAGAGACACATACAACGCTTGTAAATTTTTCTCTTAAGCGCATATACACAACCCTTTATAAATAAATCCATACATAAACACCAAATACCTATATAACAGTATCACAATATAATAATAATAATAATAATGAATAAAATGACCGTAAATTTGCAAAAGTACGTAAACTTCCAACAAAGTCTAATTTAGACGGCTAATTTAGTATTTCGAGATCCCGCATGTGCGTGCGTGCGTGCGTGCGTGCGTGCGTGCGTGCGTGTGTGTGTGTGTGTGTGTGTGTGTGTGTGTGTGTGTGTGTGTGTGTGTGTGTAAAGTGTTGTCACATTTTAAAGCTTCTTACTAGATATTAAACTTGGATTCATGGTATGTTTACCTTTCACAAAATCATTCACAATCATTTAATTATAAGTAAATAGTCTCTAATTAAATAGTCCTCTACTCCACGTTCAATCTAAAACAATATGTTAATAAACTGTAAATGCAGACCATAGTTTATGTCCCACACTTTCAAAGTTTCTTGAATCCCTTTTCACAGAGTACGAGCTTCCTTCTTTTACACGTTTCACATGAAATCCATTCGTTCAAAGTGTTAAGTCGAGCATCAGCTCTAACTCTTCACAAGTTTAGTGTTTAAATTCCTCTATTTACAAAACTGATACAGAGTTAAATAGAGTAACTCTTCACAGGTGTATCGTGTAAATTCCTCTATTTACAGAGTTGTTACAAAGCTTAACATCTAACATCTAACTCTACACAGGGGTGATGTCTAAGTTCTTCAATTTTCAAACTTCATACAGAGCTAAACATTGTGTGTCTCTTCACAGGTGTGATGAGTAAATTCCTCTATTTACAGAGCTTAACACGGTCTTATTCTTATGTGTGAATTCCTCTTTTAACAGAGCCGGAGCAGTGGCTGTCAGCAATTCCCGCTTCGGTAGAGGATCTGGTCCAATATGGCTGGACGACACACAATGCGCGGGCAACGAGGCCAGCATCTTGCAGTGCCGGGCCAAACCTCTCGGGACACACAACTGCTACCACAGCGAAGACGCCGGCATTATTTGCTCAACCGGTGAGAGTTGTCTCACGTTGTTGTACTTTTTAGACTCTTCTCGACCACTTTGCATGAAGCAACGGTTATCAATATACTTCTTCTTCCCGTCTTGACCACTTTGCAAAGGTGAATAATATATGGCGATAACATTTACTATAATATGTAAAAATATTTACCTGATAACAGTGCGTGTAGTGGCCTTTGCCCGTGTGTATGTATCTGGTGTTTGTCGAGAAAGTGGGAGCCATTATTATGACATGCTTCTAGTGCAACGCTACATGGCAAATAAATGAATTAGTTTTCTTTTTTCTTCTTCTTCTTCTTCTTTTTCTTCTTCTTCTTCTTCTTCTTCTTCTTCAGAAGCGACATAAATAATGCAGTAACAGAGACGGCAATTTTTTTATATTGTTATAGTCTTTATTGATTTTTCTGATACGTGTGGATCTTTTTGTTTTTGGGTTTTTTTATTGTTGTTTCTATTTTTCTGTCTTTTTTTGTTCTTTGTCTTTCTTGTTTCTATTGTTCTTTGTGGGTTTTAGCCTATTTTGGTTCTTTTGTTTTTATCGTTCTTGATTTTATTGTTTTTTATTTTCAATGAGGATTTTTGTGTGTATTGTTTTTATGTTCTTTATTTCCGTTCTTTGTTTCTGTCCTTTTTGTCTTTTTGTAGCTATTTTTGTCATTGTTGCCCTTCTTGTATTGTTGTTGCTTGCGTCCTTGGTCTTGTTTGTTGGCTTTTATTGTTTTCGTTTTTTGTTTGTTCTTTGTTGTCCTTCTTGCTATTATTGTTCTTGCTTTGTTGTATTTTTTTAATTGTATTAATGTTTTACTCTTCTAGATCTTGCTGCTTTTCTTGTTTATTTGTAATGTTATTCTTGTTTTATGCATTATTTTACTTGTTTTAATTATTATTTTTATTTTTCTCACTTCTTTCCCTCTCGTCGTCCTTCATTGTCTCCTCGTTGTTTATCGCCTCACACGCGCCGTCTGGTGGCGCATCAGTGAAGATTTTATCGCAAATACAGCGCTTCGTTTAGATTTTGTATCGCAAACGCTTTTCCTTCTCAGCATGTGTTTCCAGAGACAGCTTCATGGCTTTATTTGCTGGTTCCACGTGAAACAGCAAAATTCCTTTACTCGTTGCCCTGACAGTAGTCTCCCTTTTGAATATGTGAAGCCAGAAATTTTAACGCAAGCTTGTCACAAAAGTCCAAGCGCCCCAAATTGTGTAACTCATTCACAAAGAACAAAAATAATCCAGTGATATCGACTGCTACTTTCTATCGCACGACCAAAACTTACACGTCGCGTGTTTTGCTCGTGCTTGTCTTCAGCCATCGTCAGACAGATACGACTGTCTCCTGGACCGACGTCTGGGCGGCTAGAGGTCAACTACAACGGCACCTGGGGGACGGTCTGTGATGACGGACTCGCAACCGCCTACGGCACTGGGTTGGCGAGGGTTGTGTGTCGCCAGCTCGGACAACCTTAGTGAGTGTCTTCCTCTTTCACTATGCAGCGAGCACAAACGTCCACTTGATTCACACGAAACAGGGAGAGAAAAGAATCGACAGACAGACAGACAGAGGGGGAGCAATAGCCGTAAGGGATGGATAGAAATTGAAGGACTAAATAAATGGGAGTGGCGATTCAAGACTATATTAGACATTCTTTATATATATATTTTTTAACGTTTCAATCTTTTAGCACCGGGGCATACGCAGTGACGAACGCTAGGCTGGGCCGAGGAATTGGACGCATTCTGCTGGATAGCGTTCGCTGCTCAGGCACAGAGACATCCTTGTTTCAGTGCCTCCATGACCCTTGGGGTCAAACCGACTGCTCGCATTATGAAGATGTGGGAGTCGTCTGTCAGGCAGGTAAGAGGTCTCTCGACGCCGTTTAGTCAGCCTGTATCGCTCCAATTAGGGTTGAGTGCCACGAGGACTCGTGGGATAAATGTAGGCTTAAATTCTTTGTTTGAAAAAAAACTTCCAGAAATTGTTCACGTTAAGCGCATAAAAGCAGAAAGACGACACCAAAAAGCTTGCCAGGTAGGTGAAAATTTAGGTCCTCTTCTAATTGTTTTATTAGGTTGATGAGGAGTGAGGTGTTAGAGACCTCACGTTTCTCGGGACCAGCTTTATGTGAGGATAGTGCCGATCCATTCTTCCTCGCCTTATCTTCCCTAACCCTCTATGGAGTCAAGTGCACTTTTCCGAAAGCTGCGTCGACTTAGGGGGAGTTTTCTGCACCACATGGGTACCGAACCGACTGGCAGAGGTTTATTTTTACATCCAGATTAGGCACTAGCGTGTGAAGAACGTAAATAGGGCATACACTTTATGTGCATGACTTTAAATGTTTAAGCATCTGTTTCCATGATTTATGTGTTGGACTTCTTAAACTTTTCTTCATCTAAACCGTTACTGCACATTAAGCATTTGTCATAGACACATGATTTACGTTCTACGCATGCGATGATTTTTAGAGTTTGGGGAAGGGACACGTGCGCTTAGAGTGACACGTGACCTCATGACACCTATCACCAGCACATCAGCATGATATCGGCAGATAGATGGGCAAGATGACAGGCAGGCTTTAAGTTAGTCGAGAGTGTGGGAGACTGCGGACTCTCCACCGAGCTCTTATACGAGTGTAGTAGTGCATACATTCTGTTGTAAGGATACCTTATTCTGCGACGTGAACACTTTAGCGCACACAAAAAAATCAGAAATAAAAGTATCACATATAAACACAGTGAAGAGACTTTTATTTTTTAAAGGGAAAATACTGGAATCTTCTGTTTCAGGAACAATAACACCTAGTACCACGCTGAGGCCGACAGCGCCTACTAACCCTGGTAATATGTTCGTCTCACTCGAGGGTACCGGTCTAACAGCTTATGCAGGAAGGGTTAAGGTTTACTACAACGGCAACTGGGGTACAATATGTAACGATCATTGGGACTACAGAGATGCAGCTGTCATCTGCAGCATGCTGGGATACCCGAGGTCAGTGCCTTAGTGATGGTGACGAGTCTAGAGGACGATAAAACTCCATGGTTTTGATTCACTTTCTTGACGAAGATAAGTCTCGAGGACATAGATCATGTAGAAGCCAAGGCAACGATAATGATGATGGCGACAATAAAATCTCAGGGCGACTAGAAAGAGCTCGATAAATATAATGAGTATGAATCCTAGACGACGATGACGACGACGACGACAACTACGACGACGATGGTGATCATGATATGTGGTCTCGCACCAAGATATTTACGTAATTTGAGACCGCTCACGCGACAGATAGAGAGAGATCCCAGAAACATAAACATTTAGCAAAGAACCTTGGACTGATTTGCATGTAAAGTCCTAAATCAGACTTAACGCTAACTAAAATCATTGCTGGATGGTGTGTATGTGCGCTCATGAAGAAGAATCATAAGACATCGGTCTTAAATAGCAAGTCAACTGTTTTAGATCAAACGTAGTGAAGCTGACCTTCACTTGACACTGATGACTTTATGACTGATATAAAATCGGCAATTTTAAGACTTATTTTCCGACTCATATAACCGAGCCCAAAGCTCATAACCCTTTTTATTAGCGGGGGGAGCACGGAGTTTCTTCTGAGTGTAACACATGTTAACAAGGTTGGTGGTCAAAGTTGGGTGGGGCAGGGTCGTTTTCCGTGTATACCGCTTCACCCATCGTTCATCATTATTCCCCATTCCCCATTAATCCTGCCCCACCCACCAATTGGCCTCCCGGACTACGAAATCACAGCTAGAAGTAAACACTTTTCTATCCACTAAAACGACCAACCAGCTACCCAAGCAGCAAGCTCTCCATCAACTTCTTGTTTCTCTCCTAAAATCTGACTGCTTGGCGGGTGCAGGAACGGGTCAGTCGCCGTGACTACCACCAGTGTGTATGGTCAAGGCACGGGCCGCGTGTGGCTGGACAACGTGCAGTGCACAGGGCTGGAGACCAACATTAGCACGTGCAGATTTTCCGGGGCGTCCTTCTGCGGACATAACCAGGACGCCGCAGTGTCTTGCCCAAGGAGTAAGTAGCACGAAAGTTTCGAGTTTATCTCCAGTTGTTCATCATCATCATCATCATCATCATCATCATCATCATCATCATCATCATCATCATCATCATCATCATCATCATCATCATCATCATCATCATCATCATCATCATCATCCTTTTTGTGAGTTGTATTTCTGTTGGTTTCTTTGAAATCATTCTTTCTTTGATTTGTTGATGGTAATGTTGATGGTAGTGATGATGATAACAAAAGCGACGTAGTGATGTATGTGATTCTGTTTCTAGCTCAGGTGCCCAGTCAGTTCATTCTGTTCACGGACACCAACACTCACAGCCTGTATCGCATGGACTTGAACTCCTACAGCTTCATCAACATCCCCGTGGGTGGCAACGGCAACCCTGTCGCCATTGACTACGACTTCCTTAACAGCCGAATCTACTGGACAGATATTACAGCTGATGAAATTCGGTCCTCCAACCTGGATGGTACCAATCCCATGACAGTGCGCAAACTGGCATCCGGTGAGTGGCAAAACTGTTTGCAGAGTAATTAAACCTTCAAAGATAATTTATATGATACGGTTAGATACAATACGACCGGATTCAATACATGGCGATGCTATTTTCAACATTATGTAATACGATTCTATGTGATATAATTTCACACGACAAAATAATAATACTTATTATTGTATTTATTAGTCTTGCTTCAGATACTAGCTGAAAGCTGCTTACTGCACACAACATATATATATATATAAATATTTGAAAAATGTTGTGTAAATATATATATCTATACAAAGCTGGAATTTCTGGGAAAAAAATGAGCTTTAAGGTACGATACCTTTTGAGGGAACATGATAAAAGTAATACGGTACGACACAAAACCACACTATGCAATGCATTATGATACGATGCAACACGATGCATTACGATACGGATCGATACAGAGCAATACGATACAAAACCACTGAATGCCGTACGATACAATACAACGCAATACAGCCAACACAACATGCTACTAGGCGAGGCAACTTGATCCAATACGACACTGTACTATAATCTTTATTGATAGAAACCTTGCGAGCAGAACGAATTCCATTGCATAATAGCGTGCAGTTGGTCTCAACGTGAGCCTGTCACCATAGTGATTGCAATGATCTGTCCACTCGCAGCTTCACAAGCTGATGGCATCGCCGTGGACTCCATTTCCGGTTTAGTATTCTACTCTGACACCGGCCTGAATCTCATCGTTCTGATGACTCTTTCCGGGTTTGATCAGAAGACCATCGTCAACAGTGACCTGGATGAGCCCAGGGCCATTGTTCTGGATCCCCAAAATGGGTAGGTTATCTATCCATTGCTTTTAGTTGATTTCTTTCACATTTTAAGTCTGAAGGAGAGAATGTGTGGAAGAAAAAAACTAAAAGAAGGAATAGAAGAAAAGGAATGATGCAATGAATGAATGGGTGAATAAATGAAAAGAAAGATATGCCATGAATGAATGGAAGGATGAATGAAATGAAGGAAGAATAAAAGAATGAGCAGCGGATCAACTGTATTGAACAGCGAACGAAAGAAATAGATGTATATACTAGAGAAAAGTAGAACGTGAACGAAAGGAACGAAGGAAGGAAAAACGAACTAACCAAAGAAAGAATAAGTTATTGACTTAAAGAATGAAAAAAAGAGAAACGAATACAGAAAAAAGAAATAAACAGAAAAAAGAATGAAGGAAAGATAATGAGGAAGAAGGCGAGGAAATAATAAACAAGTAAGGAAAAAAGACAAGTTATACGGAGTGCATGCACGTGCGTGTGTGGGTCGGGGTGTGTGAGTATGAGTATTACTGGTATTGCTAAAGGTCAGTAGTTGTTTCCCTTGTTTTGAGCATCTCTTTGTCTGTCTTCTCCTCACGATAAATCTGACAGCGTTATCTTCTGGAGTGACTGGGGAGCTCGCGCCAAGATAGAGAGAGCGAACTATGACGGGACATCTCGTCAGACCATCATCAACAGCAACCTCACCTGGCCTAACGCTCTGGCCCTTGATTTGCCCAGTAAGTGCATGTTTGGCTTGAGAAAAAAATCACGTTCTCTGTTAAACGAACCAATCATTCAATATACTTTGTATTTAGTCTTTGTTTAAAAGAATTTATCATTTGCTCCCTTAGATCAGAGGCTGTACTGGGTGGACACCAGCAATTCCCAGAATGACAAGGTGGAGTATTCCAAACTCGATGGTACCGGCCGAACCATCATCTACAGCGTCGCCAACACACATTTCTTTGGCATGGCGCTCTTCAACAACCAGCTGTACCTCACAGACTGGAGTGGAATGTGAGTGTTTATCCTTTGCGGCTGTAAGCTTTAAATCTCATTACATAAACATTTTTTTTAATCATTTAATTTTGCGTATAGACATTTTTATTTCAAATCCAAGCTCTCCATTTCCTGCGGGCTTCTATTTTCTCAGTGGCATCAGTAGCATCCACAGAACAGCCCTTTGTTGTTGCATACTCGTTAACATTGTATCTTACCTGATTTGTCTAGCGGTTTGAAACGCATCAACACTGATGGCACTATGGCGACGACGGTTGGTCCTCCCATCTCCTCCCGCTTGAACGATGTGCACGTGCACTTCAATGGCGTTGGGGGGCAGGGTCAGTATTGCCTTCGTATCTCTCCTTACACACTTTACATGTCACATTGTATACGTAGCCTTGTGTACATCACATTCTGGTGTTGCATTATAAAGTCACATTATACAACAACAAGAAAGATCACTTTTTTAGTGTATTTCCTCACAGGAGAGCGAGCTTAAAGTGCTCCGCCCTCACCAAAAAAGAACGGTTCACAAAATATTAAACAGAGAATTAAGATATTGACATTCGTGTTGAGTGTGTTGAGTCTGTTGGTGCTTTTTAACAGTTCAAGATGCCAGATTTAAATGGCTCAGATATGCACTCCATGAAGAAGGGATGTCATCAGAAAACATTAGTAATCTACCGGTGCATCATACACGTCACATTATAGAGGTCACATTGTGTATGTCACATCACACCATCCGCGGCACACTACACATAATACGGGTCTTTTAGAAAGTAGGATCTTAAATCATCTGACAGCTTTTAACCAGACAGGTAATGTATGTTTATGTTTAAAGACATAGTGGGGTGCAATTTGATGTTCTAATGACTTGGCATTGCAAGCTCAGAGGAAGATACTATTTACCAAAACTGGATGAGTACCTCATTTCCATTCTCTAGTACACACGCCTATAAACATCATCATGCACAGAAACAGGTCAACAACATGAGTTGGCATTGTGAAATATTATATTAAAACATATAGATTACAGTATGTCGTGAATAACGATGCATACCATTATGGTCCGAGTTTACACTGAAATTACCTTCCATCACAAAATCCTGACGTTTTTTTTTCTTTCGTAGGTCCAAACGGATGTGCAAATAACGGTGGGTGTAGCCACATCTGTATTCCACAGCCTGGCAACACCAACAAGTGTCTTTGTCCCGATGGTCTGGTCCTTCAGCCTGACAAGACAACGTGTGGACAAGGTAAGTCTTGACCCTACAAGCTAATGCCAGGATTTATAAAAATCATCCTTTGAGTACTATAGCTACATTTTGTATACGAGATTAAATTATTCGATCGATGTAGAATGATATCCACAAAAAACTGTAAAAAGGTACTAGCATTATTTTAGTTGTGACAATTGCTTGAAATTGAAATAGCTATATGCGAAGGTACCTGCTATTTAAAGGAGGAAAGAAAAAGAAATAAAACCTATATTTGTAGAAGTGTTTCTTCCCATTTTGCGAAGCTGACTGCTATAAAAGAAAAGTAAGCCTTTTTTTATTTCTGTATATATATATATATTAAGATATTAAATCAATTGATTTTTTTACATTCTCATAATTTGCATAGTTATATTATTTGCCAGTAGATTATGAGTAAATTTCTGCGAAGTAATTACTTTCCTTTAGCTCTATCTTTTGTGCTTGCTTGTTTATATTGCCTGACCAGAGCTCATACATAAAGTCTCGTTTATTTGTCATAGACAGAAAAGTGTCCATTTAAACCAAGATTTTAAATCAAGTTTTGTCTACTGTCTTTGCTTATTAAAAGCACTGTATGGATGAGAAAAATCGGAAACAATCTCTTCTTCTGATTAAAAATTGTTTAGGAAATAGTAAGAAATATTGCTATCACGTATTAATGTTTAATGACTCAATCTTTTAATAAATACATTCATTCAATAATCCAAGCATATTATATATATATATATATCAAACATGCTTATCCTAAAACGTTTAAACGTTTACGAACCAGCTTAGAATTTTTTTTACTTTTTGAAAACTAATGAATTCAAATGAAGATTCAGTAAATTGTTTTCTCTATGTCTGTATGTTTTAAAGGTGAAAGTCTTCAATAGCTGCTTTTAATAACAAATGGATTTTTTTCCTGGAAACATGCTGATTGATTTGATGGCTCTAGTTACCTTTAATCCGTCCTTTACTGTCTACAGGCCTGCAGGCTATGGGCTTTAAACTGCTTTACAAACTTAGTTCTAGTGATCTCTAGTCCGTTTTTGACCTTTCCGTCTTTAGGGCAAGGTTGCACATCCCTCCAGGCTCCTCTTAATGGGGCTATCATGCCTTTCTCCTGCACGAATGGCAGTGTCAACTCTGGTAGCACGTGTACCGTGTCCTGTAAAGCAGGTTTCACTCTCAGGTCGCCATCAATTCTCTCTTGTTTACCATCTGGGTCCTGGAGTAACTACGGCCTCCAGCCTGTCTGCATTGGTGAGCAACGATTTTCTTACTGTTCTGTGCTGTAGTTTTGACAAGGAACCAAAGAAAACAATAAAATCGATAAAAGCGAGTCAGAAAAGCGATCCCGAGAGGAAAACACTGTTGAGATCACAAGTAGGGCGGGACAATAATGACGAACTTTAACTGGGAAAGAAAGATAACTATGTCGAACGAATGTGTATGTAGTTTGATCGGACATCAGCTAAATTTGCTTCTTCAACGAATAATTTCAGAATTATAGCGTATAATAATAATAATGACGACAAAAACAATAACAGCAATAAAAGCCCTGTGTTATTTTACTAATGTGGTCCGTACTTCCTGTCTTCCAGATACACTTCCCCCAAAGATCACGTGTCCTAACCCTGTCCACGTCAACGCCGAGAAAGGTCAAACGTCCGGCACCGTCAATTGGTCCCCCGTCGTCGCCACAGACAACAGCGGCGCCGTCACAGTCGTCACTAGTATGACGTCACCGATCGTCCTTAACGAAGGGATGTACATCATCACGGCCACGGCCTTCGATTCCAGCGGATTGACCTCTTCCTGCTCCTTCGAGGTCAACGTCAATGGTTAGTCACGTGACAATGCCGTTGTACCTCAGCAGAAACGACTCAGTCACACGAATGGTCTTTTCGAACAAAAAAAGTTTGTGGTGCAACATAATCCCCTTGAAGTATAATTTTTAATGAAATGTACCATGATCCTTTGCAACGTGGATCAAACCAACCCCCTATTGTTAATTTCCTTAGTGGATCCCCACCCATCCACCCCCATCTCAGAATATCTATTGAGGGCTTTTTTGTGTTGGTGCGTTCAGTCAACAGGTGCTCGCCGATCACGCTGCCCCCATATACAGAACTGCTGACGTCACCGTGCCCCACCTATTTCGGCTCCGTTTGTCGGGTCGCGTGTTCTGCCGGCTACCAGATGGCGGGTTCCTCCACCCTGGACGTGACCTGCAAGGGCTTCGGCATCACCTTCCGATGGGACCCACAACCTACATGCAAACGTAAGTAATGGGTGCTTCTGTTGCAAAAGAAACCAAACAAACAAACAACGTGACTTTAAGTGTAACCAAATTGGATTTAAAGGGTTCACGTTTTTGTTACTTCTGCAACGAATAAAATGACTGAGTTATAGGAAGTATTTGTCAGTTGACGTTAATAAAATAGAAAAAAGAAGAAAATGTGATCGATGCTATAATTGAAAACCTTGTCAGGTGTCTTGCTCAAGATATAAAGTCTTTTTGAAAGTCAAATGAAAGGTCCGGCCTGTCAATCAAATCTTTCACGTGACAATGTCATCGTCATCTCACGTCATTTCCTCTCGTCTGACAGCCATTCCCTGCCCAGCGCTCACAGCCCCTGACCACGGCTTGGTCAGCCCCAATTCTTGTCTGACCCCTGGGTCGCCGGCTGGCAGTCAGTGCAACCTCACGTGCCAGGCTGGCTTCACACTCACTGGCAGTTCACAAACCGTAACGTGCACTTCCGCTGGCCGCTGGGACAATGGACAGGCGGCGGTGTGTCTGGGTAAGTTGAGAAGATGCTATGATGCCAGGCCCACTGTATTTCCTCTCGTTCAACTTTCCGCCCACCCCTCCTAAAAACTTAGACTCCACGCTCTTTCTCTCCATCACATACACACACACACACACACACACACACACACTGAACTATCCACTCTACTCGCTTACTCACTTTATCAAACATCCTCTCCCACAAGCACGCACACACATCATCATCTTTTCTACCTCCGTCTCTTCAGAAGTAGCAATATCCTCGTTGTACTACTACTACTAATTATTATAATTATAATAATAATAAACATTTCTATTATTATTATTATTATTATTGGACTACTTTACAGACACTATACCACCGACCTTGAAGTGCCCCGCCAACATCAACGTTGTAGCCACCAATGGCATGACGTCAGCAGTGGCCAACTGGGCGGCACCCACAGTTACCGACAACGCGGGAAACGACCAGGTGGTCATCACGTCCAGCCTGCCCTCGGGCATGACCCTGGAGGAAGGTCAGCACAGCGTCACCGTGCGAGCCATTGACCATTCGGGTCAGTCGTCCACCTGCACGTTCATGGTGACCGTTACAGGTGAGCAGACAACCAGGCTTCCGGTCAAAAGTTGTATTTAACCTACGGGCAGTAGGAAGGCATTTTTTTTTTACTGCGAAGTAATAAACTGTTTACTTATCCCTTTGCTTAAGTCGAAATAACTGACCCGTGTGACAACATTTAAGAAGGTTAAGGTAATGGTCGTCACACGTCCTTTGTCAGTTCAGTAGAGGGTGAGGTGTTGGAAACCTCACTTTTCTCAATGTCACCTTTACGTGAGGAAGGTACACTTCTCATCTCCTTCACTGCCTTAAAAAATGATACAAAATTTCAAATTGAGCAATTTTTGTCGCAGAATTTAAATTGGGACCTGTGTTTGCTTAATGCATTTCTGTGCAATTTGTATATTTTTCATTTAAGCTTTTCTTTGCTTTCTTCATATGCGATTGTAGGTCTATTATTATTATCATCAACATTAAATGTTTTGGTCAAAGGGCAAAGATAAAGGTTTGAGGAAAACAAAATGTTTAATAATAATTTCACTGAGGAGAAACCTTAAAAATGCAATGTCGGCACCATTACAGTTCAGAGGTGCCCTTCACTGCCACTGCCTCAGCACGCGATCCTCATGACACCATCTTGCCTGCCTGTGGCTGGCAGCTCTTGTCGCATCGCCTGCCGATCCGGATACTTACTGAGCGGAAATGACGAAATCACGTGTACATCCAATGGGGCACAAGCGGAATGGGACAGCAGTCCGTCGTGCAACCGTAATTCTCATTTTCTTTTCTTTCCTTTCCCATTTCTCAGCATCTTTCTCCTCGGGACAAACATTATTTTTCTGTTTTTTTTCCAGTGTTTTTCTGTGTTTTAAAGGAAAACATTCAGAGGGAACAATAACTTGAAGATCGTAAGAGGAGTTTCGCTGTCAAAAATAACTGTTAATTCTTTGGTCTATTTTCAAATGTACTACACGAATGAGTTTATTGTATCTCATGGCACATTTCCTACTTTTCCTTCTATCAGGTTTCAACTAGCAGCTACCTTGCCTCGAGTAAACCTTAGTGGCTATGGTACTGCCATTGCGCACAGCTTTTCTTTTTTATTCAATAATAATAATAATATTTTTTGGCGTGGAAGAAACGGTTGGAAGTATTAATAATTTTTCTTCGCTTTTGCAGCCGTTACGTGTTCAAAGCCACCAGCGCCAAGCAATGGGTCATTGAGTGGATGCCAAGATGTCAGTCCTGTTGGAACCACGTGTAAACAGACGTGTAACAGTGGGTACCAGATGTCAGGCGGCACATTAGTCAGGACGTGCGGTGTCGATGGCCAGTGGTCCGGCGAGGTGGCCAGCTGCTGTAAGGGGAGCTAATGCTTGCTAAATTCACTGTTTGACAAGCATTAGGCCGAGTCAAAATTCGCTTGTTTGCATAAATGCATTATTTAAAAATAAATAAATAAATAACACATTGTCTACCGCCTGCCCCTTGATCAAAAGAACACTCCTGCATCAAAACAGTACTAATTTTAAATTTGGTCAAAATGGGATAAACAGCGAGGATTTTAATAGCGGTTATGCAGAACTACCATCTCCTGCTCACACACACACACACACACACACACACACACACACACACACATCCCTCGCGATACTCTACTTCATTATAATATTATATTGCCTTATTTTTTGACGTAATTTAACTTGATTAATACAGTAAGATAATTTCCCTTGTATGTTTAACACAAATAACGTACCTAATAAGGAAACACATAAAAGATAATTAACCTAATTTAACAAGCTCATACTACTTTGTATGGGATGAAATGAAAGGATAATTTAGCTGAAATAATAAAAAAGAGTTCACTTTCCTGTCCAAGTAATATTCCTGTAGGAAGACTATGTAGGCTGCTTTCTTCACGATCCAAATTCTTTGCTAGCAGTGACACTGTCAGCTGCGGCTCAGGCACAGCAAGGTAACAGCGGTGGTAGTGGTAATAGCGGTGGTAGTAGTGGTGGCAGCAGTTCGTCAAGCACGACGGGTGTCGTCGCTGGCGTTGTGGTGGGCATCATCGTCATTGCGATCATAGTGATTGGAGGCTTCCTCTACTACAAGAGAATGTGAGTCAAGGGGATCTTTTGTGTTTACGGTTGATTCCTTGTGATTGCTCGAGATCTCTCGCAATTTCTCAAAATTTCTCGTGATTCCTCATGTTTCTTCGCGAATTTTTACGATTTACTCCTCGAGAGATATAGAAGAAAGACCTATTGAGGAAAAATGCTCGGGTTAACTGTTTGGCCTCCTCATTTATCAGCAGTGAAGGAAAGCGTTCATGCGCCTAAAACATACGTTCTTCTAGATGTTTAGAATTCGCCCTGTAACTATTTAGAGGAAGATTTTGATAGATAAACTGAAGACGTGAAGAGGGTTTTACGTCGTTATATTGACGAATGGCATGTATAATATACATATATTATATGTCTGTGTGTGCGCATGGACAACCTTGCACGAGCTAACTTTGCTCTCGTACTAGTCCCCCAGTGTACGCTGAATGAAAAAGTCTGGAGCAAGGTTGACCGCCGCGCGCTCTCTAATACTTTTGTGACGTATGTTCTTGACAACCAGACACCACGCAGCTCCCTCAACACTAGCTTGTCAGTGTCCACATTGGTTTTCAGGCAAAGCCTTGTCAGCGGCACACAAGGCGGCCTTGACAATCCGATGTACAGCTCAGAAATGTGATCTGGACGTTAGTCGTTTTCATCAGATTTGCGCAAAAAATAAGAGTAAGTGCAGCAAAGTCTCGTTTAGAAAAAAAAACTAATTTTGGGTTGTCGTGTTTCTTTTTCAGGTTTTACGCTTTAACTCTTTTTTGAGCGTCGCTATTTGCACAAAACTCGTAAACATTACTGCGTCCCTGTGGTTTCTTTTGATTGGCTGGTATTTTTCTTGCTGTATTTTTTTTAAGCGTCTTGTACAGACCATACATATATTCAGGCTACCAGAAGTATAGGGCTAATACTTGAATTACAATCTTTTTAAGGAAAAACGCGTCACCCTCCCTACCACACAAAAAACTATAGCAGCAGCAGCAACAACAACAAAAAAGAATCAAAAATACTCTTGTCATGTATGTTGTAGAGTAAACTGTAATAGACGATAAAAAAAACTCGTCTGTGCTGGCTCTGTTACACTCGGATGCAGTAATCTTCGGGGAACGGGATAGCCGAATAGTTAAGCCACTCACATTTGAGCCTTGAGGACCATACAGGATGCGGTTTGATACCAGTGTACATCCTCTCGTTTAACCTGCTGTTTAACGGGTACTTGACCCCGTAGAGGGTTAAAGGAATGAAAGGAAGAAAGGGAGAGGAGATGGTTATGTCTCTTAAAAATGCTGGCTTCATGATAAATGCCATCTCCTAACACTTCCTATGCACCTCCTGAAAGTTGGGGATTCGCAGTTTGACTCGAGTCGTTAAGTTGTAGTTTCTCGCAAGGAAATCCACCGTCTGCACGGTTCCAGACCTATAGAAAGTTACATGCTTATGTAATTTGTTTTCAAAATACGTTATACATTTAGGGTGGAAAACATTTAAAGCTTATTAGCTTCTAGGTTTATGTGTGCTGGTAATGCAATAATCTTTATTTCGCTTCCACCAGCATCTTAGTTTTCGTCTGCTTTACATCTTTTTCATCTGGTTTGAAGATACGATTTGTTGTTTGCCTTGTTGCAGGTTATGGGGCCCACAAAGCAGGTCAAGACGAGGTATAGAGATGGCATCCACGTCGGGAAGTAGTCCCAGCTTTGGCCTCGACAATCCACTGTATGATACAAACTGATAAACAAAGACAAATCTTGCACACTTGCACGTAAAATTCACTCGCTCATGTGGCATCCATTCTTTTTTTAGCGTGAAGAGGGATGAGAAGGGAAGTGAACGTTTGCTGATTCCCAAGTTGATGTGAGGACAAATGCTAACAAGTTCATTGAAACCATATTTGTTGGTCGTTTCTGTGTGAATCTTCTGCCCATTATTAATCTTGTTATTTTATTGTTGATGTTGCTAGGCTTTTATTCGGGGGTTGTCGGGGATGGGGGATATTTATTGAGCATTTGAAAATTAACCGGTGTATATAGAAAGGTGTCTTAGCTACTGCTAGCTGTGTGATATTGAGAATACTAATTTACTGAAAATGATGAAATAAAATTTTGTTATAAAATCATATCCAGATTTTGTTAGTGGTGAAATGTTAACGATATAGCTGGTGAGTGGTAAAGCTGATACATTTTGACCAGTGTATGCATAAAAAGTCTCTCACACCTGTATTTGTTTTTTACAAATTAATAATAATTTTCAAGTGATATGATCAAAGTTAAAGTTTCCTGTAAGTCTCGTCACTTGGGGCGCATTTCCTCAGTAACAGCTTTTCTGGAGGGCGCTATCTGCCTCCTGTCCCTAGTTGGCTTATCTCTCCTCGCGTTCCATGGAGTCATGTTTCCATTCCACATCTTGGGTAGAGTGAATAAGATTGTTGCTCTACACGGATTTCGAACCGACTTGTGATCGAATTCCCTGCGTCAGACGCCAGTCCTCTAACTGCTCTGCTATCCTTTTCTAATTAATATGATGAAACCAGCTGAACTGAGAAAAAAATGTAAATATTAAAAATGTAATGTAATTTTCATTTATAGTCTATGAACGTCATTCAGAAACAGATTGTCAGCTCAGTAATGTTATCGCTATTTTACTGACCCGCAATATGTAATGAGCACTGGAAGAGTATTAAGGAAACCACGCTGTCACGTGTCTGCTCTTTGGTTTAACCCTGTCGTAGCAATTCAAGCTAGGGGAGGATTTCAGCTAACGACTAAAGACGTTCAGATTTCCCCATCTTTTTTAGGGGGAAAGCAGCTTATGACAAAACAATGCGTGAAGAGAAAGGCGTCAGCTCCACACAGCAAATCCCTTCTCCCACTCGTCGCGAGAAAATTAAAGGTTGACGACGGCTAGCGAATGCAAATTCTATCAATGGAGAGACTTCCAGAAAAGAAGAGCAAGGAGCCGCATATGCACGCACGAGATCACCAAGCTAGGCAAAGCATGAAAACGAGAAAGAGAAAAATCACTGCTTCTACCTCTTCCATCGAACCCTTTTTCTCCCCCCTCGCTCTCCATCTCTCTCACGCTCTCCCTTCCTGAAAGGACAGCCTTATTGATGCTCGTTCTGGCAAGATTATTTTGGCTCTAAAGACAAGTGTTCAGAAGTGTACAGACAGTAATGACAGAAAAGAAATCGGGCAGCTACCGTATGTTCATCATGATTTTAATAAGTACTGCTTCACGGGTCAAGGCTAAAAAAGCGATACACAGGAAAACGTTAATCTGTTCGTTGCTGGAGTGTTTCACATTTTCAGAGATATGTATCAGTATATATATATATATGTGTGTGTGTGTGTGTGTGTGTGTGTGTGTGTGTGTGTGTGTGTGTTAGAGAGTAAGTATTATTTAATTTATAAATCATCTGGTCCTTGTGGACAAAAACGCGTCCAGTTTATCTGGTATATTTTACTAGGCATACATGTTCATGAATAAGCATATTTATGTGAATATACATGTGAGGCGATGTAGACAAACCTATTTATTTGTATAAGTGTCTAGGTGTCTGTGTGTGTCTGTGTTTCTGTCTGTCTGACTGACTGACTGTCCACGTGTACAGTATGTCTGTCGTGTCCAGTCAAAGTGGGCAGTGTTTGTGTCTGTGCTTGAAAGAGAGTGTTGAAGAGATAGGCCATGCGAGAAAGAGGGTTAGTGTGTATGTACGTGCATATGTATGTAGATGAAATTTCCGGGGTGTATAACCAACAGTGTATTGAGTCGAATTATTGGCGAGCATCATCACGTCAAATTCCTCGTGTCAATAAATTGGTCAATAAATTAATTCTTATCTTTTTCACATTTGCTTTTTGATGGCTGCTTCACAAAACATTTTATCTTTTTTTTTAAAAAATGTTGAGTTTCGTTCTTTCTTTCTTTCTTTCTTTCTTTCTTTCTTTCTTTCTTTCTTTTGTAAAGCACGGTGATTCTAGCTTTGACTGGAAATTCTTGCCATAAAAGCTTATTTTTCGTACTTCTTAATTAATTAATCATGATGAACATAAACATTTTTTTTAAAAGTTAAATTAATTCCTGTCAGGGTAAATTTCTTAAACGTATGAAGTTTAAATTTCCATTTATAACATGCAGTTAGGCAGTTGTTAATTTGGCAATACTCATGCACGTATACACAGACACGCACACATACCCTACACGGATTAGATTGCTCACTCACCGCACACACAGAATTAATTCTGCTACTGCAAAATACTACTAGAAGAGTTAAACTTCGTCCAGGTCTGTGCTTTGAAGTTTTTCTTCCCATAATTCTTCAGCAGAGTCTGAGCTTTTCAACGGGACCCTCGGTCTATTTTTAAAATCAATGCAATTATTGAAGCGTGCAGCAAGCAGCCGGAGTGAGAGAGGAACCCGCCCTAACGTCTGCTCAGAGAGAAGATCCATTTTCCCAACGGAAATACGATCATGTCTGCCAATCCACAGTGATTTCCTGACTTGCATCGAAGCGCGGTTTACCATCCTTCTCGCCGACATCCAGCAAAAAAAAAAAAAAAAAAAAAAAAAATTTGGTGATCGTGGCGCGATCACATCTAAACGTTTGCGAAATTATTTTTATAAGGATGATAGAGTGCATTGAAATGCTTTCTATATAGAAACAGAGTGAAAAGCAGTTGGCTTTACTGGAAAATAAGGAGGTAAATTTATGAACAGCTTACACAGCATCAAAGACAAGGAAAGGGAGTTCGCAGGCCATTCTCATGGTCTAACGGAACGTTTCAAGAACCATAATACAATGAAAACGTAAGCAGACAACAAGATATGATAACCTTTCTTCTTCGGTTTTTTTCTTCTGCTTCTATTTGTAAATCTGCTGTTCGATTAGTTGCAGGACATGGAAGTCGGATACATCCCAGATATTTTTAATCTATAAAATTAATTCACTTGAATAGAGAGAAAGACCCACGCCAGTATCCTCACCCCTTTGGAGATTCAATATTTTAGATACAGATCCACGTCAGCCACAAAAAATCCAAATGAAGAAACTGCAGATACTGTCGCTTACTGATGCCCAACATGTTCTAGAATGTTGAAACGAAATTTAGGATACCTTTTCTTCAACAGACCTGCTCTTTCCTTTCCCGAGCAAGTCCAGATTTTGAGATATAGCTCTGTGGCAATGTATCTGGTTAAGAAGGCCTTGTAGGACATGATTGTGGATAACATTATATATATATATATATATGGGACATGGTCCCGAAATAAGAGGAAAAGGAAAAGATTTTTTTGCGTGTGAGTTAAGTTGGCGGGGGTTTGGCAGGGGGAGGAGGGCGACGGTTGGAAGGGGGAATAACCCCTTAGATAGTCTGGCACTGAACACTCCTTGCCTCAGCCTCAAACGACGGGGAGAATTGACGAAGAATGGGACAGGAGATTACAAACGTCTTCTGGCTGCTTTGCTTGATGGCGGCAGTCTTTGTGCCAGCATGGTCTTGACGTTAAGTTCGTTTGCATATTTGATGAGGTGAAAGGCTCTGCCTCTCTATATAAGATCGTGTGGACGGGCATAAAGTTCCTTCTCTCTCTTCTAATACAAAGATATTCACTTTCTGGAAGATACCATCAGATCGTATGTAGTGGGGTTTTTTTTTTCGCTAAGGAACCACAACGTTTAGCGTTTACTCCAAATTTATGTATCAGAAATAAACCTTGTTTGGATTTTTGAATCTGCTCGAAGAGTCCGGTTTTGGGTTGTAACTCAGGCTTTCTGTGAAAATGTCTAAGCCACAGGTCTGTTGTGCATCAAGGTCAAAGGGTGTGTCTTATTTATTACTCATGTGTGTGCTGCTTGGACGCCTATGTGTGGCGTCCGTCCATGAGATGCAACATTCAGGTAAGATTCTTTCTGTCTCTCCCCACCCACCCGCGTGTCGGTTATTTCCCTCATCTATCTTTGTTTTCCTTCCTCTTCAGGCGTTAAATTACACCATTGAAATACTATTGAACCGATTCGTAATTATGGATTTACAATTATGTCTATGTATATACACAACGTATTTAAAGAGACACATGCAAGCACATAGATTAGCACTTAAACCGCATGACTGAGAAATGGAATATACAGAATGACATTAGAATAAAACGCACAACGACAGGAAATACTATTATGTTATTTTTAACATATGTGGATTTATGATAACTGTGATTAGAGAAGAAATCTTATGTGTAAGCGTAAACAAGGAGGATATTTAATAAAACAACTGACACCAAACGACGAACGATTACAAAAATATATTTATAAGTTCTGTTTTAAAGGTTTTCACTGAGCTGGTTGTGATAATATACAAAAATATTGTTCTCAGTTGCAAAATTTTGTAATCGAGCACACACACACACACACACACACACACACACACACACACTCTCTCTCGCGCGCGCGCGCGCGCGCGCTCAACTGACAATTTTATTGTGTTTGTGTTTATGTGTACACGTGTGTGTATGTATGTGTCCGTGTGTGTGTGTGTGTGCGATTGCGTGTGTATATGTGGGTTCACATGTGTACAAATATTTATTAATATAAACCAAGGAATATATACACTGGTACATCATCACCATCATTATCATCATCATTGACGATATTTTCACGATGCCAAGTTTGTTTAAGACTTAAATATAAAGAAAAATATTGCTAAAGGTAATATCCTACAGTCCCCGATTTAAGGCAAACCATTCACGTGATAAAAAAATGAATACTGCGCGGAAGTTTTTTTTTCTAAATATTAAAGTGTTGGGAATAGTTAAGTCGTTTTTTGATTCTGATGGAAGGCAGAATAACGTTTCTTTGTGTTTAATACTTAAAACCAAGTCAAAAATTAAATCTTCAGCTACCATAAGTCAGCAACATAACCGCCTCCGCTAACTTTGCAGTAGTTATTACGCTAAAGAAAATTTACTTTCAGCCATCTATTTCAGTAAGCCGACAATAATATAAATTTCTTTCTTGATCTTTTGCCATTGCATCTTCCAGAAGACGGAGAGTTCTCTTACTTTGTACCTCTGGACAGCGAAGGTCACCTAAGGCTGTTGTGGAAAGTAAGCTATGAGTCTAAATTAGTTCACTTCCGGTTGCGCGCGCACTTTCCCAAACCGGCATGGTTTGGTGCTGGATTCTCCGACCGCGGGGAACTGGTATCTGCAGATGTCTTTATTTTCTGGACCGAAATCAACGGGCTGCATCATTTCCAGGTAATTCCAATTAATAACTGTGTCGTTTGAAGTTTATCATTGTATCATTTCCAGGAAATGACTGCGTACTTTTCGGACAATAACTGTATCGTCTCCAGAGATCAACTTCATCATTTACAGGACAAAATATTTTTCAAGTCATAGTTGCTTTCTTTTCAGGCAGTAACTGCATCTTTTTCAGACAGCAGCTGCATCCGTTCAAGCTAATAAGAACGTCCTCTTTATGTAATAACGGAATCATTTTCAGTCGAAACGGATTTTATTTTTATTTTCTTCAGCATCGTCAAATCTGCTAAGCCTCTTGCTACTTGGTGTAGCCTAATCTCTCAGTTCACGAAAAGGGGAAAAATTTACTAAAATATAGCAGCGGCGAGATAAATTTTGTTTGAAGTTGATCTCGTCAAATACAACTGCTTTAGGACGGTTGGACCGACCACGATGGCTTCATAAACATAGACACACAGCAGGACTACAAGCTGAAAGCCTCGTTCAGAGCTGGCGATGAGATGGTCCTCGATTTCTCCCGCGCCTTTGACACGTGCGACGACAGAGATTATCAGTTTGACGTAAGTCACAACCCGACTTTTGTTAAAAATTTTACTTGTTAGTTTAACAGTCACTAGGTTATGTCAATGGGGTGAGTGACGCACAAAAGACACTAACACAAAAAATACTTTAACACACATTAAATAATTAATTCTTGGTCTTTTCAAATTCCTGAAATACATTGTTTCCCGTTCGTGCGTTCCATGGATGCTTATACTCGTAGCAGGATGTGTCAGACATAAAAACATAAAGTATACCTTACCAATGAAAGTAAATTGTTCTAATCTTGTTGATAGCTGGATGATTTTGCTTGTTCTATTCTTAGCCTTATGTTACAGTTTCTACTGTTTAAAATGTGAGTTAGAATCTAAATAATTTACCCTATTTTATGAGCAGAACGGCACAACACACATAATCTACTTCATCGGGGAAGGCAATCCTAGTGGCATCAAAGGCACCCGGGTACCGACATTACTCCACGGGGTTCAGCGAGTGCAGCTGCTAAAGCCCGATCTGCCTGATGTCCAGATGCCCGATGATGTGACAGTTATTGACATCACAGTTCCCTCTGTAAGCTGATGACGTTGCTAAATACGTTAGAATTCTCGTTAGGTTTACACTAATGGCAGACTCTTATAAAGTGGAATCAACAAAATAACATGCAAGATAACCTTTCAAAAACTAAAAAAAGAAAAGAAAAAATATAATAAAAGAGAGACCTGATAGACTGAAAGAGGCATAGACAGATGGATAATAAGGAAGACATTCATGCATGCAGACAGACAAAGGGTCTGTGTCTCCGATTTTGCAGCTTTTGTTGTCTTCATTATCTTTGTTCACATTTCAGTTAAACTCTAGTAATAAGAAGTGTTTATCTCCTTATTTTAATCCGTGTGGCCAAGAATCCAATTGCCTGATCCGCCAGTACTCCTTAGTCGCAATGTTACTTATCTGTAGCACTTGTTTGCTATCCTTGCCTCTGATCATTGAATGAAGAAAATAAAGCCGGGTGAAACTTTCTCAAGGTTTGTCCACCTTTAAAAACGTCTGCTTCTGTCTGCGCAGATTCACGTGCCTTCGAGGGAGACAACCTATTGGTGGTACGTAGCTCGTCTTCCCTCGTTCCGGACAAAGCATCACGTGATCAAGGTGTGGCGGCTTCTTAGATTTTTTAATTTTTATAAAAACTGTTTAAACTTTGCTCTTAATTCTATTAAAGGCTAATGGGTAGACAGCCATTCTTTCTTTATTTACTTTCTTGGTTGGTTGATTAAATGGTTAATTGGTTAATTGGGTTATAGGTTTGTTGTATTTTGTATTTTCTGCCATTGGTAAAGTTTTTATCTATAGCAGTCACTGTGTTCGGTATTGAGCTATGGATTCTGCATATTGACAATATTTAGTATTTTAAAATTATATCAATTTTACGACAAATGTTTACCGAAGGGCTGAGATTAGAGACCAACCTGAATGGTTTTCGAAGTTTTCAGATATCGGTAGATACAGGCGATATAAACCTAACCTGTAAATTTTAGCCTTTAAAACCCATTCGTTAATTAATTATCCGCTGCGATTCGTACTTACGATCAACAAGGGTCGCTAACGGTGTATTACGTCACACTAGTGCACGATTCACAACACTGGCAGCAGTCAACACCAAACAGAGAGAGAGAGAGAATGAGCGACAGCTCGGGTTATTGGGAGGTTGAAAGTCTGTATTTCTCGTGGTTCTGAAAAACTGCTACTTTAGCACGAGAAAACCAGACTTTAACGTCCGAATAATCCTAAATGTCTCTCTCTCTCTCTCTCTGTTTGGTGTTGACTGCTGCCAGTGTTGTGAATGGTGCACTAGTGTGACGTAGTACACTGTTAACGGCGCTCGTTGATCGCAGGTGCGAATCGCGTACTTTGCTAGCGGATAATTAATTAACGGATGGGTTTTGGAGGCCGCAATTTACAGGTCAGGTTTATATCGCCTATATCTACCGATATCTTCAAAAACAAGGAAACCATTCAGGTTGGTCTTTAAAGGTTCAGAATGACTTGACACTTAACTGTTCTACTCAGTACTTGCCTGTAACTTTAAACCTTCAAACTGCACTTTTAATCAGACCTGAGGACCTAAAAGCATGTATCTGTCGTTGTATGTGACGTGCGTGAGTTTTTTCTTTGCAGTACGAAGCCCTCATTGACAAGGGGCACGAAGGCTTGGTCCACCACATGGAGCTTTTTCACTGTGAGGTGAGGAGTCGTTAGTATATATAGTTATACACGTGTAAGTACCTGCGAAATAATATGCGCTATTACTGTGAGGTGAGGAGCCCCTAAAATATTATATGGTCATACATGTATAAAATACCCGTGAAGTACGATGCGATGGTACTATAAGTTGACTAATGACAAATCTATATTTTCGATGGTAAAAGAAGAAGCAAAGTTATGATTTTATATCTAGCCCTCGATCCAAGGAAAAGAAGCTGAAACACTACTTAACTATAAGAAGATGAGGAGCCCATAGAATATTATATGGTCACACAAATCTAAACACCCGTCCAGTATTAAGCGATGGCACTGTGAGATGAGGAGCCCCTAGAATATTATAGGGTCATACATGTTTTAATACGCGTGAAATATTATGCGATGATACTGTAAGTTGAGGGACCGTTAGCACATTATATATCTATACATGTAAAAACACCAAAGAAGTATTATGCCATGGTATTAGTTTGCGTTGGCTACTCAACGATTTAAAAAAGGGAATCACAATAAAAACAGTATTTGAAAAATTCGGTACTAATCAACCATCTCCCTCTCTCTCAACTCATGTTTTACTTTGTTAGCTGTAGTGTCTTTTGTCAACACATACTAGTCTTTTGATAAATGCTAATTAAACTTATTATTATTTCACGTGGTGTAAATAACTTCCGTTTAATACATGAAGAGCAGGTATTCACCTGTTTTCCTGGATCAAGTGCTTGTTTGAAAATTGCGTGTACATCCGTATTGTTTGTCTCGTTGTGAACCAAATCACTTCATGGACATCCCCTTGTGTACTGGGATCAGAATTATTTCTCTGTGTTACTGATCACCTGTTACTTTCAAGCTACGGTGCAAATTATCACTTCTTTCTTTTGCTTCCTTAAGGTTCCTCCAGGTAACCACATCCCAGAGTTCAACGGACCGGGACCAGGTAAAGGGGAGGAGAAGCCTGCACGTTTGTCCAGTTGTCAGCAGGTGCTTGGCGCCTGGGCCATGGGGGCAAAGGTCAGTTCAGTTCGCAGAAATCTGAGATTCACGAGCGTTATACGAACATGTGGGTAGGAAATGCTTAAATAGTAAATAACTTCACTTCAGCGAAGAACCTTGCAATCACATTGTCAGAATTTGCTGTGCAGGCTATGGTGTACCCAGAAGAGGCTGGAATACCTGTTGGGGGACAACACTTCTCACCCTTTGTTCTTCTTGAAATTCACTACAACAATCCGAGCCGCATACGAGGTGGGCTAGTGTCGTGTTTTTCCTTATTTCTTTGTATTTTGTCTTCCTTCTTTCTTTCTGTTTTTAAAGTTTTTTCTCCTTAATTCCTTCCTACATGCTTAACCAAATATTTTGCGTTAGCAACATCTGTTTACTCATAATCCCAACTATTAGTTCCTGGGAAAGTGTAAGTTGGTAAGGAGTCTATTTTGTTTTACAGATCTCGTTGACTCCTCGGGAATGCGCTTCTACGTGACGGCAAATCTGCGCGCGCACGATGCTGGTATTCTGCAGATCGGATTAGAATACACGGATAAAATGGCCATCCCCCCTCACCAAAAGCTCTTCACCTTGACAGGATACTGCGTTCCTCAATGCACGGGAGTGGTACGGGCTGATAGGTTCTCTTTGGATGTACACAATACTTGCTCTGCTTCGTCCTAGTCAGGCTTCTGAAAGACCGGCGTCAAATTTGAACGTGAATTGTAAACGATACATTAACGACACAACTTTTTGTATACTGGTATATTTCTATACTTGTAAATTTGTATACGTGTGTATTGTTATATATTCATACCTATTTATTATGAAATCTATATACTTTCATACTGATATATCTGTGTACGTATACCTTTCTTGCTCAATCTGTACAGTTATAAATAAGTTTATCTGTATATCAAAACCAAGGGTTCAAAATCGTTGCATCTTTTGTCATTCCACTGTCATCAGTGACCTTTTCCTGAGCTCGTCAGTGTGTGTTATAGGCATTACCTCCATCTGGAATCACTATCTTCGCGTCCCAGCTGCACTCACATTTGACAGGACGACGCATGCGCACAAAGCATGTCCGGTTTGGTGTGGAACTTCCGGAAGTGAATCGGGACGATCACTACAGTCCTCATTTCCAGGAAATTCGTCGTCTGCAGCATCCTGTCAAAGTGCTGCCTGTAAGTGAGAATGATGTACCCTTTTCTTCCTGTAAGTCTTACTCCCATTTGACAGAGGATTCTAAAACTCATTGCCTCTTCTTTCTATCAGCGTTTTCTTTGTCGACATATTGTCACTTTTTATTTTAAATATATAGTATCATTCCATAAATGTTTTATGATAGTACTAGCTGTAATTAATAAGTGATTCCTATTATTTCAGGTGTGCAAATCCATGCACGAACCCTAAAATCTTCTTGTCTTTATCAATAGAATAGTGGTTAAGAAAAGGCAAAAGCTTATCGTCTGATTTAAAAATGTTACTGAAGAGCCTTCTTAGCAGACGAATATAGTTAAATACTATGACATTAGACATTTACATGTAACAAATTGAGAGAAATTTTCACATCTTGAACAGTATTTTGCATTCGTTTAAGAGCGCCCTATAAGGAATCTTCCGTGAGATCACATAATATGACACAGATGAAGAGATCTTTTTATTTTTACAAGAACGAGGCTGTTACTTGCGATGTGGTCTGTAGCCGTGGATCCTAGAAAGTGTTTGCTGTGTGTGCAGGGAGACGCTCTGATAACATATTGCGATGACAGTACGCTCGATCGTGATCACGTGACAACGGTGAGTTCACGTCATTTTTTTGTCACTGTAGTCTGTTCTGTGTGTGTTTTTATGCGTATCCATGTCTTATAGTCGTGTGTAGGATGTGTGTGTGTGTGTGTGTGTTTGTGTGTGTGTGTGTTTATTTGTTTCTAACATATTTTTCTTCTATATTCGTGCGTTCCAGGGTGGTTTATCCATACAGCAAGAGATGTGTGTTAACTACGTCCACTACTACCCTCGTGTCAAGCTCGAATTGTGCAAAAGCTCTGTGGACACTCGCACTCTCAACGCTTTTTTCAACTTAATGAGTGTGTTAGTATATCTGCTTGCCATTTTTGTCGTTTTCCCCATCCCTCCCTTCGTCTGTCTGGTGGTATTGACGCCCGCTTGTCTTTTTTTTTTTTTTTTTTTTGCTCTATCTGTCGATAGGTAAACATCTACGCCGATGTACGAGCTAATCTTCGTTTTTATAAATGTTTGTTAAAAAAATGTGTATTATTTTTGCACTGGTAATATACGTGTGATTGATTGATTGATTGATTGATTGATTGATTGATTGATTGATTGATTGATTGATTGATTGATTGTGCGTCTACGAATGAAAGATAGAGACTGTCAATCAGTCAGTACACTATGATATGAAAGAACGTGTTTGTTTTTTGGTACAAGAATAGATTTGTCCCAAGCTAGTGTCACGCAACTGGACTCATGTGTGAGGTATATACTGTTAGTGGCATGTCAAGCATTCATCGAGCAGCGTTCTGAGTTTTTTTGTGACAGGATGGAGGAAGAAGAAACGGCTGCTGCCAAAAGTCCCTCAGCCAACTATGAAAAGATTTCTTGGACGCCTTTAAACGTTCATTTGCTGAACACTTTGTACCGGGAAGCGCCGTTGACTGTTTTATGCAACCGTTCAGATGGCACAAGTTTTCAGGTGACTAAGAAAGAAAGAAAGAAAATTTTGTAATGAATATGTTGATTTGGCCTAAGCACATCCAAAACGAATGTGAGCAACAATAAATATCATTATCACTACCATTATCGTTATATTCATAAAATAGCGTTAAAGAGTAAATAAAAAAATTAACTTTTGAGTACAATCCTGTAAGATACAACAACAGCAACAACGACAACAACAATCATCATCATCATCATCATCATCATCTCCTACATACATACATGCATACATTCTGTATGCACACGCTATGTCCACTCTGCAATACCGACAACGTGATTCAAAACGCATAGCACACATCAGCGTACATGAACAAGGGGTAGCAATCATATTTCACAAAAGACAAGTTTGGTTGTCGCCCTTTGTATCTTAAAACCTGTGTGATTAAACGACGCTAGTTCTCTTTTTCTTCCTGAATTATTGCATGTCAGTACTTGAAAAAGATACTGTTCTTCATTGTGTGGGGTGACATGTTTAAGATACTCTAAGCTAAAAGATACATATCTGGAGCAATATAAAGAACATGGCTTCATCCTCTGTAAATTGTATGCAGAAAGGGTATTTGCTTGTATACTCTGTTTTATCCTGTACAAAACTCTTTATGTGCGTATTTATATCCCTCACTCCTAGACGGACATTCCTGAAGTCTTTTATTTTTAAATAATTGAAATACTGCTCTGGCATGAGAGTGGATTTATGAGATCGGTGTAGTGGAAAAACGTTCGCTGTGCCACATGCTTGCAACCCAGGGACATCTATCCCTCTGAGTGTGAAAATAGAGAGAAATATTTACTTCTACTTTTTAGTTTAACCAGACCTTATTAACACACATAGATCCTCACTTGTGTTACCAAGTTTGTTTTGCCTTTTGCGTCAAGATTAAAAAATAATTGGTACTCTTGCCTAGGTATACGGTCCATAGGCATTTTTATCAGACGGAGCTAGAATTGGATAGTTCTCATATAATACTTGACCAGGAATGGATATCGTCCAAGTTCCCCATATATCACATCTAATGGCGTATGGACTGGGACATTCAGATACTTCTTACACATGTAAATATGTTCTTTTTCGAATGGGCTATCATCATGTAGGAGTCCCCAAACTTCGGATGCATATAAGAGTAGGTTGGACTACAACATCAAAAAGCTGTAAAACGTGTGTCTACTTACATTGCCTATAATTTTAGGACTCTATGTCAAAGGTGGCATTTACCTTTTGATCGCCAACTGCTTAGCCCCTTGAACTCATGGTTGTCGTAAATGTAAAACCTAAGTATACGTAGCTGTTGACTACTTCTAGGGCTATTTCTCCTAAAAGACACTTTTCCAAAAATCCCCCTTTCCTAAAGACAACTACTTTATTTTTACTACAGTTAATTTCTGATCCAAGCTTCTTGAGTGTGTTAGCGAGGCAATTTATCTGGTTTTGGAGGATAATATAGTCGTTGATGCAGGTTATTGTTGTGCTCACGTCTATTGCAGGGAGAGTGGGAAGGTGTTGCAAAGCCTCGGATTCAAATACCGATTCTGGAACCTGCACGAGAATGCTCCAAGAAAATGACAGACTCGTAAGCTGGCTGTTTGCAAGATGAACCACTCGACGTCATTTTTCATTTATTTATCTGACTTTGTTTATCTGATCATTCGCCATGCACGTGGATAGCCTGCTAAGCTGGAATTACTTAACCCACGTGACGACGATCCCTCAACCCTCCCCTTTCCCTCTTAATAAACAGCCAGGCTGTCATGCTTCGTCCTGCATTTGATGAAACTTTGTCTTCTTATTCTCTCCAGGGCTTTGTGTTACGTGTGACATTGATAGTCGTACTCTTTGTTGATAGAAAGCTACGGGTTATACATATAGCCTCAAACCACAAAACTATAAAAACAATACTCCCGAAATCTTCTTTTTGAAAGCCATAAAAGCATCGACCGTTGATGGGGCAACAATAATGAGTGGATCTATTTTTGGCCTCTAGGACCACTAAGCGCAATACTCTTTATCACCAGGTTTCTGCTGTTCTTCGTTTTTTGATCTTTGATAATTATTTTCTCTTTTATTTATTGTTACTAGATGTCCTTGCAAATCTATATGCTACTATTGCAAACATGTTCCCGCTGCTAACATACTTCTATGATGCTTTTACTGTAGAAATGCTACAGACGTGCTTCTGCTACTCCTGCTAACATTCCTCTACTAAGAACATACTTCTACAAACATCTTACTGATACTTGCACTCACATTATACAACTACCCTTAACATGCCACTACTAACATGTTACTATAAGTAATAGCAGCACAAGTAATTTTTTCCCCTTTTTTCTTCTTTCTTCTTCTTCTTTATCGCTGCTTTTCCCTTTCTCTATTTGTTTATTTTTCTTCTTCTCTGTCATCAATCTTTTTGTGTGTGATTTATCATCTTCTTGTCAATATTTACCTAACACTTTGACCGACGGAAATGGTACACTGCGATACGTTTTACACCTTCTGTCTTATTTGTGATTATTATGATGCATTCTGGATAAAAAAAACAATGACACATATTACACTGGAAACAAACAATGACATATGTTACATTATCTGCAACAAAGAAGCTTACAACGGTTCGTAGCCACGCAGCATTAGGAGTGGTCAAGGGTCAGCAGGTGTGGCTTGACACGGTGGATGAAGTCAATGGCCACAACTATTGACAGGGTTGGTCGATCTTCACCGGGGTGTTGATCCAGAGAGAATGCTGAACGTGCATCGTAATCGGCGAGAGGTTACAGGATCCTGGGGACTTGAACAGACTACACGAGCATGCTTCACTGCTCTCACGCTTATCTGTATTGTCGAGTGGTTTGCCATGACATTCTACGTTTTAGCAAGTGTGTGTCATCCTGCGACATATTTTATTGCCGCTCTCTTGACTTTGCTTCCCCTAAAGCAATCCTCAGATTATCTCGAAACATATTTGTATGATTTCAGTGCCAAAGGTTTTGATACGTCTACAAGTTTACTGTCACATTTGACCTGCTCGGAGTATGTTTATTGTACATTATTACTGTAGTAATGTAACCTCTATTATATTTACAGTTTATGTCTTTACTGTAGTATTGACCGTCTATAGTAAGGTACATCCTTGCAGTAGTATACGGCCTTATTGAACAATTTTACAAGTTTAAGTTTTGCTCAGTCTTTAAGTCTTCTCCATCTAAAAGATGTTTATGCTTTGATCGTCTCAAATGACGGGTTATATTCACGAAAATGATGAGCACTTTCATCTTTCGAGAACGATTGAGCAAATTAACATTTCTCGAAATAAAGGCATTTGACAAAAGAAGTATTTTTGTCATGAATGAATAAATCAATGAATGAAGTGTGAGATATAGTGAATGAGTGAGTGAATAAACCAATGTGAAGCCAATACTAAAGCCGATGTTATGTCCACCATCAATTAAACAATTTCATAAACTCAGCGCCTCGATTTTCCCCCCTATTTTAGGCAGCTGACAAGGTCAGTAACTTCCCTGATAGCATGAAAAATTTTCTGACATGTTTCCATATGCATCCATGATATGAGGGTCAGGCCCGTCCTAAGCGATGGAGATCACGTCCAAGGGGACGGTCAGTTCACTGATCCACGTTCGCAAGCCAGTTCTTCCTCTGGCCTCCCTTTGGAGCTGACCTTCCAAGCTTCCTTGAATGACAGGGTGTCGTGCTGGGTCACATGGCTTTAACAACCCACCTTACTTTTGCTTGGCTTTTGCGTGTAGAGTTTTCTGGTATCATTAAGTGTGGCAACCTTGCTTCGTACAAAGTCTTAGGTTGTATATTCGATGTACGATATTTGCAGCAGCCTATTCGGACATTTGGTCTCGATTGCCTGGACTCTCACCTTCGTATCGGCAAGCAGAATTCAAATTTCAGATCCGTAATTATGTCATTCGGAACATTTTACTAGTCCTACAACTTACCCTTGTATGATTTTATAATCTGTAGACCTGAGCTCATCTAACAGAACGCCGTTTGCCAGAATGAAAGTAAAGCTGTTTCTACATGTGTGCTACTCTGAAATCGGTTCCTTGTGAATGAAACAACCGTTTGTTCAGAAAATAAGCTAAGTGTGTTGGAGAAACCAGATAGGAGTTGGGGAGCGTGTTCAAGGTCAAGTGATTATTTTAGAACTTGTGTTTGATAATCTACATATCTCTACTTACAAGCCAGGAGCTGGTATATATCACGCTGTGTAAACATCATTAACCTTTGCTCTGTCTGCTTTAAGCCGGCTGTGGGACTCTACTTCGGTTCACGCAATACGAAACTAGCTTATAAAACGAAGTTTTTTAACTGTGAAATACTTTACAGTAAATGTAAGCCTTTGCCAAGCACCAACAAACGGCAGAAATACTTTATAATTATTTTAAAATTTAAAAGGATCTTCTAAATCTTGCCTGAATAAGCAAGAAGTAAAATTTAATGTTTAACCATGCACGGACAAAAAATAGGTTAATTAAAGAGCATGAGCAAAACGTTGTGTTAAGAACACTGGACATCAGGACTCTTTGTTTCGATTCAGGACCCATGACGACAATAAAGGATTTTAAAGGGAATAAAAATAAAGATCTGCAACGTTCTCTTTGAGAAATGGTGGAAAAATAAGGAAAGAAAACGAATTCTTCATAACGAAACTGTACCCCGCCGCGGTAAGTCGTTGCACCGGGACAAAGTAAGAACATAAAGAAAAACATCTTGTCTCCGAAGCTACAGCACACAGAGCTCGTGGGTATTGTTTTCTGTTACGTTACCCCCAGTATATCTTTGCCACTGCGTTATAACATCCACAGACTCTGGACGACTCTTTACAAATGCAGAGACAAGACGCGTATCCTTAATTTTCCCGTTTTGATCTTTGGAGGGCGACTTACCCTCGCTTCGTGAATGGGGCCCTAGGACAGGAAATCTCGCAACATTATCTTTCGTTATTTTTAGGGAAGGAGTAAACACCGATCCTCTACAGAAAATGTGCCCAACAGTTTATCTTCCCTTCCGGCAGATATTTACAAAATACGACGTGCCTGTTTTCGAGCCGTTACTGCATCACGATTTTACTTATCACTATTCCAGAAATACACAAGTTCACTAGTAAGATTTAATTAAAAAATACTAAAATAAATCTTTTTTTCCAAGGCAAAAAGACGAGATCCCCTCTCTCCACGTCAACTACCTCACTTTGTGATTAGCCGCTCAACTCTGCTGGTAAAACTGCACAAGGGAGAGAAGGTGCAATAGATGTATGTTGTTTTTATTCTTGAACTTTGTGTGTACATGTGATTAGTAATTTAATATTTCAATGAAAAGAGCTTTCATCAAACGAGTTTCCTAACATGAAATAATGAGCACATAATTTTTTCTTTGTTATTTGATCCTTTACTATTCCGTTTCCATTGATTCTTGAGAGTAGTTACTTGCATTTCTACGAATATCACTCCACCAATTCTTCTAACACCACCACTAATACTTCTTCTTCTTTGTGACCATGGTCTTCATTTTCTGTCTTTCTTTTACTTTTTATTTTTTCCATATCATCGGAAAGTAAACCTTAATGTACGATGTGCACATTAGCCCATTTGTCAGAGGTAAACTGAATCACAGATTCAGAAAATTGTATCCGCATTGATATGTTTTTGTGCTTTTGAGCATTACGTGCTAAATACCTGTGCTTCAATTCTTGGAGAATTAAGAGCTTGATAAGTGTAGAAAGCTGAAAATCCAATGGCAAAGTCTTTTGTGTGACATCACTTTATAGATTCCATTCAAACTAAATTAACAATGTGTCTTTACCCCTTTGCATTCATTTTTGGTGGTCTTATAGTGCAGTGTTTGGCGACTTACATTCTCGATCTTTAAGAAACATTGTAACAGCTTTTTCACTATATTTAGATATTTTTGTTATCATAGTTTAATTTCGACACACTTGCATTCGTTTAAAAAAGATTAACAAACTTAACAACGGCAATTGTAATTGAAAAAGCAAAAAAAAAAAAAAAAAAAAAAAAAAAAAAAAAAAAAAAAAAAAGGCAAGTTATCGATGGAAACTGACGTTGTGTAGCGTTTAACTAAACAGTTAGGACTGCAAAACAATCGCTTACTTACAATCGCGTCTACGTCACAACGGTATTGGTACTGGAAGACCGCCATGTCATTGAGTGCGCAACTCTTCACTTGCAGTCTCCCACAGTCCACAAAACGCTGGCATACATTTTGGATCCCGAGTGCAGCAAAGAAGTCCTGAGTAAAGAGAAGTCTGGCGTAACAGAATTTTTTAAGTACCTCAAAAATTATCATAGTCTAAATAATATTCATTTTTTATCCATATTACCTGACTTCGTCTAACCTTTTGCACTATATGGAAATTTGAAAATTACGTTAAAAGCATGTTTTTTGTTTTTCTAATTTCCTACAGCAGCGTTTTCAGCTTGTTTACCTATGTGTATGGGTAAAAATACATGACTTTCGTTTGTTTTGATTATTAGCTTTAAAAATATCTATATCTTTACAATGCAATCTACCATGTTTAGTAAAAACAACTGTAAAAGAAACCACAAAAAGTAGTAAACGTCCCATGGTCAATAAGGTCTGGTTTGTCATAGAGCATAGAATATAGTTGATTACTGTAGCTTGCCAAAACTAAAAAGGCTGATATTACTGGGAAACAGTTACAAGACCTGAGGAATTTTTTTCTCTTCCTCTCTTTCCTTTGTGTTTTACAAGAATACCCGAGCTAAAAGATTACTGCCCTGAAATTGGTTTCGCTATGTATGTTTCAGTTTTTCTCTTCAAAAAAGCAGACCAGAATGACCTGAAGATGTCAGCCATAATTTACGATATTTCCCTCTTTATCTTGGTCGTCGTAACATACGGTCACACGGAGAACGTTAGACCTAGGTCTAGAGGGATTGGTGAAGACAGTGAAAGCTTAGAGTCAGGCACACCAGAAGAACATGGTCCATTCGCATCTCAAGTAAACGATCAAACGTCAGTCTTTGCTCATTTCTGGAAAAATGAGCCAAGGGAAACACATGCCTCATCAACTTCTGATAAAGGAACTGATTTCCGTTTAAATGTAACCAGCTCAAATGCCGTTAAAGATGAAGAAGAAAAACTGCAATTGATCAGAAGAAGACGTAATACAAATGATTCCAGTTCTTACCAGATGACTCGGTTTGCCATCGCCATGAAAACACTCGAAATAGAAAATACACAGTTAAAATCCACTGTCAAGGAGCTTCAGAGTGCAACAAAGAACTTCGAAACAAGGGAGCAAGCGTCTAACTTTGCCGTCTCGCAGGTTAACGCAGCACTCCAGCAACAGCAGCTGGCGATAGGACAGTTACAGCTGCAGGTGTCGCAGCTGTCCACGAGCACGATGAAACTGCAGGACGAGAACGAGGCTCTTCGCGCACAAATACGCTTGCGAATGAAAAACACCGACTCTGGCAACGAGCAGATGCAGACGACGATGCTGATGATTTCAAACCTGACGACAAAGTTACAAGCAGAAAACAGTTCTCTTTACTCACAACTGTTGGAAATTTCAGACCTAACCTCAGGTCTACAAGCAGAAAACAGCTCCATCTACACACAGCTGTTGAGAGTTTCAGACCTATTGTCAGGACTACAAGCAGAAAACAGCTCAATTTACACACAACTGTTGAGATTTTCAGACCTAACCTCAGAGCTACAAGCAGAAAACAGCTCAATTTACTCACAACTGTTGAAAGTTTCAGACATGACGTCAGGGCTACAAGCAAACGGCAGCTCTTTTTATACGCAGTTGTTGGATGTTTCAGACCTGATGTCAAAGCTACAATTAGAAAACAGTTCTATTTACACACAGCTGGTGAATGTTTATGATCTGATGGCGGGGCTACAATCAGAAAACAGCTCCATTTACTCACAGCTGCAGGCTTTGTCCACTGATGTCATTCAACGTCGGAAACAGTACGAGGATCAGCACACGGCCTTGCAAGAGAAAGTCCGGATGCTTCAAACACAGACGACTTCCTTGGACTCTCACCTGTCTAAGCGAAACTCTGCACTTGAAGAACGGCTAATGTCTCAGGTGACCCAACTTCAACAGAAAGACCAGGAACTGGTGCAGATGGTCATAAAACGCAGTACGTAGTTTGCCATTAATTACTCTGTTGTGTTAATTAATATTGTTTATCTAATTATAATCTGGAAAAGACAAGTTGTGTGCGTTTTCGTTTAAATTGAGTATACTGCAGCCCGTACATTTTCTGTGGCTAGAGATTAAGTTTTTAATAATTAATACTCGAGCTAAGAGTATACTTAAGAAGCATGCATGGCCTAATGAGGTCACTGATTGATTTCTTTTTGTGCACACCTGAATATCGATGCTGTAAACCAGGATTTGGCTCGAAAGTGAACTATCCGCTTATAAATTTGGAATTATGTTAATGTCTTAAAGTAAAGGAATTTTTTTAAATCTCAACAAGCAAATCTAATAAAATCTATAGAATCACTTTCGAAATGGTCAAGACACTCAGACTAGGCTTGCCTCAAAGCCAATGCCTACAACTAATTATTTATGGACATCATGAAGCTTGATTTCGGTTGAGTTTAAGGTTTCTGCATCGTAGTCGTGATTTAAAACGAGGCTATGATGCTGTGGGGGCGATAGACCTCTTTCATCGCTGCTTCTTGTTCTACTTAATTAAGTGCGTTCGCAGTCTGAAGTCATGCGGTCTTACTACGAATACCATACCTTTAGTTTTTGAGCTATTTCTCGCAGCTTTTACTAATCACCATAACACTTTTCCTGTAAAGATTTGCCAAATTAATGTTGGTGAAATTTAATGAAATTCTGAAGTCTCTTGCAATTCTTGAAATTTTGAATTTTGAAGTCTACTTCATCGACGCTCATCAATTTGCTGTTGTCTTGATTTTTATAGCTTCTGAAGATTTAATTGGATTTCACGCAAGGTTAAGTCGCAACGTGGACGGTGCGACCACCGGAACTCTTGTACTGGACAAAGTGGAGTACAATGCAGGCGGAGGTTATGACTCGACAACGGGTATCTTCACTGCTCCTGTCACTGGTCTCTATCTTTTTCTGGCTACCATAGCTGCCGTTGGTACTAACACCGTTGCCAGGATTCATATTGAAGTTAACGGAAATCCAAGGGCCGGCTGCTACTCGGGATTAGAAAACGATGTAGAGCTGGCCACTTGCCACGGTGCACACAGGATGTTGAAGGGTCAGCAGATAAGGATCGTTAACGAAGGTTCAAGCAGTCGCCAAATCTGGGGAGGTTACTGGACGACGTTCACTGTGGTGCTAATCCAAAGAGACCCCTGAGCGCACGAAGCAACCAGCGAGAAGTCAAAGAACTGCGTCTCGTGCTCAGATTACATAAACGTGCTCTGTTGTTCCGACAATGACATCAACTGTCAGGTCACTAAAAGCTGAAAATACTTAATTTTTGCTGTTCGTGGCTGCAAATCTGCTCATCTTTGGTCCCCGCGCAGTTTGCTTGACTACTGTGGACTGTATTTCCTAAAGTGCCTGCAATTAATTGATTACATCGTACAAATATTTGGCACGTTTGTGTATCAAAAAATGTTACACATCTTTAACTTGATGTTTGACTGTAGTGCAGCTCGTATTGCTGTATTACTGTGTATTTTTATTGTAGTACTGCTAATATTTACTGAAGTACAGTGCATATTTACTGTAGGCTTTGTAATATCTTCAGTTGCTGGTTCGGCGTAAAACACCAAAGCCTCGATCTCACCCCTGGATCTCCATCGACTTGGATGTCTTCTGTTGTCTGGTGCAATATGTTGGTCCGTATATTTGTGCTCTATAATTGTATGAGATCTCCTGTAGATTCCGTCTTCAATAACAGACTCTGCAGCCAAACTTTGTTCTTGATCATTTTGTCAGGTTTGTTTTGTTTGTTTGTTTTTTCTTGATGAGAATACTTGCCTTTATTTCTCAATAACTAAATGTTACAATTTCTCAATCTACTGACTAGAAGATTTTAGCCTTTTCTAATCTAGGACCTTGTGCTTGACCGCTACTTTCTGGGGTATGTAGATATGTGTGTCTATCCTGCCTTTTGCACTATGAATTTTCTCGACTGTTTCGAGATAGCTCATTCTTTTTTAGTTCCAGTATTGTCCCTGTCGGTTATTATTACACTATTCTGTTGTTTTTGTAAACCTCTTTGATCCCACTGTTGGGAGAAAGCGTAACTGATATCAACGTTATTATTATAGTACTGCTCATCGTATGCAGAACGCTCATCCTTACTTTAGTGCTTTTTATCTTTATTGTAGTACGGTCCATCTTTTCAGTAGCACTGTGCATCTTTACCGTATCATTTTGCAGTAGTATATTTAATGTTTACTGCATGACTACAATGTTAATAAATGTGCTGTGCAATTTTGCGTTTTAAATTTTGGTGATTGTTTCAGTCTTCTTTCTTTAAAAGATGCTAGGGCCCTGAAAAATAAAGGTATGATTTGATTTCGTAATAAGAGTGGGCTTTCATAAGTATTTGTACCCTTTTCAAGACATTTCTTGGAAGCAGGAATCTTTAGAGGATTGATTGATTGATTGATTGATTGAGTGAGTGAGTGAGTGAGTGAGTGAGTGAGTGAGTGAGTGAGTGAGTGAGTGAGTGAGTGAGTGAGTGAGTGAGTGAGTGTGAATCTGATACTATGTCGACCATCAGTTAAACAATTACAAAAGCTGATTTACTTGGCGCCTAGTTTTCCAATTATAAACCACTTTATACCTTACGCAAACACCTCTGTATCAACATCACGATTGTTTGATAATCCAGTCAACGAACGGATTAACGAAAGTGCACAAAAACCCAATAAACACACCGGTATCAATGTGCATGCTATGAATTGTCATCGCCACCGTTGACTGTTAAGTTATTTGTCTTTGTTTTCTCCAAACAATCTCGTCTTTCCATGATTTGAACTTTTCTAGAAGTGGACGTGTCAAACAGCACTCCATTTTTCGGGGAATTAAAATCTGGACAGTCTTCGCACCAGCACCAGGAGCTGGCAATAAGGAAGGTGCAGCTGCAAAAATTACAGGATGAGAACGAGTCTCTTCACACGCAGCAGCGCTCGAGGGAGGAGGACACAAGCAGAGGCAGTCCCGGCTTTCGAACCTGCTAAGACTGCTAACAAATAACAGCTCCACTTACACACAGCTGCTGAAAATGTCAGACCTAAATTCTGAGCTGCATACAGAAAGCTTCTGCATTGGGTATATTCTGATTTGCCTAATATTTTCCCTTTATTTATTGGTTTATGTGTGCATCATTAACGTTAGTGCTTGCTAGATATTAATATTTTTACTTTACTTTTTATTAAACATTTGTTAAAGTGTTATCTTTTTATAATTCTAACGTATTATTTCTTATAAACTATTATTCTGATATTATATCTACTTATAATCAATCTTACTTCTTTTTCATAGTACCTAAGTGGTCCAGTAGAGCAGCAGTCTTGCATCAGAATAACATGACGGACTGGTTGATCACATTTTGACATTTTTTTTCTGATTTCCTGCTTTCTACCTCGCTCTGTGCAGCATAAGTACCTTCACCCACAAGTGCTAGCAGAAGAACAGACTGGTTCCGGACCAGGTAGGAGCACAGTAAAGATTAGAGAAGTGTCGTCAGCATCATTGGGACCTCTATAACAACTTAATAGACTTTAAAAATTGTTGTTTTTTTACATAGTCTGGAAAGAGGGACTTTGGCATGTGAATCGAAAATTCATCATCTAAGGGGATCTCGTCCAAGTCTTTAAAGCGCTGTGGAAGAGCTTAACTAAGCCTTACCAACAGTTCGAACTGTTAAATGGAGACCAGTTCTGACAAGAACAAAGTCCTGGCAACTGCAAAGTATGCACCTACATGTACAAATTATGGCTCGAAGAGGTCACCTGCTTTAAGTGTCACCCTCTCCAAGGCAGTGATCGCGATCACGACAACAACAGCGTTAACGGCAAGACTGGTGTCCGTAATATCGTGTTCAGCGAACTCCTCTAGATGCGAAGCCACGTAGCCACACATACATTGCTGGAAATCTTATTTGCTGTCTACTTTTGGCAGGGCTCTAAACTTTCTGACGATCTCTAGCAGACGATGCTCGCTGTCTGAGATTGCCTCCATTGTTAACCGCTTTAACAGTTCTGGTCTCGCTCAGAACGGAGCACTGTCTCTCCACCAAAAGATGACGTTTAGTACTTTGCTGGCAAGCGACAGCCCTATGGTAGCGGACGACAAAAATGTAACCGAGTACCACACGGTACACCCTCGCGCACACGATGTGAAGATAATAGAGAGTTTGAGATCCACGACGCGTAGGGAGACGTGTGCGGCAACGAGAACGGCGAGCCACTAAACCTACCCGTTGTGAGAAAGCGAGTGGTTGGATTTTGTGGATGTGATGATGTAGGGCGCAAATTCCCGTGACGCTACAGGTTGCCACTCCCGCACGCGTCGTGCGAGCGCTGAATCTCAAACTCTCTAATGCCTTAAGCGTGTCCGAACGTTGTTGTTGTCCTTCATTATGGCGACCGTTTGCTGACCGCCTGAAGCTACCTGACCCACAGCTGCCACACAGGGCAAACTCTAGGCAAAGTTCCGCTCAGTCATCCTCAGCGAGGCTGCTGGCTGAGATGGCGATCCGCTTGTGGTGCTGCGACTTGTGTCCTGCTCTCTCCAAGCGTCTCCTTTCTTCTCTCTCACCGATTGGTTGGTTGTTTTATTAAGTAGAATGGTGCTTACACCTTGAGGTGATTTCGTACTGTGGGGTAAGAGGAAGCTGAGGAAGGAAACCAGAGTACCCGGAGAGAAACCCCGACTCCCAGTCCTGCAGACAGTGTCCCAAGACAAGATCTGATCCAACAGCATCTCACTGTAGAAGGCTAGGAGACAATAGTGAAAGTTTCCAGAACAACTGCACTACAGCCCCTCCCCTTCTCTCTTGCCGCACTTCTCCCACCCCTTTTATACTTACCAAGAGGATTAATGGGACAGCGGTATCCGGCTGTATTGGTAGACAGAGCTGATTGTGCTGCTTGGGTCCGCCAAGCGAAAGTTTGGGTCCCCTCTGGACAACACAAACTTGCGTGCCAGGCAGTGCTGCTGACCTCTGCACCGCTTAGGTTTTCTGGTTCACTTTCACGTAGCTCACGTGCCTCAAAATTCCACCTTTTGTACTCTCCCCTTAATCATCAGTAACTTAGTAACTTAAGTAGAGGTAGGCGTTAGGTTTTAGCGGTGTAGGAGGTAAGTTTTGTATGATAGAATGAACTTGATATGCAAAAGAATAATGGAAATAAATCTAGTTTCAATTTACATAATCTAAATTTCTAATTAATTACGGCAAGTTCAGCGATACAACATCTTACCAGAAATTTCGTTAACAGTCAACAGAGATTTAACAGAACGTGTAAGTACATGTAGTAAATTTTTTGAGGCAGTCTTTTTACAAGTGGACAAAGGTTTATGCAGTATTCCATATGATGTACAATTAAAGTAAATATCTACTTTACAACAGTAATGACGCACTGTACTACAGCAAAGATTACTAGTTTACGAAAGTAAACATGTCAAGCAAACTTTAAAGTTACAGACGCAGCAATTTTTTTTTACCACAAACGTTTGAATGTCATCTGAACATGACATTCTAGTCAACAAGTTAATTGTCTTAAAATATGAAGGCAGGCAGGCAGGCAGGCAGGCAGGCAGGGGTTTACGATACTATCTCTGAACATCATATTCATTCAAGCAAAAACATTGACCACTAGTAAAGTAAGCTGCGATCGAGCAGATCATACAGGAACATATGTTCAGTTTAAATTGAGCGTTTAAAGTTTAAAGGGACTCGTCAAAGCATGTTATTGTCGTAACAAAGTTAGTGACTCGACAAAGCACGTATGTATCAGAACAGGAAAGCATGAATATGTAACTTGGATTTCTTTGACTGCTTGTTAGTTATTTCGTGTTCTCAGTTTTCTCTCTGGATCAACACCCCGGTGAACGTGGTCCAGAGGTTTCCACGAATTTTACGTTCGGAATATCCTTCCATAACTACCCTCACCTGCTGACCTTTGACAACTTTTGTTGCTGCGTGACAACTCGCCATCTCTATCTCAGTAGAGTATCGCGACCATGTTTTGCAGATTTCTGTCTGGTCCAAAACAATCTTTATCCAAGCCGATTTTCCAGAAGTGTCGGCAGCCATGTTGGCCAGAAACAGATAAAAGCCAGTGACAGGAGCCGTGAAGATCCCCGTTGCCGAGTTATAACCTTCCCCTGAGTTGTACTCCACTCTGTCCACTACGAGTGTTCCGGTTGTCGTGGCGTCGATGGAATTACTTAGTCTGGCATGGAATCCAATCGCATCAGCAGAAGCTATAAATAAGACAGGATTAATTAATACCCCCTTTCTGTTCTCGAAATACAGGCTTGCAAATATCATCATGCACAGGCAAATGTCACAATCGTGATGTCACGTTTGTACATGAAAACTGCTACAAGTTCACAAGATGTTCCCATAAGACTACAAATTGAGACGAGGTGGAGGCATTTCTGGAATAAAAATAGATAAAGAGTTTACAAACACAACTGAGCGATAAATGGTGAGCTACTTACTGTTTTTCACAATCATCTGCACCAGTTCCTGGTCTTTCTGTTGAAGTTGGGTCACTTGAGAGGTTAGGCGTTCTTCAAGAGCAGAGCTTCGCTTGGACAGGTGGGACTCCAGGTAACTCGACTGTGTTTGGAGCTTCCCGACTTTCTCCAGCAAAGCCAAGCGCTCGGCCTCCTCACGTCTTTGGCCAGCGATGACGTCAGTGGTCAAGGTCTGCAGCTGAGTGTAAATGGAGCCGTTTTCTGTATAGAGCTCTGTTGTCACGTCTGAAATGTTCCACAGTTGCGAGTAAATAGAGCGATCTTCTGCACGCAGCTCCGACGTCAGGTTTGACACTTGCAGCAGCTGCGCGTAAATGGAGCTGTTTTCCACTTGCAGCTCCGATGTCAGTTCTAAGACTTTCAACAGCTGCGTGTAAATGGAACTGTTTTCTGCTACCAGCCCCGACGTCAGGTCTGAAACTTTCAACAGCTGGGACTGCATCTGCTTGTAGTGCGAGTTGGCGTCTTCCTGTAGTGAGCGCAGCTTGTCGTGAAGAACCTCGTTTTCGTCTTGCAGTTTCATCGTGTTCGTAGACAGCTGCGACACCTGCAGCTGCAGTTGTCCTATCGCCAGCTCCTGCTGCTGATTCACTGCAGTAAGCTGCGAAATAGCGAAGTTTGACTCTTGCCACCTTGTTGCAAATTTCTCTGTTGTTGTTTGAAGTTCTTTGACAGTAAACTTTAACTGATTATTTTCTAATTCCAGTGCTTTTATGGCGACAGCAAGCCGAACCGGATTAGAGGAAATGGAATCCTCCACACTGTGTCTTCTTCTTGTTTCCCCTGTCTCATTGTTCCCGAAGCGATCAACAGCTGTGACGTTAGCTGGTGAAGATCTTTGAGTAGCGATTTCAACTTGATCATCCGACCTGTTGTTCTGGAAACTTTCACTATTATCTCCTAGTCCTCTAAGCCTCGGTGTGACGATCTCTGCATGGCCAAGTGTCGCGATGCTAGATCCGAGTGTAACCAGCATAAGCATGAAAATCAGCAGCAATTTTACTGACATCTTTAGATCCTGCATGTTTGCGTCTGAGAGACAACAACTGAAACACACACACACACACACACACACAATTATGTATGTGGAAAGAAATTTATGTCTTAGCAACCATCATAAATATTACATGGAATCGTCATGTACTCTTAAAAATATGGGAGGAAGATGAACATTCTGAAAGATCAATGAGACTGTTCCACTGATGTTTTAGTCAGTCATCATGTACTTGATGATAAGAAAAATGTTTGTACTACGCGGAATCCATTGCTCTTCGCTCTTCGCATTACCAGGCCATTGAATATGGACTGCAACTGACAATGGACAGAGTCTCAAGTAATAGTACTTTCTCTCTTCCCGAAAACATCTACACCGAGACAATGAAAAAAGGGGAATCAAAATATCTTAACCATGGACAACACATTACTGCAGCGAGAATGGACTCACTGCAAGAGGTATTTCCGAAACAAGAAAGTCTTGAATGTTCTCTTGAAGCGTTAAAACAAGTTGAATTATGGGTAGATGATGTGAAGGAAATGGTATTGGTCTCTCTTTTGTCTGATAAAGGATTGTGCGGGGGGAAGACTTGAATATAAAAATAAGGCTTTAGATCGTCATTTAATTTTATTTCGCTGGTCATCCGGGACCTCACATGTGTGCTACAGCATTCCAGCCTTTCAGTGATGTTGTCACATCAGAGTTGCGGCATGAGGCCTACAGCTGTGTGTCACCAGCAAATGAATTGTTGGAAACGGCATGACAGTTAATAAGTAAACATAGGGGTTGGGTGTACATGACGAAAAGAATTGGTCAAGAGCAGATCCCTGAAACCTCAGAATGGAGAAACAGATGAAACATAACCGATAATTGATAAAGTCTGTCACAATGACATGTCCCACACATGGTGAGCTTCTAACAGTTCACCGCACATGCCTGAATCTACATATTCATAATGCTTTTTATTTATTTATTATATGCTTCTTATCGCAAATAATGTAAGATTAATGAAGTGAAAATTTTAATATTCATATCGTATTGTTCATTATTCATTGGTTACAAAATCGAAAGTCTGACGAAAGTCTCTTTAAATACTAGACATTAACAAACGTACTTAGGATCTTATAAAACATGAATTATAGAAAATTCAAAAACTGATATCGACTTTACCTTTTCTCATGTGTGCAGCTTTACCCACAGATGTTTACAGCCAGTCAACAAATGCAGACTGTTACGTCGCAACAAAGGTTCTCGTTTTATCTTCTGATAAGGAAATTTCTCCATGTTTAAAGGACTAGTGGGTGAATATTTATTTCTAATAATTTCTAATAAAAGCTCAGTTCAAGATACTATTCCCCCAAATCTCAATGTCGCTCTTTCAATGCATGATGCTTTTTGGCGGGTATCTCCAGATCAGAAAGTTCACCCAGACTGGATATTCTGCACTGAGCTTTATCCAATCACTAGAGAAGAAGTGCACCTTACTAGTCCTTTAAAGAAAATCTGCTGGTGTAAATGCAAAGGCGATAAAAGTAATTGCGCAACAGTTCACAGGAGCAAAGAATACTGATTTTTTAAAACAGGAATCCCTTGTGTGGGACATTTTTTAAAGAAATGTTTGTAAGGAATTTCCCATGCTTCCTCTCAAACTTATCCCTGTCGACCCAGCTGGCGGGAATGGGTACCTGACTCCATAGAGGGTTGGGGAAAGTGAGGCATCGAGGGAGAGGAGACGGGCACTGCCTTTACGTAAAGCTGGCCCCAAGAAAAGTGAGATCTCTAACACCTCCCACCCCAACGAACCGAAAAGGTGTGGGGATGACCTTTACCTATACCTTTGTCCATTTTAAACCCTTATAATTATATATATATATATAAAAAGTTTAGCTTAGTAGGGCATATTTTAAATGCTAAACTTGTTTCGATCCAACCGAATCACGCACTTTGAAAGGTATCAGGATTTTTTTTTATTTAAACAATACCAAACTTGTCATACTTGCCATTACTGCCAAACATACAAACTTTCTTCCCCTTGTGGATTTTAAGAGCTTACTTCAATATCAGAATACAACGCTTTGCACAAAAACCTGGAAAACGCAAAGAATAAAAATAATAACAAACAAAATTTCTAGATGCCCACTATAACCGAGAACTTGCAGAAGAGAGAACTTGTCGGCTCTTCACATCCACAAACAAACATTTCCTTTATTTCATGAACGATTATTTTTCTACGACACGCACCATTGTAAAGGAGATCTCATGACTCTGGAAGCCACATGTGCTTGGCTTTCAAAACAATGAGACTTTGGCACTGAAGTCCCCGGGAAGTGGAAGAAACAGAAGAAAGAAAACTTGTTTTCACGCTGATATTGCAAATAAGATTGTAACAACTAACCCATTCAACAGCTGCTGCACGCAGAGGAAAGCAGTCAACCCCAAAATTCTTTGTCAGCAGCATTCCTATTCGAAAGATATCTTTTAAATAGAGTTTAACCCCTTATCAACAACAATATCAACTGTTACAATTTCTTAACTGTATGTCATTTATTTTCAGAAATTTGATCTCGTGTTGCTGTCAGGAGCTCACCGACAGAATCGCCACTGCTCGCTAGGAAGATCTTGAGGCACAGCAAGTTCGTAAAGTACCTCATGGGAAATTCTCGTCGGAAGGCTAAGCGGCGGTTCCACCCCCTTGGACGGATGTATTTACCCCTTTTTCAAAATCTCATAAAAAATTAACTAAAAGAGGTAGAAGAACAATTAAAATTGATAATGATAGATCAAAATGTAAATAAAAGGAACAGCATTACCTTGTGTTTGCTTGAAAACACTTTTGTAGTATTCCCAACAGAAAATGCCATGATAATGAGAAATGAGTGACCGCCAACGTACTTCAAAATGGCTCCTGACCGATGTTTACATTTTTTGTTACAATACGAAATTTTTTTGATTGGCTGAACAAGTTAAAAGGGAGGGAATTATGGTAGACTATTTCCTAACGGTTTCAGTAGTTTCCTCCCTTATGTTATTTTCATTTACGCATGTGAAAGCGGCTAATGTTTACAAAAAATAATTTTTCAAATAAACACTAACGTTAATAGATGCATACTTAAATCAATAAATAAAGAGCAAATGTTAGGCAAATCAGAATAAACCCAATAACCAAAGATGCTTTATGTATGCAGCCCAGAAGTTAGGTCTGACATATTCAATAGCTGTGTGTAAGTGGAGCTGTTATCTTGTTCTACATCAGAAAAACTTCAAACTGACTGGTCTTTAGATCAGAAAATGTGAAGAGAACCCTGTATCAGAAACATAAATAAATAATAATTGTTGAGAAATGGAGACAAGTATTTTCATTAAGTTAAAAAAAAAACTGACAATATGATCATGAAAAACAATAGGCTGGTTTCCGATGCCGTTATTGAGAAGTGGTCTGCAGGAGGAAACGACCTGGCACAGTCATAACACTCTCAAAAACAGTTAAATGGAGCAACAAAAAGCATTTAAGGCATTATTTGGCGAACGGACATAACTCTCGTTATATTACTCATTACATATTGCAAAGATATAAAATGCCTTATAGCTCAGCAAAAATTAGCAGTGCTACAATAAAGATACACAGTAATACAGTAATATGAGCTGCACTATAATCAACATCAAGGACGTGGTGAAGTTACAGATGTGTTAAATTTTTCATACACAAACGTGCAAATATTTAAACAAATACTTAAACAAAGACAGTAGACAGCTGTAATGCAAACTTTGACCAAAATGGACGAGCAGATTCACAGACACGGACAGCGAAAATGAAGTGTTTGAGAACTTTTTCTGACCTGACAATCCACGCTTTTGTCAGAACAACAAAACATGATTATATCACCTGAGCACGTGAGAGTTCTTTGACTCCTCGAGGTTGCTTCGTGCGCTCAGTCGTCTCTCTTGACCAGCACCACGGTGAACGTCGTCCACCTCCCTCCCCTGATTCGCCGATTAAAACCACCATCACAGTCTATAACGATCCTAATCCGCTCACCCTTCACCACCCTTTGTGCACCGTGGCAAGTGCAGAGCTCTATATATGTCGCATGTTTCGAAAAGCAACCGGTCCTTGCATTCCCGTTAACTTCAATATAAATCTTTGCAGTATCATCACCAGAAGGAGAAGCTGTGGTAGCCAGAAAAAGATAGAGACCAGTGACAGGAGCAGTGAAGATGCCCGTTGTCGAGTCATAACCTCCCCCTGCATTGTACTCCACGTGGTCCAGTACAAGAGTTCGGGTGGTCGATGCGTCCACGTCGTTAGTTAACCTTCCGTGAAATCCAATCACATCGACAGAAGCTGTAAACAAAACAAAACAAAATCAACACAAGACAGTAAGCTGATGAGCGTCGATCAAGTAGTTGACATATCCAACTCCAGAATTTCGTGAAATTTCACCAACATTATTTTTCAGTCCTTTACTGGAAAGGTGTTATACTGATTAGTGAAAGCTGAGGGAAAAAAATCGAAAAGTGTGATACTCCTAGCAAAACCGCATGATTTCAGACTGCGAGCGAGCTTAAGGAAAGAGAACAAGCAGCAGTGAAAGAGGTGTATCGCCCCCATAGCATCATGGCCTCGTTTTAAATTACAAATATAATTCAGAAACATTAGAGTGAACTGAAAAAAAGTTTAATGGTGTCGATAACAAATGAGTTGTAGCCACTGGTTTTGATGAAAGACTAGTCTGAGTGTCATGATATTGTCGGAAGTGATCCTATAGCTTTCATTAGTTTTGTTCAGATAACCAAAACAAAAGCATTTGTTTACCTCAATACATTAATATAATTATCAAATTACAATTGAATAGTTCAGTTTCGTTCATGGAAAATCCTGGTTAACAGCATCAATATTCTCAAATGTGCACAAAAAGAAGTCAATCAGTGACCTAATTAGGCCACGCATACTTCTAAAGTATACTCATAGCTCGACTACTGGCGGCACCCTTGACGACTCTATGCACAATAATAATGTAACAGCTAAATCAAGCCATTCTAAAACTATTTGTGCCCTGGTTGGTAGTAAGTAGAAACTAAATCTCCAGCCACAGAAAATGTATGAGCTACAGTAAAGAAAATTTAAACGAAAACGCCCGCAACTTGTCTTTTCCAGATTATAATTAGATAAAGATTAGCAATTAACACAAAAGAGTGATTAATGGCAAACTACGTACTGCGTTTTATGACCATCTGCACCAGTTCCTGGTCTTTCTGTTGAAGTTGGGTCACCTGAGACGTTAGCCGTTGTTCAAGTGCAGACTTTCGCTTAGACAGGTGATAGTCTAGGTAAGTCATCTGTGTTTGCAGCATCCGGACTTTCTCTTGCAAGGCCGTGTGTTGATCGTCGTACTGTTTCCGACGTTGAATGACATCAGTGGACAAAGCCTGTAGCTGTGAGTAAAAGGAGCTGTTTTCTGATTGTAGCCCCGCCATCAGATCATAAACATTCACCAGCTGTGTGTAAATAGAACTGTTTTCTAATTGTAGCTTTGACATCAGGTCTGAAACATCCAACAACTGCATATAAAAAAGCTGTCGTTTGCTTGTAGCCCTGACGTCATGTCTGAAACTTTCAACAGCTGTGAGTAAATTGAGCTGTTTTCTGCTTGTAGACCTGAGGTTAGGTCTGAAACTCTCAACAGCTGTGAGTAAATTGAGCTGTTTTCTGCTTGTAGTCCTGACAATAGGTCTGAAACTCTCAACAGCTGTGTGTAAATGGAGCTGTTTTCTGCTTGTAGACCTGAGGTTAGGTCTGAAATTTTCAACAGTTGTGATTAAAGAGAACTTTTTTCTGCTCGTAACTTTGTCGTCAGGTTTGAAATCATCAGCATCGTCGACTGCATCTGCTCGTGGCGAGAGTCGGTGTCTTCCATTCGCAAGCGCATCTGTGCGCGAAGAGCCTCGTTCTCGTCCTGCAGTTTCATCGTGTTCGTGGACAGCTGCGACATCTGCAGCTGTAACTGTCCTATCGCCAGCTGCTGTTGCTGAAGTGCTGCGTTAACCTGCGAGACGGCAAAGTTAGACGCTTGCTCCCTTGTTTCGAAGTTCTTTGTTGCACTCTGAAGCTCCTTGACAGTGGATTTTAACTGTCTGTTTTCTAATTCGAGTGTTTCCATAGCGATTGCAAGCCGAGTCATCTGGAAGGAACTGGCTTCATTCATATCACGTCTTCTTCTGATCAATTGCAGTTTTTCTTCTTCATCTTTAACGCGTTTGAGCTGCTTATATTTAAACGGAAATCAGTTGCTTGATCAGAAGTTGATGAGGCCTGTGTTTCCTTTGGCTCATTTTCCCAGAAATGAGCAATGGTTGGGTCGTTTGATCGTGATCCCTGAGATGCAAATGGAGCAAGTTCTTCTGATGTGCCTGACTCTAAGCTCTCACTTTCCTCACCTAACCCTCTAGACCTAGGTGTAACATTCTCCGTGCGACCGTATGTTACGACGGCAGTGCCGCACTTGACCATGATAGCTATGAAAATAACCAGAAATAGGGTTGACATCTTCAGCTCCTTCTGGTCTGCTTTTATGAAAAGAAAAACTGAAACATATATAAAGAAACCAATGTCTGGGCAGTAATCTTTAAGTTCACAGGTAATGCTCCGGTATTCTATTAAGACATTAAGGAAATAGAGGAAGAGAAGGAAAGCCTCAGATCATTGTGACTGCTTCCCTGTTTCTTTAGCTATTTATCTTTGACTAGAGAGAGAAATCCACTATATGCTATGCAGTGTGACGAGCAACACCTTATTGACCACGGGCCTTTTACTGTTTTTTCTCTTTTAATTATAATCGTGTTAAAAACACAGCTGGCTCTAGGAGGCAGCCATGTTTTGTACTCTTTCAAGAAAAAAAGCTGATCCTAATTCGTGAGATGTAGAAAAAGAGGTACCATACAAACAATTCTCTGTTACGCCAGTCTTCTCCTTTCTCAGCTCTTCCTCGCTGTACTCGGGACCCAAAGTGTATGGCACAATCACCAGATCTCTGATGCCAGCGTTTTATCAACTGCAAGAGACAACAAGTAAAGAGTTGTGCCAATGGGCTGCACCAAGTCATTCAACATAAAGACATGGCGGCCATCTAGTACCGATACAAGTGTGGACACGATTGTGGCTAAGCGATTGTTTTGCAGCCCCAAAACATATAACACTATCGATAACTTGCCATTTTACTTGCCTTTTCTTTTAAAATTGCTGTTGCAATCTTGTTGTTACCAAATGCAAATAAGTCGAAAACAAACTATGATAATAAAAATATCCAAATAAAGTGAAAAAACCCCTATAATGGTTTTTAAAGATTGAGAATGTAAGTAATCAAACACTATGAACCCGGCACCAAAAAATGTACATATTAGCAAAATGTTTGGGAGTAGATAGTGTGCATAATGTTTAGGAATGGAGATCAAACCATTTAAGATTTAAAACAGAAATCATGAAAACGTGAGGAAAAATCTCATAGACTACTTGAAAAACGTAGTTACCGACCTTTCAGGAATATCTATGAATAAAATAAAAAAAATGTAAGCATTTGGATAAGACTGATGCTAAAACCAAAAATGTTTTATGTATGAGTATTCATAAAAGTGATGCTAAAAGATGTTTTCTTCGTGGATCTATAGTTTCACACAGGTTGAAGACACTTTTTAAATTCCATTCTCATTTAGAAAACTATTATGTACGTTACTTCAAACTTTATTTACGATTTTCTTCTGATTATAACTCAAACAATTCTTGACTATTTGTGTTTTATTTTTTCAAACAGTTCAACGTTGTCATGGGTGTGCCTACACTTTTGCAACTCACTGTGAAGATTACAAACAAAACTTATCAAATGGCACGCATCATCTGCGTAGTGTAAGAATGTTTTCTCGTTAGTCACTGTTGCTGGAAATGTTGGCAATAAGGTGAGAAATCACACACAAAATGATCCAGTGACAGGGAACACGAAAGTAGGGAGAGAAAGAACAAAATAAAAGAAAGAGAGAATAAAGACGATGATCGCAAAGAAGAAGAAGTATTAGTGGAGGTGTTGAAAGAATTAGTGAGTGATATTCGTAGAAATGCAAAGAGCTTCTCTCAAGAACCAATGAAAACGGAATAACAAAGGATCAATCTAATAACAAAGAAAAGAATAATTATTTGCTCATTATTTCAAATTAGGAAACACACCCGATGAAATCACGTTTCATCGAAATATTGAAATACTAATCAGATATACACATGATATTTCACCTAAAATTCAAGAATAATAAACATACGTATATTGCGCCCTCTCTCCCTTGTGAAGTTTTACCAGCAGCAGTGAGCGGCCAGTCGACACGTGCGGCAGTTGAGGTAAAATGAGAGAAGGGATCTCGTCTTCTTACCCTGAAAAATACTAATTTCCATCTTGCTAGTGAAACTGAATGTATCTGGAATAGTGATAATTAAAATCGTGACGTCAGTTCACATCATAAACAGTAACGGCTCTTACAACAGGCACTTGTTCTGTCGTAAATAGTTGTGGGGAGGGAGGATACATTGCACCCTTGTGAAGCTTTACCAGCAGCGGTGAGCGGCCAGTCGACAAGTGCAGCAGTTGACGTAAAATGAGAGAGGGAATATTGTCTTCTTTCCTTGAAAAAGATTTATTTTCATGTTTAATTAAATCTTAGTAGTGAAACTGAATCCTTCTGGAACAACGATGAGTAAGATCGTGACGGCAGTTAATATCATAAACAGTAACGGCTCTTAAAACAGGCACTTGTTATTTCGCAAATATCTGTAGGGAACGAGGATAAACTGTAGCGCCCATTTTTCCTTTCATAAACATGACCGAAAGATAAAATTTCCTGTTCTGTAGCCGTTTTCACGAAGCTAGGGTAAGTCACCGTCCAAAGATCAAACCGAAGAAATTAAGGATACGCGTTTTGTCTCTGTGGTTGTAAAGAGTTGTCCATACTCTGTGGATGTTATAAAGCAGTGGCAAAGATATCCTGGGGTAAAGTAACATTATACAATACCCGCGAGCTCTGTTCAGTGCGTCGTGACTTGGAAAACAAGGCGGACAAAGACAATAATTAAGCATACAAACGCACACATGCAGGTCTTTCTGTGTGCGCACATAGAGCTGGTGCAGACGATACATCCAAAAGTCATAATCTCTAGCCGTGATGATTTTGCGAGTTTGTTTGTGTTTTGATTCAAAGTTGTCACTTCTCTAGCAACCTATGCCATCACTATAAGAGCTTAGGTAAATCACTCACTTCTCGCCTTCCAAAGACATGTCTGCTGGACGATCGAGAGCTTATTTTGGGGGCATTCCTCCTTCTTCAGCATCCCTATCCACACACCGCTAGGCGGAAGCGCTTAGTTTTATTTTTTTATTTTATTATTTTTATTATGATGTTTGCTTTTTTGGTTTTTGTTGTTATTTATTTGTTTTTTGTTTGTTTGTTTGTTGTTGTTGTTTTTTTGTTTTTTTTTTGTCTACCCCACCTCTTGATTTTCAGATCCTTGAATAGTGATATGCTGACGCGTTAAAGGGAAGTAACTAGGAAGACAACAAGGTTGGCTGAAGTATTGCCCCTTTCATCTTTTTTCGTTGTTTTCTTGGCCAAGGAAATGCAGGGCCTGCGACGTGCTTGAAGTTATAGTGAAGTGGAGATTATTACTAAGGTATGATTTTTTCTGCAGTGGGTATTAAAATTTGCTTTAATTTTTTATCGGTAGTATTGCAATAAAATGTTATTATTTTTTTTAAAGAGAGAAAGTAGAAGAGAACGAAAAACATTTGTTGATATGAGATATGCAACGTTTACAACGCGAAACAGACTATGGGAAAGCTAAAGCTACCCTAATGGTAGAACCAGGATCAATACATTGCAGAAAGAATTAATATTTTTCTTAATGTGTAATCCGTCTGCCTCTTTCAAAATTATTTATTCAAATTCAGATTTAAAAAAGAAATAAGGGCAAACGTACCACGCACAATGAAACTTTTTTACGTAACTAGTTAGTTTCTGCATTAACACAAAATAGTTTTCAGAGATGTTATTGGAAACAATCATTTATACAAGAATTTGAATGTCACTCATGCTGTGTAAAGAACATTTCTCTCTGAATACACGCCTTGTGAACTCATGGACAACACAAGGAAAGAAGAAGGTAAGAAAAGAAGGCAATATCGGGAAGTCGCTCAAAATATAGCCTCCATAATAAAGCTGTCGATCTCATTACTAATTATATCTGCCAGTGTTTCCAGAAGGTATCTCATGACATTATTAATAAAGCATTTTATATTTTAGGAAAGGACTTTTAAATGTTGTGTGCTTGAACTCGATTTAATGTTGACTAAACGGGCTGAACTGGATGATCTGAAGTCGCTACGTTTAGAAGTGTGAAATAACAACAACTGTATGCAACTGTAATAAATCATGAGCAGCTGTTTACACACTGTCCTTACATCATTCGTCGCTTTAAAAAGTGCAGAACATTTCTGTGTGCCCCAACCATGTTTGCGTCCTCAGTAGCAGCCTAGATGGCGGGCAAAAAAAAAAAGAATATTCTAGTTTCACAAATAAATGTGGTTCATGTTGCACGGATGAATATCTCCTTCACATTCTACTAACAGACAAAAAAGATCGTTACAACACGCCTTGATTCATCATCATTAACAGCAGCAACAAGAGCGAAGCAGGGAATCAGTGATGACATAAATGACAGTTCATCGTTTGATGCACCCGAAAACTGCACGTGGTAGAGTAAAAAACTTTCGGCCCGATCTCTTCTTTTCTCTACGACGCTGGCAGGACACGGCTGCCGTCGCCATAATGTTCAGATAATCTTTAATGTTGTCGGCGTCGTGTAGTTCATGTGTGTGTTCACAAACTGCCGACTCGACCTCGGCTGCCTTCTCATCACCTCGCGGGCACGTGCCACGGCTCACACGGGACAAGGCCCTGCCACTGGCAGTAGAGATGGTTGTCGCTCTGTCGCTAGAGGGTCTGATGTTTTCTCCGCCGCTGGGGTCCTTGAGAGAGCCCGTTCTCCACTTGTTCACATCGAAGCCCTTGCTGGAAGTAGAGGTGAGAGAGCTGCTAGACGAAGAGCCCACAATGTTCACCCTGACATCTAAAGGGCAGGAACCTCTTGCTTCTGCGAAGCCCGTACAGTCGGTGGATCCTCGCAAACTGTCGGAACCCTTTCTGAATGTGAAGCCCAGGCTGGCAGTCGAGCCTCGTGAAGAGCTTGACATCTGACTGTGCTGCTTATCACCCGCCTCTGTCGTCATGGAGTGCGACGTGCAGGAAGGAGCCGCCTGCTGCGAGCGGAGGGATCGCTCCGAGTGACAGGTGCTGAGCGATGTGCCGCTGGAAGGGTTGGGTAGAAGCTGGGTGTTGGCCGTTGTGGACGGAGGTTCAATCATTCCTATGTCCGGCAGTTCGGAATTTGAACTTTGGGTCACGTGGATGGCCGGTGCAACATAAGGGAAACTCTGAAACATATTAAGCATGTGTTATGTAAACAAATTTACCTGGTGCAAACCCAAACAGTGCTACATAATACACACTGCTTTATGTCACATCTCCTCAACAGTGTAGAGAAATACAAAGACAGTGTAGAGAAAGACAAAGCTACTCCTGGCAGTAAAACAAATATAGCTCATCATTAACGAGAGATTTGTCTGTATTTGCAACCGTTCTGCTTGTCCCTCGGGGGGGGTGCTCAAGAGAGAGGTTAAACTTTCTTAAGACCAGACGTCTAAATTACGAAATTTTCAAAAAAGGGTCAACGATAATACATGAATCATATAGAGCAGAGTAGATATATATTGAATTCAGTCGTGCTTCCACGTAAGAAAGAAATTTCACGGTATGTAACACTGTTGAATTTATTCCGTTTTTCAGTAGTTTCTTGTCTGCTACAATGGAGTTAAGCATACCATGAACAATGTGCTGCTTGAATGGGTTAAACTGTATAAGTTGTTTGAGTCACGTGTACGCAGAAATGATGTCACTTTCGATGGTTCTTCCACCGCCATGTTTGTAAATTCCTTGGCGAAGTTACTGACATCCAAGTCATTCTTTTTGGACGGGATGAAGGGGGGCGGAATCTTCTTCTGTGCCAGGTCTTTCCAGCTGAGCCGATTGAAAAAAAGGTGTTTCTTCAACTCGCCCGCTCCGTGCGCGCCCAACCGCTTGTTGGGGTCTGTGTTCAGCAGGGCTTTCACAAAATCTCTTGCGTCTAAGGACATCGTACTGGGGTACAACGGATCGTTTTTCAGGACGCGCCTGCAAAGATGGATTTCATTTTAATTATCTATCTATCCCATTTTTGCTCTCTCTCTCTCTCTCACACACACACACACACACACACACACACACACACACACAACACCACGCTCACACACAAATCTGGTTATCTGGAGTCATTGCAGTCATTTGGTTTTCTTCAAAGAAAGGCACTCGCTTCATAACCTACATGTACCGGCTAAGTCAACTTTTGTTTAAGTATACTAAGCATGTCTTTCTCATTTTCTTTCTTTACCGGGTTTTCCCCATTTGTCTTAACTTTAACCTTTAACTAGGTAATGGCTGTCACATAAGGTGCAAATAGTTTAGCTCTGTACGCATTATGTAGAGTTAGATAACAACAACGATTTGTGTTTCTAGTCCTAGGCTGCTAGGTTCCTTAGGCTGGATCTATGGATCTCATCCGCTAGCGCATGCTCAGAGCCAGATAACAGACGAAAAGAGATTTACAGACCTGAAAACATCTTTAATGGAGTTTTCAGCTGTGCACAACTGAAACGGTGAACATCCGTTAAGAAATTCGTAGGTCACCACACCTAGTGCCCACCAGTCGACAGGCTGGAGAAGAGAAACATTGGTTGAGTGGAGCAAACTAAGGCTTCATCTTTTTCAAAAGGTTTGCCCACCCCTGTCATGTAGATACTATCGAGACCTCCTCAATTTCAGACACGTTGCCACCTTAACACCCACTGTTCCAGAATTTTTTTACTGGCTACCGAGAATTCTGTCCTGACTTTCTACTACCACTTAATCACCGTTAAGTGTTACAAGCCTTATATCCTCACATTATAGTTTAAAACAATTTAATAAATACAAGAAAAGAATAATGCTTGCACGCGCCCTAGGTACTAGCTATTCAAGATCATTACTCAGATATGTATACTTACATAGCCAAGTCTTTCCCCTAGACACTTAATGACCTCTGGTGCGAGGTATTGGGGGGTACCACAGAGATCAACCTGAAAACAGACGAACAGCAATAAAGAGCGATGTACAGTAGTATATTGTGACCTCCATGTACATTACTGAGATTTTTACAATCACTACCACGTGTCTGCCACAACCTGATAACAGACACAAATGGAGTCTTAATACTGTGACCTTATATGACTAGAGTGACAACGTCGATGCAGTTGAAATCGCACAAAATAGAAAAGCAAAACAGCAAACTAAAATGAAAGTATGATTATTACCTTTTCGCCTGACACGAACTTACTGAGACCGAAGTCAGTAAGAACCACGTGACCTCCTGAATCTATCAAAATGTTTTCAGGCTTTACATCCCTATGCACGATCTTCAGCTACAGAGAGAAATAAATAAACAAATAAATAGTGATTTCACTCGAAACATGACATAATTCAATGAATACAGTGGTGGGCTTGTTATGTCATCTTTATGAATATCCCCCTGGCTTCAGATATTACTGACAGGTAGGCCAAGAGGCAATTTTACCGACCTCTACAAACTGACGAATATCAATTTATTTGAACTGAACAAAACCGACAAAAATTTCCTCTTGTTACTGATTACACTACAGACAGACTTGCAAATACAGTTTTATAGACTTATATGAAAAAAGAACTGGGGATCATTTACTTATGCTGCATACGTTTATATATCTGCAAAGAAAACAATGCGAACATTATAGTAAACAAACTAATAAAATCAGAAGGATTCAAAACAAAAGAAGAAAAAACTGCCATTGCTCGAGTGTTTTAGTTTTAAAACATGACACTGACCCTGTGTAGATGTTGTAGAGCCAACACCAACTCTCCGACGTAAAATTTCGCGTGGCCCTCACTCAAAGTCCCCTTCAGCGACAGCAGGGTGAACATATCCCCTCCGTTGACATAATCTGAAAGGAACCGAAATCGAGTCACTACAGGTGGATCGCTTTGACGAAGGTGAGAAATCTAGCGAACGTTGTTCTCTTCCCAAGACTCAGGCTGAATGATAACACCAAGGAAGCCATTGAAAAAAGGCTACACAGTAGTCGACGGTCAGTGTACAATCGGACTAATGGATGTCTTAATTAAATTTAACCAGACCCAGCAAACGTCCATAATTAGATGACCATAGACTTCACAAAAATTGAATATAGTGTTATTATTTCCAGCGTAATGCACGACAAATGTATTGAGATAGTTGACACCTTCAGGTACTCAGCCACTGGTCTTGATTGCCAGCTTAAACGCCATGTAAAGACTGAATATAAATATAATATTAAACTTGGCCAGCAAGTACTAGACGTTTTTTGCAAGCTGAACAGGTCTGAAGTAATTTTAAACCGTTTATATCAGTCATTTTGTTCTTCTTTCGCAGTCTGTCTGTCCACGATATGAATAGTTTGACCAGCATTGTCAATATGTTTTAAGGTAATTAGTGTCTGGCAGAGATCAGCAAATTTCCAGAGATTCGTCTTGCATTTTGTTCATAACAGAGCAGGTAGAAGCAGAAGAATTTGCTTTACTGACCTGAAGTAAACAATACGCTATGTCTGTATGCAAAAGTAACAGGCACTTGAAATCATTTACTCCCTCACAAGTCCACCTGCTTAACCAGAAATGATTTGTGTGGTGGTTGGTGGTGGTGGAGGAGGGTTGTGGGTGGGTTTGTGGGTGTGTGTAAGGGTGTGATGATGTATATGTCCCTTAAAAGTTTTGAAGTTTCAGTCAAGGGCAAATCAAATGCTGTCGAAACAATAGCGATAGCTTGTAAATCCTAGAAATTTAATTTTCGATCCGTGTGTGGCCTTAAGGAACTGAAATTTACAAAAATTTGGAATAAATAAGACTGATTTAGTGAACAACATACCTAGCACGATGTTGAGATCAGTCGGACTCTCGAACGCATATTGTAAGGTGGCGAGAAATGGTTTATCCCGCACCTGCTCCAGCACCTTCCGCTCATTGAGGAAGTAGCCTCTTCTCTTGATGTCCGTTGTCTTCTTCATTTGCTTTATTGCGTACAGGCGGCCTTTGTCCCACCCGCTCACCTTGCGAACGAGACTGACCTTTCCACAACCTGGACATATTGCACTACTTGATCAGGATATGTCTTAATCAGATAATTGGTTGTTTGTCGGCTTGAGTCTCGTATTCACCTTTTTTGAGACTCGGGCTACTACAGTGTAAAAGATATCGTATATTGGTTAAGAGGATAATTGTGATGCCACCTTCAGATTTGACACTATAATTTTGTTAAAATCTTGCAACTGAAAAAAACACTTACACTGAATTTCAGGCATTCTCTAATGACAAAATCTGTAAATTGTATATCTATAATGATGTCTCTAATAATAGTGTTTATTATCATTGTCAGAAAACATCCTTACCTCCCTTCCCAATGATGCATATCTGTTCAAAATCGTTGCTTCCTACTTTCACTTTCTCCATGTTGACTGCAACACACAGAACACGAGATAAGCAATGCGTTCGTCAGTAGGGGAGACAAGTGAGGCGGTGGGGAGAGAAGCGAGGAAGAGGATCACTACGTGACGTCACGTGGCAACACCTCACCACTTCGTGTCACCACGGTTTTCGTATTCTTTTAAATATTTTTTGCACTTAAGAATCAACATCAAAAATTTGACTGCACTGGTGCCATCTCATTGCTTGGTCTCGGGAGTTACACGGGGAGGGACCTCGCTGTACCATCAATCAGCCATCTTCTCTTACAATTCTCATACAGGTGAAACGAGGTGTGGGTAAAAGTCCAATCTTCTCATTCTTGAATAAACCCTTTCCTAAACTATAAATAATGTTTCAATGTGACACACTGTGGATGATGCAAATTAATAAAGAACTAACTTTTGTGAATCGCCCAATAGACCTGTAGGTCTGTGTTGTCACGAGAGCGGGTGTCAAACAATGGCGACTTCTGTCAACACTGTATTGTGAACATACCTGACACAGTGCATGTATCGAGAAAGTCAGCATTGATGGATGTGTTGCGGGTTTTTTTTTTTCCTTCGACATTTTTCCCAAGCAGCAGTGGACAGCTGTTTTAACTGCGTGTTTATATGGGGACATCGCTGACCACACATCGCTTCTCACATGGGATTGAGACAATGGAAACGTTTGCAAGAAGAATCAAATAAATATATATTTCAAGAAAAGAAAATGACTCTTTTACAAGTAAATACTTTAAACTTAGTGTGTAGGCGTGTGCGCGTGCTCTCTCTCTCTCTCTCACTGTGAAAGGGCATACCCAAATAAGAAGAAAAAAGAACCCTTTTGGATAGTGGATCGCCTGAAGGGTTGACACCTGTTGACATCCCCTCCTCTTCCCCTCCAGGAACCGGTCAGAGATCGTGATTATATCCATTCAACCTTTGTAAAAAAAAAAAAAATAATAAAAACATGAAAATGGTTACAAGTAAATGTATTTAATGTTGGGAGTGAAAATTTCCTTGACTTCACATAAAAGCACGAACACACACACACACACACACACACACACACACACACACACACACACACACACATACGCGCGCGCGCATGCACACACACGAACGTACACATATTGCTACATTGTCAGAAGACGGGAACTATGACAAATATGTAAGAAATTTGGTCTGAGAATACAACAGGAATTACAGGAACATTCGGTCTCTCTCTCTCTGTGTGTGTGTGTGTGTGTGTGTGTGTGTGTGTGTGTGTGTGTGTGTGTGTATACAAGGAAGACAAAGGATCAGTGATTTCAGTCAGTTATTTGAAGAACAGTCTTTTTTGACCGCAAATATTTACTCGAAGAGCGCTCTTGGGAAGGTCAGTACTTTTTGTACCGATGAACCGCTCAATCTCCGACCTTTTGATGACACAGTCCCCGGCGCCATGATATCCAGGAAGGTGTGCGTGGTGTCGATGTTGCTGATCGCCAACTCGACCTCAGTCCCTTTCCTTTCCTCTCGTGCAAACAACCCAATGCTCGTGTGGGACGTGAGGCTGCTTGAAGAGTCGCCAGGCGCCGCATTGCCGCAGAGTCTGGCATTCGTCGGGGGATCGGAACCGCTGGCTAGGGATTGTTTTGCAGGTAGCGATGGCAAGTGGAGATCTGAGAGACCTGTTCACAGTAAAGTCCATGCAGGGGATGGAGGTGAAAGGTCTGCTGGAAGCTGTGTTCACTGCGAAGTTTCCTCTGACATCCGACTGGCTGGACAAACTTTTCACTGCGCGGGGCGATTGCTCCGAGACACGGGTGTCGCTTGGGGTGTCGCTGGGGTGGCGAGAATGAGCCGAGGTGCTGGCAGTAGAAGCAGACGTTGATTAAATCCTTGCTATGTTCAGTGGATTGATGGTCGGCCCCACATAAGAGAAACCCTGACAAATATATTAAACGCGTTATTATGTCGGTTCTAGAAATTGCAACTGAAATAAAACTGTCGTGTGCTAAGTAGAAATAGGGCTTCAAATAACCATCTTTAAAATGTCTTACCAGGAGACAAAGCCATTAACTAGTCTTGGGAGCTTTGACGTTTTTTTTTCTTCTATATTTTCAGCCCTTCTATTCTTCGCCTGATTGCTAAAGCGAGAAGTCAGCTTATTGAGACTAGTTGTGGCCTGTGGAACTTCAAATTTTCGTTTATTACAAGAAAGGTATGAAGAAGGGAAGTCGTCCAAACTACACGAAATGCCTGAGTCCACCTTTACGAAAAGATATCGTGAGAGATTTTTCTTCGCTACCAGACCATTTTCCTAACTCTTAAGGCTGAATGAATAAATAAATACTTTAAAATTATGCCAGATTATATAAAAAACTGTGTATATCCGATGCTTCAAAGTCTAACGTCTTTGGAAACTATTAATTACATTAAACAATTTAATTTTAGACAAGTTTTGTCTGCTGGAAGGTTGTGCTGCCACTGTCGTCAAAGACTGAGTAAAATAACAATATCGACAGATTGTGTGGAGTTATGACAGTTGACCGCCCCTCCCGCCATGTTGAAATCAAACAGCTGCCGATTAGCGAGGAAGTGACATTGTGTCAACTGTTTAAGGGAGGAGGACAGGTGGCTGTGCCTCACTAATGTCTTTAGTCTCTCCACCCGAGCTGCACCCATTGCGAAAATATCGTACAAAAGTGATCATTGCCGCTAATAGCTCCGAGAATAGCTCGAAAGGAAAGAAAGAAAGAAAGAAAGGAGGAAAGAAAGAAAGAAAGAAAGGAGGTAAAGGCAGAAAAGAAATAAACAAAAAGGAAAAGAAAGGAAAAAACAGAACAGAAAAAAGAAAAGAAAACAAGAAAGTATGAAAGAAACAAAACTGAAATGAGAGGTATGGTTAAATAAAGAAGTAGCAGAAAAAGAGGTCATGACTCAAGTAGGATGTGAAATACTCCAATGTTCTCAACATTTTGCCTCACAGTCATAGCGCCCTCTGTCCCCAGCTTTCGCCGTGGATGTTCAGGTTCGTCTGGCAAAGAAAGAAAGAAAGAAAGAAAGAAAGAAAGAAAGAAAGAAAGAAAGAAAGAAAGAAAGAAAGAAAGAAAGAAATGTGTTTATGTATGTTTGACGGCTTGTGTCTACTGCAACTCTTCTAAAAGGTTCGTCGATCAAAGGAAACTGTCCAAGTGGTACCTTGCTTACACGCCTTTTCGGCAATGTTCTTTGGCATGCATCACAGGAGGCGACATAACGACAAACTTCTGACAGCATGCCTGGCCAATAACAATTTGTCTGCAGCTGGTCAGTTGTCTTCTCAGTACCCAGATGTCCTGCCATCGGTACATCATGAGATAACCGAAGTAATCCTGGTTGTAAGGCGGCTGGTACACACACCTGATGATAGACAACATTATCAGAAGTTTACTGGCGCATCAGTGTTGCCTTTCTTCCATATGTACTGAACAGCACCTTTCTTCCGGCAATTTTTTATTGTTCCTCCTTGGCTTTCTGTCGAAGGGTTTCTAATTCAGGACCAGTCAGTTGTAATTTTTGTAAATCTTCTCTGGTCACTTCTCCCAACAAAGAATCAGTAATTTTGAGAGGTTTTAGAACACGGATTAACTTTGTTCAGAGATGTGTACATACAGGTCTCTGCTTTGTTCAAACGGGCCGTGCGAGCTTGGTCCCCACACCGCACTCAAGAATTTGCTCAAAACATTTCAGAATCGATTGTTATCCAGTCACTTATACAGTACAAGCAAGTCTTGGACTTTCAGTAAAACGAAGAAATCTTCTTCCCACAGCAGTGCTTACTATACAAAAGCACGAGATGCTAAAACCAACTACGACTGCTGGTAGATCAAGCATCAGAGATGCAACATCGACGGTTTCTACACCGGATCTGGTCTACAGGTAACATCGTGTGACAGTCACAAACACATCATCATCAGTCGTATCTTTATCCAGCATAATGCTTAAAACAACTGTGTGATCGAAACGGCTAAAAAAGGAAAAGAAAAGAATTGAGGGTGATAAACATATTATATGGAGCTGAAACGGGAACACGTGCGAGTATCAGTAAGTAAATAAAAAAATTGTGCATGCAGCTAAATGAGGAAGAATTAAGTTTTTACATCGATAAACATGTTTCAAACTATCATTATATTTTTAATTGTAAAGAAATTCTTATCAGCAGTCAGTCTCTGATTGTCCTGACTGCTCTGACCAAACAACAGTCACTTTCGAGCTAGTTCCTTGAGCATCGCTTTGGTTTTTATTTTTAGTCTTTCTTCATGTGTCCTGGTTTCCCACAATTGAAAAATGTTATTTTTCGGCGGTCCAGCTTGTTCGGTCGGTTTATTCTTATCCTTCGGTACATTGTCAGTTGGAGACGGCACTCCTGATAAACGTTTAGCGCTCTGCTAGCATGGCTGTTTCCTTTCCTGTCTTCGGGGAACATTGGCGTAGACAGACTGCCATTTCTCCTCCTACACCCTCAAGCACCTGTTCTTGTAAAACTAGATCGAGTTAAGTCTTCATACGTTGTCTCCTTCCCAGACAGACTAAATCATCTTTCCACATAGCGGGTCAATCTGGTGACGAATTGCGGAACTGTTTCTTCGTCAAGTCTTCTGGCCCTCCTAAACTTACACCTGTATGACTCGGGAGTCAGCTGAAATGCTTCTGTCAGTGCTATTGTCACAGTATTGTAATCACGGTGTTCAGCGTCTGTGAGTGACAGGTACACACCTGCTGCTCGACCTCTCAATCGACCCCCAAGCATCACCCCCCACCCCCAACTATTTTCATCTCAGCTCTGCAGTTGAGCTACACACTCAAAACGTCCTAAGAAAGTTTCAAGATCTTCCACAGTTTCATCAAAAAACAGGAAGTTTAACTCGATAAGCACTGATACGTGGGTCTGATGGGGTTGAGTCCACTCCCTTCTCAAGCCGTTAATGAGGAGTTTCTCTTTCTCTCTCCTGCTCTTATTCAAACTTCCTTTCTCTCAGTTTCAGTTCTAGCAGTCTTTCCTCTTCTTCTAACTGAAGTTTTCTTACCCTCTCTCTTTCTTCTTACCGCAGTTTTCTTTCTTCTAATTGAAGTTTCCGTTGTCTCTTTTCTTCTTTTTGTCCCTCTCATCCTGACGACGATCTCTTAACTCTGCCGCTACAAACTTGGTCAGCTTATCCCCTGTCAGACCAAACTATGTAGCGAGTAATTTAGCTTCAGCTGTCCGTCTCTGAAGTTTACCGGACCCCCCTCAACTTGTACAGAAATTTCTTCTCTGAAAGGCATTTCCTTCAGCCTTCAGCTCCTCTGAGGTAGGATCTGTTTCCAACAGCCTTTACATCGAGTCCAGTAGCCATGACAGCAATAAGGTATCATATAATCACAAAATTTTAAAACATGACTCGCACGCCGACACACACGCCGATCACTCGCCTTTCGCATCTCCCCCCTCCTTCCCCATTTCCAATCCCTTTCTCAGTAAGAAAAAAACCCCAAAAAACAGCAGCGTTGTGACAGACAGGATGGAAGTAGGTTTGAATAAGTTCACTTATTATCACTTAGACTGTAGGTGAACTCAAACTGCTTAAGGTTCGAACCGAAGAAAAGAAATTAGAGAACAGCTAATTAACTGATGAAGTAATGAACTGATGATGATGATGATGATGATGATGATGATGATGATGATGATGATGATGATGATGATGATGATGATGATGATGTCGTTTTAAAATGCGCCAGTTTCCGCATCGCAGAGATACGCTCAATGCGCAGTGATCACAACAGCCACCAGACTGCAGGTCAAATGATCAAGTTCAAACAACAAAATGCAGATGATGAAAAAAAAAAAACTAGTCTATTTGAAACAAGTAGGTCTTGAGTTTTTTCTTTAAAGTTGCAAGACTATCAGACTCCTTGGTCGAGAGGTGCCCACTGTGACCAAGTTTTGGCAAGATGCGCAGGTTGAGGGGGTGTGACCAGGACCTTGATATCCCCCTCACCAAAATGTTTCCAAGTCGTGGAGTTCAGGCAGAGGGCAGTGTGAAGGAGCCGTACGATGCGGTGCATGTCAACTGGTTTTCCGACGACAGTAGAGTGAAGATCTCACGGGACACCAGCAAGGATGGAGCTCTGCCAGTAGCTTCTCTTGACCTGCAGCTCAGACCTGGGGGAGAGCTGAAGGAGTTTGTAGATGCAAAATGTGTGCTCTCATCCCAGCCTCTGTTATTAGAACTTTTTCGTTGCGCCATCTACCCAGTTCCTGGTGATGGTCCATCATCACAAAAGGTAGGTGGAGTTTGTTCTTTCTGGACACACCCTGGTTACAAGAAAACACAGAAATACTCCCACATCTTGTAGTATTTGGTCGCACTATGTTTCCCCCGCCAGTACATGTACATGCACGCGAGGTTTCTTCTACACAGTGCAAGATAAGAATTATTATTCTTATTTTTCTTGGTGCTGAGGTCTGCCCATTTAACCCAGTGTATGTGCAGTGCAGTATCGCTTTACATGCAGTATGTGATGTGTTACACAGCGGGAGGATCTGCATGGCGATATTTCCAGTGTGCTGGGTGTGGATGATGGATACATCGATGATGACTACGGCCTGGGCAAGCTTCCCCCCCCCCCTTATCCGAGATCTGTAGATAAGACTATAGGTATGTGGTGGCTTACCCTCTACCTTTTAACATTATTGCTCAATCTTCACACAACATAGTCGAGAACGAGAACTGAAGATTCACAGTCATTTGAATGAGTGCACTTATGGCTTCAGGTTTTATAGTGTTTTGACTTCTACTGCACGTGAACAGTTAAGGAGTGGCTCCAAGTCACGTCAACATTGAGACATCTTTGCTGTGCCACATAAACGCGCTGAGGTCGAGAAAATTGTTGCTCAAGCTCTTTTGGAGCCTTTTTTGCGGGAAGCCCTGGGAGTCAGTGCCAGCCTCCTTTTTGCAGGAGTGGGGCTGGATATGACACACCCACGCAAACCAGCTGACACTATTGCCAGGCAGGCACTTGACTGGAACCCTCAGAGGAAGAGGAGGGTTGGGAGGCTAAAGCAGACTCGGAAAAGAATATTTGAGAGTGAGGAATAGGATGTCGGAACCACGTGGGCCCAACTGAAGGGGGCTGCCCGAAACCCGTCTGCTGGAAAGGTGTAGCTGCGGCACTATGCTCCTCGAGGAGTAGCAAGGATTTAACACAACTCCCACCTTTTTCACTGCTGCAAGTGATTTCACAAGAATCTAATATACAGCTGTAAAATGCTCATGTCGTGCAGTGGTGTAGATCTTAGTTGTTTGCTGTCTGTTTAACGTTACTAAAGGTAATGTAGGTATTGCCCGTCTAATTATAGCTTGTAAGCATACTATTATATAATGGGTGAATAATTCACGATTACAGTTAATGGTTAATGCAAGGGGCCCAGAAAGGTCCCCATGCTGGCTCTCGGCCGCCCTGTTGGCAGCGCTTTTTTTTTTTTTTTTGGTGGGGGGGGGGATTAATAATTAAGCGAAACACGAGCCCTTCCTTACAGTTGAGCAGCTCGCATTTCTCATATTATTAAAGCATCTGATCTCTCTTTCTCTCTCTTTCTCTGCGTTTTTTCGTCTCCGGGGTCACTCAGTGATCGGCTTGTTTGCAACGCTGTCTGAAATACCTGTTTAAAAAATAATTGAAAGTGTTTAATAGTCTCGACAAACCGGAAGCGAGATTTTGAAAATATTTTAGAATTATATGTGTTTTTCTCTAAGTATTGCGTGTCCAAGGAAGATACACGGGCAGCGAAGTGACTCTGCAAATACAGAGAAGAGCCTGTGTTTAAAAGTGAGTAGTACTTTAGCATAGAAACTGTAGCCAGAAGTTAACCACTCTTCTGTTGAAGCATTTCCCAGAGGGCACATACACTCTCGGAAGCGAAGGAAGGAAGCTATTATGAAGAACAGAGAACTCTTGTTTCAGAGTGCAGGCTGCGCTACATATTTGAATGAACATACCTCACTTTGTCACTAACAACTGAGCTTGTACAGGGAAGTAAGGTAAAGCGGATTCATTCTCGAATTCTTCTTATTTTATTAACTAACAGTAGTAAACAAAGCTCTTTAAGAGGCTTCTCCCCATCCCCTTGACAGATGTTTATCGTGAACTTTATATGGTCAACTATCCATTGCTGCTAAATCGGACGTTTTCCTGCATTCTCTCTCTTTCTCATTGTCTCTCTCTTTCTTTCTTGATCTCTCCATCTCTAAATCTCTCCCAGTCTCTTTCTTCCTCGCTTGTCATCATTGCAGTGAGAGGGCCTGGGTTCAGATCTCGTCTCGCCCCATTCTCTTTACGTGACACCTGTTCGCAGGGCCGGCCGTTGGGGATTTTTCTCTCCTCGTAGTGTGAAATCACCTCTAAGTGGAAGCACACTCCTGCCAAAATAACCAGCCTACGATCTTTCTCTCACTTTCTGTACTTGTAAGCACGGACCTTCATTACTACATAAGTGACTCGGTGTCAAACCGGTGTCAGTCTCGGCTTTACTTTGGTTGCATACCTTCAACTAGTATAAGGGTTTTTCTAGCAGAACAATCTCTATAACTGTTTCCAAAAAATCAAAAACAATTTTTTTAATTGTTAGTGGTAAAACAAGTCAATAACAACTGCTGTGACGATGTTTTTATATGATGAAATTGTCGGTAAACCCAAATGCGTTTTCTATAAACAAACATAATACATTTTACAGAAAATACCACTGTTTATTTTGCAATCAATATTCTTTAACAAGGTCCTGATGACAGTAAAGCTTAATTTCTCACTTGTAAAATTTCTTCGATGTTAGGAAGATCCGCCATTTTGACAGAAAACGGAAGCGAAAACCCTTGTTGTGAGGGTCTGTGACGATTGTGACTGCTATGATAGAGGCAACAAATGAGAGACACTTGTCCACTCAATGGAGGTCCGTGCTTGTATCTCGATCACCACCCCTCTCTCCAACTATTTTCATTCAGCCAATAAATAAAAAAATGCATGATTATAAAGACAGACATGGCGATAAACGCAACAGACAGTTTGGTTTTCGCTCTTACAATATTCCCTTCTGTGGCCATTCATGAAATTTGTTTTGTTCTTTTCTTCAATTCTATTGCTTTTCTTGTTTGGGTTACGTTTGTTGTTAATTGCTGTTGTTTTGTTGACGATTTAATGATGATTATTCGTTTAGGTTATGTGCTTGTTTCAGTGTTTCCTTTTTCAAGAAAACCAAACTGTCTAACAATGTCAGCCCGACTTGTGGCTACTGTAACATTTGTGCTGATCACGGGCAGCGCCATCGTCATCATCCATGATCGTACAAGACACGTGACAGCGGGGTCTAGTCGCCTAGGTGACGACGACGTTTTCACGGAGAAGACAAGGGAGCGTTTTGGCAAAAGTGAGACAGAGGAAACGAATTATCTCGAGAGTTTTGCTGGTGAAGATGATTTCAGTCTAATCATGAATAATCTGAATGCCGTTGTGGAGGAAAAGGTTGGAAAACGTGAACCAGTGGAGAAAAGATCGGCAAGACGACGACGTAGTGCGGATGATGCTGATTCTCCCCAGCTGGGCCACCTCACCGTCGCCTTGAAAAAACTTGAGTCAGAAAACAATCAGCTGAAAGCCACCGTCAAGGAGCTCCAAGGAGCAAGCAAGAAATTCACGGCCAAGGTGCAAGAGATCGAGACGAAATCAAACTTGGCCATCTCGCAGCAGATGACGCAGGCAGCTGCAGCACATCAGCAGCAGCAGCTGGCGATAGGACAGCTGCAGCTACAGGTATCCCAGCTCTCCACAAACACGATGAAACTGCAGGACGAGAACGAGGCTCTTCGAACGCGGCTGCAGACCTTGACCGCTGACGTCACTGCGGGTGAGAGTCGGCAGTCAGCCTTGCACGAGAAGGTGGAGATGCTGCAGGTGCAGGCGAGTGTGCTGGTCTCAAACGTGTCGGACATCAAGTCTGGCAGCGTGCGAACTGCTCCTCGTGAGTCAGAATATTCGCTGGCGGGACGTCGTGTTCCACAAACAAAATAAGTCTTACCTATCTGTATCCTGGCTTCAGCAAGGCCAGTAGTTTTCTACGCAATATTGTCTGTCAGTAAACACTGTACATCTGCAATTACTCGGAAGAGCCAGTTGCAAAATTTCATGTTTAAACAAGGTTCAGAATATGGCTCATACAGCCATACAACTCCAACTTCATTGGTTTTAATATAAATATGATTAAAATAGCTGAAACTGAAATAGATATTATATAACATATGTAACATAAAAATATTACTCAATTATACTGTTGAGTGAAAATAAAAGCTATGTGTGCCTAAATATATTATTTGTATTTGGAAAAGTATCTCTCGCTCAGTACGTGTGTGCGTGCGTGAATGAGAGTGTGCGTGCGTGTATGTGTATAGAGCGCGCACTATTAAAAAAAACTCCTTTATACACTTGATTTCTTTTAATGTGAAATTCTTTCTCTCTCTCTCTCTCTCTCTCACGCAAACAGATTATTTCATGTGGTCAGTGCGCTCTACGTCTTTAAAAAGGAAGTATACATTTCAAACATACAGAAAAATACGAAGGTCCATAAACTTTTGAAAACAGAGAAATCGACATGGCCCATTTACAGTAAAGACATCATGACTTAGCGAGACTCAGGTTTACAACGGACATGAGAATGCAGATGACTATGATGATAGTCAACTCTTTCTTCCCTCTTCTCCCTCTTCTCCCCATCACAATCGCTCTTTCTCACGCTGTACGCACGCACGAGAATATTGTTAGTTTTTGTCTTTACAGTATTTACGATCAAAGCGTATCCCATCAACATGGCGGACAAAAGGAAGAGTACAACTCCTACAGGATCTTCCGCTAAGAAGCCCAGGAAAACCATCGACCTGGAGAAGAGGATGCAGATCATACAGAAGTATGAAGGTGGAATGAAAGTCTTAGCAATCGCTAGCAGCATGGGGTTGTCTCATTCCACCATTTCAACGATACTTAAAGATAAAGGGGAAAGCGGATGGCTGAGTGGTTAGAGCGCTGGCGTCGAAACCGAGAGCGCGCTGGTTCAATTCCCGATAAGCGCAGCAAACTTCCCCCAGTCGCCCCAGCTGACTGGAATGGGTACCTGACTCCGTAGAGTTAGGGAAGGTAAGGCAGCGAGGGAGAGGAGATTGGCACCATCCTCATGTAAAAGCTGGTCTCTAACACCTCACTCCCCAACGACCTGAACAGGTTATGGGATGACCTTTACCTTTACCCTAAAGATAAATAGAAAGTGAAGGAGACGGCGATACCATTAATACCTAACCCAAATCTAGGGTCACGCTTAACGACGAAAACTACTTTACGACAGACTTTTCAGTCTCTAACCCCGCAAAATCCATCACTCGTACACCACGCTCATGTTTTTCTATTATTTCTTGCTTTATTTCTATCGCCATCATTCTCTTCTTCTTCTTCTCACCGCTGTCTTTTTCACTCATTATCTTCGGATCCTTCGTAGCACACAAATAAAATTGGTTAAAACTGCGAAAATGATGCAAAAACGAGCACAACGCACGAGATACGACTTAACTCTGTGCGTAAAACGCGAGAAAGAACGAGACGGCGCCGTGACGATGCCGTGATGCTGAGATCCGAGCGCCCGACGTGGGAACTTTCCGAATTATGGGTCGGCTGACTGAATGACCACCGGCTCGTATCTCGGAATTCAGCTCGTACCTTAAACAGGGAATTGACCCGAGTCGCACCTCGTATCTCAAGAAACTCGTATGCCAAGCAGCTCGTATCTCAAGAAACTCGTATGCCAAGCAGCTCGTATCTCAAGGTACCACTGTAAATCGCTACTTTATGAGACGAGGTCATAGGTCGACTGTCTAGGCTATTAATAGTACTAGCCCTAGGATACGACATCCCCCCTTTTCTCTATAAGATGTTTGAGCTACAAACTTTTTACTGACAGAAATTTGTACCTGTATTATCTGCCTTGAATTATTTGCATGTACACATTTTCCCAATATTATTCTCATAGGCTGATTCTTTACCGATCTAGCTTACTGTAACACAAGAAGTCAGTCAAACAATGTCTGAATATTTCTTACATCTACAAAAGTAAATTTCACTGGGTCTATACTTCCCCCTTTTACTCAAATGTCTAAATGCAATGTACCAACAACAAAAATAAGAGTTGTACCGAACTGAAACCTCATCAAGGTGTAAGGGAAGACACTTACTTGTCCTTATCCTTATGAATACACGTATACATTTCACATAATTTTTCACTACATATAAATCCATAGAAGTCAACTGTTTTTCACTGATCACTTAAGCACATAATCATTCGGTCTTTTGGGAAGCATCTTTATTCTTGCTGATTTCGCTGATTTCCTAATTTCCGGAATGGATGTACTTGGTCTCGCCTGGTAATGTTTCTGACATTTCACATTCTTCATTGCAATCTGTTTTATCTTCTTCTCCTCTCTCCTCTGCAGAATGAAATTTCTTTACAAGCAAAGAATTTCTGGTGTATGTTGCTCCTTCTGGCGATTTCACATCACTTGACTTCCCCTCTTTTTAATTAATGTGTACGGTTCCGGAAAAATATGGCGCGTCAAGTTTTTCAGTCTGTCTGTCTCTTCTTAGTAACATGTGATCATCTGGATTTATGTCAGGATATCTTGCTTTCCTTTTTTTTGTCTATATATAGTTTTGATACTCTTTTCTTTTCTGCATCTCGATCGTGAACTTCCTGATCGATCACTTGTGAAGTCAGCTGTGGAATTTTTGTACAAATGTTCCTACCAAACAATAACTCAGCTGGACTACGTCCTGTACATGGATGTACGTTTGCACGACACGCTGCAATATATGTCAGAAATTCATCTTGCCAATCCTTGCCTTCGGCTTGAGCTATTCTCATTCTTTTCAGTAACGACTGATTTTCTCTCTCCACTTCCCCGTTGGCTTGCGGCCATCTCGGAGTTGTTTTTATATGTTTGGCTCCTATATTTCTCATATAGTCCGCAAATGTTTCTGAAATGAACTGAGGACCGTTGTCAGTGTGTATCCTTTGAGGTATTCCATGTCTTGCGAAAATTACCTTAAGTACTCTAGCAGTACCTTCAGTTGTAGTTTTCCTCATCACTCCTATTTCGTAGTACCGACTGTAATAATCAATGACAACAAGTACTGATTGTCCTGAAGGAAGGGGTCATAGAAGATCAAACGCAACATCCTCCAATGTCCCTTGCAGTAGTTGTGTATTTTAAACTAGTTCTGGAGGGTTCGCTCGGCTCACAATTTGACAACCTTGACATTTTTGACAATATTTCTCTACTTCTTTCTCCATGTGTGGCCACCATACTTTTGTACGTAAATTTTGTTTTGTCCCGACCGCAGCTAAGTATTCTTCATGTGCTAATGTCAACACATGGTATCTCAGCTTTCTCGGAATCACAATTCTGGAACCTCTCAGTATTAATTTGTCTACAACACATAGCTCTGGATTTATGGCAACAGATAGCTTGTCAACATTTTGCCACTTCCCTGTCTCGATACACTGGCGTATTTCTTCTTGTTCTTCATCCTTTTCTGCTTCTATAATTTCTGACATCGTCAGGGCATTCGGTCTTGCGTTCGACACAACAAACCGAATGTGCTCTTCTGCTTCTGCAGAGAGTTTTGATGAAGATTCAGACGATATTTGAATTAGTATGGAAAGTGAATCTGCTATATTGACCTTTCCTGGGATGTGAATGACTCTAAATGTATATGCCTGTAGTCACAATACCCACCGCTCAATGCGGGACCTTGGTTTGGAACCTGGACCATAGATTGTTTGTAGCTGTTTATGGTCTGTCAACAGATCAAACTTAAGACCATGTACATATGGGTGGAATTTCTCACATGCACATACGATAGTAAGCGCTTCTTTCTTTGTCTGAGAATATCGTTTCTCCACGTCTGTCAGACTTCGACTGGCATAAAAGATAACTTTTGGACCTTCTTTTTGTAATTGTATGAGTATCCCAGCAATTCCAACTGGAGAAGCATCTGTAATAATTTGAGTTTTCGCTTTGGGATCATAATATCCCAATGTCTCTGTACTGCTCAAAGCCTTTTTCAATGATTGAAAAGCCTCCTTCTGTTCTGGCCCAAACATAAAATGTTGATGCTTCTTAGTCACACGACACAATGGCTCTGTGAGACTTTCGTGATTAGGGATAAATCATAACTGTAATTCACCAAACCTAGAAAGCTTCTCGCTTCACTCACAGTTTCTGGTTCACGAGCATTTAAAATAGCTTCCACTTTATCTTTTGCTGGATCTATGCCATATGCAGTTATTTATGACCTAGAAACTCCAGTTCTCTCTTCTTGAATAAACATTTTTCTGCATTCAAGTTCAAACCTGCTTCTTGTAGCCTCTGTAATGTCATCTTTAGGCATTTGTCATGCTCTTCTCGTGTCGGTGCACGTACAACGATATTATCAGAAAGGTTGGCTGCACCCGGTATACCTTGTATCACCTTTTGTATCTCATGTTGATAGATTTCCGCAGCAGCATTTATTCCCATTAAGCCGATAGTCAAAAATGCGTTGCTTTCGCTGTTCTATTTCAATGGGGTCATCACTTCTGCCTGTAGATACAATAGTCGAACGGAATGGATATGGCTTCATTAAGTATGGTTTTAAGCCAAAAGCCGTTCCTGGAAGTGGTGTGGCTTCTGGAATGCCTAGGGTTTTCTTTCCAATACCTTCCAACAGCGATCGATGAATCTTGAAAGACCCCAGCATATCCAGCCCTCTCGTTACATCCGACATTGAACCATATAATCTTGTAGGTGGTATCCACAAGTGCAAGGAGGATAATACTGTGGAAGTTCTGATAATTAAAGTAGGCAGAAACTCTTCCTGGTGAAATGATTGCAATGTGCTTCCCATCAAGAGCCCCAATGCAATTGGGAAACGCTGGCTAACTTGTTTCCATTCCTCGGGTATTTGGCACCTGAAACGTTGGGTGGGAATTAAGTATGTGCAGTTAAATATTTAATAATAACAATTATACTCTTAATATTACAGTTTCCTGCTTGTCTGTGAGCTCAATGGATTTGAACAAAGGAGCAAAAAACTATCTATTGTGCATTTATAAATCATCATCCTGATCATCGCGTAAGAGTATAGGAGAGTATTTTTTTACCCCGCCTTCCTAGTTGCAGGTGAGAATGCCGATGTTTGAAGACATACTTTTAAAATATGCACTCATATTTTGGGAATTATTATTTCCAAACGAACTTAATTCGATTATAAAGAAATAATGTGGTTTTGCGAACGTGCGAATCAAAAGCCACACGAATAAAACAATATGCAGCATTTGTCTCTCTCTCTCTCTCTGCTGTTGCTGTTAATTCGTTTATAAGTTTGAATGGTTATTTATAATTTATTAAATATTTATTAACTGTTGATGCCTTCATTTTTGCGTCATTGTGAGCGAGAATGATCATAGAAGATGAGTGTCAGGGGAGAGTACTGATAACGGCACGCAAAAGTTGTTTGGAGTAGCGTTTCTTGACACTCACGTTCTCTGGAATAGCGAACTTCGGTGAGGCTGAGTACTTGAAAATAATTTGTAAAATGTACTGCTTTTCTTCAACTGAAACCCCTGAGATGATGACAAGATATAGGAATCTTGAAAACATGATGTATCATAAATCGAAAAATGATGGCACTATAGCAAAGCTTGAAAGGTATGTCACAGAAATTTGGTTTCTTGATCAGCTGATAATAACAATGACGACATGGTCCCCCGTCGTCCCACGTGCGTGAGCACACTTGACCTCACTCTCCATTACACTGCGCTGTTACAGTGAGATTATGAATAGCATGACCATGTTGAACTATTGGCTATTTAGTCACAATGACTTAATTGTTTTGACGGCGTGCTGTAGGTATAAAGCTTCCATTTATTTATCATATGGCCACACAGCACGATAATTTTAAAAGATTTATGTCTGCATTCTCTGTTGATTTATAGTTATACTGTAATTCTTGTAACTATCAACTATATATAAAGATGATACTTAACGTGTTAGCATAAAATAAATATTCAGCGGTTTTACAGTTTATTTTAGATTAGGCCTAATTTGTATATAAGAGTTTGTATGTGTAATGAGGAGTGGGGTCAGATAGTCTTTTTTTCAAGTAGGCATTATTGTGTACTTTCATAGTATTAATGTATTTTCTTCAAGTGATGAGGAGAAAAGATTGGAGAATCTTGCAAACCTGCTATTTCTTAAAATGAAAAATGATGGCGTTATAGCAAGGCTTGAAAGGTATGTCACAGAAATTTGGTTTCTTGATCAGCTGCCCTATTAGAACATAATTATTAAAATGAGATTTTGAATATTATGACTATGTTGAGTTATTGCCAGTTTAGTCACAATGTCATGATTTTTTTGATGGTGTGCTGTGTGTAAGTGTAAAGCTTCCAATCATTTGTCTTATAGCTACACAGCACGATAAGTTTGAAAAGATATTTATGTCTTCATATTCTCTGTTGAAGTATAGTTATAGTTTAATTCTTGTAATTATTAACTATATACAAAGATGATATTTTCGTGTTAGCATAAAATGAATATTTAGCGGTTTTGTTGGGGGGGGGGGTTGCTTTATTTGTGTAGCCTATATAAGATTTTGATAACAATTTTTTCTAGTAGGCATTATTGTGTACTTTTATAGTATTATTGTATTTGTGAAAGGTTTTACTACAATAATTTGTTTCATTTTGAGCTTCATATGATGTGTGTAAGTTGTGCACTTTTATAGGGAAGTTTCACAATGTTATTGCATCTATTTCTCATACATGAATGATATATATATATATACACTTATAACTGTCACACTAGCCTTTTGTTTGCCTATAATCATACGGCTTGTGGTTACTATTTTTAACAGGATGGAGGAAGAAGAAGCAGAAAAGGAAAAGAAAGATAAAAAAGAGAAGGTAAAATTGGATGCTCGTTCACATGCTCTATCAGAAGACAAAGACAGCAAAAATGAAGGATGCAGCTCAAATGCATCAAAGTTACCTAAAAGGAAAAGAAAATATGAAGAAAATGACAAAAGGTAAAGAGTTAACATTTTTCAAAAAATGGCAGAAAGCTACACATAAAATAACAGTGGAAATTTTATTATTTAAATCTTTCACACCACATTCAGTCGTTTTTCTTTTTTTTGGGGGGAGGGGGGGGTTGGGGGTAGAGATTTGAAATGTACTTTAGTATATCCCATTCCAGTGGTGCTGCGTTTGTAATCATTTTCTCAAATCGTTATACTTCATATAACAGTAAACAAGATTATTTTAATTGCAGTCTCCTAGTCATTTTAAAAATATGCGATATTTATGTTGGACAGACAAGAGAAGTACAGCTCGAACCCACCTACCATTGCTGAAAACGTGAAACAATATACTGAAATGTGCAAAAAACATGCTGAAGAGGAAAAAGTCCTTTTCGGGGTAAGGGAGTCAATATATGTAATAAAGAAATTTTTTTAAATTCATATTAAGGTGCTGATTTTTACTTTTGCAAATGTGCTACCACCATACCTAAGGCCTTCAGTTCATGAACAAAATGAACGACCAAGAGAGGCAACAGTTTTATGTCCATGGTGGAAGATTTTAAGAATGAACCAAAAAGAATATATCAGCCTTGCTTATTCATGTGCAGTTGTCAGATTTTTTATTTATATTTTATGAGATTAAAACTGTTGAGCTAACAGTTATGATAGCTGGGTGTGCGTGTCTAAGTTGACCACACTGTAAGTGTTCCTTTTCAACATTTGTTTGATGAGAAAGGATCTTTTTATTTGCATAATTATTTTCTTCATGCACATAAATATATAGCTTGATTACCTTTGCAAAATACATAGTTTGATGTTCTCATTTGACATGGGAATTTTGGCAATGGTAGTGGTAGGAGAACAGTACATTTCAGAGGCATCCACACTGCAGTCTGAATGTATATAAGAATGTTTCTTCACTCACCAGTCTTGCCCTTTGGACACATGCTTTCTAGATGCATACATCAGTATTTTTTAAAATATTTTAAAAACAAACTGTATAAGGAAGAACTATACTTTTTCTACATCGATAAATCCTAGCCAAGTTTCAAACAGCATTTTTATTGGGAGTTAGGGTGCTTGGAAAGTCATGCACAGTGCAGTACTGGTGCTGTTTGTGCAAATGGAAATTTTTATTTTCTGTGAATCAGTGAAGACTTGATTGTGTTTGGCAATAATTTGATATAGATATAAATGGTTTCCCCTGTTTTGGCAACTTATCTGTATAGTTCTGTAATTGTGTTTGTAGCTCTGAATATGAATAAAATACTGTGCCTGTGCTGGCTTGATAATATTCACCATAGTTCACTGCTGTTGTCAGGCACTGAAGAAATCATGGCCTGATGGTCCGGAGAAGAAAGCAAGTGATTTACCCATGCTGTCTAGAAGACAGAGGAAGATGCTGGCAAAGGTTTATACAATATTTAAAGACTATGCTCTCATACCTATTGAAATACTTTTTAGTCATTTTTCAATGATCATAGATTACTAGTATTGTCACACGCACTCTGATACATGTATTCTACTGTCAGATAAAATCTGGCCAATGCTTTCCCCTCTTCTTAGGCCCTTTGGTCCGGTGGCACAATGGTTAGCACCTGTCATCAATACAATGAGGATTGGCTGTCCTAGGTTCAGCTGTCGTCTCAGGCGCGCTGTTCTTTCTCTGCATGTGGCATCAGTTTCCAGGGCTGGCTGCTTTGCTATGATATACCCTTAGTTGCTTGCTTGGTGTAAAACACCCATTCCCATAGGCCCTACTATTTGGAATTCTCTCCCCCTTTCTCACAAAACTGTATCTGTGTTTGAAGCTTCCAAGTCCAGTTTCAAAACCCATCTGTTTCAGAAATATCTGTCATAATCAAGTGTTTTATCAGCTCATTTCTTCATTTTCATCCATGCAGTTTGTTCATGTTTGTGGTAGTGTCATCCATTTACAAATCCTTGTGTTTGTAAATGGTTAACTGTTAGTTTGTACTCTTTTATGTACAACACATTGAGCTTGTCGCCATTTTTATTTTTATGTGCTATCATTTATTATTAGTAAAACACTAGTTTTGTGTTTACATTGTAAGTTTGTGCCACTGGTAGTTGGTCTTAAATATATTATCTGGTACAGTTTGAAAAGTCAAAGTCTATTATTTTCGTCAGAAATCACTCTTGTGTATCAGTTTCAGTCACTCACTTTTACTTTCACATTCTTTCTTCCATCCAACCTTCTTTTCGAAGTTTCTCTTTTCATTTTCTTTTCTTTTATGTTGAGGTTTATATCTGGAGTTATTTCTCATCGGAAAAAATCATTGAAAATATATGTAGCTACAAAATATTCCTTAGTTTTCCTTTAAGAAATTGTGAGATATTTTTATTTTTCGCTCAGTGTCAAAGTGTTTTTTTTTTTTAATAAATATAGATCCAAGATCAGCCTTGCAGTATGATTGCTAAACCTGTTTGTCTGGACCAATACTGTCCTGTCATACAGTACATATTGTGTAATAACAGGTTGTTGACCATTTTGTCTTGCATTTTGTTTGTAGAAAGAGCGTGCTAGTAGAGGATGGGGTGGAATGCGTGCAAAGGAGGAACTAACAGATGAAGAGAAGCGAGACCTCATGGTGCTGAAGATGAGAGGCACAATAGACACCCAGCGGCATTACAAGCACATAGACGTCAACGTTCCAAAGTTTTTCCAGGTGTGTGAAACTTTGAAACTTCTCAAGTTACTTTAAAAAAAATGTAAACCCTTGTTGTCACAAGCAAAGCACACAAGCAAGATGCAAATCTTAGGAAGGCATGTAAATATGGTAAATGTGTGCCATTTGTTTGATGATACAAAGATTTTGTGCTGGGTAAATGAGCTCCATTTAAGTGTAAAGCTTTTAGCAGGCAAAGTTCTCATTATCGAAAATTTTGACTGTGTGTGTTAAAGTAGCACTTTCTTGTATATTGCCCATGCCTGTGTAGTTGTTTGATTCTCTTTGTTGCAACCTTATTCTGTATGTTTGTCTTTTACACTCAGTCTCTCCCTTTCCACTCATTATTAAGATTTGAAAGTTGTCCATAATCGGTAGAAAATTAGCATTGCAGTTGTCATAGCATCACTACTTTCTTTTTTTAAAAAAAATACAGATTGGAACAATAGTCAGTGGAGCTCAAGATTTCTATAATAGAATCCCCAAGAAGAACCGAAAGGCAACAATGGTGGAAGAACTCATGGCAGACATGGAATTCAGAAAGTAAGAGATTTAAGAAGTCGTACTCTTTTAGAATACAGAATATTTTTCGTCAAAAGATTTATGGTATATGCAGTTTTTGGTTTGTTTTTGGTTTGTTTGCATTGTTATAAAATGCTCATTTCTGTAAATTTTCTTCTCATCTTCAAGGAGAGATGGGCTTGTGTGCACTTTTAAATCCTTTCAGGAAGCATGTTTGTTATTTGTATTATTTTTATATAGGCCCTTGCTGTCGACAAATGTATCTCCGCTGAGGACTAATAAATTTGTCTTGTCTTGTTTTCCCCACATTATCATAATAAATGACTGTAAAGGCACCATTTTTTATATGACAGATCTCATAAAATTTAATCTATATTTTGCAGGCAAAACAAAAAGAAATACTTGGAGATAATGGAAACCAAACGACAAGGCAAAGCAGCATATCAGACCAAACCTCCCAAACGAGAAAAGAAAACCAAATAAAGTATGGTATAAACAAGTTCCTGTTTTGCTGTTAAATGGAGGCATATCAGACCAAACCTTCCAAACGAGAAAAGAAAACCAAATAAAGTATGGTATAAACAAGTTCCTGTTTTGCTGTTAAACGGAGGCAGTTGTGTGCTTTCATTTCAAGATTATCCTTTGTTTGATTGGGTTTTCATTTTTTGTGTTTTCACAAGAAAGTTAAATCTGTTTACTAGTTTTTCCTTCAATTCCAAACTTAAGAGTCACTTTTTTTTCAAAATCGTTGACTTCACTCTTCCATTTCCAGACAGTGTACTGGTGTAATGCATGGTTGTATTGTCTTTAGGCGTGCCTGTTGAATGTGTAAATGTACATATGGATGTTAGCATTTCGATTTATTTAGAACTGGTCTGCTTGTAGTTGTCTTACTCATGAAGCATTCTGAGGAAATTATTTGTGAAATGCTGTATTTAATGATTATTATTATTATTCAACATTCTGATTCCTGTATAGCTTTAAATTGTCTTTTAAATCTTTAGCTCGTGGCTTTTGGGGGCGTGCATGTGTGTGCTACCTCTCTTCCCAGAAAAAGTTTCATACAAATATGCTGTTATTAACCACTGTCATATGTGACGAAAGACATTAAAATTCCCTCTCTTGATGATATGTGCAAAGCTTCTCAAGTATGAATTTTCCTTATTTTATGTGCGAAATAAGGAAATATGATTTTTGAGCTCTTCTGCGATACTTTTTTGTCGTGGTGATTGGGTTTTTTTCCAGTTTCATGTCATTCAGTGTCTAATCCTAGTCTACCATGCTACCCAAGGAGTAACATTCCCTTTGATGCTAAAAATATAAAGTAGACCCTTTTTTTAATCATACACAACTAACTTAAAGTACGTTGATTGAACCCATTTTAAAAATGTTGGGGGGGTGGCGGCAGATACTGACATCACGTGCTGGTTGAATGACCTTTTCTGCCATGACAAGACCCAAAAGTATGCAGTCTGAGAAAAGTGGTTCAAGCTTACTCACCCATAGGTAAAATATCAAAAACAGAATAAAATATTGAATCAAAATACACCAGAGATTTCTTATTTTCCTCCATAATCTGTCATTCTTTTATTTTTGTATTATAAAGCATGACTCTTGACACTTGAATACGGACTTTTGACATGTGAACACGCTTCTCCTCCCTTCCCCTCTCGTACACACCAAGTTAACAGTCATTCAGCACTGAACGTACTAAGCGATCGCTGATATTGAAAGTCCCTCTCCTACCAGTCTCATTGACTACTACATATTTTTCTCATGTATTGGCTGGATCAGATTTCTGAGCATGGTTTTGAAAAATAGCTAATTACCCATCTTGGTCCATTCATTTATTTTGTATGCATGTATTGAGGCACGGCAGAATCAGCCATACACTTAAGGGAGGTGACGCTTCCTACTTTATGAAGCGTATAGGTATTTGAAGCAGGGTAGCGTTGCTTGGTTACAGACAGCACGTTTGTTGTGCTGCGGCGATGCATGAAGAGTGGGAGAGTAAAGGTCATTATGCCGAGCCCGCAGCTTTGAATGCAATGGACATTTTTTTTTGGGGGGGGGGGCCATTAAGGGCGCGAAGAATTTTGCGTTAATAGCCCTTCCGGTACATGTAGGGCATCGCCGTCAGTATGACTTGCACACACACCTGTGCAGAACGATGAAGTTTACGGTCTGTCCTGAATATTTCCTTTACAAAGTGTCCCCAAACTGAGGCACACGCGAACGTGAGCCCGGGTACAAGAATTTAATAATTTAAAAAAAAAACATGATTACATCAAACATTCGTGAGATGCGCCCGCCGTAGAATTGCAGTAGTCCCGATCAAATTGAATAAAAACAGAATTCAAGAGAGCAATAAGGATCTTGCATATAAGTCAAGCAAGATAGGTGATAAGGGAGCATTCAAATAGGTTTATAGCATCGTCTGCCATTGTTAACTATCTTCGTTGATTTTGTATGATAGGGGGATTGGAATAATATTTTTGTTGTAACATTGTTTCTGACTATTGTCTATTTTTGCAAAAACAGGCTGCACTTGTTGAACTTTACCTTTATGTGTCCTAAAGTTGGTGAGGCGGTTAAATGGAAGTGAATAAGGTGGGTACGCATTCCTTCACATTAGAGTTATGTTTGATTTTCCTTTTCTTGTGTATGTGTTTTACTCAGTTCAGGAAGAGGCTGCATTTTTAAAGAATTCAGTTTTGCGTCAAACTCTTGATTTATTTATTCTTGCGGCAAAAATAGCGCATTTTTTGCAGTGGTCTTTCTCTCTTTTCCCCCTCCCTCAAACACGTCTTCAGATTAATGACCATATGTGGTCAGAACTGGCAGCCGTGGGTTAACATCTGCATTCTTAAGAAATAGGAGTGACTGTGTTATATTCAAAGACTGCTAAGGACCGTTTTAAAGGTTCAGCATGGTACTTTTTTTTTGGGGGGGGGGTAAAATTGCTCACTGCACGCTACAGTTCTTCCCCTCCCTCAAATCTCCACTTTCGAGATGTACTCTCCCTTCCCTGTGTTTGTGTGATCGTAACGGGCGTTTCATGTCCTCTGAATGTGTTCTTGTTTACCTGTGTATGGGTGTTAGTCCGCTTTCAATGGTGGCGATAGATAAACATAAATACAGGCCTACAAACATCACTATGCTCATGAATGTGAGCACTTTCTGTGCACGGAGATGCTTCGCTATAGTGCTCATGGAGTATGAGTACTTAGAGAAATAGTATCCTGCATGGAGCTTTACCCAATCATAATCATTGGATGAAAAAAAGAAAAAGAATCCCCATGCTGCTCGTATAAATCCTGGCAAGATCGGGCGCCGCAGATGCTTGATTTGTAGACAGCGAGTCAGCGGGAACTGTGATCCGCAACGGAAATGCTTGTATTTCCTTCTCGGGCCAACGCCATTGCACCCCCTCTACCTGTCCCTCGTAACCCTGCAAATGCGCAGTACAGAATCAGAACTCGTTTTCCAATGCCAAATGATGACCTTTGCATACTCTCTTTAGTGGCATGGATGCGTAGTCCTGGATTTTTTTATTTTTTTTTTGATTAAAAACAAGATGTAGGAAGCGTCATGAACGATCGCTCGATCCCGTGAAGTAGATAAACATATTGGCTGGAGTGCTGCGCCTGCTGTGGCGTGTAGATCACCGCCGCGCGACGTTTGTAGTTGTCGCGGGGTATAAAATAACCAACCAGTCACTGGTGCGCATGTCTTACCCGGCCTAGGCCCAATGATTTCCAGTCTCCGTGGTGCCATGGCGAGTTCTTTCAGGTAAGAGTGCAACCGAATCGTGTTGGGCCGTCAAACGTTTAGTCACGATCTCTCGCTTTTTTTCTTTATCAAACGACAGGTGTACATATATAACATAGCCAACGAGCCACGACGTAGCTGGACAGGCCGTAGTTCTGAGAATGGCAGATGTCAACCAAAAAAAAAAAAAACTTTACATATTTGTGTTTGCCCTTTAATTATCTCCGCTGGTCATTTGTTTCCGAATGAAAATTGCTTAATATTTTTGTCGATTTATACTTGTTCGAGGAAAACTATATTCGTAAGGATGGATAAAGTCTTGCTGTTTTTTTTTATTTTTTATGTTTTTCATTTTAATCGTAAATTTCCTGCCTTACCCTCTGCACATGCACAATGACACCTTTTATCTGAAGGTCTCGGTTGGGTTGGCTGTACTGGGTTCAGGTCTCCATTCGGGCACGTTGTACTTTCTTTTCATGTGGCATCTGTTTCTCCATTCGTTTACGTTGTAGATTCTTTTCATGTGGCATCTATTTGCAGGGCTGGGTGCCTTGCCGTGATATAACCTTAGTTCGCCGCCCCCTCCCCTTCCCGGTCGTGTAGTTTACCCGTTACCCCACCTGCTTGGTACCCCAGGAATGGGGAGGTATGACTTAAATTTTGATATAAGAGAGTGGCCAGGGGTGGGTGCATTCGGCCTACACCGCTAGGCTTGACTGTGATGCGTCTATGTAGCGCAAGGCACGTGATCTATCCTGTCCTAAAGTAGTGTCTAATAGAGTCAGCCCTTGTAGAAGATTCGGTGCATAACAGTTGCTGTAGGACATGGCAAGGAGAAAAAGAATTCGTTGATCGATTTGTTACCTCACAGAGAATTTATGTTGGATGAAAATGCAACGAGACAATTTATTCTTGCCACTGTGTAAAGTCCTGGGGTATTTTTCGAGTTCCTTCGTGACAGGTTCTTGATCAAGAGCAATCATACTTGTGGTATTAACTACATCAAATTTGATCCAGCCGTAGTTACGAGCAAAGTGATCGTTGTCCCGGGGCACCATAGGGAACACAAGGACAAGCGTATATTTTTCTATAACCGAATGTATGAAGGTATAAAGCAGTGTCCATCCCTCACGACTGTTTTTTTACCCCTATAATGGACAACAAGGATGTCCTGGCATGAAGTAACGTAAAACAGTGTTCACGGGGTCTGGGAGTGGTCAAAACACTGGACTGTCAACACTGCAGAGGCCACGGGTTCAGATCTCGTCTCGGGACACTTTCTGTATATAACACTTGTTCGCAGGGCTGGCCGTCGGGTTTTCTTTTTTCGGGTACTCTGGTTCTCCTCCCCCACTTTTTTTTTAACAGTGCGAAATCACTTCTAGCAAGCAAACAGCCAATTAACCATCTGGACACGCCTTGAGAACTATACTTAGTCACGACGCTTGCCTCGGAGCATCGATTTACCCTCGCTCCATAACTCTTGGGTCCTGCTACTAAATCAGGTTGATAAGAAAGGCCTTTTCTTGCGTAAGACCGCATTTATGGCTACAGATCGATGGCTTGTTTGGACTGTAAATATCCAGTCACTTGTCCCTTGGCTGGCACCTGTCGTTGGGGGGAGTACATGGATAGACATGGCAGCTGACAGCACCTGCTACTTTTGCTGATTTTGGGTGATTTTGAGCTGATCATGTACAGGACGACTAGTCTAGTCTAGACATTCTTTTTGAAGTGAGATAAACATAAGTTTCTCAACTTGAATTTCAATGGCTGCAATAAGAATATAGAATTTTATATAGCTACAACTGCAGTTTTAACTTTAGCAAAAAGTATTACTAATTTTTGAGAACTCAAGTCAGAGCCAATGACCGATTAAGAACTAAAGTATGGTGGTTGATGAACATAGTATTGCCAATCTTTCGAGTCATTTGTATTAAGACAGCTATTTATAAAGCTAACAAAAGGCTTTAGTCAATAGGATTTTCCCTCTCTTAAGAAAAGATACTTTTTTTACAATGATATAAACCCTCTGCAATTCGGTGGTGTCATATGGCCACCAAAATTGAAGCATTAATCAGACACAGTGGAAAAGTTGCATAGATGTGCAGCCAGTCATATTATAAGGGATTACCATACCCGGAAAGATCAAGAGCATTACAGCTACCCATCATTAAGATCTGATGCATGAGGAATTGTCTTCAAACATACATGACAACTAATAACTTGATAAGGATTGTACACTTTGACCTGCCTGACTTTACAACCTGACATGAGTTTTCCAAATAATGATGGGGCGATACATTAGGCCTCTGGTATGTTCCTATTTCTTTATCTGTTATGCTCACTTTCTGCACTCCAACAAGAAACCTTCGTTCCTTTGCAAGTCACAATATCCCTAAAGTTTGCACCAAATGGTTGTGAGCAATTCTTCTCTTATACTGAACTAAAACTGTGGAACTCGCTATACCATTCTTACTTTGAGTCATTCGGACAGTTACAGGCTAACCCAAATGCTCAGCGAAAGTCGCTGAAAATAGAGCATAAAGTATCACAAAACATTCCGGTGGCATTTTATGACTAAGAGGCACGAGAAATATTAATGTTTTTCTCTTAATTACACCTGGATTTGTCAAGAAAGGATGGTATTTATAAAAATAGCATCATCTGGATGAGCTGAATTTGAAATGAAAGAATGCAATCATCGGTAAAAGAAAACATACCAGGGCACAGGGCTAATTGTTCTCTTCACACTCAGAGTTTGTGCTCCTTGTCATTTTTTATAGATACTGTCTACAAACGCCAGTGGATAAACATTGTTCAGAGATGTGTTTAATTATACAGATCTCTGCTTTGTTCAAACGTGCTGTGCGAACTTTGTCCCCACACCGTACTCAAAACATTTCAAAAGTGATTGCTATCCAGTCACTTATAAAGTACAGGGAAGTCTTTAAATTTAAGTAAAACGAAGAGATATCCTTCCTACAGCAGTGCCAACTGTACAAAAGCATGCGCTGTTAAAATCAGCTTCGATTGCTGGTGAAAAGTTTAAAGATCAAGCACCAGATATGCAACATCGACGCTTTCTACACCGTCTGTTCTACAAGTAACATCGTGACACAGTCACAAACACAACATCATCAGTCGTATCTTTATCCAGCACAATGCTAAAAATAGCTGACAGTGTGAGGGGATCCATTGATGTGCGTGCGCCAAACAGCTAAAAATAAAAATAGAGGGTGACAAACGTATGTGGAGTTTGTAAGTAAATTTTGCATGCAGCTAAATAAGGGCGAAATAAGTGTTGACATCGATAAATATAAAATTTTTATAATGATGGTATATTTTTAATGGTTAAAAATTCAGCAGTCAGTTAATAAAACTACAGAATAAAAATGCAATGCTGGAAGTTGTCTGTCAAAAAGATTACAGTTTATCTTCAACAAATGCACATTTGAAGTGTGTTTGTTTTATTGACAATAAAGTACGTGGAAAAATCAGCTCAAATGTGCCCACTTAGTAACATTGAATCAATAATAATACAATGTAGACTGAATCGCCCGTGATTGTTGCCCAGCACATTTTTATCTGAAGAAGATTTACTTATCATTCTGTCAACTGGTTTCGACCATTTTCTTTTTTTAAAACGTCAGTTGAAGCTTCAAATTAAATTTAAATATGTAGGGTCGTATTCCTAAATCAGCCGTTTTATTTCGTGGACAAAAAAAATCGCTTATTTAACATGACAACTTGAACAATATTTCTTCATCTGACTCGAAGACATGCATAGATTTGCTGTTAGAAATACTGCTTACACGCAATGGAGCTCTCCTGTGTAACGGGTATTTTTCTTCTGCTTTTGTAGTGGCAGGTGAGAAGTCCAATGTGTGAAGGGTTATATCTTGAAAATTAAGCATAATTATGTACTCATTGCTTGCGAATTACTATTTTAAAATTATCTTAACCCGATCATAGAGAAACAATTTTGCACTTGGGTTAGTTTTTAAATGTTTGAAGAGGCCGTTAAAGACTTTCACGTTTCGGAAATCTATGTTCTCGCTATAGTCTTATGTTGTCCATGGTTAAAGTGTGTATTTATGTGTATGTACATGTGCGTGCGCGTGTGCATGCTCTTGTTTGGTGAGAGTACTATTTCTCCTTTTCTAACCCCTACTTCAAATACAGCAATATACAACCTTTAACCCAACCCCAAACCTACAAAATGAGCTTAAACCTGAAAGTAATCACCGGTTATGGAAGTCTAAATTTAAGTTAGGTACCACAAGGATACACGTTCGCTACACACCCATATACACCCAATTAGGCTCCACCCCAACCCTCACACATACAGCAATACCCACACGTTCTTTATCATTCTTCTTACACACAGAAAGCACAGACGAGCGAGCATTGAAACCACCGCACAGTAGCCATAGTGAGTACGGGTGGTAGCTAGCTATTTGATTCATATAGTGACCTAGATTTTCTATCCCATCATTGTTGTCATCCCCATAAATTCTAGATCTTTCTGGTGCTCCGTACACACAGGCAACAGTTCAAAACAGGCTTACCTATTTTAAGAAAAATAAATTTTTTTGCTTGCTTTTAAGTAGTTTAATATGCGAAGACACAGTTTTATGAATACAACCAGGTACACCAACATTGAGTCTCTGTTCACCTAAAGGATAAGTACTTCGATTTCACTCAACTGACATTACCAAGTCTCCAATAAGGCAAAGATCTTGAACTTTCTCCAAATACTCTCCAAATGACGGGATTTCCAGTTTATACCTAAGTCCTTGTACATTCCATGACATTATCTTATACACTATGACCCTGGGTGTCAAGTCTTCCGAGGTGAAGATTTCAGGCTCACTTTCCTCCAGTTTTTGGCGTCTAGAAAGAGCTTTTTCCTTATCCTTGAAGTTAACAATGATAGGATGGGAGACCCTACCACCTCTCAGACGGTGGGCTCTCTCTATTTCTATGTTGTCTTCAACATTTGGGGGAAAATGCATCACGCCCTGAAAAGCCTTTATAAAATCGTTAAAGCTAGGGTGCGCTCCAAAGCGGATCTTTCGGACTTTTTTCATTGTCCAAACGGTCTAAAACAAGGAGAAATAACTAGCCCTATACTCTTCTCCTTGCTTATAAATGAACTAGTACGAGACATAGTCGAGAACGGAAAACATGGCATTCAGCTTCTTCCGGATCTTCTAGAAATCTTTATTTTACTGTTTGCAGACGATATCGTATGTTGTCCAACACCGCCAGCGGTCTACAAAACCAATTAAATGTACTCTCTAAAAGCGCGAAAGCACTAGACCTTACAGTGAACCTTGGAAAATCTAACATAATTGTGTTTAGAAAGGGTGGGTACCTAGCAAGCAGAGAAAAATGGACTTATAATAACAACGCGTTGAAAGTAGTTAACTCCTATAAATACCTGGGCCCATTCTTTACTACTAAGCTGTCATTTTCATCTGCCTTCAGAGACCTAACAACAAGAGCAAAAGTAGGGATTGTCCAAATTTTCAAAACTCTTTGGAAAATCCAAGACTACACACCCGATCTTGTACTTTTTGATAGCCAGATAAAGCCGTTGCTCTTATACGGATCAGAAATATGGGGCTTAAAGAGTAATCTCCCAGTAGAAATGGCACATACTTTCACCTTAAAAAAATTACTAAATGTCAGCTCAAAAACCCCAAACGATATGATCTACGGTGACACGGGCAGATTTCCCCTCTGTGCATTCCAAAACCTCTTGCATCCGATACTCGTTACGCTTGACAAGGCTTGACTCCAGGAGACTTCCACGCAAAGCATATAATATGTTGGCTGAGCTTCATAATAGAGGGAAAGCATGCTGGGTGTCTGAAGGTCGTGAGACTCTGTACTATGGGGACCCAAGAGGGGAATTTTCTTAAATTTGCTATTTCTAGCTATACATTGCAATGTATACTTATAGAATGCAATGTATAGCTATACATTGCGTTTTATACTTATAGATTGCATTTTATATTTATACAATTCATTCTATAATTATATATTGCATTCTATAGCTATAAATTGCATTCTATAAGTATAAAACGCAATGTATAGCTATACATTGAAATGTATAATTATACATTGCGATTTATAGCTAGAGAGAGAAAACCCGAAGTGTTTCATTTATGTTATACTCAGAAGTTGCTATCCAATTCATTTTATATCGCATTTAACTCGTGCCTGTATGTATGAATTGGATAGCAACTTCTGAGTATAATATATGGAGGAGATCAGTCCACAGAGAGGCAGAGACAGCTGGCATGACATGGTCCCAACTAGAAAAGAATGCCCAGAACCGGGTCCGTTGGCGGGGTGTGGTTGCGGAATAAGAAGAATACCCAGTCTGACCTACAAAAATACCTCGACCTCAATAAAACGCTTGAAGTCTATGTCAAACAAAACGGGAAAATACGATGAGCGTATAATCAGTGATCTGAACTCCGCATGTAATGATCCCAATTCTAGAACTTTTTGGCAAATTGGTTCGACAAGCCACGATCGTGGCTTTTCCGGGTAGCACGGGCAAGGCGATTTTCATTACTTTTTATTGCAAAGTTCAAGTTTTCTCTTTTCCAAAAATGTCTAGGTTTCTTGGTCTAATGTTTATCTCAGAGCAGCAATAATAAAAAAACAAATTTCACCCACTGTCGTCTTCGCAATCTTCAGTTATAAGCCAGCCATTGTAATGCTATATTTTTATATTGAACCAAGAGGATTAAAGCTCTTAGAACAAATGGTTATAATGATCACAATGAAACAGCCCCCAGACATGATTTCTTTAGAGGTCTCCTAAATATAACACAAACATCGTGTGATACTGACTTTGAGGTAGAGGTTGAAAGCTCGTTACTTGATCATAATAATGGAAACTGTGAGAAATGTTTAAATTTTAGTGCAAGCGCTCAAACTTAGAAGAGGAAATGTCCCACTCGGAAATACTGGAAGCTACTCGTTGCTTTAAAAAAAAAAAAACCTGGACTTGATGGTTGGTCTTCTGACCTTTTTTATGATTGCAGATAATATCCTCGTGAGAGTTCTACACCGCCTCTTTAATAAAGTGTTTGCAATTGTTTGGTCCAAAACTTTACTTTCTAGAAAAATTTTGTAGCAAATGTGGATGTCATGAACCAGCAGGTTCAAGGCCAGGACAACATCGCTGAAGCTGGGGTAGAATAATTATAGGGGACAGCGGTCAGTCAAAGGCGGTCAGGAGTTGAATCCTTTCAATCAGATTTTATGCCTTGACAGGCCGCGGTGATGGATGTGAGTGATTTAGGTCTTCGGACAGGGGGTAGGAAGTTTAGAGTATAGCGCGGCTGGTTGTAGTGGACTTACAGTTAATATGGATAAAACAAAAATATTAGTCTTTAACAATTGTGACTTTATTAACGATCGCGTAAACTGCTACTATGGAAAGATCACTGTAGAACCTAGCTATAATTATTAAGACCCGAAAGTGGGACAAATGTACTGATAATTTATCAGGAAAAGCATTAAAGTCCTTTTTAGGGGAATCAAGAAGCTATATTTTAGATTAAAGACCCCCCCCCCAACAGACATAATCTTTAACATATTTGATACAAAAATAAAACCTATTTTTCTGTATTGTTCTGAGATTTGGAGATATACAGTACAATGATACGGAGAAAGTTCAAATAAAACTTTGTAAATTAATTTTAAACGTTGGTAGGGATGTTAAAATGATATAGTCATGGGTGAATATGGAAGGTTTCCTTTTGTATGTGATTCGTTTATAAGAATTATCCGATACTGGTGCAGATTTCAGGTACTCAAAACAATGTTACAATATAAGGCTGCAAGATTTAACTTAGGCTAGAATTTTAATGTCTAACCATCGCTTCGGGTTTGTATGGAAATTGCAGACAGTAGCAGTCTTGCTATAAAACAGTAGTCCTTAGATATTTGTATAACACAATCGTACCAAACTCCTGTGCTATTCATTCTCATGAAGATTGTGATGGCTCCGAACTTTGAGAATGTCAACTTAACGAAATTTATAAATGCTAAATAGTACAATGTAAAATTAATACCGCGAGTAATCAGACGATTAGTGTACCGAGAGCATGGACGAGTGGGATGCAGGTTACACCTTGTGACTGAAACAAAACGGGTTCATCCAAGCTATTTGCTTTGAATCACTTTTAAGAGTTGGGGAGAGGGTGAGCGTCGATGAATTAAAATATATGCATGTGTACTCCTTGCGCTCATGCTTGTCTGCGATGTCTGCTGACCGTTGTTTAAAATTAATGCATCCATGTGTGCATGTAATGTGGTATCTGTGTAGTCAGTGTGGAATCTGTGTATGGGCGCGCATATGGTATTTTTTGTGTTCGCGCGCGCGCGCGTGTATATATATATATTGTGTGTGAGGGCATGCTCGTGTGGGGTGTGTGCGCGTTCGTACATGTTAACTGTGTCTGGCATTTTCTTCATAGTCCATACTAGGTCCGTCAGACCCCGCAAAATAGAATCCGGTTCTCTCCTGTCTGTAGCTCGATCCGGTCGCAGCTCAGGAACACACACACACACACACACACGTGACCACTCATGTCTGAGCGGGAACTAGCTGCTGTCCGAAAACGAAGAAATCGCCTAATTGTGTTCAGTGTTAGATCCAAATGAATCCCTACGTTGAACACACGTTCACGAACTTTAACATTAACACGAATTTTTTTTCCCCACAAAAGTATTTTTTTTTTTCGCTTTATGAACTGCTTTGAAGAAGAGTAGGCGAAATAACTTTCCGCAACAGTACACCCAGACTCTCCGGTAAGCAGGGTCAACAAGCTGTGACAAGCCGGCCGCGACTGTGATTGTGTGTACACTTGAATCTGTGCGCAGTGACCCTCGTCGGCTCTCCTCAATTATCAGCTCGTAGCTTTCAATATGACCGACTTTCTCCCACCCTCAACCCCATTTCACTTGCTTACCGATGGAGAGACTTGCTGGTTGGATGGGTTATTTGAAAGAAGAAAAAAAATCGGTTCACCTCATGGGATTTCTATCAAGATGGTCTGCTCCCTCATTTCTACTGTGGTGTACTCCGGTTTTTTTTTTATTATTATTATTCTTTTGAGTTCCTTAGTGTGTGTGTGTGTGTGTGTGTGTGTGTGTGTGTGTGTGTGTGTGTGTGTGTGAGAGAGAGAGAGAGAGAGCATAGGGATGTACTGTAGCCAACTGTTAAAGATAACACTGTTTTGTGTGTGCTACACAATTATTTTATTCAGCCAATCATACCTCTCTCTCTCTCTCTGTAACAAAAACACATCTCATTCATTATTATCAGCTCGGCACGAACCGTTTTATGATGGCACCGATAACGCTTATCGTGACAAAAGTGTGAACGAGATCATACTCCACTAAATCGGTTTACGTTATCTTTAAAGACCAACCTGAATGGTTTGCGATGTTTGCCTATATCGGTAGATACAGGCGATATGAAACTAACCTGTAAATTTTAACCTCCAAAACCCATCCGTTAATTAACTATTCGCTACGAATCGCACTTGCGATCAACAAGCGTCGCTAACAGTGTATACGTCACACTAGTGCACCATTCACAACACTGGCAGCCGTCAACACCAAACAAACAGAGAGAGAGAATGAGCGACAGCTCGGGTTATTGGGAGGCTGAAAGTCTGTATTTCTCGTGGTTCTGAAAAACTGCTACTTTAGCACGAGAAAAGCAGACTTTAACGTCCGAATAATCCTAAATGTCGCTCATTCTCTCTCTCTCTGTTTGGTGTTGACGGCTGTCGATGTTGTGAATGGTGCACTACTGTGACGTAGTACACTGTTAACGGCGCTTGTTGATCGCAGGTGCAAATCGCGTACTTTGCTAGCGAATAATTAATTAACGGATGGGTTTTGGAGGCCGATAGTTACAGGCTATGTTTATATCACATATATCTACCGATATCTGCAAAAAACGCAAACCATTCAGGTTGGTCTTTAAACCAGCGAAAGTAACTAGTCTTGTGAGCGTCCCTTGTCGGAAACATCTCCACTCATGAAAACTATTTCGTAAGTTTCTTCTCTCCGTTAAGCTTCATGCTAGGTAATGCTAGGTAATATGATAACTCATTATGCTTCTCTAAAGTCTGAATTGATAGCTTCAGCATGTGAACTTGCACTGCCTATGCCTTCGGTCACGATCGGGCAGAGGGCCCGTTACGCGCTTCGTGTCTACGATCTAAAACGAGGCCAGTGTCCATCCTTATGCTGTGCGATCTTTTCTGACTGTCGTTCGGTGCTGACCGACGTTACTTCCTGCCGAAGCTTCAATCAAAACGAAGTCAGGAGTAAAAACGCGGCGGAAGTTTCGGAAACCATCGTTTGTCTGCCTACGTGCCACGTTGGCGTAGTAGACAAGACAGCTCGACCCGTCAGTCTGAACCGCCAGAGACTGGTCTTGATCTGTTTGCTGCAGCAGCGCTCGTTCCCTTCATTGCGTCATTTGCACATGACTGAAGCTGCGTGCACCTGCACTGGAGCCTACTAGGAACACATTTAAGCCCGCCGTACCGCCGTACTGCCCTCCGGCCCCGGATCTTGAACTGTCGCTGTTCGCGTACAAAGCTTGATGTGTTGTGACACACTGCGTTATTTAAGCTCCGGACGCGGGGCCTTGCGGATCTCCTTCCACTCAGGTAGTGCACGTTGGCCTGCGCATGCCACGCCGGATTAACACTGCCATATTTATCTGCCTCACGATTCCTTCTCTTCCCTGAGGACAGAACAATAATTTTTTTTTAAATTTTTAGGGAGTGGTCAAAAGTCTATCAGCAGACGATAGAAGAAAGGATGGAGTGTGAACGCTACTCACAACGCGGATTTTTCGAAGGGCAGTGGAAGTCGCTGTGCGACCACAGCACGTGCGAGAAGCTCCAGGTCTCGCCGGACAGCTACTGCTTCTGCATCAACTGTCACCTGAGCCGCGACGCCAACCACAACGCCATCCTGTCCCAGAATGGTGCCAGCTACGACTGCTTCCGCCGCGCGCTGCTGCAGGCCGACCTGACCATCGAGAGCAACGGCGATCAGAAGGCGTGCGGGACCCTGTCGATATGCCCGGTGCAGCAAGAGTTCTTCCTGCTGCAGAGAGTTCTGAGAGAAACCGGTCTGCCGCCCACGGTGGACAGGAGGGACGACCCCAGATGTCCGGCAGGGAACGAAATCACGATTGTCTACCTCGCGGAGCTCCAAGAGAGCCAGGCGCCGTTCTTTGAGGGTAAATCACTCATTTTGGTATTATGTATTATTATCACCCCTGTTTTGTCTTTTTTTCTTTGTTGGTCATCGCCGTCGTCTTTACTGTCGACTTCGCTGTCTTTATCATCTTTCTCATCATCTTTATCGACGTCTTTATCATTTTCATCAAGATTATCTTCATTTTTCGGCAGAACTTTGATATGGGGGGGGGGGAGACGTGACATAGGGCGGTCTATGTTATTTTGTCAGAGGTTTGGGGTTAGGGTTTGGGGTAGGGTTAGTGTTAGGGTTAGTTTATTAGGTACATTTGGGCGGTTGAGTGGAGCGAGCAGACGACGAGTGCCGCGAGCCATTTCTGTTATGGCCGTCGTGTCCCCCCACCCCCTATATCAAAGCTGTACCCATTTTTCTTGAAGAAATGATGGGACTATCCTTTAGCTATTTATATCCTCAAGTGATTTTTCTTCCCCCGACCTCCACTCCTACCCACACTCTTCTTCCTCCATCTCTCCCTTTCCTTTGATACTGATTTTCCTTATAGCGACTGGCATTCCACCCTTATAAAGCCCTGTGTGTGTGTGTGGTTGTAAAGCGCTTCAAGCCCGGCTGGAACTTGTAAAAGGAGTAACACAAGTGCGATTTATTTAGTTATAATGGCTGAATGAACAAACACCCAGCGTCAGCCCCTTGCGATCATCCTTGCGTCGCAAATTTTATCCAGGATGCTTGCACTGTTCGTGAACCGCTACGTGAACCGGCAGATCGAACCACACCGCACCCCTCCGCCCGCTGGTTTGTCGGCTGTTTTTCAGTTTAAGCAGCTTATAGCTTCGTGTCCTACTGCTCTATTTCTCTAGGGGAGGGGGCGTGGCAAGGAAAGTCATGTGGAAAATGTTCGCATTAAAACAAGGAAACAAATCTCCGCAAAAGAACTTTACATAATGACGCTATTCGGCTAAAGTTTGGTAATTTGCGAGATATGCGTCGATTCCATGGGCTGTATTATTATTATTACTACGATTATTATTATTAGTATGATTATTGGCTCAGTTTCGATAAAGAGTGCGAATGAGGGGCGAATGGTGCACACAAGACAGTAGGAATGCTGGGCGGGATTATGAAAATGAGTGTGATCATTTATTTTATCTTGCATAGGCCACGTGATCGTATGCGTCCAAAGAAAGTGTTTGTGATTTCATCATTTTTCTTCTTTCTTTTTTTTCATTTTTTCTTTTCCTGCGGATAATACGAAGTCATCTGCTCCTGCCGAAGATGGCGTGCGTAGGAGCTGTTTGAGTACATTGAAAGGAGAACAAGAATTCCTTAAGTAGTAAGCTACCGCCTAAAGGATTCTGATGCATTTTTCGAGTTCCTTCGCCGCACCTATGGTTTGCGTGGTGTTACAGAAAAGTTCAGCATTGGGTGCTTTAAAGGGATTCTCACTTCTAAATACAAACATTTGGGATTAGTTTAAGTGTTAAATCAAGACCCTAAATATATCGGACATTCAAGCCACATCAGGGTTGTTTAAGTGTAATTCGTCGTTGAAGGCGAGAAATTGTGCTGGTTTCCGAAGATTAACGAGCAGTCGCCGAAGCAGCCCGAGCGCACGGAATTCCGAAAGTGTGACGCAATTATTAGCAATAACAATGACAGACTTGCAAACTGGGGATAGCGCCACATAATCAGCTAAAAAGGGGGCAAGAGCCTCGATTTCGATTTGTGGGGGGTTTCCCCCGGCTGATGACGCTACTTGTCTAAGTGTCAGGTTCACAAATCGAACTCGAGGCTCTTGCAGCCTTTTCAGTTAGCGATCCAGACGTTACGCATTTCAGTCGAAGTTTTCGTATAGATGCACATCAGCAGAAGCGAAATAACAGTAAAAATCGTGAAACTTAGTAGTATTTTTGTCATAATTAATCGCACTTTTGAGTCTGAATATATGGATGAGAATCCCTTCAAACGGAGATATTGGTCACGATGACATTGAACAGAAGTGAGCGGAACCGAACAGATTGAACAGAGGAGAGTGGGGCGTGGAGCTATACCTTCAATGAGCTGCCTTTAATGAGCTCTCCTGTTCGTGACGATATGTGTGCCGACAGCAGGTATACAGAAACCACGTGATCGATTTAAGCCACTCGAGCTGGACGAGGGTGTTGCAGTTTACCTGTGGTGCAGCGAGGAGCTTGGGCTCAAGAATCGGTAACCATAGCTACGTTTCTTAAAGAGCGAGACGAAAGTATAATCTTTTCGTGAAATCCATAGAAAGTCTTATTTTTGAATGTTTGGAATTGTATTACCCGATTCATGTATTGTTTCTTACTTTTCAGGAAATCGCCAAAGCCCAGGCAGCTTTCTCTTGTTGCTGACGATATCATGGGTGTCGCGAAAGCAGAGTGCCGACGACCCGTCATTCTTTTCACTCTTGGTGCACACGGCCATCACGGCCGACGCCGGCGGCCAGACCTTCTTGGACAGCTTCGACCCGCCGCGCCGCGTCACCTACGTCATCAACCACCTGGACGGCTCCGGCACGGACGGCCTGCGCTACGAGGGGGAGAAGCTGGTTACCTTTGACCTGGAGTGTCCGATGGCCAGCTCGCCCAAGCTCAGCCGCCGCACGGACAACAAGCTGCTGACTCGCATGATGTGCGCGGCTTCCGGCGTGCAGCATCCCGTGACGCTGGCCTTGCTGCCGCAGCACGGCATGGCGGTCTACGACAACATGTACGAGGCCATGCCTAACATTACCGTCCACACGCGGCCGGCGACTGGCATGACGTCACAGTGGCTCGAGTCGCTCGTGGAGAACTACTTGGCGCAAGAGGCCATGAAGCCCTACGACAAGGTCAGTTTGTGGTTCGGGCTGAGACTAGAGAACAGGTGATCTAAGACGGCTTTTCTTTAGAATTATACACACAAAACTAAAAGTTTGAAAATGAGTTAATTTGTCTTGTAGCCCGGTGGCAGTCTCTAGATGTGTCATCTGTTTACAGGGCTGACTGCCTTGCCGTGATATGGCCTTAGTTGTTGGGTTGACGTGAAACACCAATTCCCCCCACCCCTTCCCCGGTGGCAGTATAGGCGGTGGTGTCAGTGGCCCTCAGTGTCTACGGAACGGGATGAGACGAGTCACGTTATAGGCAAAAGGGAATCCAGGCTGAAGATTGAGTGTGCGTGTGTGTGTTTGTATATGTGTGTATGTGTGTGTGTGTGTGTTTACTTAAAAGTCATGCACGCAAAAAGAGAGCTTTTAAAAAAAAAACGGTGGGGGGAATTGGTGTTTTACGCCGAGCCAGTAACTAAGGCTATATGACGGCAAGTCAGTCAGCCAGCCCTGTAAACAGATGCCACATGTATAGAAAGAACAGCGTGCCCGAGGTGAGAGCTGAACCCAGGACAGCCAACCTTTACTGTAATGGTGACAGGCGCTAACCGTTGCGCCACCGGGCCGCCCTTAAAAAGTGGGGAGAGAGGGTAAACTAAAGGGAGAGAAAGCCGTGGCAGGATATAAAAAGATCGAAAATAGGAGGTCTTACATGTTTCTCTTTACAGTTGTGCATGCAACAAATAAGTAACAAAATAACCTAGGGATCATAGAGGTGAAATCCATAATTATTTTACCATGTTTAGGGCCCAGTTCGTTGGCTCTGCTGCCTTGTTTCTCCTCTACTAAATCAGGTTGTTAAAGGGCAACACCAGTGCAACATTTTTTTTATGATCGGGTTCAAATAATTATTCCCAAAATATAATACATAATTATGCTTAATTTTAAAGATGACAGCCTTCAAACATCGGCATTCTCAGTTTCTCACCTGTCACTAGGAAAACAAAAGAAAATTACTCTCTTACGCTGGAGAGGTCCATTGCATATAAGTAGTATTTGTAACAGCGAGTCCAGCAAATCTATGCATGTCTTCTAGTCAGATGAAGAAACATCGCTCAGATTGTCGTGCTCGAGAGGCGATTATTGCCCAGAAAATGAAACGGCTGATTTTGGAATACAGCCCTACAGGTTTGAACTTTATTAAGCAGCTTCGACTGAAGTTAAAAATAAAAAGGTCCAAACGTTCACTTGAGAGACTGGTAACTAAATCATCTCCAGATCAAAATTTAATGGGCAAAAATCACGGCCGTTGCAGTGTCTACGTTGTATTATTGATTCTCTGTTACTAGGTGGACGCATTTTTCATGTGTATTATTGCTAATAAAATAAAACACATTTCAAATGTGCATTTGTTTAAGATAAACTCCTGTAATTTTGTCGTCATATGGTAAATTTCCATCATTGAAACTTTATTTTATTGTTACAACCGACTGCAGATAATAACTTTTTTTACCATTAAAAATATAATAACATTATAAACACCTTAAAAACTTATTTCTTCCTCATTAAGCTGCATGCAAAAGTTGCTGTTTACTTACTCACACGTTTTCCCGTTTAAGCTCCTCAAATGTTTATCACCATCGATTCTTTTGCAGCTGTTCCAAGCACACACATCAGTGGTGACCTCACACTGTCAGTTGTTTTTAACATTGTGTTGGATAAGGATAGACTGATGATGTGTTTGTGACTGCATCACGATGTTACTTGTAGACTAGAATCGTGTAAAAAGCATTGTTGCTGCGCATCTGGTGCTTGACCTTTGATTAAGCTTTTTACCAGCAGTCGTAGTTGGTTTTAACAGCTCGTGCTTTTGTATCGTTGGCACTGCTGTAGGAAGATCACTTCGTTTTACTAGAAGTTCAAGATTTGCCTGTAGTGGATAATAATCGTTTCTAACATGTTTTGAGCAATTTCTTGAGTACGGTGTGAGGAAGAAGTTTGCACGGCACGTTTGAACAAAGCAGAGACCTGTATAATTCTATACATCTCTGGACAAATTTAATCCACTGGCGTTTGTAGCCAGTATCTTTAGGAACTTACTTCATCTGAGTATCGAAGAGAACCTTCAGCAACAGCACATTGCGTCCTGGTTTGTTTTCTTTTATCGAAGATTGCATTCTTCCTCTTCCAATTTATCTTATGCAAACGACGCTATTTTTAGAAATCCCACCATTTCGTCACTTCCTGTTTTCGCGACAAATCTAGGTGTGATTAATAAAAGCACATTAATATAATATTTTCGTGCCTCTTCGTCATAAAACACCATCGGAATATGTTTTTGTGATACTTTATGCTTCATCTCCAGCTATTTTCGCCGAGCGCTCATGGTGTCCTTTACAGGTTGACTTTTTCACCTCCGTTGCAGGTGGTCGTAAAACCGTTTGGCCCTCTCTGGAACTGTTGTAAAGGTGTGTCTTTCCACGACGTTCACGACGTGAATTCTATCATTGAAGCGGTCCTAAAGCTAGAGAGCCGTATCGACCGAAATGATGGCATCCTGCTGGACTCCTTCCACAGAGTCTTCAAACCTTCTCCGCTCACCAACATAGGCCGGCACGCATTCAACCCGGAAGGTCAGCTTGGTGTCCAATGTGTCGGTGGCTATCATCTTGTGCTTGGTGTCTCTCTTTTACTCGCTCGCTCACTCTCTCTCCCTCTCTCTCACAGACACGTACACAGACGCAGGCACACACACACACACTGAGACGTAGACATACACACGTACGCACACAGACACGCACAGACATACAAACTGACACACGCACGCGCAAACACTCTGGCACATACACACGCACGCAGACGCGCGTACACACACGCGTCCCCTCGCGCGCGCTCACACATACTGACAGATACACACAAGCACACTGGCTATGCGAAATGTTTTCTAAACTGCCTCGATTGCTTGACGATTTATTCACAATTCGTCGACCTAGAGACTGCAAATAATTGCACGTGCTCAGTACTGCATACAATTACATTTATTCCAGTTTAGATCGCAGCTTGCTGCTTGTCTAACGCTCAGTAAGGTGCTGTCAAAATTAAACACGATAAGAAATATGCTGCAAAAGTAATTTAATGGACTGGTGGCATGCAAATCTGAAATATATGCAATGATGGTTGACACCTCTTCCCTCCCCCTATTGCCTGAAGCTGAATCGCGCACCAGCAAGTTGTAAAATAAACTTTGAACGCTTCAATAAATGCGTCGCATGTCATGTGTGCAGTTATTAAAACATCGTTAACGCAAAGGTAGAATATAACCTTGGCAAGCTAGCTTCCTTGCAATTTCTCACCTTAGCCAGTTTAATCAACCAAACACGAAACCGTCATGACAGAAGCTTGAAACGAGTGCTGCAATTTGAGCAGCTTTGAAGCGCAGCAGTGGGGTAGTAGAGTATTAAGCCATCTTGTCTTCATTTTCATCATAAAAAGAAATTTTTGCGTGTTGCTCTTCACTCTTCGTCAAGAGGTGGCTTTCCCATCACATCTGTGGACACCTAAGGCTAAATCAGCAAGAATATAAGAAAATAAACTGATGACGTCAAATTTTCATAACGGGACAAAAACTACTCGTTATTTATTTTGTTGTTGTTGTTGTTTTGATTTAGTTCCTTTTTGTTTCATATTGTTTTGCGTGCAGGGGGAGAAATATTCAATATCGGCAGCAAGATCTAATTTTGAGTGTTTATTATGATTCCATCATTGCAACTATTTCATAAATAAAATGTTCGTTTCTCTTACCCATTATTGTCAGGGAGGGACCTCAGCTTCAGGATTCGAGCTATCGTGTGCCGCACTCCACAGAACGGGGCTCGCATGACGCAGGTAAGTCGACTCACTGGGCGGTAAGTAAAGCACTTCTCGCCGCTCTCCAGGTATGTCCTTAACAAAAGGGCAGGACAGGGAGCACTTTACACAGACTGAGATCTGTCATCTTTTAATTTCCTTTAAGGAAATCAATCGTCGCCTGGAGGCTGTGAAATGCTTAACATAAATATTTAACAGTAGCTCAAAAAAGGCTGTGATAAACTTAAATAAATAGCTTGAAAACAGTGCAAAGTTTATAACTTACAATCTTGTAAGTCATGCAATGAAGATCGAAGGTCGCTAGTTCCACCCCCATCCACTCTTCTTTTTATCTTTCTTTATGAAGCACGCTCTTTCGCTGATTGGTTTTTTAAAAGGTACAAACCTGAGTTGATTGTCACCGGTGCTTCGGTTCTAGGTGTTCACAGGTGTGGCCAACGGTGGCGCACCTTTCGGCGGCTCGGAGACGATCGGCACGTCACTGGACGTTACGCTGCAGCGTTGGGGCCTGACGGACCCGCTGCAGCGACAAGAGGTGGCGGACAACATGAAGCAGTCGTCGGAGAGACTAATGCTGACGCTGATCAAGCTGGAGGAGAAGCTGAGCGCTGAGGAGCGGGGAGGGGTGGCCGCGCAAACCGAGATGATCGGTGAGGAAGATGGCGTGTCTGCCCTCCAACTGTTGGTAAAAGTGGGCTCACAGCACGGCACACCGGGGTGTTTACTGCATAGTTCTGACGTTCCGTACTTCTAACATTGGACTAGATAATTATTTTTCCCTTAAGTCAGAAAGGGTGTGGGCCTTTATGTATATTTCTTAAAACTTCATGTTCCTGTTCTAATTTTATAATCAACAGAATTTTTGTATTTATCAAGTGTGCAGAGATATGTTTTAATCGCAGTAAGGCTCTTCTACCCGCTGCTCAGTGCACGTGTGTGCTGGGTTGCATACGTGGTCTTTAAAATAATTCTTAAACAGCTGGTCTGCTTTGCAAAGAGTGGTGGGAATAGTCGATTGCCACTTAAGATCGGTGATTTATGGTTCTTTTTCATCCACACCAGAAAGTTTTGGAAGTTAAACCATAAAACCTTAAGAGCTGTTGTTAGTCTATTGTGATTGTGACTGCTATGATAGGGCAAAGAGGCAACGAATGAGAGACACTTATCCAGTAAATCAAGGTCCGTGGTGGAAGGGAGCAATTGAGTAACGACGCATATTTTAGCAGTACTCTAGTGCCTTCGCCGCTTGGGAAGGCTACCTTAATTTTACCGCAAAACCAAAAGGCTTATTCTAGCAACACAGTGTACCAGCCAACCATCTAGAAATTATATTGAAATACGCATTCATTATTTGAGAGCGTGCATGCGTGCGTGTGTGTGTCTCAGGACTGGACTTTATACTGACCAGCATGAACGGGATCATAACGCCCTTGGTTATCGAGGTGAACGCCCACGACTGCCTGTATGCGAGTTCTCTCTATGAAGCCTCAAACAGAGAGGCCAGGGGTCAAGCCACCCGAACCTTGGTGCAGACGATGATCGCGCGGTCTCAACGCTTCCTCATGAAAAACAAAGTGGTGCTGGTGTTGGGGAGCGGAGGCTTCACCAACAGGACTTTGTGGAAAGATGCCCAAGACTTTGGGGTGAAGGTTCGTGGTAAATTCAGTTTGGATGAATTTTTACTTTTACGGAACTCATCCCGTCAACCTTTAAGGGTTTCTTATCAGAACAGTTATGATATGTCCCCCAAATCAGATCTCGTTTCAGGCATGTTTTCTGCATGTTTACAGGGCCTCCTGAATACTTTCTGGCTTGTAAAACACTCATTCCTACCCTCCCCACCTCTACCCCGCTCTTTTTTACAGTATTCTTCCCTCCCCTATCTTACGTTTTAATGACGGATAAATGTCTCTTTATTTTCTTGACTGCTTTCGTTTTACACCCTCATCTTCAGATAGTTCTGGTGGACTCGAACTTAGACCACTTCGCCCGCGAGCATGTTCATAGGTTTCTCTCCTACAACCTGAGCGACCACACGCGCGACCGCGAGCACGCTGACGTCATCGCTCGCCGCGTGAAGGCGGACGTGGAACGCGTGCACGGATGTCTGGCCGGCGGGGCGGACTGCGTCCCACTCGCCGCCCTGGTGGCGGAAGGACTGGGCTTAACGCATGCGCCGTCCTACAATTCCGCCGTGGGGGCCACCAAGGGCCTGATCATGAAAGCCCTCGGGGGGAACTACTGGCCCCCGCACCACTCTATCCCCTACCTGTACGCCAGCCCCTCCGTGCGCGTGACGTCACCTGAGGACCTGGTGCACGCCGTCAAACAGGTAAGAGTGGGATAGAAAGGGAGGGGGGTGAGGAGGTGAGAATGGAAGGGGGCGAGGTACTAGTAAAGTTACGGTCAAAGAATAAGGGGAAGCGGATAGCCGAGCGGTTAGAGCGCTGGCGTCAATACCCGAGTAATGTAGCATGTGACCCTCCCAATCGACCCAGCTGGCGGTAATGGGTACCTGACTCAACAAAGGGTTGAGGTAATGCAGCGAGGGAGAGGAGATGGGTACCCCCATCAGGCGATAGCTGGCCTCGATGAAAGTGATGTCTCTAACACCTCGCTCTCCAGAGAACTGAAAAGGTTAGGGGACGACCTTTACCGAGGAGTAAACGGCTACATGGTTTGTTTTCTTATATCTGTGGTTTGATGAAGAACGACTAAGACAGACGTAGACCTGCCTACTTCTACAGATCTTCCGTAGCCGCCACGGATTTAGACACTCACTACAGTAAGCTGTAGAAAAATATAGGGATTTTCGATTACCAAAGCTACGAATATTCGAATAATGCTTTGTGTTCTAAAGATTGGTTTGCTTAATTAAAGCAGCACTCGTGTTGTAAGAGTGCAATCACTGGTCGTGTCAATTCACGTCTGTCAAACGGAAATTGTCGATTTGAATGGGGTTTGTGTTTTGAAAAGTTAATTAATATTTGCATAATTCACAAATGGTGGTCATGTCATTTGAGGCAGTAGATTGAATACGACTGACACTGAGGCAGAGAAAGGATGGAGGAGTAGTGAAACTCAAACTCATATGCGCATTCTTATAACAAGAAAACGATTGCAGAATTGTATTTCGTAAAGCTCTCTCAATTATCGAGCAGGACGGTCATGTGCAATTGTTTTCATGTACATTCCACAAAGTGGCTCGTGATGAAGACTCTGCCCGTGAGTCGTGATGCTTAAAATACAATCATTACAGGGTTTGTCACATGACCTTGTGGGCAGGTTCCGCTGCCGGCCGTTCTGCGGCTGGAGCACGACCTAGCGACCGGAGTTGCGCGGCACGTCAAGACACTGCAGGAGGCCAGGGCCTTCATGCAACAGGCCCAGAACGCGCTACTCTACGACAAGGACACCTCTGACGTGGAACTGGGCCCTGCACACGCCTTCGTGCTGACGAGCAGCCTAGAGGGCACGGACCACGACGTCTGCATCGTGGTGTTTGAGAGCCAGATCATGGCCGCCTTCGTCTCCGACAGGGGTCCGCCACGGCTGCCTTCATACTCCGAGACCACGGCCGCCATGCCGTCTGTGTTGTGCAAGGGTAAGCTAATCCGATTTTTATTTTTTTGCTTTTACATCTTCACTTCCAGAGGGCCTAGAACCGCCATGACACATTCTAGAAACCGGAAAAGGGGTTGGGGCTAGAGTATGGATTATTAGATATTTCTGCTGCAAACTTTAACCTCCTGACGTCACATACCTCTCTAACCTTTAACTTTCTTTTCCGATTTGTATATCATGGCATCCTATAGCTTCTCAAAGTAATAATAATAATGGTGTGAGCTTTTAAAGCGCGATATTCCAGCCAAAGCCAGGCTTTCCGCGCATTACAAACATAAAAACACAAGACAGATAAAATTCCTCTGGCTCTCTCTGTAAATACCAGCTCGTTCTTCTGCCAGATGACATTCATAGATCAAGATGAGACAGATTTATAGTCATTTGACTCGATCAAAATAGAGCAATACTCAAACTCGTCGATCAAATCGTCAGGAGAATATCCAGATGATCTCAAAGTAGAAATTGCAGCACAATGTTGAAACGCAATGTTTGGCACTGATGTAAAGTCTATCTCAGGGACGACGTGTAAGAATAAAGAAACCGTGATGGCGTCAGCCAGAGGATTAACGGCGATGAGAGGGTTGATATAAACAGAGGAATAAATAAAAATTACAGGCAAGTAAACAGTCAAACACAATGCCGATGACATCAGAAAAAGTGCAGTCGGTACAATAGCCACTACAAGCACAACAAATCCAAGAAGAAAACTAAAACGTGGAGAGCTGGTCCCCTCAAATCCTGTTAAGCAAAGGGACACCACTCTTCCAAGTAACATAGTGTCTTAAAATTATTAACGCCCCTGTCACCAGTGATGATGTTTCATTTTCGTGAAGGCTTTCTAGTTTCGAATCTTCGCCATGACACATCGGCTTCTTCACTTGGAACTGTAATCTAAAAGGGCAGAAAAGACGATACCATCTATTGTGCAGACATGAGCTGCTCCGCAAACAACAGTTCTGTTAACAGGTGAAAGGCAGCGCGAACATGCGCTAAACATGTAAAAGGAGTCCACGTCTCACATCCTTAAAGTAGGATGAGAACTACGAGACCCTTCAACACTCTGTCATTGGTAGGAAACCTGATGATGCTGCAGTCCCAGATCCTTCCCAGTAGGACCGTTGCTATTGTCGCTGCTGCGATCCCGATGCGCAATACAGAGTTTATTGTATGGAATAGTATGAAGTACAGCATTAGTTAGGACTGTTTTTAAAGGTAACTATCAAACAAAACGAAACAACATTTATCCGGCGTCTACCAATCCACGTAGATGCAGGTTACCTGGGTCTACTGCACTATTTGAAGTATTGCAAACCTGAATACGAACTGTAACAAAACAAATTAAAAGACGGCCTATGCATGCGTGTAGACCTTGCGACCCGAGGATGACAAAGCAAGGGAGTTCATCTAAAAGGCTAGCTAAGTCCAGTTACCTATTACAGTTACACTTTTATAATAGAATAGGTCGTGAATACATGCAGACTGGCGTGATTGCCCTTAGGTAACGGCACATTCTCACTCGACACACGAAAATCGACCTGCTTTGTCTTTTGTATTTTGAACTTTGTTTCTTGTGCGTCACCACGGCAACCAGTATACAGAACACCATCACCCTCCCCCACCGACTTGCGCGTCCCCTTCTCCCCAAAACCCGACAAGTGACAACAGTGACGACATTTTGGGGTTTCTTTTTTGTTTCCTGCTGCAGAGCAAGAGCGCCAGTTGTTATCGGCAGCTAGGGCGTGCTGCAGTAAGCTGAGCCTGTCCAACGGTGTCTTCAACGTGCAGATGACGATGACGGTGTACGGCCCACGCCTAGTGGGGCTCCGCGCTGATATGGCGGCCCTCCGCTTTTTGCGGGAGTGGGTCCGCGCCATCTACGATGTCGACCTGCTGCATCTGGCGCTGATGACAGCGTGCGGTGTGCGGGCGGAGGCGCCCAACAGCCTGGTGCAGGGTTACGGCAGCCAGCAGGCTCGCCAGGATCGGGGGCAACTGATGGGTATCCTGCTGTACCCGTCCCGACACAGGCAGGCTCTCTCGACCACCGCCACCGCCGGCCACCTGCAGCGTCTGCACGACAAAGGAGGAGTCATCTTCCGGCAGCTGGCGGACAGCTTCGAGGGGGACCCCGCGCACGAGTCGTCGGTGCTGGAGGAGGCGCTGGGCAGCGTGGCCGTGCGGGCGCCGACTGTCCAGGTGGCACGCGCTAAGCTCACGGGACTGTGTGGTGGGTTGGGGCTGGAGACAGAACAGTCCATGACTGAAATGCTGCAAGACTTCTTGACTTTCTGGTAGAGAACTGCACAGATGAAAGCTCATCGTAACTGTCTGATAGAGAACCGAGCCGACAATCCTAGGCGGTCTTTTTATTTTTTCTTGCAATAACCAGCTTAACTATAGAACAGAGGGGTACCACTGAAGGCGCAAATGAACAAGCTCTCCACATCACCAGGCAGTTAAATAATAAATAAATACATTGGAAGAAATGAAAGCAGCGCGAAAGCATAAGTTATGGTAATGCGGTTCAAAAGTTATCAATATTTTAGCCATTATTAGTATCATTGTTGTGTTTGCCTTGTTCACATAACACAGCTTTTATTTACTTTTATTTACTATTATTTACTTATGTACATGTATTCAAGCTTTGGGTGAACTGTTGATTGTGTATAGCTAAAATTTCTCCCTACCCCTCATGTGGTGAATGAATAAAATAAAATGTCAAAAAATGATAAGAACTGAGAAGAGGCAGATATATAGTAGGAAGTGTTTGGTGGTAGAGGGTAGAATGTTGTCAGAATTTAAACCAAAAGTTAATGATACCTGAAAATGAAAAGCTAAAAAGGTCAGATCAATAAAACAATGTACCGTATACATCGATGATCGCTTGAAACGTTCAAACGAAGTAAATTATAAACTGCTGAAAAAATAAGATTTATTTGACTTTCAGTATGACTTTTGTCTGACGTGGATGGCCAACCCTTCGTGCGCTTCGTGACGTTGAAGACGAACGGACTCGTGCCATTGATGCTAAGTACTATAGTAGTACTTGTAGTATTTAGTAGCTTTGGACGTGAAAAGCAAGAATATGAACACTGTTCACGAAGTGAGGGACGGTCTCGGCCAGCTTTGAATTCAGTCGTGCTATCAGCCTATCATACCGGTTATTATACTGGTTATCACACTGCCTATCATACTCTAAGGGGTCCCTTTACAATGTGAAAAAAATCAACATATCAACGATAATTTTAATCACGCTGTCAACGACGTCTTGGAAATAGGTTAATGGAACTCTTTCCGGTAAGGGGGGAAAAAACTCAGTGCAAGGGAAGTTACTCTCACCTTTTAGCAGACGACAATAATAGATTGGGCTACGATGTCGCACGCTACATTTACCCAATTTAGTATCTGTTCTTCGCCCAAATTTGAAGGGGTCCTCCGAACTTTTAATGTGTACTGTACGCAATTGTTTGCGTTAGCAGAAGCCCTGCAGCATATAAAGGTATCGGTGTCAAGAACGGACAATTTCCTGAATGCTACTAGTGCTCCATAAATAAAACCTCCTACTCGGGATCTGTGTCAGGAATACCAACAGTCATCAACCACGGAGATGGTGATTATATTTTTCAATGTTTTTCAACAATTTTTTAACACTCTACCACCTAATTAACTGAACCGTTTTCTGGCACAGATCTGTAACGTGTGAAATGGGCCGCTCGTTCATACAAATTCTTTTGTAAATAAAACAAAGTGAAAACAACAACAACAAAACAGAGTAGTTAGGGGACATAGTTTCCACCTAGCGCATGTTGTTTATACGTAAGTATTCTCCATGCACAAACAGCGCGCTCGGTGCACACACGCGAGCACCACTAGCCCGGACCATCAGCAACTCTAGCGATCTGTATGCGGTTGACGGCAACGGCCACATGAGACGGGGAAAGCTGTGAGACTTGCTCAGACTTCTCAAAGCTTTTCCTGCTGACATCACCCAGATTATACAAGCATAAAATGTGGATCTCACAGTTGTGAACCCTGGGTTCCCTTTGTGAGTTTTCTTGCCGACTCGATGGGATGAATAATAACCGGTGATCTTATATAGCACGGCACCCCTGTCAGAGCCACGTTTTACAATAAATAATTACCTGTCAGTAGAGTAATTAAAGATCACCATTCATTAGATTTGCAACAGTGAGCACTAAACTGTTGGTATCTGCCCCTGGTGTCGCCTGAGATTCTGATATTGCTGCGACTTTGATGTTGTTCAGGCTGGCATCATGCTTCCCTGTATGTTTCTCTTTCTCCGCACGATGGATTTGAAATGCAGCAATTTGGGCGATCGTACGATGTATTTTACATTCACTAGAACCTTGCTGAGAAGTTGCAGGTCTTTTTTCTTTCGTTCGGACACTTGCACACAGTTTCTGAATTCCACCAGAAAATTCGGCTTTTATTAGGTCTTATGTCGATTGTACCCTTAATGAAACGAATGCGAGGTGAAATGCTAGCTCAAGACAGAAACTCGTCTGAATGTGTTGTAAGACTGCAAAGACAGTAAAAATAAAATAACATGTAACAAAACTGTGTATACAGTATGCAATATTTGGATTCGTATACTTATTTGTGGAAACAAATTGTTTGTACTATTAACTAATGTTAGTATGCAACATCTTGCCCTTCCTCCGATAAAAGTTTAGCTCATTAACATTAATGAAATGATAAGCTCACCATTCGGGTTTGTATAATGTGTTTTCTCTTTGCTTACTCTGTGCATATTATTAGATAGGATAAGACTTTATTTATCGTAGAGGGCATATATCTCAGTACTGTTACGTTTACTCATAATTAAACTACTTTTACTCATCGAGTGCCTAGCGCTTTATTAATAGACATATATTTTCATACATGCCAGGCATTTTTATTGCAATTTTATTGAAACATAATGATATATCTAGATGAACGTCTTTTAAGCATACAAAATCATGCGATGTATTTTCCTCTTGGTATCCTTTGAGATAAAGCACTATTACAATGACAAATTAATTGTGTATAACATAATACTATTATTAGCACAAGCTACCGGTGCTTCAGAAAATAGAGTAGCTACAGTCACGATACTTAACACGTATCCCTCTTTCTATAATATATATCTATATTTAATTATAGTTGCACTCAACTCTATTTTATCTGGTTTATACTAAAAATGATCTTTTCACCTATAATATCTTTCAAATGACCACAAAGTTCACTGGCATTATGTACATTCCACATTTACTTCATGTATGTGGCTCTGGTGTTCTAAATATTTAGTATTGACTGCAATATTGTAAAACATTATGAGTACTAATGATATTTTTATTGTTGGGGGTTAGACTTCAAACAGCCTTGCTGCTTATTTATACATCCCCTCTTTTAAATATTTTCCGTAGTTATTTTGATGTGCATGTGTGCATTCACTAGCAGATTTTACAGGAACTGCTACATCAAAAAAATTAGGTGTGTACAGTTTTCTTGGTAAAAATTTCTACTGTCTATAATGCTACAGGCAGCTAAAAATTCAGAACTGAAATCTGTCATTAAAATTTATAAACCATATGTCTTGTACACAAACACATTTATACACTGCCATAACATCTGTTTTTACAATCTTACTATGCACATCAGATGACTGCCCCTTATCATGATTACATCCCACGTGTTTCCTTATGTAATATTGCAAATATTTATGTTTAGAATATTACTGAGTAATGGATAATTTCTTTTGTATGTATGCTGTTACTTGGTCCATATAGATAATCAATTGCTTAACTTTAGATGTATGCTTAATGACAATACAGTGGCGTAGGAACAGGGGGGGGGCAAGGGAGGCAGCCGCCCCCCCAAAAAAGATGCTGGGAAGGCAAGAATGTGAACGTTATTCATTGTCAGCATGGAGCTTGCCCCCCCCCCCCAAAGCCGAGCATCTTCCTACGACACTGCAATAACATGTCTCACATTAGTCTCTCTTTGATCTAACGGGTACCAGTTGACAGTCAGTAAGAAGTTTATATGGTTGTTATTTGAAAGTTTATTGAAACACGCCTAATCTATTAAAGAAACAGAACTATTCTACTCATCCTCGTCTTGTTTCATCGTCACCAATTAGTATAGTTTAATTATCACCTGCAGTTTACGATCATATCGTGACAATGCTATCGATCGTTGTAGCGTAATTCGGGCCACTGTATGTGTAATATTGCCGAACACCTCAGTGCCACTTACACGATACAGTCAGACATTTTATTGCTTTATACATTATTCCATTTCGTAACACTCTTGCGGGTATGTATCTATCTTAACCTGTCTCTCATCTCGCTCATCGCGCAGAATGACTTCTAGAGGCAACACTTACTGTGGAAAATGTCCCTTAAAGCGTGCGTGTCACGTGACTATTTCATCAAGGGCAAAAGCAATGTCTAGGACGCAACCGAGCGAATTCATGAAGCGATAAGGTAAGTCGTCGACCCAGGTAAATCAAAGACTCCACGGATGCTGCTTTATCCGTAGGATCAGTTATAACTCAGTGGCAAAGATCTCCTGGGTAAAGTAACTTAAAGCAGTGTCCGCGGCGTCTGGGCAGTGCGTCGTACATAACGGAGACGATATTTTCTCTTGATTTCCTCATTTTGCCCACGGGTAACGACTTACCATCGCTTCGTGATTACAGCCCCAGGAGAAGACTGGTAGAGAACCGGCCAGAGGAGTGGACTGTCTAAATAAATACGACAGACGACAGAAGTTAATGACGCAGTGTTAGATCTTTCAAACGAAGCTCATAAATAGGGCCGAAGGGTAGGAGTAAAACGAGGGCTGGAGGGGTCATACGTTGAAAGGAGAACTTGCCTGTTTGATGGATGTGTAGCGTGGCATATCTAGGTAATGTAGTAAACGACTCATCTGACCGATGATCACCCATCTTGTAGCGTGAGAGATAGACCACACCAAGACAAACTGCAGCTGTCATTCCAACTAAGGTTTTGTTGCATATTAAATATTTTAAACGAAAGTTATGTGCAGTAAATGTCATTTGAACACCAACGACCAGTTTAAAGTGTGGTGTCTACACTCGTTTTGTGTGGCGGGGGATGTAAGCTGATAATCATGCTCCTACTTTGAACTTGAAAGTTAACATTTCCTACTTATTTCAAATACTATAAAAATGTAGTCTTTCGAATTTTTTTTAACGCGCGTCATAAAAGCGACCCATAATTCTGACATTAGAACGTACGTTTCAATGTTGCAAATGAAGCCGACGGTTAAATTTTCAAGGCGCTGTTTCGCAAACTGAGAAACTATTCGCCACTGGAGTCTAACAGCAAACACAAGATATTAGAAAGAAAATTTCAAAATGATATAACACTGATTGGCGTTTCAACGATTGCAGGGGGATGGTGGTGTATTTGGGGGAGGGGAGAGAGAGAGAGCAAAGACTATGTGATGACTAGTCGTCGGAGAGAGCACAAGGGAGACGATAAAGGGTCATAACCGTTGATGTATCACGTAGATGTTAAAAGAAGAGTTGCCTCGCTTTATTGCAGAAGATGGGGTCAATTTGGTTTCTCGCACTGCAGCGATACGCGAAAAACGGGCAGCGGGGGAGGAAATCGACGCCTTTAAATTATTTCTTTACTTTTTTAACGGGTTTGAGCGTGCAATAAAACGGAAGCATATTAAAGTTCTGTAGATGTAGTTGATCTAGCTACGTGTGCAGAACAGAACGAACAGATCAGCATCCAACTATTCCATTTATTTATTTATAAGTTTAATAGTGATTGTGGTAGTCGACCTAGTCTTATACAGATGTTCACATTGCTTACAGATCTTTTGTCGATTTGTGTAGACACTGAGAGAGCAAACTCATTGCCTGACATCGATTCTTGGCCTTGCGGCGTCACTGACCTTACAAGGTCGACATAAGAATCGCCTCGTTGACTGAAATACTTGACCGCGTTTCAGAACTGCCACCATCTACCACACCCTTTCCACCATTACTCTCACCTTCAGGATGAAAAACAGACAGGAATGTATTTTAACGTCGTGTGTGTGTGTGTGGGGGGGGGGTGTTTAGAGGCTTTATTTATTTATTTTGCCTGCTGTCCATAGGTTTTGAGCATCTTGGCGAGAAGAAAGACTTTTGGCATCCTTCTCCCGTAAGTCGGGAAGTTGCTAGATATGGCTCAGACGAAAAATCAAGTATATAAAAAACATATTGTTGGAGGTTTACATGCATTTTTTTATATAATGACTGGGCTGGGCGTACTGCAAGATGACATTTCCAAACTCTAAGTAAATTACTCAGTAAAACTGATGAACTGCATACAAAAGTCAATGTGCGCGAAAAAAAAAGTCGAAAAATATTTAACAGCAAAATTGCACATGGATACGCTTATGTTGTCACGGTTTCAGCCACTGAGAAACCTGGAACCATAGCATTATGTTATTTATGCGTTTCTAGGGATTTTTTTTTTAATGCTTCTAAATAATGCATGCGCCATCTCGCCCATTTTCGGGAATCTCCGTTAATTAACTCTCCCTTCTCAGAGCAGAGCCTGCGCTAAGGGGATGGGAGGGGGTGAGCAGGGGCGACCGCCCAAGGTCCCGCGCCTGATGGGGGCCCGGCGCTAACATTAAGTGCACGGTCGGGATGAGACAGTCCATAATTTGCTTGAAATTCTAAAAATTCATGTCCTTTTCCTTTTCAGGGAAGTAGAGTCATTTGCGCGTTACTGTGCGAGCCAGTTTTGCCGGTTTTTGTTATAAATCTGATATGGTTATTCATTATTCGGAAGACATCCGGGACTTTTTATTGCCCTGCTACGTATTTTGTGCCGGCTTCCAAAAGGCCCCGCAATTCTGTTTGCTCAAGGCCATGCATCCCTTTAACGCTGGCTCTGCTCAGTGGCTCGTGAATGTAATAATAACAATATGATTTAGTTATAGTATGCTACTCTGACCAACGATCAACAGGAGTTTCATAGAGAAGTAATTCACTCAGACTACAGAAGTTTCCTTTCTGAGAAAAGTGGTCACAGAATTTCAGATGTAGGAAAGATCGCATTCGTCACGAGCTGTGGCCATGTCTTTGAGTTTCTGCATGTCTGCTGAATCCTTCAGCAAAGCACGCGGGTTACCATACAAAATCGCTTGAGAGCAGGTTCAAAATCATTGCAACGTTGACCTCGCCCACCATGATGCACCAACGACTGCGGATTTTATAGGTGCAGGGTGCAAAAGCGTTCTGTCCCCACTCAAAGCACCCGGCCGTGTTCTGCCCCTCGGTGTGAGTGGGTGGGAAGGACTGTTCACCTTGATTTGCCTCGGGAACACCATCGTTCTTGCTTTGCATTGTATAACTGTTCCCTCAATTCAAGTTGGTAACATTAACGTCGCCTCTACCACTTTAAACTACTACAGAGAGCTTGGATATCAATAGGATCTTTTTTTTCTTTCTTTTTAGCACTACCGTCCCAGACGTTTGAAATGTCGCAGCTGCATAACAAGTCGCTACGCGCTAAGACTGTTTTTTATTATATGAGCTGTTAACTACTTCCAGCACCCAGTCACATTCGGAATATCGGATCCCTGGCCCCACGGCGACGGCATCAAATGGTGGGACTGGGGGACTATGTGCGGTACAGTGGGACGAGTCCCCATTTCAACCCGTCTGACGACACACCGGCGTAAACGGTCTGCTGACCTTTGCGTTTTGGCTCTAAACGCCACCTGTAAAGACTCGCTTTTGTAAAGAAGACTTAGTTACACGCCTATATGCCAGTGCAGTCTGATGCTGGAGTGTTATCCTGGCTTGGTTTCTGGGTGCGCTGACACCATCGGAGACACAAGCGTCCCGTTGTATGTCGTGGGTGGGGGTGGTGTTGGGTGAGGGGGGAGAGGAGAGAGGAGGAACACAGGTTGGCGAGACTGTGGACATAGTCACAGATAAGCGAAACATCCGTAATAGCAGAGACAGCTGGTGGAAGTATTGCAGAACGCAAATTGAGCTTACATCCCATATCAACACGACGCCAGGTCCAGCTCTGACAAATTAAGCTAAAATAAAAAAAGAACCAATGAAGGGAAACGGCTGGTGATTACGTGTGCGTGCGTGTTGTGTGTGAAAGAGGTATGTATATATGTGTGTGTGCGCATGCACGAGGGTGCGTTTGTGTCCCAGTAGTACCGTATCGGCTACAAGCGGCGAAAGTTCAGTACCTGCCCACCACACCCCTACCACATCCCACCCCCCTTTTAGTTCCCTCCTCCTCTACCTCACCTGCAGTAGCCTGGCTATCGCAAGGTGGCCCACATGGTAGCTGAGGCGTGACAACATACTTTCATACCAGACTCGTTAAAACTAGTTGTCAAAGCAAAATCGTTATCTGCTGACTACGCAGAACTGTTATACCTCCAGCTCTTGTTGGTGACGACAGAAAGGGAGACTATGAAAAGAACTATCCCCCCATCACTCCCCACCCCACCCCACCCCACCTCCACCGCCTATACCCCTCCCATCCCATCCCTTTCTTTGTCCGTCCAACAAAACAGCTTTGCCTGCAATAAAAATGTGTGCCCTTCGCCACAGGCCTGGTTCAGATGGGCTCACAAATATTGCACAACGAAGTATTTCTACGCAAGGTTAGCTCAAACATGCCCTTCAAAATTATCTTGAATAATTGTGATCACATGTTTCCTTGAGTGAATTTGACGGGTCGTTCCTAATCCTATTATGTTAATACTATCGTCTTCGATGGCTGGAAAAATTATGATGAGAACTGAGGAAAGAGAAAGAGAGAGATTGAAATGACGAAACGTGACAGGTTCACACCGACTAAAGTCTACAGCAATGTACTAACATGGATTTATTATGACTATAGGGACAATAAACTGAAGTTAGCATGCACACAGCTGCGTAACCGGCAATGAAAACAGGCAATTAAGGGATGAATCAGTAGAGACTCTGTGTGTGTGTGAGAGAGAGAATGAGAAAGTGAATGAATGTGTGCGTATATATGTGTGTGTGTGTGTGTGTGTGTGTGTGTGTGTGTGTGTGTGTGTGTGTGACCCAGCAAAAAAATATAGAATGTGTGTGTAAATGTGTGTCGCGTGAAAGGACATCCTCACCCTCTCTTTCACACACTCCTGGTTCGGTCACTAGCGTATGCCTTCACACTCATGCACGCAAGGACATTACAGATGCTCGTGCAGTGTCTGTCTGGGGATCTGATTTTCATCGCTTTACTTGACCATTTAGACGCCAACCTTCCCTTCACACAAAAACTAACCTCACCGCTGAAGATCTCCAGTCATAGAAGCACACAGAAGCTGTGCAGCGGCGAAGGATGTGTTAACTCAAACATGAATCCTAAGAGGGTGACGCGTTCTGAGACCGAGTAGTGGTGGAGGAAGAGGGGAGAGGGAGAGGGTGAAAAGTTATAGTGGCTTACGATAATTCATGTTTGTGCGAATGCTTCTGTCTGTTCGTGTTCATGAACCTCCCCCGTAGTTTCTTGCACATGCATGAAAATGGCGATTTCTCGTCCTTGCGGCAAACAAAACCTCCGGCCGTTTTCAATCCAACCGAACCGGTTAGACGGGTGACGTCGAGTGCCGCTCGGCTCATCATCGGACGGTTTGCAATGTCGTTGAGCCTGCAACCGGCGCCCACCCGCTTTCTTTGCTAAAACTCTGGTGGTCCGAAGTGCGTCATGACGAAGAGACCGATAACGTGCAAGCCGCTGTCTTACTTCATGTCTGTCAGCAAGTCGGCCATGAATGAGCCTGTGAGAGTAATACGATCGCCGCTGAAGCACTAAATGCTGTAATAATTACTGGGCACAGGTGTCGGGACACGTGAGACAGGTGACACGATGCCGCCAGTCCTCACAGTGAGGTGCCGTTGCCAGAGTTGTAGAGGGGAAGGGGAGGGGAGCGGAGACGACAATAGTGCAATTGAACGCAGACGCGAAATCACGTGCATGAATGCACAGACACGCACGTAGGTATATATATATATGCGCGCACACATATAGACACGCACAGCTATGTACTCACATACACAGACGAACGCACACACAGACATGCACGTACTCATTCAGCCATACATACACATAAACACGTGCGCTGACACACACAGATACCTGAACACATGCGCGCAAACATATATATATATATATACACGCACACACTCACACATAAACTCAATTTGTTACTCACATATACTCATTGTTACGATTTTCAAAACTGTTTTTATATACTTACAAACACGCACGCACATGACTCACTCACACAGTCTCTCTCTCTCTCTTGCTCTCGTCAAATAACACTCTGGTGTAGACATTTATAAAACACATTATTGTGATTAGTCCAACCATTTCTCGTGGGAAAAGTTTCATTTGTCGACAGATATGCCAGTAGCCTATTTCTGTTCACGCATTTGATGCAGAACTTACTTCACACGTGTTGTTAATTCGTGTTTTCATGGCCGACGGACGAGCATTTCCTTACGCAACAAATGTTCCCTTGTTCCTTTCTCATCAAGAGCTTCTCTCTCTCTCTCTTATTCCCCAGTACCATCAAAGGTCTGCAAAGCTAGTTAAGTAAATTGCACAAGAAAGCCCACAGACTACAATCAGCGGTAAGTTTAGATAAAACCAGTGAAGATGGTCGCCGGAACTGATGGTCATTTATCAGCACAAGAACGACGGTCCTGCAGAAGAGATGCAGTACCCGTGCCACACTCATAGGAAAGATCTTCTCTACAAGAACAAATCTGACAATATCATTGACACAAGGATGTCAGAAAGGAAAATATAGCAATAAAAGAACTCTTACAATCCTGAATCGGGTAACCAAAATATTGATTGGAAACTCTTTGACACTCAGGTAGAGCCAGTGTTTACATGCCGCAGAAATATGGGGATTGACAAAGCAGCGAAGGAAGTATACGAAGTTAACATCTTGAGAATGATATGTATCCTGAACGTGATGTCGTATGGTGAGGTGGGTATATATATATATATATCACAAATACCGGCCAGAGGTGGTCCAATTGCTCTGGAAGGGATTAGAAGACAGGCAAACGAGATGCTACATGTACAAAGCTATATATATATATATATAGGATGACCAACACAAGTGGACGTCGGAAGGAAAAAAAATTCTTATGAAAAATGTGTTTCGAGTTGTATTTCTGCATCAGGGTGTAGATGACGAACAGTGCTTTTTAGAAGAATTTAGCGCCTGGATTATATCATGTTTCATGCATACATCCATCATTAGAAGACAGTTGCAAATCTGACATCGAGCATGGAAAAGTGTATTCGAGTTCGAAAAGTATCCTAAAACGAATAAAAGGTAGGGTACAGCACTGTAGTTAGATTTTGACTTAGAGTATGCAGACTAAACTTCTTTTTTTTTTTAAGCGACAGCCAGTACGAGTATTGCCCTTCATCTTAATGTATCCATGAAGACGAATACCGCTTCTTCTTCCATATCCTTCCGATATTGTTTTACACCTGGGGCCGTAGTTATAAAGTGGTAGCAAAGGTTAAAGGGCATGGAGTTGTGTCCGCGGGGTCTGGATTCTGCTTTATAGTTTCGGAAACAAGACGCTTTTCCTTGAGTATATCATTCTGTGCTCCCCCTTCATGCCTAGGGCCCCTGCACGAGACACAAGCACAAAGAGAAGGAGAATACGGAATCAAGTGAGGGAGAGAGAAAGAGAGAAAAAAAACCGAAAAGAAGTGAAGAGAATTAGTAATAAACAGAGGCGGACGAGTGGTAGCAATACTTTCCCGTGACCTGTGCGCACCAATGGTGTAGTAAACATGCGTACACCTGAAATTTCATGCTTTACCAAAACAAATTCCATTTGTCCCTCATTGTAAAACATATGAATGGCATTGAAGTCTTGAGATAAATAAATAAATAAATAGAGATCAATGTTTGCTATGCTTTATTAACTAACTAGGTCACTCAACCACCACTCCAGTCACTACTTGGAGTCATTCACTTGATGGCCTTGACCCTTACAGGATTATACGGGTGGGGGGGTTAACAATCTAGTAAACATCGCCTGGTGTTCATGCATGGCCTCCCCTTCTTTGTTACTCTCCACTTATAAAGTACTGAAACGTACAGCAGGGTACATACCGACAGTAGAGAGTACATGGACCCTGGTTCATTCTCCACCCATGACCGAGCCCTGAGTCGGGATAGTATGGTCGCATTACAGTGATTACACGCTTGGCTGATATCTTTTACTTACACTTTTGTGCGTACGTGTATGTGTGTGTGTGTGAGAGAGAGAGAGAGAGAGATAGAGAGAAAGAGAGAGAAAGTGCGTTTGCGTGTGTATATGAGTGATTGAAGTGTGTGTGTGTGTGTGTGTGTGTGTGTGTGTGTGCGTACTATGGCCATTTCTTGCTTATTTCTTTATTTGCTTGGATTTTTTTGTTTCTGGGTAGTTTGTTGTTTTGTTTTATTTTGTTTTCTGTTTTTTTGTTTTTTGTTTGTTTTTTTGTTATTTTTTGCTGATTTTCAGGTTTGTTTTGTTTCATTATTTTTGTTTCTGAATGGAACTTCAGGCTTGAAAAACTTTTTTTGAAGTGCACAATAAAGTTACAGAAAACAAGGTTTGGGCTGAACTGAATTTTCTCGTGTCATTGCTACAGCCCCATTCAATCGTCTCTGCATTTAATAGCTTCCCTCCTGTAAAGCACGCTTGGCCAGTGCAACAGACGACAACCAAAGACATAATAGATATTGCGCGAGGTGAAGGACGCTAGAAAATTGCTGAAAATGAAAAGAGAGGACAAAATCGATACACGGTGGTTCGTCAACATGGCCGCCACCATCAGACTCTATATGTAGTGAGCCAACAGAGCTGTAAGACGCCGGCAGTTAATGACCGTGGCAGGTAGAACAGAAAGGGAAAATAGAGGACATCCCTCTATTCTTAGAAGAAGAAAACAGCAGCGAAAATACAGTGGTAATGTGATGAACTGTCATGATCACCCATACACACAGTCGACAGGTTGTGGGTTCAAATCCTGTCTAGGGCCACCTGTTTACGACGATGGCCTCGCTTTGGGGGACAGGAGGAGTGTCTCCTGGTACACTGGTTTCTTCTGCCGAAGCACTTGTCTAGCACTAACCAAGCAAGCAAACAATGGGCAGCCAAGTCGAGAAGATTGTCAAGCGTTTGGCCGAAAATAAATCCAGATGTCCCGTAATTCGCTTTCCTTGACTAAAGTTTAAAAGATTGCAATTAACACAAATCGGCTTCCTTCGTGCCGGTTCGTGCGCACTTTGTAAGAATTCTCTATGCATACTCTGCTAAAACTATTTTTTTAAACAGTTCATTAGAAGGAATTGTGTGTGTGTGTGTGTGTGAGAGAGAGAGAAGTTTATGCAAACGTGTGAAGAGAAGGTCGCTCTGCGCATGCGCGCACGTTCTCGCCAATTCTAGGTGAGAACAAGGGTTGAGGCATTTGTTTTATTATTGCACGTTAAAATCATGAAAATTTGGGCGTTTTAATTTGCCCAGTGGTATAAGAGACACTGAATCTCATTACTAGGCCAACAGACGACGCACTTTAGTGGCACTTTCCCTGTTTTGCTCGTCAGCGAAACGCGAGGTCGCCCAGTCTCCACGCGCACCTGGAAAAAAAAACAAACAAACAAATCGACAGGAAAGAGGAGGTAAACAGATTGTTGTCTCTTAGAAGCAAACAGTATTTACACGCCGGGAGAAGCAACTGTTTTGTCTTGTCCAGAGGAAACAACTGGACTGTTCTGTGTAGAGAGTGAGTTCTTTGTCCTCGCTGGGGCCTTTTCAAAGGTAAAACAAGAAATTTCATCGAAATTACCCGGATCCAATTTTTTTCACTCTCTTTGAGAGGTGTCGTTGAAGGAGAAAAGGGAAGGGTTCGACACCCTGTATATTTTCTCTAAGGTAATCCAGCTGTTTAAACGGGTACCTGACCCATTAGAAAGCTGGGGAACGAAAATCAGTGAAGGAATGAAAAGAAATGCCACCCAGCCACTCCCCCCCAAAAAAAAACAAACAAACTGTTGAGTTCCGAGATTAGGTTGTAGATTGGATGTTTGCTCGTTCATTGACGGGGAGGGGAGGAATGAAGCACCCGGAGAAAAACCAACGACGGGTAGGTAGTGTGGCAAGACGGGCTTACTGGAAGACTTGGCTAAAGGTTCCAGTCAACGACGGAGGCGACAGCAGCAAACTGTCACTGGCTGGCAACCGCAGAGCGTAACGACAGAAGACGTGACAATACCAATTACTCGAAATGCCCCTACTGACACATGTCTACTGTTCACATGTGTATAAATCATTTGTTATTGTTTACTCCAGGACTTAGAGAAGGTTTACGCCGGAAGTATTGTTTACACGAGATGTATGGTGTACAGGTGTCTGCTGTTCACAGGTGTGTTTGGTGACCGATAAACAACGTTGTCATTGTTGTGTGTGTGTGTGTGTGTGTTGAGAACGTTAGCCGACATCCAGTTTTTTATGTAGCTGGACTGAAAATACTCTGAACTCACGCCGCTATATAGCTCACAGCGTGCTTACTCACTGCCTGAGAACATTCCAGGGCGAAACGTCGCTGACTACGCACATTCCAGGACGCGACTCACTGACTATGCACATTCCAGGGCCAGTTTCTGTGTCCTGACTGCGCATCTCATTGGGCGAAACGTTGTTGCCTGTTTTTCGTGCCACCCGACTCTCTCGCTCTCTTCTCTTCCCCAACTCCACCCTTTCTCTCGAGACCCTGCTTCATAACTACACCCACCTGTAGATAGTCACCGAGGCACAACACAAGGCGACATCATTCTTTGACAGAGAGAACGGCTGTCCTCGAACGGTTGGAAACTCGTCACCACCACCACCACCACCACCACCCCCACATACGCATACACATACACCCGTTTTGGGTACTTCCCTTCTTGTTGTATAGTTGTACAAGCACCCATCCACGACACAGCTGTTGAGCGAAAAGAGTGCACATGGCTGAGTATCACCACACGAAGAGACTGGACACGGTGCAGAGGCCAAGCCTGGCGCCAGGCGGGAGTTCATTTGTTTCCAATCTGTCATCACTGCTCCTCCCTCTCCTCCATCCCTCCTCCCTAGCCACCCCCCCCCACTACTGACGTCGACAGCAGAGCAAACAGTTCGTGGCGGCCTCTCGCCGGTGCGAAGAGCTTTTCACTTACCTCCCCTCACTCCCAAGGAGACTTTTCTACTTTTATGGTTTCGTCTTCTCGAGACCACCCAGATGGCACTTACTCAATACCTATGATATCATAGCAGGTCATAGCGGTTTAAAAAATTGTTGTCGTTATCTTGTCCTCCTCGAACTACGTGTTTCTTATACCACTTTCGTGGCGCTTGCATTCAGTCCTGTGCTTCTTGCAGACCTTCCCGATGCGAGGTTTAAGAGCCTGGTCCAAGAATGAATTCATCCAGTGAAGCACCTGAAAAATGAAAATCGAACGATTCGGCCTGAATTTTGACCTCGGACGTTGAGATTAGACGGGTAGTTAATGGCGCGCCGAGCCTGTTCTAAAAGATCAGCGATGCTTGTAACATAAAAACATAATGAAGCTGGTGCGTAGATGATCAATAATAACTTAACGAGAGCCTGTGTCTACAGTGTTAATGGCAACACGGTGCAGCTTGTATTTAGAGAGCTATTAATGGTGGTGGTGGTGGTGGTGGTGGTGGTGGTGGTGGTGTCCGAAGAAGACGAGGATCTGTGTGAATTCATTTGTGTTCGTGATTGTGACTTCGCAGTCCAAATGTGGAAGCGCAGTCGGAGACATGAGACGCTGGTATCCGTCGTCGTGGTGACTGCTGGATGTACTCGATGGAGTCGCTGTCGTGCGGCAACTTGTCTCTGCCACCGGTTGGCCTCAAAGTTAATCGGAGCTGCAAGTTTAACGGGGTGCGCATGGCCACACAATGATCAATATGCTATGCACCACTAGCTTCTGTCGCTGGCTGAGGCTTGTAGTTCTTCTAAATTCATGTTGCACCTCTAGAGGTTCTCCTGTAATGTGTCCTTGTAGCGCTTGCGCGAACGACCCTGTTTCTTCTTGCCATCCACTAGCTCCCGGTACAGCAGTTGGCTGGGGTGCGGTGACCTTCCATCCTGATGACATAAGATGTCCAACAGAGTTGGGCTTTGAGGAGCATGGCGTTGATACTGGTACAGTCTGTCCTATTCTGGTGCCGTAGTTATGAAGCGAGGGTTAAGGGAAACTTAAGGACAACATCTTGTCTCCAAAATTATAAACCTGGGCCCAGGCTCCCGCAGATGTTGTTTTACTCTTGGAGCTGTACCACTTCCTGTGGTAAAACTTTTCCCCTGTAATCACTGAAAACGTGGATACAGAGCCTGCAACAGTGAATGCAAAGTCTACAACTGTAGATGCAGATACTGCTACACAGGTAACCCTTCCGTTAAAGACCAGCTCTCCTTCGAAAAAAATAATAAAATAAAGTTCTTAAAGTTGTTTCCCAGTGCAGGACGGGGTTAATCAAAACTTAAATCCATTACAAATTATAAGCGATCAACAATGTTGCTAGAAAATAGTGGTTGGGCTGGTCACCATATCATTTGAGCACGATTATGTAAAGTCACGAAATCTGAAAGAACTTATAATTCTTTCGTTCAATATGCTATAACTGATTCGCATTCTTTTCTTTTCTTGTTTTTTTTAGGGGGAGGGGGACACAACATTTGTCTTTCGTCTAGGCCCTATAGGGCAACCTGGAGAGACCCCAATACCGCAAACTGTAAACAACGCATGTTTTAACTTCCACTGCTTGAAACTCATGTTCTCTCACCCAGATCTACCTCAGTATATTAAAGAATGTATTTCAAATGTAACAATACATTTCTTGTTTACAATCATATTTATGATTAAGTCTATGCCACATTCAGACAAAAAGCTGGGATCACAAACGCACTCACCTTGATAACACGGCACGTGGAATATATTTCTCTGCGAAATAAATATCCACACTCAGGATCGCACCTTGCTGAACCTTTGCACAGATTGGAACTGAATTCTTTAATGTCTCTGAACAAAGTATTCGGAACACATAGCAAAATTTCGACAGGATGCAGAGAATGTGAGACTTTTGTGCTTCAGCCATGATAGCAATGTCTTAACCGGAAGTACCGAACATTATAGTTTTCAGCGCATGATTTCTGCACCTAATTACGAGAGGCGGGTAGGAACGCCAAAGATATGAACCTTTTGCTTTTGCTCCTTGTCGTTTACCTTTTATTTCCAGCTTCGAATTTGTAAGTGACCCGGATCTTATTTCTTAGTCACCATCAGGATCACCCTGCAGGATCAACTTGTAGATGCACAATCGTGTGTCGCCTTTTCTTTATTTTCACACCAAGATTTCACACGAAATATCTATACTGTCATCACAACACACTGTAATAAAGTCACGAGATTTGTGTTCTTCAGAGAAGCCTAGGTGTGTTTACAATCCACTAGGTGGAGACCCGCATAGACCTGTGGCTGGAAAACTCCCCCATCCACCTCACCCGTGCATCTACTCTACAGTAATGGGTACCTACATCTGTTCTTAAGATACGCGCCTAAAAGGGTATCTCATGCAGCCTCGCAATGTCACGTATTTACAGTGACAGGTATTTATTCCAAATGATATACTGAGTGAGGAAATACGGACTTTGGGGCTTTTCCATTGTAAGATCCTTTACTGCTAGAAAAAAGTGAAATGTAAATTGATATGGCTTCTTCGTGGAGAGCTAATAAGCAGTGACCTCTGTTGTACACTAGGTGTGTGTGTGTGTGGTTGGGAGGGAGTCTCACTTGTATGTGGTGAGTGATTGTTTCACTGCTCTGCATGTCTGTTAATAAAGATGTGTTTAGTTTGAAAGCTGGTGTGTATCTGTGTCCTAGAAAGGAGTGTGATAAAACTGTTCATTCATGTTCATTAACATTTTTCTTTAAAAGATATTCCTGCATCATTTTACTGAGAAGTTATTGTACAGAAATTTAAAAATTTTACACCATTTTTCACTTTAAAAGTAGTTCATTTTTTCATATTTAAACTTGTCACTTCCTGTCTCAATGTATATTCTACTTGTACAAGAGAACAGTTATCATTGAATTCTAGTAACAACAGTGTGACCAGTAAGGGTGTGAGTGTGTTCGCTATTTGTCAATTAAGTCAAATTCCTAGTGCAAGCTCACTTGGCTAATAAACATGCAAATTCTTATCATTTTCACTTCATATCATTAAAGTACATTTTGAGACTTTTCAAAGCACATCAACATCTTGAAAAGTATTAATTCCTCCAGGTTCTTCTGTACATACTGTAGTGAGCTTCACTCAGTCAAATTAACTGTTAAAGGTAACTCTCGCTAATATTCACAATTAAAAGGGACATAAATGAGTCTTTTCTTTAAAAAAAAGTGTGAAACCTCTCCCCTGTTTATACTCTGTGTGGAATCAGCGCAATAGTAAAATCTCGTTATATTTATTCTAATGGTTATCAAGTGCTTATTCCTAGAGTAGATCAGATTTGCTTAGGAAAAATTCTGAGCTTGCAGTTTAATCTAATTGGTAATGATCTCAGTAACCCACATCAATGCACCAAGCTTTATCTTTCTTGCCCACTTGGGGCGCTGCACGCACAGCCTGTTGTGTCCGCCATCTTTACAGAGACCGTGGATGGCAAGTGGTTATCGTTCGCTTGCTCTCCTCTTTGCCCACCCACGCGGAGTTCTCAGGTAAACAGCCAATTATTCCTGGTATTCTGACCTTGAAACAAACTCTCCTCTCTGACACATCCCTTTTTCGGTAGGTGAGGTGGGGAAGAAGGGAGTACGATGTATTTTTTGCGAGAGCTGCAAATCACGTGACACCCCCCGTTTCCGCTTTCTCACTCAGATAAGCAAGCAGTCGATGGTCAGGATTTAAAAAAAAAATAAAAAAACAAACAACGGGATGAGGATCAAATTTCTGGCCTCATCGATTGGTTAAAAAAGATTACACTTTTGATCTCACTGGTAGAGAAGGGAATTAAAGTGGAACTCATCATTTTGGCGTCATCAGTGGTGGAGGTGGGATCATGAAACCCACACGTTTGAGTCACTGGCAAAAAAAAAGTGGAGGCTGGGATTCTGGTGTGACTAGAAGAGAGGATGGTGTAAAGTTAGTACCGAACACTTCTTTTGTCCCAGGTCGGGAGAAGATACAGGTTGCAGTCGGACGTGATTTCAGGTCCAGTGGCCATTTGCACGACACATTTCTAACTTAAAGCAATTTATGTTGTAAATTTACTTAAATAATCAGATTTATAGAAACACCGTGCTATTTTATATAAGTTATAACTAAATTGTTTTAATTAAGATAAAACTGTCTAAGCAAGGCTTTATATGTGTGTGTGTGTGTGTGTGTGTGTGTGTGTGTGTGTGTGCGTGAGTAGGTGTGAGTGTGAGAATTTGCATATACAGATAAGAATGTGTGAAAATATATATAAATATTTTGAATATCCCAATACCCTTTAGGTGAAAGACTCAAGAATCTTGAAACTTCAGAACTTTTTTTGTACGTGCTTCTCAACGCATCTGAATGGCAAAGGAGATATTTTTGAAACACGTTTCTAACTTCGCTTCTTTAGAACAGTTTTAAGTTTTAGAAACATGCTGGGCAACTAGCCCCCATAGCAAAGGGAAGTCACTAAGTCCAAACGTGAACTCGGTGTCCGTGTGTATATTAAAGTTCGGAGAGAATTTCACTTGTAGGTGGTACATCCCTGTGCGAGGTGTCTTGCTGCTCTGCATGCCTGTCAAGGAGATGTTCAGAAATTGGTGTGTGTGTGCCGCGCACGTCTGCGTCGACTGCGTGTGTATCTGTTTGTGTGTGTGAGAGAGAGAGAGAGAAAGATGATAGAAGAAGAAAACAGAGGGAAAATAGACGTATAGAATGTGTGAGAGAACGAGAGAGAGAGGGTGAAAAAGTAAGTACGCGATAGAGAGAAAGTTAAAGGATAGAAGTGGGAAAAGAGAGATATACGGAGATGAAGAGACAGACAGAGGCAGGCGGGCGAGAGAAAGAATGCGAGAAAGAGACGAAGAATGTGAAAACAAACCAGAAAACGAAAGAGAAAGACATCTAAAAAAATGGAAGAAAGAAAGTAAGAGTCAGAATTAGGTAATAGGCATAAAGAAAGAAAGAGTGTGTGTACGGTGTGTGTGTGTGTGTAAAAGAAAAAGGGACAGAAGGAAAGAGGGAGTTAATCCTGAGAAAATGTAGCTAAGGGCTAAGTCAATTTCCGTAAAGCGTCTGTTGAGCGCATTAATATTAGCCACTTTACAGCCTTCAGGTCAACGCAGGTGACAGCCGTTAACAAGGCACTTCCGCCGTCCAAAGAGTCCCTTGAAGACCTTTTGCCCCCGTGACGTTTGACGATGGTCTCCCTTTAGCAAACGCTATTCCGTCGACAGCGGAAGTTGAATGTTACATTTCAGTCGTCAGCGTAGTAATCATCGGTGTAATCGGTCTGGTGTCACATGATTCATGGGTCCACCCACCCACCCCACTTTCACGTTCCCTACACCTCCCATTTCCTCACTTTTTCTTTTTTTTTTAATCGGGGAAGCTTAGTGGTTAGTCAACGGCGTTCAAACTGGATGACGAGTAAACAAAACAGTTCGATACCCGGATGACGCAACGTTCGTCCTCCCTTTCACCAATGTCCCCTTTGTGTTATCTACTGTGGAGTAGTTACCTGACTTCCTTGAGAGTTTGGGGAGGTAAGGCAGCGAGAGAAAGGAGATGGGTACATAATTAAAATTTCTGTTGGCAGTAAATGTAAATCTAGTGTAACGAAAAAGGAGACCAGGAGAAATAAACATAACTGAGGATATGGGGGCTCATCAACCTTCTATTTTTTCATGATAGGACACTTTAAATCAGCTTTAGAAGACCATAGTAGCGAAACGCTTTGCTCTCCTTGGAAATACTTGCAATACTGACATATACTTGTCGCTCAACACGTTAAAGTGTTTGCAAGGCATCCATTAACTGCCCCAAAGAGCTTGAAAGTTTACGGAGTTAAAGACCTACCTGTGTACCAATTTATTTCAAATGACTTGATTACCAGATCATTAGTTTTCTTAATTATGCAAACATTTTTGTGTACATACTTGGATTCGCAAGATTGTGTGATACAAAAGCTTCAAACATCATAATGATTACAATCAATAAAAGAGAGGGTCGGCCTGTATACATCGTCAAAAACAACATCTAACCTTTGACATTTTTCTATGCACATTAACGTAGATCAATAATAGAGGACGGAATGGATCACGCGTGCAGATTTTGAGAATTAGTATCTCATCAATACCTAAACCCACTCACTTGAAAATACTTGGGGCCAGTTGCACAACACATTTCTAATTTTAAACCCTTTTAGGCCTTAACTCTATTTAGATAATTAGTTTAAAGTGCACACCATAATTTTAGAATTTTTAAAACTAAAACTGCTTTAAGTAAGATAAAGTTGTTTGAGTCTGACTTTCCGTCCTGTCAGTACACTTTTTTATGTTTTTTTCTGCAATGAATCAAAATGTCTAAAAAGAGATTTTGCTTCTTTAGAATAATTTTAAGGTTTAGAAACGTGTTGTGCAACTGGCCCTTGGACTCGAGTAAGCCTTTAAGTACGAGCACGAAAATGAAAGAGCTCTAATAGTTCTCATCCAAGGAACTATGTTTGCCTTTCATACTTCCCTCGTCTTGAACTCAATTCATCACAAGTCCAGCTGTTATTTGCTGCCTATTCTATTCTACGTGAGGACCGTACATACAACACTGGTGTCACGAATATCAAGATGGCATTTCAAAACATCAGGGATCTAAAACAGGCGTTAAGAGGATACTTTCCTCTCTTGTGCCACCTGAAAAGCAGGTGTGGTTGGTTCGTGGTTTGTTATTCTGCGTTGTATTCTTTTGAAATTCACTGTAGAAGAGTTACAGTATTGTGCTATAAATAAAAAAGGAAAGGAAAAAGAAGAGCTTTATAAACCCAGGAATAGCAGATTATAAATTATTAGTACATTTTTCTTTGTCTTTTGGGGAAAATTTTGAAAAAAAATATAAAGTAGCAGAGAGAAATCTCCTAGTCACGTTTAGTTTCGAGGGGGAAGGAGTGACAATCGTGAAGGTGGCGCGAGCACTAAAGAACTGCTTGAATGGGCGCTCATTGTTACGGAACACGAGTTCCTTCGCAACAATAATTATTTGTCCTCTACTTTGCTGTCCGCACGCCGCCAGATGGCGTGTTTGCAGCGAGGCTCGCACTCGGTGAGATCCGGCTCCACAATGCGCGCGCATTCTTACGTGATTGAGGCGCGCGCTGGGGTTGCCATGGTGATACTGCGCGGCGTGCTTGCTGTCACGTGTCAGTTAATTTAGCCTTGCACAGAATCAGATCGTTTTAGAGTCATTCAGCCATGTGATTCTTTCTTTTCTTGTCAAACACTGTAGAACTCGTCTAGAGATAAGATTTTTCGCATAAAATTAAAATGTGGTCGTCCCTACTGCACAGCAAAAAAAAAAAAAAAAAATCTTTTCTCAGTCTCTGACCTCAAAATTCTTTCTATCGGTCTTTTTTTCTATTTTGTCTTTAATCTACCAAATCAATCACTGCACAATGCTCTCTTTGGAGACTAAAAAAAAAAAAAAAGGTGATATCTGCGGGAAGCGCAGGGTCACATATGAGCTCAAGCAAAGAATCTGTTGCAAATTTAACTTTTGGCCTAGCTTAAGTCCACACCCAGGGTAGCTGATAATACAACACCTCAATAAGCAGGAATGCGCGGAGTGATATATATTTTTTCAAATAACAGCCAGAGGTGAGTCACGCGGCCGACGAGAAACCCTACTGCTACTTATGCACCTGTGCAAAGGTGTGTGTGGGGGGGTACATGCTCAAAGCCTGTAGCTGTTCTGGTTGCTTTGGCCATTTTAGGCGTTGTCGCCTTATGAAAAGGTTTTCGATGAGTCTGTCCGTTCGTAATGCCTTTATTTGTTCTTCTGTCCATCTTGTATTCCTTTCCGATGTAACGAAGGGACTGAATTTTGACCGAAGATTGTTATGTTCTGCCGCAGTGTCGCTCGGTTGCTGTCGTTTTATTGAGCTTGTGTAACTAATATGGATACAGAGGTGTTAGAGTTTCTTTTTAATTTATCCTTGCACGCGAGCGCACAAACACACGCACAAACATACAGAGAGAAGCAATGTATTTTATTTCTATTAAATTTTACTTCTTATACTTTATTTACGAGCAATGGGTATGGTCACTTCAAAATGTGTCGTGTGTGAAGTCCGCTTCAAAAAATATCTTGAACAGGTTATGCATTCCTCTCTTTCGACTCCTCTGTGTGTGTTTATGTGTATGTTTCCCCTGTACACTAGTGTGTGGTTGTGTGTGCATAGCTTTTGTGCCTTCACTTGTTTTGCTAACGTATGGGTCAGCTTAGTTCCCAGAAGAGCCGTGGGAAGAGCTCAGCGCCCGACCTGCACGATCCTTACCTGGCGTGTCGCTGTGAACCATCGTCCTTTGAAGTAGTGTCACTTGTAAGTGGCACACTATGGCTAACGGCGAGATACGGCCTGCCCTTTAGCAGAGGGGCTGCACGATGTATGTGGTTGGATTTTTTAAAATTATTTTGAAGAGAGGGCAAAAGAGGTTGCGTAGGTGTGTAGTCGAGGGCCGGTGTTGAAGCGATCTAGAAGTCCTGACAATAGAAACCAATAGCAAAGTTCTGCGTTATCAAAAAACAAACATAGAGAGGCCAGCGTCTACCCCACCACCACCACCACCACCACTACTACCACCATATTTCGTTGACTTTTTTCCTTTTATCTAAAAACAAGTGATATAGAATTTTCTTCCCCCTTTCATTTGTCTTACCTGCCCACTCGCTCACTTGCACTTATTGACTTGGAGCGGACTGCACTGCTTAATAAATCACGTGGCCTTTTCTTATCCCTCCCACTCCACCCTACCGCAAAGCACGTCTGTCCATTGAGCCTTATACGAGGCGATAGGAAACATGCACTCGGTGGGACGGAGGGAGCGGGAGTGTCCACATGGCGGTGTGATTGGTTTATGACCTTAGTTTCAGCATTTGCACTAGAGGGGGTGGGGAGGATTTGAAGAATAAGGTAAGCTATCCAGATATAGATAAGACTCCCTTGTATTGCTTATAAAACACTGCTTGGAAAACACTTTGACATTTCTGACTCCATTTTTTCCCAGACCATGCAAAAACCAAGTTTCGATTATAATCACATTTTTTACAAGATTATTTGACTATTTGTTGTCAATGTGCTGTCAAGAGCTGTGCCTCGAGGCTCCTTTCAAGTAACTGACACATCTTGCACATGCATGTATGGGAATAAAACCTGTTGTAGGGGCCGAGTGTTACAGTCTCATAAAGATTACAGCAAGAGTTGCGCCCACACAGACACACGCACGCACGCACACACGACAAAAAGAGAATGGCGTGCTCTATTTTATTCAATAACTGTATAGCTATATATAATTATATATATATGACAGTAGGGTGTATGATCATCAATTCTATTTATGATTTTGTCTGTCGTGAACTCGCAGGAAATACAAGCACAAAAGTACACAAACAGAAGTGAGTGAGTGAAGATGTGAGGTTTACTTCGTTTTCAGCCATCCATCTCGCAGATTGCGAGATTACGCGAGATGTACACTTTGCCGATGCGTAGGAGTTTGTGAATATCACCAGCCCCCGAGTGCATAATGCCATATTGGGAGAGGGTGATCTCTTCTCCCCACTCCCCACTCCCCATTTCTCTCAATAATAGCTTACGAGGACAGCGACCACGCTGGGAATGCACGTACACCGTGCGCCATGTTTTGTTTTGTTTGAGAAGGGCGTAGAATGAATGACAATGGTTCTCCCTCCTTTTCCCTCTCTTCCCAGTTAACATTCATCCCACCCCAACATCGGGTATTTATTTCATCGGCGGTGCACACCTCGCTGGAGCTAACATAGTTGTATTTTGACTTGTGTGCGTGCGCGCACGGCGGCTGCGGAGGCATTGGTGACAATTGCCTGGCGACAGGCTGTGGAGTGACATTTTCAGACGACTTCCCCTCTGCACAACAAACATCCCCCCCCCCCAATTCCTTTTTTTTTAAGGTGTGCAGGGGTGGCGAGATTTGAGATACAAGGAGAACCTATGTGTACTGCATGAACGAGGGTAGACCATGTTATTTGACGTTCTCGTCATTTCGAGACAAATTCTGCAACATAGCATTCCCTCCTAGAGTCTTTAGTCTTCCTGTCTGTTTGAGTGCATGCTGGGATAAGGGTCGGAAGGTGAGGAGGCCCTAGCACTGACTTTTGTAGTTACCCAGCTATAGCAGCGATTCGATGTTGTGACGTTTGAAGTACGTCACGTTACGCCTGCATGCACGCCTGGCACGAGGAAGGTGCACACCTTTCACGAATATTGCAAAGACTTGGGTTGTGGAGAGAGACATCGTATAAATTCTCATGGCACACAAAGACGTCTGTGTGTTTGCGTGTGTGCGCGCGCGTACGTGCGTGTGTACAAGTGTTTTTGAGTATCATTGGAGGGTGGCAAGTGCACGGGTAAGTGTGCGTGCGTGGGTTGATGACAGGGTGACGTTCGCCAAGTGTAGATAGAGGTCGAAAGTGGGTTCGTGTACAACGCTGGCCAGTCAGATGTTTGTGTCTAGCTAGGTGCGTGTCGGGAAGGCAAGGTGTGGGCGTGGGGAGGATGACAAAGAGCGGTTATTGTGGCGGGTATACAGGATGGACGCGTTTTGCTGGGTTTATTTTTGCCCTCCCCTCCTTCCCCCCCAAAAAAAAAACAAAAGTACAAATCAACTAGACATGCATTGTGCGAAATTTCAAAGAGGAGATAAAAAGCCGCCGGAAGGGCAGACAATTCACAGAACAATCGCCGTAAAAGCAGGATATTGTGTCAGATGTCAGGTGGCGTGAGCGAAGCTGGCATTCAAGTGCTTACGTGAAACGTGCTGAGAAGACATGTTGCACTTGCACTGAAATTTACTTTAGACCTTCATGGTAATAATGTCCAGTGCAGATAAGACAAACATATATCTATATATATATATAAATCGCAGATGAAAGATGGGTAAAAAGAATCTACAGGCAAAAATAATGCAGCTCTGAACGTCGTCTAAGAGAAGTAGGTCTGGTTGTTACTGGGGTAGGTGATATCAGAAGCAAGTGTGGTTGTTACTGGGGTAGGTGATATCAGTAAAGAGTATGAATGAGCGAGGGTCACCTATGTGCAACGGGTGGTTCTTAATAATACTAATAAACACTTTTATGTAGCCCTATTTAGGATGAGGATCAACGTGCTTTACAACTGTAATACACAGACTCTCTCTCTCTCTTTCTCTTTCGCACGCGCACTCACACACACGCACGCACACAGAGGCAACACATTCACATTCTATCTCTTACACACACACACACACACACACACACACACACACACACACACACACGAGAAAGAGAGAGAGACGGAGAGAGAATGTGTGTGGGTGGGAGAGGATGGGAGTTAAGTAACCCATGTAGATGTTTTGTCATACAAAGACTGTTGACTGTTCTTCTGTCGCTCATTGAATGGCAACCTTAATCTCTGTGGTCTACATAAAATTTGCATTCACTGGTCATGACGAATACGTAATTCACAAATAGAAATCTGCAGTTTAGGAAAAGGAGTTTAATTTCTTCAGCAAATGGTAGGTGACCGAAGAGTGGTCGTAAAGAGGAAACTGTCTCACCTTAAAGGTCTACTGCGTTATTTTTTCTGATCACTGAGTGAAACAGCGCAAGATGCTTTCAAATATAGCACAGCACACTTATGGGACACTGATCTCGTTTTAAATCATACACATCTTATTGTACTGGAACTTGCTTAGTAAGTAGGAAAGACAGATCCAAGCATTTGAAACGAAGTGCCTAAGGAAACTGTTCCAAATCTCTGATAATGATCACAAATCTAACGATATCATAGAAGCGAGGTCGCCACCCTTATGGGTGGGAAGCGGGTGGCCGAGTGGTTAGAGCGCTGGCGTCCGAACCGAGAGCGCGCTTGTTCAATTCCCGATAAGCGCAGCCAGCTGACAGGAATGGGTACCTGACTCCCAAGAGGGTTGGGGAAGGTAAGGCAGCGGGGAGAGAGGAGATTGGCACCACCCTCATGTAAAAGCTGGCCCCGAGAAAAGTGGGGTCTCTAACACCTCACTCCTCAACGACCTGAAAAGGTTAAGGGATGACCTTTACCTTTTTACCTTATGGGTCCCCAAGAAATAGTGCAAGCTGGTGTGTTTTAGTCTTGTCGGGAGAAGGGCACCGCCGAGGCATCGAAAGAACTGGATGGCGAACGTGAAAGAGTGGACCGGCCGCTCATGCTGGTGTCACATCCTGACTGATGTTGTCTAGTCAGGTTCCCCGGCGGATCAGCTTCATTTGAAGACCACTTCATCTAGTGATCGGTACTAACCACTCAAGGAATGTCTGAAGATTTGGCACTATCCAAACATTACAAAAATGCTGCTTCCCACTAGGCCTTTAAGATTCATTATGCATTCTGTGCTGCTGCTGGTATTGCTGTGATGTAACTGTGTTTCAAAAACAGACCGAGGTGGGAGAGAGAATGCGTGAATAAGAGAGACAGAAGAGAGACGTGATCGATAGTAATTTTTTAAACTCAATGCTAATCATTAATGAGAGCAGCGGACTACAGTCCCGAAGGAATAGGGTAGAAATAGAAAAGGGGTCGGGGAATAACTCGGGTACACAAATTAGGCAAAGAGAGGGATGCACGTGGTGAATTTCTAGAAAAGCCTGCAGGATTTTTTTCGAAAGAGGTTTCTGCCGCTGCTAACGGCCTGGGGATAGTTGCGCAAAATGTTTGTAAAACTTACAACTGTTCTGAAGAAAACAAATTTATAAACGTTTTTTTCAAAAATCGTTCCCATGCCATCGCTACGTGCATAGAAAAAATGGTGCGATCGAAATGAAGGCATGGCTTTAAAAGATTTTTCGAACTTAAAACAATTTTTTGTTAAAATTCTAAAAACTGTGCTGTGCTACTGGCCCCTGACCGTGAATTAGACAATCAATTGACATTTTACAGAAATCAAAATCATCGTTGCGCTTAATTTGCCGGAGATGAGCTCCATGTCTACGATGATAGTCATTCTCGGAGCGTTTCTGTCACGCATGGACACACACACACACACACACACACACACACACACACACACACACACACACACACAAGGAGATGTGTTCATTCAGGTAGATATTCACAACAAGCTCCCACGTTCACGTCGTGACGTGACGTTGTGACCTAGTGACGTGCATGTACTCAGGTGTGACCACGGGCGGCAGCGAGCGTCACAGCACCAAATCGATCAGCCGCTTGATCAGGTAGATTTGACCTGTCATTTACTCCAAAGATGTGTCATGCTTTGACTCACTGAGCACTTGCTGCATAATTGTGACCGCTGTTGAGTTAGCGTTGGGTTAACCAAAGGTCGCAGGAATACTATGGTTGAGGGGTTAACTTCTTTTCTTGCTTGAGTTTTTAAAAAACTGCTTTTTATTTCTCGCTCTTTTGTCTTCTAATAATTTTCTAAATCTGTAAGGGTTAGATTTAGGGATATTGTGCACGTAAAAAGTAATGAGAAAATGCCTACTCAGCTCTTTCTCTCATGTGCCCCCGCTTTACATTCATCCCCTCTTTTTAACAACAATAATGATAAACAATAATAGCAACAGTAATAATAAGGCAGATTTTTGTAATGCATTTTTCACTGAAGGGTACACTTAATGCGCTTTACACACGTGCAAGCAAATAACACATATATACAGATTCAAAATACTCATAGCACACCTTCAGCACAGACACCAAACATAACAACAAACAGTTATACAGAGACGGAGCAACAGACAGAAATGCGAAGCAGAAAAAGAGAATGATGCACACAAAGCCACAACAACACTGCAGCAAACGAATACGTCTAACGACCAGTCCCAAAGCAGACAGTTTCATCCGGACCACCACCACCACCCCATACACACCACCGTAGCGAAGGCAGGCGTAGAGAAGAGGAGTGGGGGGGGTGAGCTGTCATGATGTTTCATCAGAACATGCTAATCAATGCGTCCTGAACGACATCTACAATCAAAGCCACGCTTAGCTCCGGTTGCCAGGAAGAAAATTTAAAAAAATTGTCATTTTTTTTTCTTTTTATTTAACTATCCAGCACAGAACGATGTTACAGATGAATCTGCATCAACCACGAGAATTATGCTTTGTCACTGGGTGCACCAAGGAGGCCTTGGCATGCCAGGTGTCATCCACTCGCTCGATGTGCTGAAGACATATAAAGTCATCGTGACCCACAACCACGCTCACCTGCGACACCCGCAGGCTAAACTGGAATGTTCTTCCACCCACCCGTCCTTAGTCATAGAACACATGCCAGAGAGATGTGGCGAGAGCTTTGATAAAGTGGGTCCCATCGCAACTAAGGTGGCCCTGGCACTGAAACACTGTTCCTTTACTATCATTGGCTAGATGTTACGCGTGAAAGCATTCGCGTGCGTTTTTCATGTCATCCCTTTGATGATCGTCATTGGACAGGCCTGCTATGGATGAGGCTTTCTTTTTTTTTCTCGCTCCGGATCGACAGGTTGTTCACGGTTGCGTTATGTGGTGTTGTGGTGTAGTTGTGACGTGTGTTTGTGTGTGTGTAGGAGGTTGCATATGAATTTGTACATGTACCTCTGTGAAAATGTGTGTGTGTGTGTGTGTGTGTGTGTGTGTGTGTGTGTGTGTGTGTGTGTGTGTGTGTGTTGGGGGATTGCATTTAAATGTGAACATGTACCTCTGTGTAAATGTGTGTGTTAATATGTATACGGTCGTCTGTGTAAATGTGTATGTGTGTGTGTGTGTGTGCATGCGTGCGTGAGTGAAAGAGAAATAGAACGCTTTAATCATTACGTGGTGCAAAGAGTGAAACAAGAAGAATAACGCAGAAAATTCGAGAAACTATATCAGTAAAATTCTTTTTAAGATGCTTTTTAACTGTCTATTTGTTCTTCTAACAGCGTTTTCAATCTTCCTTTAAAACTATTTCTGTAATGTTTCAACTACATCCTTCATTGTTCGGGAAGCTTATGCTTTTCTAACAGAAATTGTTAAACATTAATTTGCATGTGTTTCCAAACCGTCCACCTCAAAGAAGTCGGACAGTGTGCGGTGACCTTAAAGACCTGTTCCATGCCTCTCGTGCCAGGCGTGCCAACGGACAAAGCACTGCGGACAGGAGAGTGCTTGGTCCCCCGGGGGTGGGGGTTGGGGGGAGCATAGATCCTGAGGATCGAAACGGATGATGTCATCATCTCCAAACTGCGCATGCGCACTGCCATTCCACGGATCTCGACATTTTTATCGTTGTCTTCATTATTGACGAGCCGTGGCTGAAAGCACGAGTGAGGGGGATTTGGGTTTGCGTGTTTATTTTTTTTTTTCTTTCTTTACTTTTCACTTCGCCCTGTTTTCTTCCATAATATATTTTTAACGTTCGGTAGATTGTTTTTGTTTGAACTCCTTTTTTTTTTTTTTTTTTTGCTTGGCCGAACCTGATGTTCTCCTGTCTCACGACAAGAACAAAGTGACCAATGTTCCTCTTCTTTTGCATCATGGGACTAGATGGCATTATGCCAAGTTACAGTAGTAAATATTTTTACCCCTTGTGTTCATTTTAGGTTATTAAAGAAGAGGTTATGGTTTTCTTCTTTGTTTACTTTTGTTTGTTGCATGGCTACACATGTAATTTTAAAATGCGTGGCTATGAGTTGTTAAGAGATTAGTGTCTGCCCCAGCCTAGTGCAGAGGACGAAGTTCACATACGGGTACTTATGCCTACAAAAGCTGGTTAAAGGTCTATACTCTATAGTATACTATTGGTAATTAATTATTTCGTAGCCACTTACATTTACGTTAGTCTTAGCGAATTTTTTCAACTGTATAAGTTGTAAGCTCTTTATAAACCTGTCCATCCAATCATTTGTATCTACAGCTGATTATCTGCTGCTTTTGTTTGTTTGTGCTACTTTTTCACTCAATATTAGAAGTGGTAAGCTCTTCCTCAATTTATATTTTCACATTTGACATCCATTCAATCATCTGTCCAGCCACTCATTCGTTCGCTCACCTACTGATACCGTTTATCTATATTTATCTCTTCTTCTTTTTTTTTTCTTGTAAGACAATTTTTTTCCTTTTGTTTAAACTTATAGTTCCCATGCTGAATTTGAAACATTAAAGATTGATATGCCGGACAAGATGACAAAAGGTTGAAGGATTTCAGAGCCTTAAAAGTGCGATTACAACAATGTAACAGTCTCGTAAGTTTTTTTAACAAGCTTAAGAGAAAGTCTTCGACAAAGGTTCCTGAGAGAAAATGTACAAATTAATCATTAAATATGTCTATGCGAAAATGCTTTATTCTTTTTCTGTTTAGAAAACACCATCCCCAGGACAGCATTTACTTCTTGTGATTTGGTTCACACCTTTCATCCCAACCCTTTTTTTTTTTTTTACACATTTTATTATGCCTTTCTATAAAAACAAAGAAATCAACATAATATAAGAGAAGGTGAAAAAAATTACTTTTTAACTAACCAATGGATAAAATAAAAGTTTGGGTTATTCAGGAATATTTCCAGCCTTTTTTTTTTTTAACGAAGGCAAACTGTATATCTGCTTATTCAACTTTACAATCATTCTAAAAATATGACAACGAATAAATTTGCAAGTTTTGTGCCATAGACATGAACTCCATTAGCATCTAACAATATGCTCATGTAAGAGAAAAGAAAAAAACTGTAAGTGCAGCTATAAAGATTCTCGTTACAAACAAAATGTAAAGTCTCAGGCCACATATAGTAGCAGGCAAAAAAAATGGCATAACAAGCATGTTGAACCTTATTTCACTGTACTAGGTATTAGCGACACTAGAAATATGGGCTCAGTTTCACAACACATTTCTAATTTTAAACACTTTTTGGTCTCCAAACAATTTTTTTTTTTTAATTATTAAGAATCTTTATAAAAGGGCTGGGACAAACGCAATTTACCCATTTCATGCAATGTCAATATGAGTTCTTTCAAATAGCCTAATCATAAAAAGACAACATTACATAGCACAAATAATAATACACAAATAATGTAACTCCATTTTTTTAACTTAAAATTTAAACAATACACCTAGGCTTACATATTACCATTTTTTTTCACAGATACATATAAGATATAATATTTTACAATATGAGACAAACATATAAACATAAGGTAAAAGTCATCCATCTGCCAAGCAGGTCATCCAACATGCTCATACATAGTTTTAACTAATCATACAGTCATGTGTATGTATATATAAATCAATATGTTTACATGACAAGTTGTTTATAGGGTAGCCAGAGTTGATCCAACCTTTCTTCATTTATTTCTAAACATGCATTAAATTTTTCAATTTTGTATCTTTGTTTCAATATTCGGATAAAGGGTTCTAGTTGGGGGGTGGCTTTTTTGAACCTGCAGGAATATATGTATGTTTTTGCGAGTAGCAATATTAAGTCAAGTACAGCATCTGTCTCGGAGTCATTGCTTCGTCCAAACAGAACAAGATGTTCACTGACAGTTATTCTTGGAGCACTTTTACATTTGTCTGATATACACTTTTGTAAGTTTCTCCAAAAATCCTTAACATTTTCACAATTCCAAAATATATGCTGAATGTTTTCTTTTTCATCTCTGCATAGGCTACAGACATCATCATCTTCTAGTCCCATGTGGAATAAAATTACTTTTGTCCCTAGAATTCTATCTATATTTATCTCACTCTTTATCATTCGCTATTATTCCATTGCTTTTGTTTGCTTATACTAGTTTGTCTTCGGCTTAATTTAGAAGACTAAATGACTGGGTAGCCAGGCAGACAGGCCAAATTCTTCACGTGCATCAACTTTGCTTTTGATTTCAGCTTCCCGTTTATATCTCACCCTCGACTGTAATTACTGCGGTCCGCCGCTTGTTTCAAGAGGACGCCATTTAATCATCGGTCCTGCCGTCCCGAGAGCCATAAGGACAGCTTCTTCTGTCTTTTTATTCCCCATTCCATCAATAATACATCCCCTGAAATGGTTCGCTGCACTCCGTTCAATAATTTCTTCCAGCTCCCCTCGCTGAAGTGTTCCCCCGCGAGACCATAAAACATTTCTTCGCAAATGCCACGGGTGGCGACCAGCGTCCAGCGGAACACAGCATCCAGCATCCATGTCAGGCATTGAACAGCAGAAGCAACGGCTCTTTCCGACAAGATCTCCATCAGAACCAGCGAGCCTTTCACTCGCTGGAAGTTGCTCAGTGGGACAATATGCGGCTTTAATGTACTGGGGCTAAAGTTTCGCAAACAAGAAACATTCATTTTTCGTGCAAATTGGCCGACATCTTGCAAGCAAGAATTAAATGTTTTTCCTGGCGTACAGATCAAAATTTTATAAACTATAACCACAAACCGCGCGAGTTTTATATGAATAAACGTCGACAATGTTTGCACGAAGTGTTTTTCATCCACAAAAGCCGAAATTTCGCAGAAACGATTTTTCGAGAGTACAGTCAGAAATTGTGCGAACAGAGACCACGTGTCCGTGACCACCATGCGTGCGTGCGCACACACAGACACACAATATCCTTGAAAAGTGTGCACCTTCCTCGTGCCAAACGTGCAACTGTAACGTGACTTCAAACATCACCATTGTGACGTCACTGGCTGGTTTAAACAGTCATTGCTAGCGCCTCCTGACCTACCCACTCTCATCCCAGCCGGAGTCTCGACAGGCGACTAATGGATGTCAATAACGGCAAGACCTTTTCATCCCCCTCCCCCCACCACCATCACCAAATGGGAACTGCAGCTTATACCGTTGACTAGTCTCTAGACAGTAATTTTTATCTTCTTGCTCGATTGTAGCCTAAAGACATTCACTCGCGCATGCAAGAGCCGTCACGTGTGTGTGTGTGTGTGTGTTATTACATGTCATTGTTCTTTCTGTCAACTGCAAGTCATCAAAGTAAAGCTGATGTTTTTTTCGCCTTTCGACACTCAGACCTTTTTACTCTTAGGACTCTGTCGATCTTCTTACTTAAAAAAGCATGTAATCACAGGGAAGGGCGGTCCGGTGTCGCAACGGTTAGCGCCTGTCAACAATACAGTGAAGGTTGGCTGTCTTGGGTTCAGTTCTCGTCTCGGGCACGCTGTTCTTTCTCTGCATGTGGCATCTGTTTACAGGGCTGGCTGCATTGCCGTGATATAGCCTTAGTTGCTGGCTCGGCGTAAAACACCAATTAAAAAAAAAATAAATAATAATAACAGGGTAAACAAAGCTTGTAATTTTGATTCAGTGTGTCGAGTCACTGACAGATCGAACAAACGAAGTGTTTTGACCTTTGCTGTATTTCTTGTAATTCTGAGGATTACCCGAGATGATTACAGAAATCATGTCAAGGTACGCAACTCTGGACGTAAGAAGTAGTCTCGTTAGTCATCAACAGCCATGGATGATTGTCGAATCGATCGGCCGTTGCCGATGGCGATGCGGCAATGGTGTGGAAATGTCATTGCAAATTACATCACGAGGGCTTCGCATGAGGCTCGACGAGGCAGTCGACAGTAATTGGAAAACTGCAGCAGTCAGGGCTCAGCTTCACACGGAGAGCTGTGTCCTGACTGCAATCATGGAGTGAAAAAAAGGGGGATTGACATCAAGTTCGTATGAGGTTGTCGTGACTCGAGAGTGCCGGGGAATTCCATGATGAAGGGATGAATACATCAAGTGTTTGGAAGAGAGCGAGAGTTCACAGCACAATTTGTAACACAGTGTCATCACAACACTAATGGTAGCACAGAATCAGAATATAAAGCCATGCCAGTGACTCAGCACAAAAGCATCGGAATACACTTTTCAATAATGCTCAGTAGGTTTGCTAGTGACACATCACAGTACCGCTAGTCACAGACCATCAGAATTCACAACACAACCAGCAACAGCGTCGGGACACTCAGCACAGCAAGTGAAACGGAATCGAATATTCAATGCACAGAACTGTTGGTAGCACTGCATTGGAATCCACAGACTACTAGTTGCGCCGCCTGAGAAATCATTCTTTCAATCGGTCTTTTATTCCTTGATTGATACCAGTTGATAAACGGCGATGCTGGTCCGCTGGTACTGGTTGTCGGGCGTGGGGTAGGGGGACAACTGGACAGACCCAGCGGCTGACAAGGCTGGCTTCTTAAAACTGTCTTGAGCATGTGAGCAGGTCTTGCATGAAGCGACCCCTCAGCTCCGACATGTTTGTCAACCAAGTCCTTCCTCTGGTCACCGCGGGGCCCCTTGGAGAACGGTCGTAACCTGTTCGCATTGTCTCTCAGTCTACTACAGTCTTCGAATGACATGGCACTGACGGTAATACAGCACCAGAATAAACATCACTACTAATGATGGAGCAAAATAATCCATGGGACTCTTCGCTTCTATGCATCTTGCATCAAAGAACCCAGTTTCACCAATCGTACATCACTGCAGTGCTCGGAAAACAAGAAAATGATGTCACCTTTCCTCTACAGTGCTAGTTTGTAAGCACACTCTACAGAACTTGAGCCATCTATTACAATGTAACCTGTGTAAAACATGCTACCTAAGCTACTATTTGGTATTCTCGTAGACCCTATTTACATCTGGACAAAAAGATAACGTTTAGTTCAGCAACTATGGGCGGCATCAGTCAGACATGGTGGGGAAGGGAGTTACTCGCAATTTGTCTTCAGATTAGTCAGTTTCCGAAAAAGACAAAGCACTATGCAAAATGTTCATGTCAGATCAATTACGTGTTCATGAATTCATGAATACACCGCGCCCTGAACATCCAGGCGGGGATGGGTAAGCAAAGCCAAGAGAAGGATGTTGACAGAGCTGTCGCCATCGCTGTCTACAGTGATAGGAGTTAAAGACCTAGTAAAGACCAAAGGTTTTAGGATATTTGTGTGACAGGACTGAGATCAGTTCAGATAAGGCAAACGTCCTGCCATCACGAGCTTAAATTGTCATGGCTACAACCGATGGAAGAGCAAGGATGTTTTGAGTAAGTCAAGGTTTGAACCTTTTACTGAACGGGGATATTGCGTGTCGACTTATATTTCAAAAACATAGAAAGTGGTCGGGGTGGGTGTTATTGCTCAGATTTGGGAAATCGCATCATGTACGGAGCTCAACCCAGTCATATCAGATGCACTCAAGAGGACCTTCAGCGATCGCCTAGTCAACATATTGGAGGGAGCTGCAACGCGGCTCTGAGCAAACAGACAACATCCATAGCTAATCGGACGGCATGAACAGTTTTCATGCCCATCTCTTCTTTTTTACAGGCTGTGTCGTCTGGAGTGGAGGACGTGACCAGAATCTGACTACTGACGGTCCTGCAAATGCCAACCACAACAAGACTCACCATCTACCCTGATGTTAAAATGTTTAACGAGATAAGTGTGGTGTCATCAGCATTCAGTTGCATCGACTCAAGCACGGAGGACTAAAAAAGCACGCCCTCTCAAGATACACACACTCTCTCTCTCTCTGTCTTCTCGAGCTTTCTCTTTCCTAGAGAGTGTCTGCATTGTAAAAGAATTTGAAAACAAACTACCGCTGTTTCTGTTGCCGAGTTTTGATACAACACATCCACAGCCTGTGCTGACTTTAAGTACGATGAAGTTTTATTGCAGAATTTCGTCTTCCCCTACCCACCCCCCGAGACAGCGGGGATTTATGACTTTTTACACCACACTAAAACGGTGAAGTAACACCGGCCATTTCAAACATTAATAGAGCTCTCTCCCACTTTCTCTCCTTTCCTAGCAGGTCGTAGCCGTACACGCATTTTCTTTCTTCTACCTCCTTTCTATTCCCCCTCGATCTCTTTCTCTCTCGTCTCTTCTCATAGTAAACCATCATCCAGTATCGATTTAACGTTATTAATTATGTAGGATAAAACATCTTTGAGTATTTTTGGCAAGGACCATCTTCAAGATTTGGTATCTTAAAGTTCTAGGTTAGAAACAATTAGCTTAAGAATTGTGACACAACTTGCATTAGGCCATCGACTTCATGGTACATGATTTAAACAGACAACAGATTTTGACAGTTCCATGGGAATGATATTAAATGATGGGTGACTATGATGCAAGAAAAGGAGTAAAGAAAGAATAAAAATTAAAATACTAGTTGAAATATAACCAGCAGGAGTAAGACAATGAGCAGGAACTATTCGTGACAGATAAAAGGACATCCATTAACCAAACAAACGGACAGCAAGCTGATATGTAGCCAACCAACCATCTAGCCAAAGTGAGAGGGACTGAGGAATGTTTTTATGACCGTTCAGTTGTTCCGTTGACAATATTACAGAGTAATAGCTTATCAACGTGCGACATGTAGAGAAGGACATTTGTACGACGCACGCACATTAATGCACGCTGCAGCATGTTGCATGACACACACCCTGACCTATGCCCTCAGATTAAAGTGTTGCGAGGAAGCCCCCCCCTTCCCCCTAGTTTTGAGTTTTCTCAGGTGAGGTGGCCACGCAACTCGCCGCCGCAGTGTTTGTCACGGCGTGAATCAGTCCGGGGAGTTGATTAAGTCAGAGAAGTTCGTGTCCATAAGCAGCTCTGCTTAGAAATAAAGAGTTTAACCCATGGCCGAAGCATTTGCTTTGTTTGGAAAAGGTAGCACTCGCGGGTAACGGTTCGAGGTTATCATGCCTGTTCTTATATTCAGGTGACACGACTGTCGTTGACGAGAAAGAAAAAAAAGGAGTTTCGAGGGCAACGACCAGAAGATCTAGTGTCCTGATGCTCTTAAATGTCGGCCTATCAAGTCTCGAAGGAGTAAATAGCAACAATTTGATACTGATTAATTTTTTTAACAATCAGGTTCAGAACGAATAGAATGTAAAATTCTATCTGGGAGTCTATAGACCTACATGCTTTGTTTGCAGGTGATTACTGACACTGGAGTTTGAATGCCTTCTTGCAATCTTACACGAAGTTTTGCCCATAGCAACAACCCCATTGATTTAGAAGGCCACTGACATGTTCTTTTACTATTCAAATGCGTTATATTCTCATTTATGTATGAAAGTCTTCTTCACATTTTACTTTTGCAAAATGGGAAACCCAGCAAACCTTCGGCGAAGAACATTTCGTGGTCTCCCTAGCAACGGAGTTTGTAGGTCTTCATTATTTTATTACCTTTATAGCTTTTGTGTGTTGATATGCACAGAAGGAAAGAAACCTAGGAAAGTGTTTTGGATTTATTAGTTTCGGTCCTTAAGAGGGCATCTTATGAAAGTCCTCGTCTCCTCCAGAACTGCGAATGTCACCAATACAGTGAAGGTTGGGTGTCCTGGGTCCAACTCTCGTACCTGAGTCCAAAGATTGTTGGGGAAAGTTAAGAAGAAGGAGAGAGGAGATGAGCACCGCCCTCACAAAAAGCTGAACCCGAGATAAGCGTCATAGTCTCTACCACCTCACTCCTTATTCACCACTAATCCCCCTCACTCCAGCCAACGGCCTAAAAAATGTCAGGGGACCACCTTTACCTTTTGAATATATAAAAGTTAACGTAACCCAGGCCAAGGATATGATGGTGAGGCGGGGTGGGGGGTGGGATAGGTGTTTACACATCTAAGACTATCATTATACCACTGCTACGTTTTTCTCTTTTCATGGCATATGACAGATTCTGCAGACAGACGAACCGAGACGAAGATTTGACAAAAGCAAAGAACGCGGCTTCGTGCTACGAATAAAGACGGGGTTGCTCCTTGTTTCCGCTCGGCAATGCCTTCCGTGAGTATACCGGGGTCTGACCCCGGAGACCCGCTTAAATTAGCAGACGATGTTGTGGCTGTTTGTCTGTTGGCAGACTGTAGATACATTTTTTTATAGAAAAATACAGCAGTATTATAATCACTGCCTTTTATAGCTTTTTTTTAGTGCTTCACTCATTTTCTTATAGTACTATTTTATTTAATTTTTATTTTTATTTAATTATGCTCGTTAATTTATAAAATGCCATCGTCTTTCTGATAATTTTGACAGGTGGGCCTCTGAGACATACGTGTCTACGTGAGCAGCGCTGGACAACGCATCTCAGACTGCAATCAAAGAGGGAAGGTTTGCAACCATTTCTACAATACGGTATTTACTGGTTGTAATTCGACTGCATCAAACAAGTAGATAATAACATTTTATTTTGCTGCGGGTATTTCCTGCCTGGCTGCAGATTCTAATGGCGTCACAGCCTCTTAATGTTGGCCGATGAAAAGCAATGGAAGAGAAGAAAAGAGTTCGCCCTCGTCCTAAAATGTCTGCTAAGAACGACAGTAACAGTGCATCAGTTTTCAGAACTTGACACAGTGCCATGTGCCTATAAATACCTGCAGGAGTTGAGGAGGAGAGGCAAATCGATGGATGTTTTATTGGCCAAACAAACCCCACACAGGCTACCCAACGTGACGCTGGAAGGAGTTACAACAAGGTTCACTTGTGTAAGGTGGGCACGTGTGGTTTTCCGTGTGTGTGTGTGAGAGAGAGAAAGAGAGTGTTTGTGTGTGTGTGTGTGTGTGTGTGTGTGTGTGTGTGTGTGTGTGTGTGTGTGTGTGTGTTCTTCTTTCGTCTGACCCAACAAGTCTGAGGACAGGTGCTTGTCAGCCGCGCTAGATACCCGCTTGATCGTTGCCTAGGAGACACCCATTCAGTGATCATTAATTATCTTCCCTTGCTATCCGTACGCCCTGCAGACTCCGCCATGTCTTACAAATAACCTATAAACGTTTGTAATCTAATTTGATTGCACTTTTCAGGTAAAAAAAAAGAAATTGTCCTTCCAAAACTGTATTAATACAATAAGTTCGGATATATATATATAGAAAGAGAGATAATTATATCATAATCGACAGGAATGGCATATCCGATATGACTAACACATATTCACAAATGTTTTCAGAAGCGGGCACTCGCCTTAATTAAGCATACTTACAGGCACTTCTTGCTCTAGTTAATATAAATAGAAGCACAAACATCCACAGCAGGGCCGAGCACGGCGCACATGTCGGAGAGATGAAACATTGAGGCCATCTGCCGCCTCGCTATCTTAAACAAACAAATCCTGATGCTTTTTCAAAGGCGTGAGACTTCTATTGTCAGCACCTCGATATTGCAGGCACATAAATATTGTCAGGACTTGTAGACTGGCAGCGGCCTGCTGAGTTGATAATAACATGGTCTCCACAGGTGAACACAGCTAGCGCCTAAATACTAGCAAACGGGACTGTTGTAGAAGTTGTTTATTGCTGCACCTGTGTATTGTCAGTTTTGATTGTTGTAAGCACCGAAATATTGCCAGAATATCTGCACCTGAGTGCTCCTGATCTGTACTGATGGTAACGGCTCAGCATTGTTAGTACCTCATTATTGTCAACTCTCTCTGGGTTAATGTGGTTAGCGCTTAGATATGATACGCCTGTGGGATAATCCGAACATGGGCAGTCGGAAAGATTGTTATGTATTGTTATAAATGGTCACAAACACACACACACACACACACACACACACACACACACACACACACTATCTCTCTCTCACTCACACACACACACTCTCTCTCTCACACACACACACTGTCTCTCTCTCACACACACAATCTCTCTCTCTCACACACACTATCTCTCTCTCTCTCTCACACACACACACACACTATCTCTCACACACACACACTATCTCTCTCTCACACACACACACTATCTCTCTCACACACACACACTGTCTCTCACACACACACACACTCTCTCTCTCACACACACACACTATCTCTCTCACACACACACACTATCTCTCTCTCACACAAACACTCACACACACACACACACTCTCTCTCTCTCATGCACACTCGTTCGCACACACACACACACACATGCACCCACAAAGCAAATTTTCTCACACACAACTCGTCCATACAGCTCTTCGCCGTGTAATTATGGACAAACATTTGACCAGGTGTGGTATCGTTTTGTGGCGAAGGTTTAACATAAATGTTATGTAAAAGCTCTGCCACACTTGGTCACACGTTGGTCCATAAGTTATTTGTCTCGTCAAGAATGGCCTCTACCCCATGAAAGATCCTAGACTTTGTTCAGGTCGACTTCGGCCAACTGCCGCCGCACGTCGTTTGTCGGCTGTCCCGTGTAGTACCCGGGGTGGCAGCCGGCCAGGGGTTCAATACTAAATACACTGAAGAAATCGTTATCAGCACAGAGTGTAAACAAAATTAATTAACCTTCGGCAGAAACCTTTTCACAAGCGTCAGGCAATGAGCCTGTCGATGACCGTATAACAGCTGACGGTGCGGAAAGGGGGACACATCTACCTGTTAAGATACCGACAGGGATTAATGAGTAGATTCTGATGTGTGTGAAGCTACTTTGTTGAAGTGGGAATTAATAATGTGTGTTAAAATACTTTTGGAAAGAAAGAATTAGTATGGGGTGTGACGAACAGCCTTTGCCTGCGGTAAAAGTTTAAGATTAAGGAGACGAATCAGAAAAAATATATAATTTTCTAAGTATCCATAAGACTTTTTATAGCCAATCGTGTCATTTTGTAATAGAGGCTCACGTGCATTCGAAATCTTACCACGCACGTTAGCAAGTATGAACACACACACACACACACACACACACACACACACACACTCCTGCACATACATGGATATGTAAGCAGATATTGCAAAGAAACGAAGACGGTTTACAGAAGGGAGGCAGACAGTAGAGAAACGGGTTGGAGAGCAGAGACAAGGCAACAGCCCAACCAAAGTTGTCAACTACATCACTCGTGTGTTCTTTCAGAATGAACTGCTGACTCGACATTTGTGAAGGCGTTCAGCAGTTTGTCCACCCGGCACTCAGCTCCCCACCCCACAACAGTGTGCCACCTCGTGCGACATTGTTAGTGACTACAACAGTGCGATGAGTACACGGGGGGGGGGGAGGGATTCAACAACAGCAACGATCGACGCACAGTTTTACAAACACCCTCTGCCGGTCTAGCACACATTGTTGTCGCCGTTGTCCAGGAAAGATCCGTATCATAAATATTAAGAAGCTGCACGGGTGATCCCGCTACACTCAAGTCCGCCCTCGCTCAGGGTTCAATGAGGTGAGGCTTGCCGTGGGCGGTTAACCTTTCCAAGTGCAACCTTTCCACCTACTACCTGTTAGTAAATAAGTCGTTTATAAATGAAGGCTTCTTTTTATCAGTTCCGCTTGCTGAATTCCCCGTCTCCCACACACCGCCATGTCCTAGTTTACTGTAAGTCGGTAAAAGCACTGTAAGGTCGGGCTGTTTACAAAGTACTCAAATGCTAGTTGGTGAGGGGTGGGTGGGTGGCGAACCATTTTTCTTCGTGTTATATACAGTGCGAGTACTTGAATGGGAGGTAGTCATTAGAATTCTTGAGGGGAAATAATCTCCGAACCGTGACGCTTGCTGTCAAAAAAAAAAAAATGCCAAAAGCATATGAGAGATAACATCAGATTTCTCCTGCTTCATGAAGAGGAAATAATCTCTAAACTATTGTACCCCGCTGTTAAAAAAAGTCGTAAAAATAAAATAATAAATAAAAAGGGAGAGAACCAGGCAGAGATATTCTTTACCTAACATAAAATATACGGGTACTTGCTTTTCCACAAAGGACTTACGATAAAGGAAAGATACTGGCACAGACGTTGTGCCCCATGTTACAGAAGTCACGTACCTTTGTCATCGACTGTTGGTACCTGTCTCAGAAGTAGGCGGTTCGGATAGCAGTTAATCGGACAATGCAGTCAGTAATTAACTAACGTGTGTCCTCTGGCAGACAGCTCAGTAATCATGGATGGAGAGAAGAACCCAGTTATGTGCCACCAGGTCACATACAAGACACTCCCTCGGAGGCCAAGGTCGCGTGTCTTTTAAAAAAAACACAAAAAATGGGAAAAAAAACCAAGAATGATCACCAGACTTCTTTTCTAGCTCCGAGTTACGAACCATGAACCAGCCACTTTTGTTGCTTGTTTCCAGAACCTTTTGTGTTGTCTTTATCTCATTCCTGTCTCACAGCTACAGGAACATTCTTAACCCCATCCCAGATGAATTTATTTATAGGTACAGCTTGTGCTTGAGATCATAGGCCATTAACAGATATCAGCATATTCGAATAGAAATTTCATTGTAATCTAAAATAAATAAACAAATAAATAAATAGCGACAATCCTAATAAGGCTAATTAAAATGTATGGGATAATCAAGCAGACACGAAGCAAATAACTGCAGCTTTAAATTCCCTAACTTGACAATCTGTTCAAAAGATCTTTGGTAGTCTATGCTTCGCTGCAGTTCTTCTTTCATGTCCTTCTACGGATACCTCGAGGTATGGGACGAAAAGAAGAGGTCAGATGTCTTTTGAGATGTGTATATCAGTACGACATGTGTTCACATCTTCAGACCAAAGGTTTTACACTCAGAACTTTTCTCAGTCGAACACGAACGTGTGTTTTCGCTCTATTAATCCCAAGCAGACGTTGCGATGGGACCAAATATTATAATAATAATAATAATAAAAAATAATAATAATAATAATAATAAAGGTTATTTATATTGCACCATATCCCAGCCTTATGAGCAAGCTCATGGCGCTAAACACATTATTTATAACAATAATAATAATAATCACGATAAGGAGAAATTTAAGAAACCAACCCAGACGACAGTGAAGAAAAGGGGATAAAGCATGGAAAGCCTACGAAATTCAAATAAATGCATAAATTATGGAAAAAAGAAATTGTAGAGACAGAAGAAAATGAAAGACCAGATTTGTCTGTGCAGCCTGGCAACACATTTCACCGCCGAAGATTTAAAGTTTAAATCGACAAGCCGCAAACACAATTTCATCCAGTTCTGATGCCAGTTGCACAACACATTTCTAATTTTAAACACTTTTAGGCCTTAAATCGTTTTAGATAATAAGTTTAAAGTGCACACCACGATTTTAGAATTTTTAAAACTAAAACTGCTTTAAGTAAGATAAAGTTGGTAAAGTCTGACTTTCCGTCCTGTCAGTACAATTTTTTGTATGTTCTTGTGCAATGCATCAAAATGGAAGAGAAGAGATTTTGGTTCTTTAGAACAGTTTTAAGACTTAGAAACATGTTGTGCAGCTGGTCCCAGAATGCTACAGGCTAGTTCTTGAGCACCTGTTTCCTACTCGGTTCGTTAGCAACCATATATCTAACCCTTTTCTCGTCTTACTTTGAAGCACACGCAGCAGGAGTTTGGTGGAGGTTGGGGCAGCAGTACAGGCGGTAAAGTTTACCTGGCTAAACTATAGTAACCCTATTATATACAGGCAGTAAAGATTACCTGGCTAAACTAGTAATCCTATTATATACAGGCGGTAAAGATTACCTGGCTAAACTATAGTAACCGTATTATATACAGGCGGTAAAGATTACCTGGCTAAACTAGTAACCCTATTATATACAGGCGGTAAAGATTACCTGGCTAAACTAGTAACCCTATTATATACAGGCGGTAAAGATTACCTGGCTAAACTAGTAACCCTATTATATACAGGCGGTAAAGATTACCTGGCTAAACTAGTAACCCTATTATATACAGGCGGTAAAGATTACCTGGCTAAACTAGTAACCCTATTATATACAGGCGGTAAAGATTACCTGGCTAAACTAGTAACCCTATTATATACAGGCGGTAAAGATTACCTGGCTAAACTATAGTAACCGTATTATATACAGGCGGTAAAGATTACCTGGCTAAACTATAGTAACCGTATTATATACAGGCGGTAAAGATTACCTGGCTAAACTATAGTAACCCTATTATATACAGGCGGTAAAGATTACCTGGCTAAACTAGTAACCCTATTATATACAGGCGGTAAAGATTACCAGGCTAAACTAGTAACCCTATTATATACAGGCGGTAAAGATTACCTGGCTAAACTAGTAACCCTATTATATACAGGCGGTAAAGATTACCTGGCTAAACTAGTAACCCTATTATATACAGGCGGTAAAGATTACCTGGCTAAACTAGTAACCCTATTATATACAGGCGGTAAAGATTACCTGGCTAAACTATAGTAACCGTATTATATACAGGCGGTAAAGATTACCTGGCTAAACTATAGTAACCGTATTATATACAGGTGGTAAAGATTACCTGGCTAAACTATAGTAACCCTATTATATACAGGCGGTAAAGATTACCTGGCTAAACTAGTAACCCTATTATATACAGGCGGTAAAGATTACCTGGCTAAACTAGTAATCCTATTATATACAGGCGGTAAAGATTACCTGGCTTAACTATAGTAACCCTATTATATACAGGCGGTAAAGATTACCTGGCTAAACTATAGTAACCCTATTATATACAGGCGGTAAAGATTACCTGGCTAAACTAGTAACCCTATTATATACAGGCGGTAAAGATTACCAGGCTAAACTAGTAACCCTATTATATACAGGCGGTAAAGATTACCTGGCTAAACTAGTAACCCTATTATATACAGGCGGTAAAGATTACCTGGCTAAACTAGTAACCCTATTATATACAGGCGGTAAAGATTACCTGGCTAAACTAGTAACCCTATTATATACAGGCGGTAAAGATTACCTGGCCTTACTTCACGGCTGATTAAACACGAGGAAGCATGCTGAAACTGGCAAAACGATCCTCAGCCACCTCTACCCTAATACCCCTTCCCCCAACCTTCTCCCCCCCCCCAAAAAAAAAACCCACCACCATCTTCCTCCATCCTCTCTGCAGAACACGAGAGTTCGTCGGGGATTTCAGGACACGCCTAGCACCTATAAGCTACAGGTCACCTAAGCCAGGCCAACAAGAGGCCCCAGCATGAACATGCCTACCTGTGCAAGCTTATTGCTTTATGGTTGGCTGGCTGGCTGGCTGGTTCGCCATATCCTGGAACCGCACGGGGTGATTATGCACTTTCAGTGGCTTGAAAGGTACAAAAGGGCTACGGGAACTTGGTGGTTTTATATTTATTATTATTGTTTTTAACACTGACAGGAGTATTCACGTGTACCAGCACTGCAGGCGTGTGATTTTCGCCACCTGTCGGTATCCAAGGTTGATGACGTAGCTGTGTTGGACTGAGATACCGATGCATCGATCTGAATGTGCAGCAAACCTGTCAGTAACAATCTCCTCTCCCCCACTCTATCATCTGCATCCGATGTTAGTAATAATTACATTACGTGGAATTTTCATTTTTAAAAATAAATTTCTTACTTATTGATTACAAATTGCAAATCCACTAAAAAAACAACGAAACAAAACTAACATCAGAAATGAAACTTTGCATGAACGATTTAAAAGAGGAAAGCTTCAAGTGTCGGGAGAAAAAAAAGAATGTCCTCCATCATAGATTACAATGGCGAAGGCTAGAGACTGTTAGCGATGACGGACGAAGGAAGCAGTAAATGATGAGAACACAGGGAAAGTTAGCGGCGAGGTTTGTCCTTTAAACCCCTTCATTCGGTTTCTTCTCCCACCCCACTCACCCCATTCACCCCTCTCATTCCCCCGCCCATCTCCTCCCTCGCCCGTTACCAATCTACATTGTTGCTTGAGGGGATCACGGCGATGAGGGTACAGACCGTGTATAATTTAATACGATGAGCATTGTAGCTTATGTGTGCATGTGTGCATGCGTGCATACTTTTGTGTTGTGAGTGGTGCATGTGTGTGTGCATGTATCAGGAGGAGAGGAAGATGACACATCCTTCATTGCTTCAAGCACATTGGGTTCAACAAGGATGCGAGAACTCACTCAGTATGGCTCTCTCTCTCTCTCACACACACACACACATCACATATTGTGGCTTAACATTACAAATAAAATATGGGGGTGAACGCGGAATTTCTTTAACTATGTACATCAGATTGAAATCATGTTCAAAGCTAGATGCAGAAAATGAGAAAAGGAGGAGATAATGCATGTCCTTGCTTACATTTATAATGATTTCCTGCTCGTGTACTCCAGCCACATTTTTTTTCTAACTTTCCTGTCCTGACAGGAGGACCTCAGTCAGTGCGACCTTAAAGGCAAAAAAAAATCCAGGACACAACTCCACACTAATGAGGTCAGAAAGATGGAGGATTGAGGGGTGGGGTGGGTGTACAAATGGTCGCGGGGAGGTGGAGAGAGAAGTCTGTAAATGCCATACCCACGTGACCTCACGTGATCTTTACGGGTTTCTCACTCCCCCTTCTCACCGAGCAAGAGAGAGAGAGAATGAAGTCATGCCTAGCCGCGTCGTCGGCCCGGCCAAAGGGATCGATGGGAGCAGAGTCCGGCTCGCTTCGCTGCGTGTATACGGGGGGGGTGGGGGTGGGGGTCACGGGCGAGTGGCGCGGCTTCGTGTCGCAGGCCTGTCAGCACTGGCACGATTCGCTCCGCTGGTTTGTCGGCGGTGACAGCCGCAGCAAGTGTGCACTGTGCGCTCCACCCGACCGTGACGACGGTTGTAGGTCGCCTCCTGCCGGCAGTGACCCGTCCGCGATTCGCCACGTCAGTCTTTTTTTTTTTTTTTTAATAATCGAAGGAGCCGCTGCAGTAGAGATGCTGGTTGCAGAACCAGAAGAAGAAATAGCAGCATGCCGATAGGACCAGGACTGATAGTACCACCAATAGTCGTGTAGTAGCCACCACCCGTAGTGATTGCAGTTATAGCAGCAGTTGTGTCTATGCAGCTGCAGTAGGAGCTGTGCCTACCTCCAGCTGTTGTTTGTTCTCGTCCATTGGCACCAGAACAGTACAGAACAAGAATCCCCTCCCCTCCCCCAGCTCCACCACCTTCACCCCTTTTCGACTCTTGTGTTAATATCTGAGTGGCAGGGGGTGCGGCGTACGTGTGAGCGCTCATGGGCTGCAGTTGGGTGCGTGTGTGTGTGTGTGTGTGTGTGTGAACCTGGCGTCTGTACGTTACTCACTGTCGGTGAATGAAGGAAGCAGTGACGGTGACACTCGTTTACAGCGCCATACCTGCCTATACCAGCCTACCTGCGCTCGCGTGTGGGGCGCCAAGAGGGGAATTTTCTCAAATTTGCTATTTCTAGCAATACATTGCATTTTATACTTATAGATTGCATTTTATATTTATACAATTCATTCTATATTTATAGATTGCATTCTATAGCTATACATTCTCCAGTTCAATGGCCTGTACAATCCTAGGAACTTTCACTGCGGTGTCATTTATTTTTTTTTTCACTAGTACCAGTTGAGGAATATGTAGTATAAAACTTTTAAGCCAAGATATAAATGAGACTGAAGCCCCGCAGGTACAAAAGGCAGCGTGAAAACCGACTTTTGAGGCCGGTTGCATAACACGGTGGTAGTGTCTCATTTATCGCCGCTTTTGTTTCCTCATTTTCTTCACATTGGCAATCCAGCCTGCGAGATGAATGGTGCTGCGGTCCTGTCTGCAACCATTAAGCTTGGTGTGGAGAGGACTTGCTGTTGCCTATACAATGTCTCGGAATGTATTCATCCGGGGGGGGGGGCAGTTCTGAAGGACGTGTTCCGGAGTTTGATCTTCTAGACTTCACGTGAAGGCGCCATTTTTAGTGGCTAAGGAGAAGCTCTTAGAACTCACATAAGAAAAGCAGTTTCAGTGGCTGCTTTGCTAATTATCCAGCTAGATTGGGGCTCCCCGGTAGTGTTAACACACACCATTGTCACAACTGCAGTGAAATGTCCTGATCTCCAGACACTGTATGTGACACCTGCTCGCAGGGCTGGCCGTCGGGGATTTCCTCCGGGGGTTTCTCACCCCTCTCCCTCCCGCTAGTGCGAAATTGTCTCAAGGTTAAAGCATGTTTCAGTTAACCAATTACCAACCAGACATGGGAGGCATCAGGGCTCACCTCTGCAGCAACAAACGTGGATAAAAACAACATCGGGTCGGCCTCTATATAGTTACGGGATGTTTATCTGTCCTCTGAACATTTACTCCGCAACGCAAACACACAGTGTATCTTTTATCAGAGCAGCTTACCAAACCAGACTGCAATGACACCAGAGCAGTTACAACTTCTGACTGCAGCTTTACCCAAGCGACCACTTACCAAAAAGTCTGATTTATCTAAACTGCAACTTTCCAAAGCAATTTGACAAAGCAGCTTGAAAAGGAGCTTATACCAAAGCAACCTCACAAAACGACAAACCTATAAAAGCAACGGAGCTTGTTAGTCCAACCTGCAAACTAACGAACCGTACAGACACGTCATCGACTACCACACCACACAGCGCAGCCTACCAACGTACCCTACTTACGCAACCCATCAACGAACTTTAGGAAAGTAATCTTCCAACGCAACCCATTGAAGCAAGTTATTAAGGCAGCAACAGCCACAACCTACCAACGTAATCTACCGGCACTTTAACAAATAATTCATACAGGCAAAGATGTGTAGGAGACAACGCTTAAAGTCCCCTGGGATTTGTCTCCGGGTGGGAAGTGGAATTGGGTGGGTTAATGTTAGAGATGCCCACAAGCCTGGCCAGGAAATTAAAAAAAAACTACAACCCGGTCTGAAATTAGGAACCAATATCGTGTGTGAAGACCAGCACAGGGGAAGCACGAAAGTGACTGGACTAGCGGAATAATGGATGAAGGTCGGTTCCGTAAAAGCTCTTACTGGGGCCTCGGTCAAGTCCAATAACTCTCGTCATTCCCCTTGCACCCCCCCCCACTGCCCTCTTATTTGTTCTAATAATGCTGCAGGAAAGAGTGCAAGAAGGTCGAAGAAAATATAAGAAGCCTAAAAGAAAGAAAGAAAGTAGTCAGTGGAGTAAATTGTCCAGTAGTGGATTTGCCTGTCATTTTGTAGAATGGCAGAAAATATAGGACTGGGGATGATATTGTCAGGGTGCACCCCCACCCACTGCCGGTGAGAGGAAGGATGTCTAGCTGTCAATTAGAAGACGGAGAGGGTGGAGTGGTCATCCAGTGGTGCCACGCAGCTTGCCCCAGTCCGGGGCTACAGACGTCTGTTAAGATACGGTGGTGTTTACAGACCCGTACTTTGTTGTCGGTGTGTAGAACTACTTGTTTGTACGCATTTGTGACGACGATGAATCGACGATTTAAAACTTTCCTTGTCCCAGGGAAAGCGGATAGCCGAGTGGTTAGAGCACCGGCGTCCGAACTGAGAAGCGCGCAGGTTCGATACCCGAGTAGCGCAGCAAAATTCATTCATTCATTCATTCATTCATTCATTCTATACTTATAGATTGCATTCTATAGCTATATATTGCATTCTATAAGTATAAAATGCAAGAAAGAAAAACTCGGTAAAAACCGAAGTGTTTCATTTATATTATACTCAGAAGTTGCTATCCAATTCATTTTATATATACCTTTCAATTCTTTAGCTTTACATTTGAAATTTATATTCATAGATTACATTATATAACTTCTGACTTGAAATGTATTCGGAACGAGGCTGGCTCATTTGAATATGGAAAAAGAAGGTCAAAGACCAACCAATCAGTGCGCCCGTCGTTGCACAAGAACGAAGAAGGCCATTGCTATTAACTGACAACTTTGACAGTCATGGTATTTTATTGTAAAATTTACCCATTCACACTTACAAAAAAAATCTGCACCTTCACCCGCTTTTCACCCTGGGGTCACGTGCCGCTGTGATGAAAGAAAGCTGAAAATACATTTAATACATCCACTCTACCAACTTATCCTTAAACCTTACGGAACATTCGTTAGCCTCCATGTGTGCAAAACTATCAAACAAAGCCTAGTTGAAAATAAAGTGTTAAATATTTCATGTGAAGATCAAAACTCGAAATTCGAAGTATGATTTCTACTGAATGCGCTATCATAAAGTGGAACCAGTGAAATTGCGGGACCGTGTGTATGTTATCAACACTAGGACAAAGTATTTTGAGAACGCACGCACGCACGCCATGGAACATCAAAAAAGCACCTGCACACGTAGAGTGTGTGTGTGTGTGTGTGTGTGTGTGTGTGTGTGTGTGTGTGTGTGTGTGTGTGTGTGGAGCGGTGGGTAAGTTGGGTAACAAATGCGTCGACACGCTCTGATGCAAATGCTGAGGCCTGACTCGCTCTGTTGAACGCACGCGCGCGACGAGGTAACCACGGTAACCAGAGACGTAACCAGGTGCCTTCTTTCTGATGACCCCTCCGTCCTCGCTCAAGAAGTCAGAGGAATGCAGATGACTCATTCTTAAGCTCGAACTTCGGCCCGTGGGCCATCTGCTGGGAAGGAGCCACAGAGCTACATTCATAAACAAACGCACACACACGAACACACACACACACACACACACACTTGCCTTGCTGATGTAGATATGTTAACATATGTTATCATGGCCAAACCCCATCATGGGGGTCATGGAGCTAGATTTGTAAAGACGGACACACACCGAGGACTGTCGTGGCCGATTTCGATCAGTGAGCATCGTGAAAGTAGCAAAGAGATCACAGAGATGCATTAATAAAGATAAGCCAAGGGCTGTCGTGCCGATGTAGATCTGTGACCGCCATCACGACAAAGCCAGTGACATCCACATGCACTTTCACCTCGCTGCACTGCGGGGCCAAATCGAACTTCCGTCACGCATGATTGCTGCAGCCCCTGTTCCTCCAACCGCCTCGTCACAGCTCGATGAGAGCGGTGGTTACAGTAGGAACAGGTTGCTGGATGCTGTTGCTGGGTCGATGCGGCACATTAGTGCTGTGATGTCGGCAAAACAACGTGCTTCCCCTCCCCTCTCTTCGTGGAATGGAGAGATCGAACTAAAATCTAAAGCACTCAAAGATGTGCATTTAAAAAAAAAATGTGTGTGTGTGTGTGTGTGGAGGGGTGGGGTGGGGGCTTAGCATGCTTAAAATATCGAGATGGTCTGATAACAGTCGCAGAGTAGCAGCCCTTTTCCATCGATGTTTTCAAGGGAGCGTAAAGGCAAACAAAACCTTTTTTCAATTTCAACCATTAGTTTCAACCTGGCTCAAGCTTGAAACTCTACCAATGCAAGGAACGCTCTCGTCAAAGCCCTCGCTAGACGAAGTATACAAACAAAACATCTCAGATTTAAGTAACCCATTTGTGACAGTCACTGTCATCTAACCTTTTCACCCTGCATAACCTACCCCCCCCCCAACTTTCTTTGATCTTATGTAACCCGTCACTAATAGTCCTCCTCAGTTTAACTTTACAAGACAGCTTATGTCTCACTTGGTGCTGGGTGGCGGGGCGGGTATTTATTTCGCAACCACACACTGCATCCGTAATTCCTACCGAAGTTGACGAAGCGTGGGATTAGTGACGAAACAGAGCGAACACAAAAATTACGACCGACATCACCAATGTCTTACAAACCAAAGACTGCCATTACAAAATAAAAACTAAATGACACCAAGAACTAGTAACGGGATACATGCTGTCGATGACGATGTCTTACAAGTCTGAACAAATGTGCTGCAGTGAAGTGTCGGACCACGGACTTGTATTACTGGACTGCTTGCAGACGATTTTTTTTTTCAGTAAAGTCATAGAACGAGGCTGGCTACGAAATAGCTTCCGGTTTAGTCACGTTCATTGTTAAGGCTCGTCGAGACTAACAGCGGAGAACTTCGCAAGAGGCTCAGCGTTGGTCTCGGCAGACAGACAGCAATCCACCTGTACACGTCCGTGGTCGGACTGAGAGTTGCACTCGGCTAAAGAGGGCGCAGCCTCACAGCGCCAAGCTGTCCTGTAACAAACTCACGTAACAGCCAGACTTAACAGAAAGGGATGTCCCTCTGTCTGACTGGCTAGAGAATGACTGCTCTGTGCTCTTTGTTTCTGTTTGGCTTTGCCTGTAGAACTGCCTTCGCCACGGTTTTGCGCCTGATGTTGATTTACCTTCTGATGTGTCTCTGAGTCTGCGCCATGCTGCTTCCTTTCATGGACTAACGGCCTCTCCTGCCTCATCTGCGCCATCTTTACCACTCCTTAGATGTTGTATCTAAATCTAATCTCTTTTCTGTAACTGCTCCGTGAATTTTTCTCGACTGTTGATCCATCGGCTACGCCACTCATCTTCAGTGCCGACCGGAATCGTCAGCCATGTGGTCTGTAGCGCACGTGTCTGTCGGGTATTAGAATACATGTCATCACCTGGAGATAAGTGGAGGTGTGCGCTGTGATCGCTCCGTATTTTCTACCGGTTCAATGCGCTACCTTAAACTCATCTTTTTTTTCTCCCATTGTCTGCAGGTCTTTCTTGGTTGTGGTTGTCGCTTGTTCTGCTGTTCGCAAGACTGGCAAAATCAATGGATGTGCATGTTTGAGTGCGTTTATTAGAGCGGGGAACACAAGTCTTCGTCCACCTCGTGTGTGAAGTGGGTAGAGAGTAGGAAATGAAAGGGAACCACCACCAACACTCTGTGAACTGATGCAATGAGTTCATGGCAAAATGTTCTTAATCAGGCAAAGTGCTAAAGCGTCCCAAAGTCCCATTGTATTGGGAAATTTAATTACAAATGTACTTCCAGTGATCTGGGAAACAATTCTGGACTTCGCTCGGCATGTTGACCGAAGTTCCAAAGTTCCCAACGCTTATCCCAAAGCCACTGGTTTCCTATGACCTGCCTTCCTTCACAACTTATTCAAACTTGGTCAAACGTTCAACGACATACCCGGTTAGGAAGACCTCTGTGACGGTTAGCTGTAAGTGGCTCATCGTTTCTAGTGGCTTGCTGTTACTATACAGCGGCTAGAGGCACGACACCTCCGTGGTTGGTAACACCGCGTGAACGACTGACTTCAAAGAAACTCCATGAACGGATCCGGTGAGTTAGGAGAAAAGGTCGAGCTGGCCGTCTTCTTCTTCTTATTCCTTTTCGCCCCCAGTGGAGCATAGGGCTGCAACTACACCACGCCAGCGAACCAGGTTCTGGGCCTCCCTCCCCAGTTGGGTCCATGTCATTCCAGCTGCCTCCGCCTCGCCGTGGACCGATCTTCTCCACGTCTGTCTGGGTCTCCCAACCCTGCGTCTCCCCTGTGGGTTCCAGTCCAGAGCTTGTCGTGTTAGATTTTCGGCCGGCTTTTGCAGGGTGTGGCCGATCCAGCCCCACTTTCGCTTCTTGATGTCTTGGCTGGCAGGTTTCTGGTTGGCTCTCTCCCACAGGTATGCATTGGAGATTCTCTCGGGCCATCTGATGTTGAAAATGTGCCGCAGACATCTGTTTATGAATGTTTGAATCTTCCTGGTGATGTTGTTTGTTACACGCCATGTCTCAGACCCATATAGAAGGACAGATTTTACGTTCGTATGAAAGATGCGGATCTTGGTATGTTGAGATAGTGCCTTGGAATTCCAGATGGGTCGCAGGATGTGGAATGCTTGCCTGGCTTTATTTATTCTGCTTCTTACATCTTCATCAGCACCTCCATCTTTGGTGACTATGCTGCCTAGGTAGGTGAAGCGGTCAGTCTCTGTGATACATTCCCCGTGTAGTTGAAGTGGGGCTTCTTGCTTGTTGTTGATCCGCATTACCTCTGTCTTCTTGATGTTGATTGTCAGGCCAGTTGTCGCTGCTTCTTCTGAGAGCCGAGTGAGCTTTGTCTGTGCATGTTGTTGCTTGTGGGACAGCAGGCTGATGTCGTCTGCAAAGTCGAGATCTTCAAGTTGCATGGCAAAGGTCCATTGAATGCCTGTGTTGCTGTTAGAGGTTGTTCTTCTCATGATCCAGTCTATGACGATCAGGAAGATTGTCGGCGAGAGCATGCAACCTTGCCTTACTCCAGTCCTCACTGCAAAGGGGTCCGTCAGCTTCCCATTGTGGATCACCTGGCATGTCGAGTCCTCATACAGCTGTTGGATGATGGCAATGAACTTTGGTGGAAATCCGTAGTGCTGCATCAACTTCCAGATGGTCTCTCTGTCTACGGAGTCAAATGCCTTCTCAAAGTCCACAAATGTCATGTATAGTGGGGACTGCCATTCGATGGACTGTTCAATAATGATTCGCAGTGTAGCAATATGGTCTGTGCATGATCTACCCTGCCGAAAGCCTGCCTGTTCTTGCCGCAGTCTCTTGTCTAGGGCATTCTTCAGTCTGTCCAGCATGATTCTGGTCAGCACCTTGCTGGGAATGGACAGTAGCATAATCCCACGCCAGTTGCTGCACTGGGTAAGGTCACCTTTCTTGGGTAGCTTTACCAGATAGCCAAGTTTCCAGTCTGCTGGAACTTGCTCCTGCGTCCAAATTTTCTGCAGCAGGGGGTGTAGCATCTCTGCTGCGGCTGTTGGATCCGCCTTGAGTGCCTCTGCAGGAATGCCATCTGGGCCTGCCGCCTTACCAGTTTTCAGAGACTTGATGGCTTTGATGATTTCTGCCTTGGTTGGTGGGTTGGTGGGTTGGTGTTCACCTGGAGTTGCTCGGTGACTGGGGCAATGTCCAAAATTGTTGCTGGTGGTGGCCGGTTCAGTATTTCTTTAAAATGTTCTGCCCAGCGAGATCTTTGTTCTGCATCCCCAGTAATGACGTTGCCATTTTTATTTTTTACTGGCCTGCATGCATTGATGTTTTTCCGTCCTGACAGAGTTCTTGTAATTTCGTATAGTCTTTTCATGTTATTTTGCCCAGCTGCTTGTTCTGCCTCTTCTGTCATCCTGTGTGCGAACTGTCTCTTGTCGCCTCTTGCACTCTTCTTCACTTCTCGGTTCATCTCCCAGTACTTTGCTCTGAGCTCTTCTTTTTGCTGCTGGTCTTGACACTGGCTGATCTTCTGCTTCAGCTCTTTCCTTTCCTCTATCTTTTTCCAGGTCCCTATGCTCAGCCATTCCTTGTGTTGTTTCTGTTTCTTTCCCAGAACCCGTTTGCAGGCGGCCTTCCAGGTCTCCTGTAATCCTGTCCAGTGGTTGGCCACTGTTTCTTCAAAGAGTCCCTCCAGTGCCTCAAACCTCACCGTGCTTTCCCATTATGTGTTCTTTATCCGTGTTTTCATCTCCAACTTTGGCATTCATGTCGCCCATGATGATCTTCAGGTCTCGTCTTGGAGTACGATCAACCAGCGCTTGTAGGGAGTTGTAAAAGTCCTCCTTCTCCTCTTCTTTTGCTGCGTTAGTAGGTGCATAGCACTGGATGATGGTCATCTTTCTTCCTTTGGAGTTGAACCGAGCTGCCATGAGTCGTGGCGAAACTGGTTCCCATGATATTAGTGCCCTTGCAGCCTCCTGTGTCATCAGTACTGCTACTCCTTGTGAGTGGTCATGGTCAGGATCTTCATGTCCAGAGTAGATGATAGTCTCTCCTGACGAGAGTCTGGTCTGACCGCTACCATTCCATCTGGTCTCGCACAGGCCAAGGAGCTTGATGCCATAGTTCTTCATCTCCTGTGCTACCTGAGCTGATTTTCCTCTCTCGTATAGGGTTCTGATGTTCCAGGTCCCTATCCTGGTTTTTGCCTTGGCCGTAAGAAGATAGGTCGGCGAGCTGACTTCCCGAAGGCTTTCGCCAGCACGCGTCATAGGCCCCTCCAAAGAGGGATCTTCCCGTCCAGGCTCTCGTTTTGGTAGTGTTGTAGTTGTAGTTTCTGTAGCAAGGGTTGTTTTACAGGGTGGGGTTGAAACCCCACGACCAACCCTCCTCCTTCATCCGGGCTTGGGACCGACAGGTTACCCGGGGGGTTTCCAGGCGGAGTTCGAGCTGGCCGTACGGGCAGTTAAGTGTGAGTGGTTCATCGTGTCTTTTCCTTCTGCCGCCTTTTTAATTTTCATTGATAAATCATTTACCCATTGATGCTGGGTAAGAAGGGGTAGGGGAGCGGGTGGTGGGGTGTGGGTAGGGCTCAGTCAAAAGCCTGGGGCTCGTGTGGGTCTCCATTCAATGATTTTCTGTTTCTAAACCAACCTCTCTCAATTGTTGCCTTCATCTAATGAATATGCAATGCTTAGTAAGGTTATTTTTATTTTAGTAACGTAGTGGAGGGTAGTAACTGTAACTGGCTCATTGTGTCTAGGGTATAAAAACACATAAAATATTCGCGTTTTAGCTGACTGCTAGGCGATGACCATGCGACTAGCTAGCTGTGTACTCCTCCAGCTCTTCGGCGTCTTCTTACAGTGTTGACTAGGTTTATTTTTAGACTCAAGGACCGCAGTAGCCAGTGGCATCATTGACTTCATGCTCGACTGTCAGAATTCTCGGGTCACATGATCATATCGAACCCATGAAGCCGGAAATAGGGTGTTGCTCAGTCGTGGATCTGATGTGTACAAGCATGAATGTCTTGGGGCCGGATGCACAGACACTTTCAGGTGGAGATTAAAGTCCCATTCATCAGATAAAACTGCTTATGTTGCCAGGACTTTAGCTGACTGCTAAGGCTTAGCGTTCAGGGACCGTGTCTGCGCGCCCAGCCTCGAGACAAAGCGGGGCTTTGTTGCACTTCAACCTGCATTTTCTGATTGGTGTTTTCATGGTGCAGGTAGGAAGGGAGAAAGGGAAGGGTTAGAGGGGGTATTGAGGGTGTGGCTGGCTTGCACCGCTGTCTACCTGAAACACACGGCCTTGAACTAAGCTTACTGTTTCTACACCTCTTCTCACAGGGAGTGTAGGTAATGAACCATCAAAGAGACAGGCAAACATGAAATTAAGTAGCACAAAACAGGAACTACTTTAAAGAAAAAACATAGGGCGCAAAATAAAAAAAATATTTAAGCGTCTTAGTGTGTGTGTGGCGTGAAAAAAATGCAGTTTAATTTACATCCACATATCTCTTCGATAGACAGTACGTGTCGGAAATGAATGAGGGTCTTCAAAGTACACCTGCCTCTGAGTGAGTGAATATGTGTATGTATGTATGAATGTATGTAAGTGTGTATGAAAGTATGTATGTATGTATGTGTGTGCGCGCTCGCATACGTGTGACGTGTATGTGAAGGATGGGTAGTGGGGGTGAGAGAGGTCAAGCACTTTTTATACAGCCTGTAACTCGTGATTTCTTAATTAGTCTCTCCGACTCTTTAAAAAAGAAGTCCTTTATTGTCTATTTTCAACTTACTGTCCGTCAGTCATCGCCCATGCCACTGACCGCAAGATGTGAGGTCACGACACGAACCCCTGAGCCCCTGAGCGGTAAGCGCTACCCACTCTACTCCAGGTTTACAGCCTTGCTCACCAGTGCCCCAAGTGATACCCTGTTTGACGCAGTCTACATGCCTGTGTGACTGTGTATGATACGCATAAAGTTGTGTATACACACACACACACACACACACACACACACACACACACACACGTAAAGCGACAGGGTGCGACGAAACGGTTTCTGTTGCTTGTGCCTGGTGTACGACGAACATGAGGGGCAAGCATCTTGCATCAATGCATTCTGAGGCTGGTCGAGCTGGGCAGTGGTGCACGTAAAATATCTTAGATATCCTATGTAGATACCCTGGGTTTGTTAGATACCCTGTGGTTTAGAGTCAGGGTATGTCGACGTCAGTGTCAGACATTTCTTGCGTTCATAAGATTGGTCTGCTCTCTCAAATTTCTTCATCACTCACTCTGTGTGTGTGTGTGTGTGTGTGTGTGTGTGTGTGTGTGTGCGTGCGCGCGCGCGCAAAAGTGACAGATATATGCTGTAAACAATAAACTAAAATATTTTGTATTCAAAGAGGAGAATGATAAAACGCAGAAAGAACAGGTACACGACGAACACGCGGGTAGCGTAACAGGTCGAGAGCAAAGAGGGAAACATTCTCTTGCTTCTTTCATTCACTGCGTAAAGCTCAACGTTTGTCTATTGTCTGGCCACACACACACACACACACACACACACACACACACACACACGCACACTCACACATACACGCACACACGGACGTAAAGGAAACACATTTGTCAGCCTGCTCAACAGGTAGAGCGACACGGCGGGCCAATATTTTTAGCCGAGAGCTGAAGAACAAGTGTGAGAGTTTGAGGGGGTGAGGGTGAGGGGGGTGAGGCTGTGCTTGTGTGCAAAGGTGTTTGACACGGGTAGCTCTGTACCACGAGCAAATACACCAGAGGTTTAAGGGAGCTAAGCTTGACGATTGGATGTACAGTGTCAGGCTTCTTGCTGTTGCTAAAGTCCAATAGTCTGCACAATGCTAGTCCATCTTCAAACTTCCCAGCTCATCTTCCTTTTCAGAATCACAATACCATCACTTCTTGTTACCTGACACCTCTTTCCGTTTTCTGTATTTGTCTTTTATTAGTCATCTTTTATTAGTCAGCTTTCTTATCCTTCTGTCCTTCGTAGGTTGTCCAGGTCTCGTTCTTGTCTCAAGCACTAAGAGCACCCTCCTTACGAGTGTGAGTATGCGCTCTGTAAATAACACGTTTGTTATTATTTTCTCTTCCGTTCTTCTCTTCTAGTCCCAATTCTCCTTTCATACACATGCAAACCACAAACACACACAAATTGATACACAGGCACATTCACACAGACGCTACACAAATACACAGACAAATGCACACATACACTAAAACACGCATACACAGACATAACATGCAAATATAGATAATTAATAGGCACACACATACAGACAGACATAGATAGAGAAATACAAATACACGCACACACACACACAAACACACACACACATATATATATATATATATAGACACACACAAATGTATACACATCCAAACACAGAAGTGTAGAAATACACAAACATACAAAGTCGGAAATACTCTGTACATAGACACACATACGCATCAGCATGCATGCATTCACACAAGATTCAAGATTCTTTCACCCTCTTAGGGGTATTGAGATATTAAGAAAATATATAGATAAATATATTCATACACATTCCTATATATTTTATATGCACTCTCTCTCTCACACACACACACACACACACGCGCACGCACGCACCGATCAGTTTATAACAGCTAATACATTAAAAGCTAATTTTCTGTCTCACTCACTTGTTCCTTTCTTCTTCTAGCATATCACGTGTGACTGCATATGTAATCAAATAAATCAAAGTATATAAACACATGTAAACAAGGGATACACTTCTAAGATTTTGTGTCCCTCTCTCTCTCTCTCATTTTTACTTAAATCACAGATGCATACACACATACTCACTCACATCCGCATAAATATATATATATATATTCTGTTAATTATTCTAGGCCGCCATCCTAAGTAATAACTTAACAAATCGAGCTAATCTAGTGAGGGTCTTTCTAGTTCTAGATGTTGAAAAAGAATGACACAAATACACAGACACGCAGGCACACGCCCACGTGCAGGCATGCATACCCGTAATCACAGGTGAGAAGAACAGGTGTCAGTCGTGCTTGTGTTAGTGTTCTCATAGGTCTGGTAGTCTGATTGCTCGCATCTCTTTTCCCACGCATAAATCAGCGCATTAATCGGAAATAGTGAGGCGGCCTTCTTCGGGTGTTTTCATGATTGCAAATACTCTCTGCCCACCTGCCCACCCTGAGAGCTGTGTTTAAACAAAACATACAACGTGAAGTGAAATGACGATGCACTTTTCAAAGGTCCCCTCCCCCCCCCTCTTGCAGACCATTCAACAGATTTCTACAGTCACATTTGGCAGTTTTGCCTGTACCTCCCTCTACCCGTCGCCTTGTCTATTCGTCTGTCTTCCTCATTGACTCATTGTCAGTCTGTTCTTATTGTTAAGTTAATCTTTTAGTTTTTCATTCTCTGTTCGTTATTTTAAAATTCTGTTTGTTTTTCGGTTTTTTCATTCTCTTCTTTAGTATTTGTGTGTTTCAGTCTTCCTGCATATGTGTTCGTCTGCCTGCTTGTTCGTCTCAGTATTTGTTTGTCTCTGTGTCCTTCTCAGAGTCTGTCTTGACCCCCGGCCCAGCCCCCTAACTCGTCCTGATTTTCTTCGCCTCGCCCACATTTGACATTCCAAGTCTCCATTTTTCTGTTTCCTAATGTCCCCGCTGTTAAGGAATGCGAAAACATCTAAACCAAACTTGCATCGTGAGCACATTTTCAATACCCAAGCGAAGGGGGGGGGGGGGCAAAGAAAACCCCTACTTACTACACAGCACACCTACACGGAGATCTTAGATAAATCCACCAACAAAAGACCAGACCACTTTTTTCCCCTTCACTAAACAAAAGTTGAAGAAAACCCCAGGGTGGGGGTGGGGTGCACCTTTGCTACCTTCCCTCCTGTTTAATACAGTTGAGAGACTGAGGTGGTTAAGGCCGGTCTGGGGAGCTGAATATCCTACGGACGGAAAACCTGCTGGACGAGCTTGAATTACGAGGTTTGGCCTCTAAGAAGATTTTCATGCCGCGTCCCATACCCATGTCCCCAGCATATATGTTTATTTTTTTTTGTACGCTTATCGACTGAGGTTAGACTTCGAGCCTTGTTTGTCAAACTGGAGCAGTTCCCCTGCCGAGCAACAGGCAGGTAGCAAGGGGGTGGGGTGGGGTGGGGTGTGTACTCATAAAACACCGGAGTTTTTTTTTTAACGCGTGGGTGTGGAATAGTGCGTGGGTACCGCGTACATGCACGGGCGTGCGTGCAGCCACATACGAGAGAGGAGGGTACACACGCACACAAGAACGCACGGACCCACACACGCACGCGTGCAAACACACTTCTACACAAACAAGACGTGCGGTGTTACAACAATCCTCAAGAACACGCCTCAGCCAAAAAGAAAAAGTAAAAAAAAAATAATAAAAAGGGGGGGGGGGAGAAGAAAAGAGCTTCATTCAGTCCTCACTTCGCTTTACACAGGCAGCTCAGAAAACCAGCACGTCCTCGGCGCGTTTTGTTTGATCGAGACTTTCCCCGAGTTGCCCGGATGCAGCGCAACAATTGCGTCGAGACGATAACCGCCACCTGGCGTCAAACTTTGATCCCCTCGCTGCATCCTGCTCCCATGGAATACAACCATCGCGACATCACACTGTACTTCTGGAAATGTCTGTAGAGACAATAGTCTCAGCAGGTTGGAGGTGCCGTTGTCAGAGATACTGACCACAGAATCGCAGCAGCATTGTTGTAAGAGTCTGAGGGGAGGAACAGGTTTGGATGAGCAACATTATGTATTAAATACAAGCTAAGCCGGAGGGTCTCAGGGTTTAGACGATGGTGGGTACTAATATTGGTTGGCGTAAGGTGGTTTTGAAGAAGAGCGAATTACAAATCCGTGATACAGACAAAAATAAATGTGAGAAGCAACTAATTATAGAAAACACTGTTTCGTTGTCTTTGACCTCAGACCTTTTTTTGGGTTGGGAATTCTTCAGTGTGCCTTCAGAATGCATGTGTTAAGTGTTTGTTCTTACGTGTTCTGTATAAAATTTTTACGTGCTTGTGTTATATTGTTACCTTTCTGCACTGATGTATATAGCTGTTTTATACTTGTATCTTACGTCTTTGCGTTTGTATTTCAAAGTGATTTTTTTCTGCAGGATTAGTGTGTCCCCCATACAGTTTCAAGTCACTTGAGACATGCGGCAGTCTTTATATTTTGGGTCTGGAAGGAAATATGATGGGTTGAAATGGAAAGGAATATGCAGGAATGTTATGGAACACTGATCACTAAAGACTAAGTTCAGGTTACAGGCATGACCCCCACCTTCCTTTCTTGTGCTCACCCATTTCTTACGTTTTGAGAAAGTAATGATATCATAAGGGCTCGACAATTGTAAGAGGATATACTAGTGAACTGTTTTTAGGATTAAATGTATATTTTCATATTACGCTTATACTTTATAGAGGGTGTTGGGGAGGAGAATGAATGATAGCACGATAGAGTATTAAATGAATGACTGTAGATTATGCAGATAATCTTGTATGTGTTTGTAAGTCCCTGTGTGTGTGTGTGTGTGTGTGTGTGTGTGTGTGTGTGTGTGTGTGCAGATCAAACATTATGTATACCACTGTATATTTTCCTTCGATATTTTTCATCGTTCATAGCTTGTGTGACTATATGTGCACCCGGCCGGTGAGATCATGGTCTCAAGTACCCACCAAACGCAAAGTTATCGTGCAAGCCCCGCCCCAAGCAAAAGTGACAGTGTATATGCGTGCGTGCATGCATGCGTGTGTGTGTGTGTGGGGGAGTCATTCTCTCAGTCTTCCTATCTCCTTTACCTCCAACCTTTGACCGCAGACTTTCATACGGTTCAGTTATCTGCTCCTCCATTGCCGGCTTCACTCGCCAGGCGAATGATCAATGAAACGTTTAGCTCTAAACGCTGAGTCAGCAGCAGCCGGTTCCTGCAGCGCTCGTGTCCATGTCAGACATCATTATTGGCACCAACAACACCCCAACCACAGCATTCATTACCGACGTGGTTGCCACCACCACAACCACCACCACCGCCAACAGCACAGTGGTGGTTAACACAATCAAAGATAAAAGCGAAGGCACAACGGTTTGATGTGCAAGTATTGCTGCACTGCATGGCAACTGCCTGTGGTCTTGTACAACAACATCTACATTATACCCCAGGAGCTGCATCATGTACATCACCCATGTTACACCTGCATGTGCGGCAACTGTCCTGCACGTTAAACGTGCTACACCTGCGTCTAATACATTAATTATTCTCCATCTGTGTGTAGTAGCTGTGCCTCATACATTATCCATGTTACATTTGTGCATAATTGCTGTTTTTGGTTGGTTGGTTGGTTGGTTGGTTGGTTGGTTGGTTGGTTGGTTGGTTGGTTGGGTTGGTTGGTTGGTTGGTTGGTTGGTTGGTTGGTTAGTTTTTGCATTGCCTGTGATACACCAGAGGCTATGGTCTTGTAATGCGCTCGATGTTTGAGACAATGTCCACAGTCAAGGTGCCGCGTACACTCCGTCTACAGAAAACTCTATTAACGGTTCCACTTCATAATGACCCCACCAAGGTGCGACTGATCGCGCACCCTACAGGGCGAATAAAGTCGTAGAAGTACCTACTCGTCTGCTGTATCCATCTCACCCCTTTATTTACCTGCCTCGGGCACTAGACGTGGTGTGTGTACCTACCTTCGGCATGATCGCGGTTCATGTTGATCGATGTCTGCATGGCGCGCGGTGCCACTGATGTCAAGGCCACTGCACAGTCTTCCGATTCTGTCGCGCTGACTGTTCCAACCAACTTTTTTTTTTTTAAGTGCATATGCTGGCTCAGCAGGATTGACTGAAGTTTCTAGAAAACTTCCAGTCGTTACCACGGTCAGATGCCATTCAATGTCTGTGCCATTCAATCACATTTATCTCTCACGCGCACGCACGCACACCCACACACACCCACACACACACATTGGCATGCCGGCCTGCAGTAAAGGTCCATCAAGTGATGTTAAAACTGCTGCTGGAGTAGAGAATTCTCTAACGCTGTTGGTGACACCTGGATTTCCTCGTCCTTCGCACGCTCCAGTTATTCCGTGCCCCCCCCCCCTTCTGCCAGGACCAATAATGTAAAGGTCACCTACCCCAAAATAACTTCTAGTGCCGTAGTTATGAAACAAGAGCAAGTCGTTTCTCCAGGGTGTGCACTCAAGGAAGAGTCTGGTTTCCGTAGTTACAATGCGATGCATAGACTCAGTAGACACTATGTTATGTTTCTTTACCCGAGGGCATCTTTATACCCCCGCTTTATAGCTACTGCTCCAGAGGTAAAACATCATCTGCGGAGTTTGAACACCATTTTATAACTTCGGAAACGAGATACTTGTCCTTGAGTTTCCCATGTTGCCCCAGGGCAACGACTTGCCCTGACTTTAAAACTACTGCCCCAGGGAGGCAGGGAGAAAGGAAGAAATTGCTGACTCTCGAAACAGCAGCCTAGGCCCAAAGGGGAAAGGAAGAAGAGAGAGAGAGAGAGATGCTGTCAATGCTGTCCCCAACTGTGGATCTGCTCTTTATTTTCAATTCTGAGACAGCAGAGAGACAGAACGCGTGGCTACCTTCTTTGAAGTCCAGTGACGAAGAAACTTCAGCATGCTCTGCGTGTTTTCAATTGACTCTACACGTGCTCCTGTGTGCGCTGCAGCTAAGAAGTCGACAGACAAACAGTTAGATATTTGGATAAGAAAAAGAGAATTCCATTCAGTAATATCCCGAGCTAAAGTGCTACCGCTCCTCTTTAAACGATTTAATCGAACGACAAAATACTTCAGAAGCATTTTCCTTCATTTTATTTTATTTTATTTTTGCCCGCGTCAACGGATTTCACAGCAAGCTACAGTTCATTCCCAACCCGACCAGGTCAACCCCCCATGTAGAATGATGAATAGCAACTGTGCACGCGGTGCTCCTAGCGCCACTACCGAGACAGGACACCCCCCCTCCCGACCCAGACATCTTGTCGATGGTGGCTATCGATCTCTTGGCTTTATGGCAGAACATTTTTCCTTGCACTTTATCCGCGGGCTGAAGTTGGAACCGTTGCCAGAAGCCTGGAGGGGCTCGACTGCTGTCTTCTTCATTAGAAATCGGCGGGAAGCTCCAAGTTTGTTGTTTTTGTTGTTGTTGTTTGTTTTTGTTTTTTTTTGTATAATTCCGCCAGTGGCGGCATGACCCTTCCAAGATGGTCGAGATGGCTGCCCGACGAATAAGCTAACAAGGACGAGTGTGTAGAGTCTATGATGTTTGGTTTTATTAAACACTGAGAGCATGAAGTGTGAAACGCTTTTGTGATATATTATTTCCTCGTAGCAGTCATCATCATCATCATCATCATCATCATCATCATCATCATCATCATCATCATCATCATCATCATCGTCGTCGTCGTCGTCGTTGTTGTTGTTGTCGTCGTTATCAAACGAGTAACTTCTGGTGATAGCTGGCACACTAGACGGTTTCTGTCTTCTTGAAATATTCAATAGCAAAGAAAAATGGACTCGATTGCATTTCTGGGAGGGGGAGGAATGTCCTTCCATCATCCCACCTGCTTCAAACCTGACGTCACGTCGTTTTAAAGCACGTGGTCAGAATCTTCTGGAAATTGATATCGTGGCTCGTTTGTCGAAGGGTGGGGTGGGGCAGGCGACCGGCTGTGCAGCAGAGGTCTTTAGTCGTCACGGGGTCTTACTCTTACCTGCGGAGATCTCAGTGTAGAGGGGGCTAGATCTTAGAACGCAGTTACCGCGGCTGTTTCCCCATCCACCCACCCGTCCTTGACAGACGAAAGAGGACAGACGCACAAAGAGGCAGGCGGAGCTCCCTGGAAGAGAGCCAGCAGACGAGAAAGTTGGGGGATCGGGGGTATCGAGCCAGGTAAATAATTCTATACCACAAAAAGCAGCCGGTAAACTACTACCGTATGCTTAGGTAAGACATTAACACCCCATCCTAATTGTCATGCGATGTCAGCCGTTTCTCAATAGAAAATAAAAAAAAGAAGGGGCGTCAAAGCAAGTCATTGCCCAGACAGAAAAAACCGTAAAAAATTTAACAGCGATAACACTTTCTAAACTGTTTAGCTGTTACAAAGGTTAGCGCTGCGATTTCAAAGGTGTGAAACACAGGTAAGGTGAGAAAGTGAGCTGGCATATCTCTTAAACAATTTTTTTTAAACGAACAAAAAAAATATCGAAAAACCCAGACTTTATCCACCTGTAGGACGCCTGTATTCCTGTGCAACCGCGACAGACACAAAACTGATTGTGTTTGCCTTTCTGTGAAGACTCACTGGGTTTATTTTCAGCAGAAATCACTGCGTTGCCAAAGTAGCAATGTTTGTCTTACAGATCGAACTGTCTTCATCTGAAAAGGAAAATTGGTTCGTGTCGGATCAGGGTTGGGGAGAGAGATCAGACTGACATCATCGGTGTTTTGTCGATACGCACTTTGCTAAACCACTGGCTCTGTCTCCATGCACCTTATTCACACGCGGTTCTTCCAGATTTCAAAACGAGGCCTCATGGGCATTTAGGCTGCGAATGATGACAGATATGATATAGCGGCTAGACTCTCGTTTCTTTCGCTTACATGTGATAAAAATTCTTTGAAGTTTTAAACTTAACAGGTTTGGGGAGGCAAAGACACATGCTTTCAACATATGTGTATGGCAGATCTGTTTCAGTTTATCAAGTTAAAATAACTAAAATGACAATACAGGCAAGTATAGTTGACCAACTCTGCAAAAACTGAAGTTCAGATAAGATGAAAAATTATGTAATAAATGCATGCTGTGCGTTTGGTAATGGGTGTCAGCCTTTTTTAACATTTATTACACATGATGACATGCTTGCAGAGAGTAAACAGCAAATTAAATGTTGTAGTTGTCAAGTTTCATGTTTCTTTCTGGGAACTACCTTGACAAACATTTGCTACATCATTTACGAATACATTTACAGATCAAAGTGCAGACTCCGAGTCCAAACATTTTTAACATCGCGATTTATTCGCACTGCAGAAGTGTCACCACCTACATAAGCCACATAAGCCTTGTGGTACTGTAACAGTTGCTCGTTCTTTTATACAGATCATCCTTGGGGATGAAGTCGTGGTAAATGTGGAATTTATAATCATTTTTCTGAAATCATCTAACTACAGGTTCCTATAATTTTGTTTTTCATGGTGGCATCAAACCTTATTCTAATGATTGGTGGAGTCATTGCAAAAGACCTCGGCCTAGTTTTCTTTCTTATTATTCTAAAACTAACCTTACTGTATAGCAAGAAAATAAAATCTGAACATAACACCTTTCTTTCATCTTTTTTTTAATGAATTTTCACCTAAACACACTCCAACCTCAAACTTTCATGCTAATTAATTTACAATGTTCAAAGTTTAAAAATATCTCTTTTACAGTTACAATATACTGGGATGTATTATTTTATCAGAAAAAATTGATTGCCACTGGCTAACGTTATTTAAATAACGGTCATATCTTTCCATGTCTTTCTACATAGCTCCAGCAGAAATATATATTCATGGTATAGATGGTGCTAATCTACTTTTGTGTATGGTAAATTTGTCCATAATTGCTATAAGACCCATGATAGTGTTACTGTAGTCGTAAAAAAGCAATACTGGTTTAATGTATAAATGACAATTTTTTTTCATTTTCTACTGCTTTTTTTCCAAATAATTTCACAGGCCTTTGTTAGAGTTGAGTGAGCTTTCAGATGAATTTCTTAAAATGCTGTGATTTAAATGCCACACATATAAACCAGTAATATTTATATACTAGTGTGATCTGTTTAAATGCCTGCATGCAACATAACCACAATTGTGAGGTCCCACATAATAGAAATTTCTCAATTTAATGGACGAAGAAAAATTAAATTTAAGACAATTCAAAATCATAAAAATAAGAAATATGAATGTACACACCATGCAGTATATTCAGATGAGGAACAACAAATTGCACGTGTTGGTGACACTCAAATGCAAGTGCTATGTACACACCGTGCAATACACATGGGAAAGAGCAAATAATACATTCTGGATCCACAAATGTAAGATATCTACATCGCGGGAATACATGCACATGAGGCAAAACAAAGTATACAAGTTCGTGACAAACAAATTAAAGAGATATATAACACTGTGCAATATGCGCACGAGCAAAACAAATTATACAACTTGTGACACACAAACGCAAGAAACATGTACACACTGTGCTCAATATTTACATGAGGTAACTCAAAAACAATCGGTTTTGTGGCATAGAAATACTAGAAATATGAATATACACACTAAATAATACGGGGTAAGGTAAATTAAGTCAGTGAAAAAAGTCCTAAATGTTTAAAGTGCACGGAGAAAATGAAAAATAACCTAAACATCTGTCCTCCTCTACTGCTTCATTCTCTCAAACTGTTAAGAAAAGCATGATTAGTTGTCCACACATCATAGAGTCCAGAAGCAAACACCAGTAATAAACACGTTGAAGTTCTTATAATACGAGAAGGGCCATATAGTTTACCCCACTAAAGTGAAAAGTGCTATATAGTTTGTTACTAATGAAACATCAGACCTGTCCATCTGGTACCTTGTATTTAGATGCTGAACACGCATTTTGAATGTTGACAGTTTTCCTTCAGTTAGCACTGTAAAAAAAAAACTCTCATGTATAACAATCTCAAAGACGATGTCTGTATTTCAAAGTGTTCCTCCGACCCCAGTAAAACAATAAATTCATTCATTTTGATGTTGCAGATATTCTGCCATCTCTCGGAAAACGTGTGATTTTTCCCCCAAAAAGTTCTTAATTATTTATTTTTATGTTAGGACATAGTTCTTGACATTTTCAGCTCCGCCTGTTGTGCCATAGGGCATGTGGGGTGGGTGGGGGAGGCAGTCAGGGAGAGACAGCACGTTCTTCCGACCCCAAGGTGTTAAAGGGCTGCGGAAGCTGCTAAGGTCACAAGTTGTCAGGGAGACCACAGGGACAGATGGACTGCCGGGACTGAACTGAAAGATAATCGCCGATTGCTGCTTGTGGGTCAATTTTCTCGGCTGGAAATGACTACATTTGCATCCTCTTGCTTTGCCAAAAAGCGCAGGCTTCCAGCATAACCTGATTAAAAATATATATAATATTATAAATACAGGATGTAATCACTGTAACGTGCAAGATCTGTTTACCGCCGCTCAAGACAGACCATTGTGACAAGTCTTGTCAACCGTTGCATCTGTCCAATTACACACACACACACGCAGCCCCCCCCACACACACACACCGATGACTACTACTAGCATAAGGCTCATGCAAAGCTTAAGGCATTAAATGTTTTCATGCGCCCAGGTCATTTATAAAACGAAAAAGTTTCGCAAAACCTGTTCGGCATGTAGGAAAATTATTTATTTTTTTATGCAGCACATCCAGGTGTGCTTGAGATGCAAGCAGCAGAAGTCTTCGGTGGTTGGAAATATTCCTGCACACACACACCCACGCGCGCGAGCACAATCCACACACATCCACCCACACATCTATCAACACATATTCACTCATACCTGGATACACACACATTCACACATGCATCCACAAACACGTTCACACATACATTCACACATTCATCCACACACACGACCAGACACACATTCACACATGCACCCAAACACATCCACACACACACACACACACACACACACATCCACATGCAAATTGACACACACATTGACGCATACAGTCACACACACATTCCCATACACATCCACACACACACACACACACACAGATCCACACATATATGTGAATATTTCCTTCTCATCTACTCTTTAAATAGATCCTCAGATTATCAGGTCGAACGTCTAACGAGCCAGTAAATAAATAAACTGTATTACTTACATGTGTTTAGGTGCGTAACATAGATTTTGACTTAATGAATATATATATATAATGTGCAAGTGGATGTGGGTATGCTGCACAATTAGATATGCTTGTGTCATATGTAATGTGGAATTGCATAATTGTGAGGGATGTGGAACTGTCTTCGTTTTTGCTTAATGCCCACATATATATATGTGTGCTGTGTACGTGTAATATCTGGGTTTGTGTGGGTTCGGAGAGTCTGGGTGTGTTTGTACGTGCCTGTTGGTAGTGGGTGTAGGTGAATGTGTGTGTGTGTGTGTGTGTGTGTGTGTGTGTGTGTGTGTGTGTGTGTGTGTGTAAACTTACTCTCACCTGTACAGATCAGTGTCAGTTTGAGCCTCACCCGCTAACTCTGCTGAAAACACACAGCGCCCGGTTTGGCAAATCCCAAGAGACCCCCCCCCCCATCTTAAAAAAAAGTGTTAGTTAGAGAGACGAATGCCTGCGCTTGAATTGTGATTTTCAACAGGACTCATACTGCTTGCCGAAATAGTTAAAATACCGTTACCCTAAAAGTGTTTTTTGGAGTGGCTCTCAAAAGATTTTCAGGCCAGGGCAAACACCTAGTGGTGCTATTTGAAGTTTTACTGTTGACATGGACGTGGAAGAAATGAATGTAGGATGTTGGTTTGCACGAGCTGGTCTGCTTTTGATGCCAGTAGATCTACCATCACCTTTATTTTTATTGACGCTATTCAATACCTAGGTTATTCCTTACTTCCTAGTCTTCAAACCCTTGCTTCCAACTTTTCATTTCAACCCCCTGCGTTTTGCAGGATCTCATTGAATAATTCACCAGCTGAAAAGCAACATAGGCAGCGAATCCCCTAAACTGCCCCGATGTATGTCAGAACACACTTTACCAGTTTCTTTACGCGAGGTAACAGGGTTTTGTAACTTAGAAATAACTGCAATAATTGTTGAATGAATCATTTTGGTCCCTTCAACCGCCCCCCCCCCAATTATCTAACCCAAACCTCAATCAATTGCGGGTGAGTCATCTTGGGGGGGGGCGCATGGGGTGAACACTGTGGTTGACAAATTACGGTTGACGTTGACGGTTCCTTTTGTCAAGGCTATTCAGCGTGTTGTACTGTGTAAGCAATTGTTATGTAAGAAAGGTGCCCTCTCCTGCAAACTTGCACTGGGAGTAAGGGGCGCTTCTCTACATTCTCATCTTCTTCCTCCTTCTCCCTTTTTTCTTCTCCTACTTCTTCTTCTTTTTCTTTCACGTTCTTCTTCTGCTGCTTATAAAAATATTTTATTTATGAATAATATTTTTTTTAAAAAAAAGATTATATACAGGTTACATTTCTGTACTGTATTTTCCTGCTCTAAATCTGAACTAATTTCAATTTGAAATAAAATGACTTTACACATTCTTGTATCCAGATTTCAAATATTCTTGTGATGTATAAACGTGCTGTTTTGAGAATGGACGAAAAAATTCCCACTGAATATCCACATATTCTAATATAAGTGATCAAAGAGTGCGTGCGCGAAACAAATTGAATTCTAGGAGATTTGCTTTTGTCCCGTGTTGGTACTAAACCCAGGGTTGTAGGTCTTTGCGACTGCGCATCAGATCATGGTTTTGCTAGTACTCTGTAGAGAATTTGCTAAAAACTTTATAGTTTACACAGCCAGGCCCTCGAGACAAACTCATGTCTCCAACGCCTTCAGGAACCAAAACTGAGGTCGTGAACTAAATATCATGGACACTGGCCTCCAGACGCAAAGGGAAAATAATAATAATGTCACGACTACCGCGAAGTGTATCATTCACTCTCTGCTTTCGACACACTCCCGGAGCCTGACAAATACGTGCTCTTTCACACAAATTAAAAGAAAAGAATGATTTGTCTGACGAATCTATCTACTTTACTAATCACAAATAAAATGAAATAAAAACAAGAAAAATATAATTAAATGAGAAGTCCGTTTATAACCGTTTCTTACATCTAAATTATTTTAAAAGAATAAAATCCCTACCCTTCGAGTCCTTTCCTGCTGTTCCTAGTTGAATACCTAAATCCCTTCTCAACTAATCGTCTATTTAATTCCTAACTACCCTACTCAACAAATTCTTCTTTCAATTCCTACTCTACTGTCCTTGTTTCTCGTCCTAATCCTCTACATTCCCCCCCCCCCCTGACTACTAACTGCTCGCGCTCTCCCTCACGTCATTTCCTTCACTTTTTTACATCACCCATACACGTCTTCCGAACAACTGACGTCATTCACGCTCTTTCGTTCTTCCACGTTAATCCTGATAAAATTTGAGCTTAATCACGATACAATCAATAACTATTAACAATGATACCTGACAAATAATAATAATAATAATAATAAATGCAAAATTTTTATAGCGCATTCTCACATTCCTAAGGAGTATGCTCCTAGCGCTTAAGAACAAAAACGAGGCACGGGAAACATTCGAGGGACAGAAGAACAAACAAACAAACAACATATGAACGACGGAAGGATGAACAAAAGTAGTGATGATGAATAAAGAGTATCATGATCTGCAAAAGGAAGACGAGCAGGGAAGTAGCAATAAGCGGAAAAGGGGGGAAGGGTGTGGGAAAAGACTAGCATTGTACTCAATGTGCTATGAACGATGCTAAAAATTACCAGACCGAGGCTCCTCGGTGACGTGAGTGTCCACGTGGAGTCTCCACGCATGCGCGCTGCGAAGGGGCTTGTCTTTATTAGAATCGATTCGTGCGATGTGTATCGTCATGGGGTATGTCCAGTGTCAAGATCAAGGGAAGGATTAAGTTGACACAAGGCAGTCAGGCACACCTGTGTCAGGAGGCTGTATGCACACAGTCGACATGTACTGGTCCTGTCGAAACACAGACCCTCTCCTCCATGAGTGTAGGCGAACTGTAAAACATGTTTCTTGTGCCGCCTGGAATGTCTGTAAATATGTTCGGCACTCCGCTGTACTGCCGCGACTAGATGATGATGATGATGATGATGATGATGATGATGATGATGATGATGATGATGATGATGATGATGAAAAACTGTGGTCTGATATTATTAGAAATATTCTTCTAAGAAAGTGGTAAAGGAAAACAATGTGTACTACTGAACATATTGATCTGTATCCACAAACCAATCTCCTCAATGTCTTAAGCAGTTAGTATACCTAGCTGGCATCTGAACCGAGGGACGCACCGGTTCGAAGCCCGTGTGGCGCAACAAACTTCCCACATCGACCCAGTTGTCGGCAATGCGTACCTGACTCCATAGAGAGTGTGGGAAAGGTAAGGCAGCGATGGGGAGGAGATGGCCACCACTCTCACAAAAAATGTTGGCAACGAGAAAAATCAGGTCGGTAAAATTTCACTCCCCAACGACATGAAAAAGGTTGGGGGACGACCGTTGCCTAAGATTTATCTGAACAGTTAGCTGAGATCTGTTCAGTTGTTTACCTTAATTTTGTTATAAGGAGCATTTTTATTTTAATTAAAATCTAGACAGAAGAGACATGCCAAAGACATGCCAATGACTCCTCCAAGGTCCCTGCTTCACTCTGTTTGAGGGAGATAATTCAAGTCTGCAAACGCAGAAGACTAAGAAGTGTTGTCTGTAAGCTCGGTTATAAACGTGATAACATTGACCACGACCTCAGCAATGATGGTAACGATGTCAGTCGTACGTCCATCACCCGTCATATCAAACTCCACAGCACAGCTTGCAACCCTAACGGTGACATCTCCCTGCTCCTTGCACCAGCATTAAAGAACATCATTCGAATATATGTGTGGCTTCATCTTCTGCCAGGTTATAAATAATATCATTTTTCCCACACATTAATTTCAACACTGTGCTGAAGTAAGTGGCATGAATCTTCGTTTCCAACACCTTACCAGTGATAAAACTTGCCCCTAAATTTCCGAAGATGAACAGGGACCTACGATCGTAAAACGATATTCGAGCGCTTCATGCAGCTGGTCCCATAGGACCTCCACGAGCAGGTCATGTTCCCACACCTCCGCCAAATTGCAGCGCTGTAATTTTTACACGTTTCGTGTGTGGGAGAGGACAAAATGTTCTAGAAAGTACGAGCTGTCTGTGTACTAACCCTGTTTTTCTTCTTTGGAATATTAAAAAGACGAAGGTGGGAGGGGTACAAGCAAGCAAAAATAGACTTGCCCTACAAGGTTTCATGTACTACCCGTTCGAAGCTAAAAAAAAAAAAAAAACGAGAGAGAGAAAGAGACGGGGGGGGGGTGAAGAAAAAGGTCTTACGGCAAGTGACAAATTCGTTCATGCTTCAGCACGGGCCTGACGACCTACTGTACCACGCATGCGCACACCCACGCCGAGGACGCGAAGCCGGCCGGCAAGCCCATGATGCTTTTCGCGCTTCCGTCATATATAACCGGCGATCGAAACCGGCGTCAGGCCATAGGCATACTGCCTAGCGTCCCCTTGCTGTCGGTCGCACGCAGTCTCCCCGGTTTGTCCTCCGCGCTCGCACACACACAGCCGCACCTCCTCCTCGTCTCCCGAGTGAGATTCTCGATTCTCTCCTCCTTTCTCTTGCTTCGTCGTCGTTGCGACCGGTTGTTGCAGCGCCAGTGGTGGTCTCGTCGTCACCGAGAGCAGTCATCTCCTTCAATCTTTCCCTAAAAAAAGGGGGTTTAGCTTCTTGCGCTCTCGCCAACCTCTCCAAATCGCAAGATGGCAGAAGAACAAACCCACTACCGACCCAAGACCATGTCGAAGACGGTGGTCCTGAACCGTTCTTCCACTAAGCCACGTAGCAGCTTGTACAGTGTGTCTTCCTCCGCCAGCCGCTTATCCAGCTCCTTCATTGACCCTAGCGTCTACTCCAAGCTGTCCAATGCCGGCCTCACCGACTTCCGTGGCAACCGCGAGAAGGAGAAGCGGGAGATGCAGGGGCTGAACGAGCGCCTGGCCACCTACATCGAGAAGGTCCGCTTCCTGGAGGCCCAGAACAAGCGCCTGGAGGCCGAGAACGAGGCCCTTCGCAACCGCAAGCAAGAGGACTGGAAGCCCATCCGGGACATGTACGAAGGGGAGTTAAACCAGTGCCGCGAGCTGCTCAAGCAGCTGTCCACAGAGAAGGGCGTCAACGAGGGCCGCCTAGCGGGCATGCAGGACGAGATTCACTCCCTCAAGGACATGTGAGTACCGCTCTACCATTTTTTTCTGCTACGAAACGTCCATGTGGTTTACTTCCTGTGTCCTTTTCCTCCACGTCTCCCTGTCTGCAAATGGTGACGTGCATGTCGATTCTCTCCCTTTCCCACCTCCTTGGACGTCTCTTCTGGACGTCACTCCACGTTTTGCTGATGTAGCAATTTAAGAATCAGTGTCACCGATCATCGGTGATCGCACTGTGCCTCCTTGCGTGAACATCACTTGCAGTAAATCTCTCTCTCTCTGTTACTTGAAGTCAGGACGTCACTTGGAGTCTGTCCTTTCTCGGTACGTCACGTAAAGTCAGTATGTCATTTGGAATCCGTCGTTACGGGTGACCTGTCTATACGTCACGTGGAATCTATCATCTCTGTACGTTTCTTGCACTTGCTCTGTTCGTCACTGCAGTGCTCTGGTGGTTTACTCAGTTAACCTGTATGTGAACTGTATTTTATGACGTCACTGGTGACTGGTCGATCGAAAAACGTACAGACCATGCATATAAATATTTTCACCGACAGGCAAAGGAACCAACAAAAAGCAAATGGAGTTGTGACAAAATGTGTGCTGTTGCTATTTGCAACTTTCTACACGAACTGACATGCAATAATTAAGTCAGACAAACGGTCCGTAGTTTTGCTGTGGGCTAGGGAGGGAGGTTGAGAAAGATCTGTTTTTAAAGCTCGATTTCTGGTTCTTCCCCTGAGTCACTGCTGTATGGGCCATACTCGCAAAAGTGCCACGCCCATCTTTACCGGCGCAGTAGTAATAATCATAATACAAACGGCAAACTAACGAACAGCCAACCTTCCGATGAAAATGTCGCTTATGAAACTTCTCTCTCAAACTGCACATCTCTCACACACAGACAAGCTGTCATATCCTAGCGACGAATTCCACGTTCATGACCTCACCAGCCGGTGCCCGGAGGGCTTGAAGAGTGGAGGTGGATGAGCGGGGAAGTGTTGGGAAAGAGGGGGGGGGGTGGTTGTTAAAGGTTTGAGTTCGATTACAAGCAACCTACCCGATCCACATCTTTTGCCTGCGTCATCAATTCCGTCTTATAAGGTGCGCGATCACAGGTCGTAAGAAAGTATAGCTGACGGCTGCAGAAAAAAAACACTTGGAAAAAAAAATCTTCCGTTGACCGACCGGCGTCTCGAGTGTGGGAGTACAAAGGTACCCCTTAGAACCAGGCGACCGGCTACCCGTCTGGCAAGTTTTGTCGCCGGGGACTGGGCCGACACCCACGGCCATGATCGTCGCCGGCGACCCAGGCATGGAAAACCACAGTCAGCCAGATATGGAAAGTGACGCCGACTCGGAAAGCTGTCGGGTCGAGCTCGTGCGCACAGGCCCCGCCCACTTTTCCTGATTATGGACTTGACGACTCGCATTCCATGACGACGGGTGGACTGGGAGTCAGGTTCGATCGCCGCTTTAAATATTTCGTCTCTTTTTTTTCTTCTTCTTCTTCTCTGAAAGAAGATATAGTGTGCACGCACTGACAGCTGACAGAAGGATGTTATCGGCGTGAATTTTTATAGGCAAAACATTGCAGTCGGTGATTGTGAATAATTTAGAAAATCGTTGGCATAACAACAGAACGAGTGACGTTCTAGAAAGAACACTGGGTCTTTCCTGGTCAGCTAATCAATGTTGTTGGTTTCCACTGACGCCTACGGAAACTTGCGCTTGTTAATAAATTAGTCATTACCAGAGGGTTTTTTTTTTTGTTTGTTTTTTTGCCTCTGCTGCAAGTATAGAATTATATACGGAAATGGCAAATGGATTGAGCAGTCAGTATCTCTTTTGGTTTTTTTTTCGGCCTACTGGCATAGGTCAGCCTTGGTAATCCAATGAGAAACGATGTAGGTCACAGGTAACAAGAGCTAGTATATAGGTGTTATTGTCTAGCCCACTGGTGGAGTGATAAAGAGCAACAGTAACTAGCAAAATTATCAGTCTGTGAAATGAGAAAAACCCAGCGATGCGCATGCGCTATAGTTCGATTCCAGGTCCGGTCGAGCATGCAAAAGGAAGGACAGTGCGCGTTCTGTCAGGCATTTTGCTGACAAGGAAAGAGGTTCAGTGTTTCAACGTCAAGACAAATCCCAGCTCTGTTTGCAAGAAACATTCCAGTCGTCTGTCCGCATGTGTCAGCCCACTACCCCCCCCCCCCCTGCAGCCCTAGCCCTCCACCCAAGGTCGAAAAACACGTCAGGATACTGTCCTGTCTCGCTCACAGCAGCAGGGCGTGGTGAATATTTAGGACAGGCTGCCGGGCCTTCTGTGAACACGACCCTTACCCCCGCCCCCCTACCCTTCGGCTTACACACCCACCCACCCACCCCACTCTAACAAGGGCGCAACGGTGTTGCATTTGTTAGCTAAGGGCTGACGCAGGCCGTGAGGTGATGGAGTATATAATGAAGTGTGCAGGATATGTGTACCTGGCTCTAAGCTCCCTGACATGTCCGTTCGACATAGCTTTTTGAATGGGCGTAGCTTTAGTAGACGGCAGTTCATGCTACGAGCGTTTGGTTTTAGTCACACACACACACACACATACACACACACGAACATGCATATACTTTAACACAAATACCGCACGTTAGCTACACGCACATCCAAATATTTCACACACACAGAGTCAATTACACGTGCACAGGTGTGTGCACTAACATATGAACAAGAACATACATTGCCACCACCACCACCACCACACACACACACAGATGAACGTGCCAAAGGTAAGGAAAAGAAGACATCACATTTACACTACACGTGACCCTACGCTTAAGGCCTAGCAGGATGGCGGGGAAAGAGGAAAGAACACGTCAGAGGCATAATACACACATAATATATTTGTCAAGCATGGCTGTTATTTGAGAACTCCATTAGGCATTGAGGGCAGATAGCTTTCACCTTGCAACGGTCGTCTCCTTCAGCCGAGGGCTGCCAGGTCACACGCGGCTCTCGAGTGGAATTGTGAATCATTGCCGACGGTGTTGATGTAAAATTGAAGATTAGAAAACTAGAGAACTCTCCAGTTGTTGGAGACCGGTGGGTAGGGAGGTAACCATGACGTCTGCAGAAAGCAGACGATCTGGGGCAGCATGGCAGCTTGTCATCGATTGGCCTCCGCAGCTTAAGTAACACGTGGCTAGAAGATGAAGATGGGAAATGTCTGTTGGCGCCACCTGTTGTCATCGTCGCGCAAACGTGACGGTTTCTTTAGTCAGAAAAGGACGTCATCTTCTACAGAACATTGCTGCAAGGCCATTTCCAGGACTTGACTGACTATCTAAAATCATAAATACAAGAAATGATGCTTGTTAGAAAAAAAGGAAGAAAGAATAAAACTGAAAAGTTGCATGTTGGGGTTGCCATACCTGGGAGTACACGTGAACTTTATGACGGGGACAGTCGCTGCTAACTGTGACTGTACACACGTCACACACACGGTAAACCCCTTGTTGACATTATCATCCCCCCACCCCTTGGATTCAGCTGTGTCTGTGTTAATATGCACACAGCTGGCGGGTCTGTGTGCTGTAGCTGATTAGCCCTATAACAGCCATCCAACCACTGTAATAAAACAAGATATTTTCAACATAATAACAATAAGCTTCGCTCTTATGAAGGCTTATCCACGGAGCATGAAACATTTAAGCAAAAGGTCTCTCTCTCTCTCACTCACACACACACACACACACATACACGTCGTGGAACATGTTTACATATCACTCGACACCCAACGCAGCAAATATGATTTAGAGGCAAATCACTCTTCTACTCGTGTCTATAGACACCCTTACCCCTGTCCCTCTCCCTCTCTCTGTGTCTGCTGTTTGGATGGTGGGGCGCAGATCAAATAAGTAAACGCCGGCTAAACTTTATTTTCCATTAATCTTGGCTGGTCATGCTTTTGATTGCGCCCACGCACGTGCGCTTGCAGCAGGCAGTTACATGCTGGGACAGACAGCAATAAAGTGCGCGAAACTGCTGGTCAGAGTGGCCGAGATAATGTATCGCAGAGTTAGCAGCCATTTTAAACAGCAAGGTGATGCAATGTCATAGCTGTGCCCTCCACCCCCCATCTCCCACCTTGTATGCGCATGCTTCTCTTTCGTGGGGGGGGGGGAGGACGGGGGCGGGGAAAGGTGGGAAGGCGAGGATCTTAGCGCAACCGCACGTTCGGGCTTTGAAGTCCGAGCTCCGAGTCGAGATAAAACCGGTGTATCGATCTGAGACAAACATTATTGGTGGTACATTGCTTAGTTGGCTATCAATAAGGCTATTGATCTGCGCGCGACCGCGCATGTGTATGTGCGTGTGTTTAATTTATCCTCACTGCTTGCTTGCCCTTAGTTTGCATCCTTGAACTTTGCTCGTCACGAGTGAACAACTCCTGTCAACGTGCACCCGCTTGTTCTTCTCATCGCCAGACACTGGAAAGAACTAAGTGAGGGAGGGGGGCATGGCTGAGCTCTTGGCTTGTGCAAGCAAAACTTTCTTCTTTTTTTTTGAAAACAGATTTAGAAGTCTGATGCAACTAGAAACTGACCGGTCCGGTGTCTCCGCTCACCACCAGGCAATCAAAATATAAACTTTCTCCGCCTTATTTAGGTTTTCAGGGATCCCTGGGAAATATTCTCTGTAACAGATTTTCATCAAATATTTGTTCTCCAGTCTGCCAACCATTTTTAACGCATCACAGCCTGCCAACGGCCTATCACTGTCCGTAGGGGCGCTCGGGGTGACAACGTGATGGCGACGTTCCACGCTGCTGCACCCTAGGCTCGTGCGGTCACGTAACTATTAAAAAAAAATGACACGGTTGATCTCGCAAACGATCCATTTTCAGTTTGCTGCGAGGCAAGTATTTGATGTGAAAGGTTCGTTCAGCTTCCGACTGGCTGGCTGAGTCCTATTCCATTTAACTGATAGGATATCACGTGATCTTACGCGCCAAGTGCCGCTTTTATGGTCCAAGCAGTCGGTTCTGATAGGAAGGATGGGGAAAAGCGTTAACAGAATATTAATAATGCAGTATTGTTTAGTTTTGGACGTGTGTGGGAATAGCGAATATCGTGTCTGTCATAAAGTAGAAATACTTTCGTTGGCATGGAAAGTTTTGCGTTGGTAAAAGCCAGCCACAACGTCTGCTTCCAACTCCCTAACTTCTTGTCAACAACCCTGTGGTGTAAATTCTTGTTTAAGCTGCCTCAAACTGCGGCATTCAAAGCTAAAATTTGATATTAGACATTTTTGACATTGTGCCATGCAATGTACCTACTGATTTCCATGTTAAAGAAGCCACAATCGGTGTTAAATTGGATTCTTCTAAGGTAGAAGCCATTAAGAAGGTCATTCAATGGTAGTTCCGCTCGCGCAGTTTTTTGGTAAAAAAAAGATACTTTATGTCTTTCACAGAAAACACAGGAAATAACTTGCTGACCTTTGGACTATTCCAGTTGACCAAACGCCGTGGACGTGATCGATATTTTCGGGGGGGAAATTGAACAGATTAATAATAACACTTAATCTGGACACTCGGTCCTAAATAGTACCCGACTAACAGGCTTTGCCAGGAAGTTCGTGACCCTTGCAGTAAACGTCACTAAAACTGGGGGAATTGTTGCAAGATGAATTCAAAGTGCTTGCCTGTGAGACCGACATCTAGGCTGAGCGTTTAATAATCATTGGAGGATAAATCTGTTTTATATCAGCCATGTAGGAATTTTATTGTGTGTGTGTGGGGGGGGGGGAGAAGTTGGTTGAGGTTTGGGAGGGAAGTGCGTGCATCTTCTGAACCTTCCTCCTTCCTTGTATGTGAGAACACACACACACACACACACACACACACCTCCCTCCAGGAAAGCTGTTTACTTCGCTGACAGTTTCTTCTTTCACTGCGTCAACCGGTCGTGTCTTTAACTTTTATTTTTATATGCTAGTCGATACATTTTTCTCGTTACCATGGTGCCTGATGCCTCCTTGAGAGAGAGAGAGAGAGTTCATTACTGGCGTGTAAGCTGTCTTGATAGGCGAGGTGTTGGTAACGGCGGTGAATAGTAAACAGGGTAGGTGTGGGGGGGGGGGACTGCCAATGGTGCTGGATGCATAGCAGTGGCTGGCCAGGGGGCAGCTTGGCGCAGCAAGAGGAAGGGTCAGGGAGACCCAGAGGGAAGCCAGTGAAATGGCATGACAAGCATCGTCTGACGCTCAATACCAGACAGTATTGATTGACCTGGCGGGTCAAGGACTGTCCCTGGGGTCAGTGTTTTATTGTACGTGCATGGCTGGGGTATGGAGGTGGGGGAGGGGCGAGGGACTCATGCACGGGCACTTAAAGAAAAGTCTTAGTCTCTGAGAACGTGAGATATACAGAATAGGCAAGACTGAACTAAGTAGCACCAGGTATACTTGTAGTCAGACAATCATCACAGACGTTTGGGACAGATGTTTTTGTTTACAGTTTACACTAATAAATATTACAGCACGTGCTGTTGTATGGTGTATTTCAGTATCGTCCTAAAAAGTAAAAAAAAAATAAGAAAAATTTCAGGAAACCTTCTTCTTGTAAACATTCCAGAAGCTCATACGATATAACAGTGTGATCTGTCTTCTGGCTCCATCACATTTACAGCACCCACGCTCCAGACAAGAATAATTTAAAAGGAGTATTATTGTGTATGTTTCTCTGTCGTTCTGCCTCTGGCTTTCACTTTGCTTGTTTGTTTGTTTATTTTTTGTTTGTTTGTTTGTTTGTTTGTTTTATGCACACGATCGACTAGAATTGTACCCCACATGTCTCGCGCTTGAATACAAAATAATATTCTGCGGCCTGTCTCTCACTCTGTTGGCTGACTTAACCTTTTCGCTGCATTTCAGTCTGTCTGTGCATGGGTCTGACTTTCCAGCAATCAGTCTGAATGTGTCTTCCTTTATATGTCTGTCTGCCTACCTGACTTTTTATCCGTCAGTGCTCCCACGATTATGCAGCGAAGCACAAGCATAATTTTTCACGCTTGGCTGCGGTTAATAGTCGACCTGACACTTAGAAGGGTTGCCAGTGATGGCGGACTGCTGAGGCGTGGTTAGTCTACAACACTCTGATAGACAAGCGACACTTACAAGCTGCAGCAGCAGCAGCTTAATGTAGTGGGACTGCGATTGTCGCATGGAGCAATGTAACAATGGCTACCCTCCAAGGAGGAAGACTTTCAATTAAACAGCAATACACACCGACCACTACACTTCAGGTTTTGTTTTTTGTTTGTTTGTTTGCTTGTTTTTGTTTGTTTGTTTGTTTTTGTTTTGTTTTGGTCACAACTCTCACATACACACATATCTATACAGACACGCTTAAATAGTCCTGTAAAAAATAGAGATATGCCTGCTGCACACACACACACACACAGTAATCACAACATCTAGCATCAAGAAGCTCGGGAACATTTCGCTTTGTCATTTGAGGCTGTTCTTAATGGGACACATTTGAGAAAACTTTAGAGCAAGTTTAGCCAAGCGGCGGTGATATGAAAACTTTGTCAGACTTTGTCAGGTGTTTGTTCACACTTGTTCAGAGTTAAGGAATGTCTTTAAGTGCTCTGTCCGAACGCTCCTTTTAAATGGCGTCTGTTTTGATGTGTGTGGCAAGCTTCATGAGCAGTGTCCACTTGATACATGAAGCCGCCTGAGTAGATATATATATATCACAGGATGAAAGGCTTCTGCATGCATTTTGATGAGACAAGGGAGATAAGTACACCATACACCTTCTGCTCTGGCCTTTGGTCACCTATTCAGAAGCTGTTGGGTCTTGTATTCTTCGGCGTCTGGTTGACAGGCGAGAAAGATTCCAAATACTTCATAAAAACCTGTGGAGAAAATTATTAATCCGAAAAGGAGTGAGACATTATTCTATAACACCTAAGAACCTGTCAAGAAATGATGGTTCCGCACTAATGCCTTCATCCTTCACAGTGGTAAAGACCATTGGACTTTCTGGTCGTCTTTCTATTGTAATGTTTAGTAAATCCCTTGATGTTTATTGTCAAACTCTCCTTTATTAGCTACCCGACTACATGATGATGATGATGATGATGATGATGATGATGATGATGATGATGATGATGATGATGATGATGATGATGATGATGATGATTTGATGTGAGCACAATGGAAATTCCAACAGTGTAAAACGAGCTCGCTTTTAAATAACTATATTTTCCGACTGAGCCCATTCTGGTCTTATATTCTGTCCTTACTTTGTCATTCTCTTGTACGTTGAAAAAGGAGAGGGTTAACGGCTTTCTGGAGTTTGAAGGGAGGTGTGATAATATTGATGTGTAGATAAAGTTAATAGGAACATAGAACGGATATAACGACACAATAAATATGAAGATAAAGGACACGCGCAGATATCCCACTAGACTCCCAGCTACAGGTTTATATAGATAATGCATATATGTAGACACAGCAGATGTAGAGATATGACAGATGTCAAGATAAATCAGATTTGTGTGTTTTTATCAAAGTTAATGTCTACAAAGGTCCGAGCTATGGAAAGGTCAGATCATGTCACATCCTCACAGACTGCAGACTGCACTTTTCTATCTAAAATTTCTGGATTATTCTTTTTTTTTTTAATTCATGCACAATCTCAGTGTCATTAACAAGCATTCATAAAATATATCGATTACAGGATCAACACCTATGAGACGCAGTCAAAGGAATACATCAAGAAGATCGATCAACTCAACAACCAGATCGGCGACTACGAAGGTGAGACAGCCACCCTACGACTGAGGATAGCTTCTCTTGAAGACGAGGTCAGCAAGTATCGTGACCTCTTGGCCAGGTTGAAGGAAGAAAATGCCCGCTTGCGCGCTGTGAGTACACTCGAGTTTTGCACGTGTGTTTACTAAAAATAAAAGATTTTGCTTCAAGAAATCGACAAATTTTAAATCATAATGTTTGACTTGTTTTACCCCTTATAATTTTCCTTTTCTGATTTTTTTTTCTGGATGATTCGTAAACTTTCCAGCCTCAAGCTGTTGTCTGTCCAACTTTGTGTCTTTTGTTTGATTCCTGTTTTGCTTGATCCTGGTGCCTCAGGTTAAATTCTGTTCAACCTATGTTTTATACTTGATTTTAGAGTCTAGATTGTTTGCCCGTGTGGATGACTTACAAATCATTCTTACTGAACGTTTTCTGCACAGGACCTGGATGCTGAGACATGTGCCCACATTGAACATGAAGTTGACGCTCAGGCCAAGGCAGAGGAGTGCGAGTTCCTCAAGGATCTTCTGGAACAGGTTGGCTTTTTTTGTAATTGTACGATGCAATATTTCCACAGTACAATATATGGGGGTACAATATTTCCACAATCGTTACGACTGGCGCCAGTGAACAGACTATGACTACCCCAACATGCTGCTGATTACCTCCTGTGGCTCAATCCAGAAATTCTTGAACAGAATCTGGCTTTTATGGTGATTGTAAAACTAACCCGATGATCGTACTACAAGAACTCGGCTATGTTTCAATAATTCTAAAACTAACCCATGAAACTGCAACTGTAAGCACATCCTTGTCATTGGTGGGTGGCCTCATAAGAAAATAATAGCGATGTTTTCAATGTGTAAATTATCATGATCAGACTGAAAAATAGGAAAACACTTGTCCTCGTACGTCCTCGATTCCAGAATTGACGACTGTTGGCCGCTATACATTTATCATGTATGTGTGGTGTTCTTTGTGTAAAGCACTTTAAGTTCATCTTAATGGTGGAGAACGGTGCTATAGAAATCATCATTATTATTAGTAGTAGTACTTTAACCCCCCCCCCTTTCTACCCTAGAAACAATTACATCTTGTATCGAGGGGTCAGTTGTATGAGAAATCGTATAAATTTTCCGTACATATAATTACCCCATGTGGATTGCTGACCCTATGAAAATTATTAACACTTTTATAGAAAGGGAAAAAAGCTGGAAAAGTCCCTTATATCGATTCAGCCGTGAGTTCCTCGGAAGCACCTGTTCTCGAGATGCTTTTAACACCCCGGGTATAAGTGGCGTTCAATAAATTCCTGATGCAAACCTAACTGCGTAACAAGTCCGCTGTGTTATACCCCTGGATTCGATGTTACAGCTGCAGCTGCGAGAGCCACAACCAATCACCATTGGTGGCAAGGACGTGGAGAGCTTCTACAAAGGGGAAATCGCCAAATGCGTGCGCGATATTCAGCAGGAGTATGACGCACAGCTGTCCGCCCTGACCATGGACATCGAAGCCAAATATGCTGCCCAGGTAGGTCATAGTCAAACGAGTCTACTGCCTGCATGCAGGGATGACAGAATGTTCAAAGAATTTGACGAACAATTTCTGTCTTGTGAATGTAGAAATTTCTTTCATACAAACGTTTCTTTAATAGGTATTTTTTTCTTTGATTTTAGGGCTTGAAATTAAAATTCGACAGAAGATCTTTATATTACTTTACGAAAATTGCTAACTAGAATTTTTTTCTAATTTAATGTTCTGTCTCTCATATTTATATATTTATTTATTTAATTTTATAACATTTATATACAAAAAATGTCTGCCCTTGATTTATATCACAGACTGTAAATAAGAAGAATTTATTCATTTCGTTCTTTTTTAATTTTTTGCCTTTTCTTCTTCTGTCTGTTGCAGATGAACCAACTGCGCTCTGGCAACGCCAAGGAGAACTTTGAGCTGGCGCACTCCAAGGAGGAAGTTAAGCGTTTGAAGGATGAATTGGGTAGACTGAAGGCCACTATTGCCGAGCTTAACGCTGAGGTAATCAGCTACCTCCACTTGTTTAACCATTGTTTTCTTGATTTCTTTTTCAAGGATTTTTTTTTTGGGGGGTCTGTCTTGGGCTTTTATGCTTGCAGTTCGCGAAGAGCCTGGCTTTGGCTGGGATACCGCGCTATAAAAGCTCACACTATTATTATTTTTACATTCTTCTCTCATTTCGTTCTGGTTAACTTTGTTTTCGCCTGTCTCTTTTCTTTATTTCGTTTACCTTTTTATTCTGTTTAACTATGTTTATTTATTTCGGGTGCCTTTTTCTAGTGCTTCATTCTGTTTAACTTTGTTCCTACGCTTGTTAATTGAATTATTTGTTGTTTATTTATTTTATTCTTCTTGCTTCTTTTTCTCCTTTATTGTCTTTTGATGTTTGTTTGTCCTTTTTTAATTCTTCGTTTCTTTGTTTTTATATTTGCTTCTTTGGTTTTTTTTATTTCTGTTTCCCTCTTTGCTTTGAAATTTGTTTTTATTATTTTATTTCTTATATTCTCTTTTCTGATTTTTACTTTCTTTGTTTGTTTACTTTTTTTTGTACAGTTGCCTTTTTTCCCGTTCTTTTTTAACATGTGTTTATTTATTTCTTTGTTGTTTTCTGCTTTTCTTTTATGGGAAAGAGGGATTGAAATATCTTGGAGGAATTGCTGTTGAAGTGTTATCTCTCTTGCCTGTTATCTCCCATGCTGTTGTAATTTTGATAACGCCTTTATCGTCGTTGCAGCTGTCGAAGACACGGTCTGAGCGTGACAGCTACATGGCTCAGCTGAGCGACCTGCAGCTGGAGCTGGACCGCGAGAAGGCAGAGAACGCCCGCAGACTGGAGGAGCTGAACATGCAGATCGAGGCTCTCATGGCCAGCCTTCGGGAGCTCATGGACTGCAAAATGTCGCTGGAGCTGGAGATCACCTGCTACAAGAAACTGCTGGAGGGCGAGGAGAACAGGTCAGGACCTGCTAGAGTTGCTGTTCCCGTAGCTGATCTCATTTACCCTATTTTGCCGTTGAGTCGTTGGCATTGCGTACCCTTGCTGAGTCGATTGTAAAAATAGGGAACCGTTAAAGCCCAGCTTTCCTCTGTCCTTTTCTGTTTTTATTTCAATTTCCTTTTCATCATTTGCATCTGTTCCTAAACATTTATACTAAATCATCGTAAATGTTATCACCCTTGCTTTCTTTTAATATTCTATTCTTTTTTGACAAATAGTTTTTTCCGTTATTAATTACTTGTGCTTTCATGTTAAGACATCTCTGGATTTCTCATCTTTCTACTCAATTTCACCCGATCACACTACTGTTTCCCTTTGAAATTTATCTTCACGCTTCAGCCGTTATCTTTCCCTTCCTAGATTTCCCCCCTTGACACCCCCTCCCTCTACGCACACCCTCCCTATGTTTATTATAAAAAAAGTCAGCCTTTTTCGTCCTCACATTTTATTTCGGCCTCCATTTTTTTTACCTTTTTTTTGCGCCATCCCTGACATCCTCATAACTCATGCTTCTGACTTCCCTCCCTTTACATGGAATATTTCTCGTCCTCATTGCATACCCTCATTTTTTTAAATTTATTTTCACTCTTCAAGACCGGTTTAAAAATTTCTGCTGTTTCTCAATTTTCTTCTATGCCTTCTTTTCAATTTTCTTTCATTCTTTGAATCAACTAGTTTCTGTTCGTATACTTTAGTTTTCTTGTCTCCCTGGCAAGAAAAAAATTTTGGTGTGGTTGGTCTGCTTAGCTTTCTGTGTTTATTCTTAAAAGTTTTATCTGTTCTCTCTATATATTCCATTTCTGATTGTCCGTAATCTCCGGCTCCAACAATTTATCCTGTACAAGTACAAAATCACGTGATTCTATTTTAAATTAACCTGAAACTCTTCCGAATTTACTTTTTTTTTTTTGTCAAGTACGCACAAATCAGTTTTTTTCTCTTTTTTGTGTGTGTCCTACAGGACAGGCCTGAGACAGCTGGTAGAGCAGACGATCGGCACCCGAGGCAGCGGAGCCGCCAGCCTGGCTGATATGATCCAGCAATCCAGTTAGTATGCTCATCTTCCCGTCCAGTTGCTCTCCCCTTGCGGAAGTGGCGGGCTGAGCTGAGCTGGGCGCGCATGCGCAGTAGAAGATGCCAGCCTCTCTGTGATGCAAATCCGGAACTTTTTTAACCGTGCAACTTATACTTTCTTCACGCTTTATGCTCTTTTGACCTTTGTGATGAACACTGGAAAGGGTGAGAGAGGTTTAATAAGTCGAGATAGGAGTAACGGTACAAAATATGGTGAGGAGAAAAGAGTGGAAGCAACTAAAAGTTATTGAATTTCCAACAGCCGTGATTTTCCCTGAAAGTTTTGTGATTTTTTTTTTAAACACTCTGCCTGCAATGGCCGTGTTTTCCATATTTTGCGGATCACATTCAACGAAATTCTCCTCCCAAGTGGGTCCTAGGAGAGAGATCACGTTTTGCCTGAGATTATTTTTTTAAGACGTTGGCTCGGTTAGTTTCTTTTCTATTTCAACTGTTTCTCCCAACCTTCAAGCCTCTCCCACCCTTCCACCTTCTCAGGCCACAAGATTCACGCGCCACATTCCAAACTTACTTTCAAATCGTTCACATTGAGAGCTTTTGTCACGAGCAAGCGAAAGGCATTCTCCAACACATCACCAGCAATGTAAAGATAAGTATGCGTCACAGTATTTCGAAGATCTTTTCGACACCGCATTCTCCACATTCCCCATTCTTCACATTCCAGTGTGTCTTCCCCTACACCGTTTCCCCTAAATCATCTTTTAGATACCAAAATTTACATGACTTCCTTCCTTTAACTCATCTCTAAGCTCGGAACACAACACAGCCTGTGATGTATTAATTTTTTTGTCGGTCCTTGCTCACTCTCTTGACTATCCAGGGGTGCGGGTGTGACCACTATGTGCTGCAACTCTCAAATAAGATGTGGGGGCAGAACTCTTTCAGCTGCTGGTGGAGTGCTTCTTTTTCTAATACCCTATGACTTCTCTCTCTTTTTGAGGGTTATATCCGCAAGGTTGTGCTTCAGACATAGGCTGTTGGTGTTTGTCTTGCTGGTTGCGGAGCCGTGTATGTCTTTACAAGAAGTACGAAAGCAAAAATGTTTTTTTAAAGCAGAAGTGATTTTTTTATCGTGGTTTGTTTTATATTTGCAGTTGGCTACGAATTCTTGCATATCTAAGCCTATCTTACCTAGTTGTGATCTGTTTGAACTGTTTTTCCCCATAAAGCTTTCTAGTTATGTAAACTATATATATATATATATGAGCGCAATATTTACTTGCTTACAATAGGTGCTAAAAAGTGTTTTTATACGCTTTTAAAAGCAAATCGTTTTGTGTCGAATCTATTCCGCTTTTTAAGCCCTGGCTGTCTGCCAGAGGACAAGTGTGTGTCATAGTAAAAATCAGTGTTATGATGCACAGCTCTAAAAATTAATTACTGTCTCTGGATTCTGCCGTAGTTCCGTATACCACGAATACTGAAAGCGAGATTATGTTCAGATACTTTTTTTTCTTTTGCTTCTTCGCAAAAGGTATACTGAATAAAATTTGAGAAAAAGAACTCCCGAATCTTCTTGTCCTAATGTTGATAAGTGTACAACACTCCAGCGGATTTTTGTCTCTGTGCACATCTTTCGTTCTCCTCTACCCCAACACAATTTATTTATTTCTTCCTTTCCCTTCCCCTACCCTCCACAGCAGCAATTTCCTAACTTCGTCCCCACTACCCTTTGTCTTTGGTGTGAAAGGTTTAACAGGAAATAATCTTAATGGCAAAGATTCCTTGCTGGTTCTGGTTCTCAAATATTGAGCATTTCTGTTGCTGCTATATTATGTCAGATTTTTAAAATTTATATTCTTTTATTTTTTATTTTCTTATTTTATTGAATGATTCAATCATAATTATTGAGACACTGAGATTTTTTTTCTAATACCTGTGCACACGGCTTTCTAACGGTTGCTTGTTAGAGCATTTTACGACGATACTTTAAGCGATCAAATATTTTTCTTAAACGAATGTTACACCTTCATGAGTCTCAGTGTAACTTTTATTTCAAATCCTTAACTTTTTTCTATCGTTGAACGTAATATTTACGAAATTTCGGAAAATCTATTTTTTTAAATATCAAAATTTGTGATTTACAAAATTGTGTATGCAAGATGTTGCCAACATTTTAAGAGTTTGTACCTCAAGTCCGTTTTGTCCCTCCCTTAACAGCTTTGGAGTATATAATACACAGGTAGCTGCTTTGTTGTGAAGCAAAAGGTGGTTGACAAACTTTAGATAGCAGCTAGGGCTGTCAGCAGATTTAATTAATTAAGAAGGATGATTGTTCTGCATTATAGTATGATCTCTCTGCACCTCTTGCACTTCTGCATGTGTTGTGAAAAAAAACAAGTACGCTCGAACAAGTATAATAAGGTGTGCTCTGAAACCCTGGGTTTACAATGTTCGAAATCTTTTTTTTTAGCTAGGTCTATAGTTTCTAAAGAAATTGCCATGACAGTTCAAGTTATGTTTCATTTAATAATCAATTATTCCTAAAATCTCTCATATTGTTGATAGGCTTTCGACAGTTGTCACATACCACAACAGTTGAGTATATTGCTAGCAACATCAACAACAAAGAGCACAATTTTTATTTTTAGAATGTGGAACAATGTGAACCATGAGGTTAGCACAGTACTGGGTTCTAGCGTACTAGTAATTATTTGTGTGTACTGCGTGACAAGAGCGTGTGCACGTATTTTGTTTTTCCTTTTTGATACACACGCTACTGGGAATAAACAAACAAACAACCACACTAACACCGTAAATAATTTTTACGACACCATCCAAAATAATTTTTAGAAAGCAGAACGCAAATGTATCGAAACTTAAAAATGTGTCACGATTTCTTTTTAAAAATTATTTTAAATGCAGATTTTCTTTCCAAAGAACATACAATAAGATAAACGTAGCAGTGAAATGTGCGCGCTTTTGTTAAGAACATTTTTACCAACATGTTTGTACACAAAAAAGATAAACATTCTTAGACCTTCACATAGGAAAAGTGAGCCGAGGTTTTGTGTGTATTTGAAGCTGCAAGAAGAACAGCAAAATGTACATGGAAAGCTTAGAGTACCGCATACACAGTGGATGGATGATTCCTTGCCAGTCGTTATAAAGAAAAAAAAACAACAATAAAACATCGACCGACAAAGGTGGGAGAAAAGACGTTTGCCAGCTGGTTAACAACGTGTGACCACGCCGAAATTTGGATGCGAAACTATGGCTACAAATCGGAGTTAGAAATGCATTACTGCAAGCCTATTGGTCCGTTGGGCAGGAGAGACAGACAAAATAAAAATAAAGTGGCTTGAGAGGACACTCCTCGGGAGAAACTAAACATGGCCAAAAGGGTAGGGGAGTGGAGAAGGATGTTTCCTGAACAATATCCGCTTGTTGACGTCTTGGCCACCACCACCACCCCTCACTAACCTCCCCGTCTCTCCTCCTACACACATCCCCCCACCCCTGAGGACAGAGAAAGGAAAGTGCACGGGGAGGATGTGCAGGCAACTGAGACAGAGTCATTGCTAGCAAACATTAGCTTAGTTCTTCCAAAGTGTATCAAGTGCCTGTGACTTATCTCCTCACCCCCATCCCACACCCACTCCAAGATGTTACTTTGACATATCGTTTAGCCAACCTTGTCAGGTAGAACACTTGCGTTGGTGCCCTCTCCTGACCCCATTCTAGGGTGGTGTGTGTGGGAGTTGCTGAATTGTCCTTTGGAGTCAAATTTCATTACTGAGTTTACCATAGATGATAGTGTAAGCAATACAGGAATAGCTTTTTTGTGAGTGTGTGCGTGTGACTGATCAACGTTTGACATGCCTTTTTAAATCTCATAGACGAGATGGTTATTTTTACTCATTTCTCGAAGAAGAAAGCAGTGTAGTAAAATAATATGAATGTGGGGGTGTTTTTGCATCTTTTTAATTGTAAAATCTTTTACGTAGGGTTGTTTAATGCTCTTTATACTCTACGTGAGGAGAGGAATAATTGGGGTTTTGTTTGTTTTTGTTTTATGAAGGATGAGAACGAATGTGACTTTTCCGATCGAGCCAAAACCACAATATTTTCAGCATTTAAACCTTTTTTTCTTATGCCAACCTATGATTAGTCATTTTTATACCTGTCACCTGAAGCTCAGGTGATATATTGGTGTACGATCACGGCAACACTCCATCAAATTATTTTTGATCCGCCGACAGTTTGACACGGAACTAGATGTATGGCCCACTGATAGATAACATGGATGACTGAAAATGAAGAATTTGACATTCTGGAGTTTTTTATTTCTGAAAAGCCTGAGACGTTAGCCTGCTTAATGACACTTAAATTCGTGACTATGAACACATACTTCTAATGGTATTTGTTTTCAGTAGGAACAGAATCTCGTCCCTTGAGTCTGTAGCTGCTGCCATTGCAGGCCCCCATTGCAGTTGTCACGTTTGCTTTGTTGTTTGTTGTTGGGTTTTTTTTCTCTCAATTTGTTCAGGAATGTGGCCGGTGTAAACACTAAGCGTAACGGAGAAGCAGAAGTATAGAGGGTCGAGGGTTTGGGATGAAACAGAGAGTGTTAATAAGGTTTTAACCACTGTTGACTGTATTGGGAAAAACCACGTTTGGTAAATAGACCTAGTGTGGTAATGGATGTACACTTGTGTCTAAGGTGTGGGTTAAAAAAATGTTCTGGATAGACTGTAACATGAACCGAGGAGGTAGGAGCAGGTCAACAGCACACACAAGGGTGTGAGGCACGCTAGTAGCTGGAGCAACTTAATGATCAGACGCCTGGGTATTAGTTCTCCCTGACCCCTCAAGCCCCCTACTTCCCTCAGACACAAGCCTCGCTGTGGAAATAACATTATTACTGCGTGACTTTTTTGCAGTCTGACTATCAGAACCAGTCAATAATCACGAAGGAGTCGTTGTTAATCCAAAACAAATTCGATCCTGCCAGCTGCTTCAACATTTCGGAAAAAAGGGGAGGGGTGGACAGACAGACTGTTCAGTCTTGTGATTGCCATTGTATGTCATCTTTGACCTTAACCATTACGAGCGATCCTCGTCGAGGCTAGTTCAGTTACCTGAGCACTCTAGACATGTTGAAGACTGGTTGGTGTGTTCCCTTCCGCAGAAGATAACTATAACTACTCGTCACACTGCACTGCCTCTTCCCTCCCACCTTTAACCCTTCATAGCTGCTGGCAGGCTTTATGTAGGAGTAATAAACGAATAAAGCAAGGACGAGGGGGATCAGAGGCATCTCTCTGAATGCTCAAAGAAAGCGCTAGACCGTAGTGAAAGGTGCCCTTGTTCGCTGTGATCACTTTTATAGCTGCGTCCATTGTCCGCGGAGATGTTTCACTAAGGCCTGGCTGACACGGTACGACAGAGTTGAATAAGACTCGCAGTTATGAACCAAGACTTGATCTAATCTCGAGTGAAAGGATGTCGGTCGAGGCCTTAATCACATCTCTTTTCTATTGGAATTGCCCCTTGGGGATAAATAAAGTTGTATTGTATTGTATTGGTCTTGACCAGGTGTGGGATATGCTTAAGAATTAGATTTAATCTTTTCTTGTTGATAGGTTAATAATACACAGCTAACTCAGGGTTATTTTTTTTATCCAAGTTCAAGACTGAGGTAAAAAGCAGAAACCTGTTCATGAACTATTGTCAAAACCTTCCTCAGTCTTATGTATCTGTTCACTCGCTGACTCCAATGTCAAGTGTAGGCTAGATCTTTGTGTAGGCCTGCTCCCTCATTCTTCGGAAGCAAATACTCCTCCCATCCATTCCTGCATCTTTTGCTTATAAAGCTTTTAATCCTAATCTTTTGTGTTTCTGTTTGTGGGTGTTGGGCAAAAACCAAACTCTGGTTGTCAGACTGGTACCTAGCAGCACAGAATGCCAAAAACACATGGGTCCAATAGAAAGTATTTGGGACCCATGTTCTACACCCGGGCACCCATGTATTTTTGGCAATCTGTGCTGCTAGGGAGCTAGGGGGTCAAGAACTTTGCACCATGTGTAAATACCTTTTCATTTTTTCTTTTTTGTTTAAGAAAGCATGAATGCCTGTTCTCGTTTATCGCTCATTATTCTTCCTCACTTCTTCTCCTCCTGTCTGGAAGTTTGCCACTAACCACTTCTTTGACAGTCAGCACAAAACGAGTTTTCCATTTGAAGGCTGGTAAATAAAAATGGAAAGAAGAGAGAGAAATGAAGTTCATAGGATGAAGGAAGAGGAGTCATACAAGCTAAGTAGATTTGTCTGCATGCTACGTGTTCAATTTAGCCTCGACAATTGTTTTTACGGGGAGTGGGGTGAGGTCTATCATGTCTAAGTCAAGTGCTGTGTGACCCTGAATCAACATCGTGTTCATTGGCTAAGATTTCCTCGTGATGCGAGTAGCATGTTTCTCGTGATGTTATCGCACCTCTTTGTTCTCTCTCACAGGTTTGAGCTCTTCAACCGGAAGGCTAACAGTTCAGAGGCAAGCGAAGGGACCCATTTCCCTTCAGTCTGCCGACCAGTCAGGCAGCAATATTATCATAGAAAACACCAGTTCTGGAGCACGCGCTAAGGTGGGGGGAAAATGAAAAATATGAAAAAATTAAAAAAAAATAGAATGTGTGTGTGTGTGTGTGTGTTGACCAAAAAAGTGTGGTCTTTAACACCTCGGCCCACAACAACCTAAAAAATGGTTATATGACGACCTTTATCTTTTACCTTGTGTGTGCGTGTGTGTGTGTGAGAGAGAGAGAGTCAAGGCGCAACTGATGACTACGTTATTAAAATGATTTAAATAAAATGAAGAGAAGTTCGAAGTACAAGAAGAAGAACACGAAGGACAAATAATTTGTAACAAGAAGTATGTTATTACTTTCAATCGTTGGACATCTCATTACATAAGCTTCCGATGTGAACTTTGAGGCTGTTTGATATAAATGTAATAATAATAATAATAATAATAATAATAATAATAATAATTATAGATTTTTATAACAGCATGGCTACTGAAAAATTCTGCATAGTCGAAATGCTTGTTTGTTGCAGAGCCAGAATTTGAAGGGGTGGAAGATTACAAAGGAAGTGAACGGCAAGATCACGGCGGATATCCCATTAGTGGACTACGACTTGCAGCCTAAGAGTATTTTTACGGTGAGTGACACAAGAGCTTGCAGCCTGAATGGCCGTCTGACTGTCAGCAACACAACACAACCCAACTGCAACATTATTTTCAAAACAAGGGATCTTGATTCCGTATAAGATAACATTTCTCAGAATTCAAGTGCAAAACTTCATTGGGTTCGGTAGATACAAGGTATATTTGAAACATAGCAGTTCTCGTTTTACATAAAAAGATCAGGAGCTCAATTTGTGTGACGTCACAAAAGTAAGTGGCTCACTGGGCATCTCCTCATCAGCATGAGTTTAAAGCTTTTGCATTGGTTTCACTGTTAAGTTAAAAGCTAATGTTTTCTACACAAATGGTCGTTAAAATTTGCAATGCATATTTGATTTTTTTAAACACACACACACACACACACACACACACACACACACACAAATCTTGAAATAGTGAGGCTATAGATGGCGTGTGCAGTTATACATGGAGAGATTAACCTTTTATATGTTCGCGTGTAGGTATGGGCTAAGGGAGCCAAGTCCACCAAAACTGACGACAATGAAATGATCTGTGACCATTTCTCCTTGGGTGCCGGAACTGGCACCTACACACTTCGTGACGAAAACGGCCAGGTGAGTCCCTCTTCCCCTTCATCTTTCTATACCCTCTCTCTCTCTTCTACTTCCTCCTCTCTCCCTCTGTGTGTGTGTGTGTGTGTGTGTGTGTGTGTGTGTGTGTGTGTGTGTGTGTGTGTGTGTGTGTGTATTCTCGTTTCTCGTTTTTTTTAGTCCTCAACATCCATATTTTCAGCAGGAATGCCTTTTGCAGCACATTCTAATGCCAATACTATTTGTTTGTTTTGCAGGAGAAGGCGCAGCTGTCTATGCGCTTTGTTCAGCAGTAGTGAAAACATAAAGTTCACAACGTAGCCATAATTCTACTTTTCCTCTCTGGACTTAGATTCACTAGAGCTGCTCTAATTCACGCATACGAACACATAGGGTAGATACGATGGAGTAGATTATCTTCTTTAAAAATGATTCTCAGCACACTTGTCTCAAGCACGAAACCTGTCACCGAGACGGCGCCACAGTTCCACCAGTGGCTGGACACTCGCCATCTTTGTGTGGTTCGTGAAATCTGCACATTGCATGAGGTACATGTAATGTCTTGAACTTTTACTTGCTGCTGTTTTGCGCTTTGATCACACACACAAATACACAAACACTTCTGACACAAGGTGCACGTGACACGAAACATCCAATCGCATGAGACATAGTAAAAAAAAAAATCGTGCTCTCGTTAAATTGTTAGCTTCAATTTTTAAAAAAAATGAAATTGAAGTGAAAAAAGTGATGTCAAATGTAAGCATAAATATTTTGGTCTAACTGATGGTTGTGAATTTTTTTCTTGGTTTTTAGGACTTTTATTTGTTTAGATTGTTCATTATTGCTGTGTTCCATGACACTGTACAGCGGCACTTCTCGTCACCGGATGCGCTAGTGACAGACATGCAGATGTAGATCCGCTTCTTTCAATATTCCGCATGTCATGTACAACTCATAATAGCAGAAAGAATGTATGTTTGGTATTCAGCTACTAGGAGGAGAATGACCAAGAGTTTTCGTGTGGATCTCGAAAGACAGTAGACTAAAGTATCGGAGTGAGCTTCAAGAACTTGTGGCTTTTGTTATATTTTGTTTTTGTGCTGGATTTTAGAACTGTAGATTCAATCGCTTTTATAATTTCTTGGAGTCGTGTGGACCAGCATGCACGTGTACGGGACAGTGCGATCAATTTTGGTTAAAACCGGGAAGAGGACTATCACCTTCCCATCTTAAGAGAGTAGGCAGAAGGAAACATGAAAGAAAGACGTAATTCCTTTTAAAAAAATGGCAGCTTGAAATTTGGCCTCCAGCGTGGTACTTTTTGGTTGAAAAACAAAATACTACCGTGCAGTTGATGACAGAAATAAAAACAAAAAAAAAATCCTGTCTCTCACTGTGCCTTATTCATTAAAAAATATTCATTTTCGCCGCGAATTAAAGAAAATACAAATGAAACTTTTAAGAAATGTAAATATTGTTCTTTTGTCTTTGTCGTCAAGTTATTTACTAAAAAAACAACGAAAAGCAACCATCGGTGAAAAAAATTCTTTAAAAATAAAACGCAGTCGTTGGTGAAGTTCGTCATAATAAAGGGATGTCTAAGAAAGTATTGAACCAGCTTCTTGCTAATGAAACTCTCTTAAACTTTCGAACCAAGAGTTTCGATTGTGATGTATAGAAGTAAATTCAAATATGTGACACGCAAAACTTCACCTTTTATTTATTTTGTTTTGGCTACATTTTTCAGTTGAGAAAATGCACCAGTTCGAACCTTTATTTTGGTGTCTATCGCTGTAAGCTGTAAGCGAGTGGAATGAATCTTAGCAGACAGAGAAAATGTTTAGAATGCCACCCAAGACCATCTGCATCAATATGCGGTTTCTTCCACCCCCTACTCATATTTCTTTGTGTGAAAGTTGGTGTCGGAATTTTATTTAAGAGGAAAAAAAGCCATGGATTTTATCGTCTCAGAAACAATCAGTAACACTGTTTCTTTCCCACATTTCTCTGAGAAAAAAAATTGAAGTATGTGATCACGTGACTATTTTACTACACGATGTAGACGGAAATTGTAGGCGTTTGAATCTCTGGAGAAGGATCTGGGTTTTTCTTTTAGTATTGTAACCTTGGAGCGTGGTAACTCCTTCCCATTGTTTGTTTTTATAACTAAAACATAACTATTCGCTGCGATCTTTTGCCTTTATATGGCTTCTACACTATTGAATCTTTTGTGTTAACTGTTGGTGTAAGAAATAATTAGTTATTTTTCTTGTTACATTTTAAAATTTTAGGTAGTAGCTAACATGGTGCTCACTGCTAGACTTTAGAGTTACATTTATTTTATTTCATTTGAAATAAACATAACATTCCAACACTCATTAAATAGCTTTTTTCATATTTTCTTGGCACTATCCCTTTTGTGGGAATGACACCAGTCTACTTGAGCGTGAGTGTGTATTTTGTGTGTGTGTGTGTGTGTGTTTGCGTGCGTGCGTGCGTGCGTATGTAGTATATAACAATTAAAGTGAATAATAGCTGCTACGAACTTAGTGTGAATGCCTTTCAATAAAACCAACACCTGGACGCGCGCGCGCACACACACACACACACACTTACTCTCTAACGCATTTTTACTTACACGCGCGCGTACACTGCCCCCCCCCCCAGTCAGATCGCAAGATATATGCAACATTAATTCATGAAAACGTATACATGAATAATGAAGAGCATCGATACATTTTAAATTGAACAAAAAAAGGAAAACAAACGAAAAACACAAGGAAACAAAAGAGAAACTATATATAGATATAGGCCCTAGATCTTGTCACAGTCGCTTAATGGTGAATACGTGGCGAGGAATTTAATATAGTGCTCTGTGCTCAGGTTGAAAAGAAAAGGGCCATTGTCGGTGGATTTGCACAACAGCTTGAGTGTGGGTCTGTAGTGTGGATGTGGTGTAGCACATGTCTGTGAACGTGTGTGTGCGTGAGAGAGAGAGAGAGAAAAAAAAAACCGCGTCAACGTTTCCACGTACATATCTGTCGAGCTGCAAGTGAAGGTGATACTTTACGACATGCTAATAAAAATCCCGGAGTTTCCTTGTTGGTCGGCTTTGCAGAAATTTATGTCTTTGTGATGTACGGCCCTACCTGTCGTCTTGTTGACGATTGGCTGGAACGCTCTTGATTGTTTTATTGTTTGTTGTTTGTTTCTTGTGTATCACACGTACATGCTAACGCGTTAAATGTGTGTGTGTGGACCTGGTATAGTTTCTTCGATCCATCTCTTCTCCCCATTCCAATACATGGCGCACACCTGTACTTCACCCGGATATATACTTCGTAAAGATTGTCACTAATGTCACCAAACAATTGAAAGACTCTTATGTGCGTACTTCATCCCAATATTTTGGATACATAAACTGCTACTAATGTCTCTCACACACACACACACACCTGAGAGAGATAGAGATATAGGGGCAAGAACTGGACACTCAGTATAACCAAGGGTTAAATATAACGATATCATTTATCAGAAATCAGTTAAGTAGAGACGTGCCATCCTGGATGGTCGAACTTACAAAACAAATGATAAGTTTCTTCGTATCAATCTTCCATCTGCTAAAAATGTGCCCCAAAGCGTTAAATAAATAATTGGTGTGATCCTTGCCAAAGCACAGTGTACATCAGAAACAATAACTCTACACTGCTGTGCCTGCGAACTCTTTAATGTCAGAAAACAAGGAAGGCTGCAAGCTGTCTGCACCATATGTCGTTTTTTTACCTTGTGGACGGATGTGGGTGTCCAAAATGAGTCTACTTGAAAAGCAAGTCTGGTTGTTTGTGATGTAAAGGACCACAAAGTTAACATACAGTGAGCTGAGGATAAGTGAAGTAAAATGTGTTGCTTTCTGTTTTGGTTAGCTGTGTGTTTTGCAACCGGCTTACACAAAGGGAGAGGAAGGCAAGTTGGAGGCCGTACGTTGCTTGAGGAAAAAAAGGAAGGTTTATATTCAAATCTTGACGATGTGATTGTTTTAAATAAAAATAATTTCGCTGAACGTGTTTATGGAAAATCAAACGTGTGGATGATAGAATTCTACAACAGCTGGTGTGGACACTGCATTCATTTTGCTCCAACATGGAAAAAGTTCGCCTCTGATATAAAGGGTGGGTATAATTATGAACTCACCTGGAGAGCTGACGCTAAGAATATCTAGTTTTAAGGTAGGTTTAACTCAAAGTGTCGTATGTACATTGTTTTTGATAAATCTTTGAAGGATGGAGGAGAGTTGTCTCGATAGGGGCCATCGCAGATCCGACGCTAAAAATATTAGGCCTATAGTTTTAAGGTAGGTTTCACTCAAAGTGTCTTATGTACATTGTTTTTGATAAATCTTTGAAGGATGGAGGAGAGTTGTCTCGGTAGGGGCCATGGACTGCTCCGACGGAATGAACCTTGAAATTTGTCGAGACTATAATGTTCAAGCCTATCCATCAATGAAAGTAAGTGATCACTGTTGGTTTTCTGTGATAGTAAACACTATTCTAATTCATTCATTCGCCTTTCAGTAAAACCCCTGCCTTAGATTAACTGTTTTAGACTAGAGTCTACACAAAACATTTATTTATACTCTACTAATTTTTTTTTCTCTCTCTCTCTCTCTCTCTAGTGTAACCCTAACCTTGTTAGCTCGCATGACAAGGACAGTCATTAGAATAGAAATATACTGGTATTTGAAGCTGAAACCCAAGGTTGTTAAAATCATGATGATTATGAAGAAACTGCAGTCATGACAGGATCTACTAGCCTTATCAGAGATATTTCAATGTCTTATGTCTTGCTGCCAGCTTATTCCACTAAAATACAGTTATATTCCTTTGTTTTACATTGGGAACACAGAATAATAGTGTTTGAAAGAAAACTAATAAGAAAAATTAGAAAATGTAGTCATTATAGTAAGATAATGCTGCAGTCAAGCTTTCATATACTCTTCATTTCTTGCCATTTAAGTGATCACATTGTCTGCTTTATCATTTTTTAAAGCTTTTTCCCCCTTACGCAACGAGGGAGCAAACTGACAGACACATGATTAAGAGTGTTAACACTCAAAATGCAGTGGAACTTAGAGATGCTGCCCTTGATTACATTACCCATCCAGAATTGAAACCTCCGAATACTTGGCCCAGACTTCAGCCACTAAAGTATGTTGAATATTTTACTGACAAATTTACTTTTTATTGCTTTGATAAATTTTCTCCGATAGATAAAATATAAGCTGTGTGCGTGAGTGAGAGAGAGGGAGTGAGTGAGCAAAAGAGAGAATGTTGGGAAGAGAAAGAACAAAATTCCAAAAGAGTTATCATTTATTTACAGATCCATTGCAGACATATGGGAGGAGGCACAGTCAGAGCACAAGTTTGTAGTTCTGGTGTTTGAAAATGAGCATTCTCTAGTAGGCAGACAGGTGAGTTTATCCAATATCCATTAGAAGTTGACTGGAAACAATTGTAGATATCATATTGTATATGTTATTAGCATCATATTATGCACTTGTGTAAAATGAATCATATGCTGCATGGCTCTTTTTCATGTGATTTTCCTCAGTGACTGTTTTATGATGATAGATCACCATAGTTTCTATAGATTTTTGTAATGTGGTCTCAGGATTTTTTACTACTGTGCAGCAAACCAGTGGAACTTTCTCCCTTTCCATAAGCGCCAACTTCCTACAATTGAATCCTTCAAATCTGCACTGAAAACGCACCTCTTCCTTCAGCATTACTCCTAGCAACAGTCAACACAATGCTCGTCTTTTTTACCCTCCCCCTTCCGCTCTTGCTACTTTTCTATCCATCTTCTTCTGCAGAATCACTATATTCTCTGTTCCTGTTACTTGGTGCCTTTTTGTGTTTTCTATCTTTGTTTTTCCTGTTTGTTGTCTGTACTGTTGTTTAGTCTTCCGTCCCTCGTGTTCTATCCATTTAGTCCATGTCTCTTCCCTGTGTTAAGCACCAAGAGCATGCTCTCTATGAGTGTGAATATGCACTATAAAAATCTTCATCATTATTATTATTAATGTTTATCCACACATTACACGAACAAAAACAAAGACAACAAAATACACAAAGCACACATTAAGGCAGAGACCAAACCTATCAGCAAACAAACACACAGACATATAAACGACTATCAAGACAAGGCAGAAAAAGGAATCACTCACATTAAACATGCTCCATCAACAAAGTATCAAAAGCATAACAGCAAGGATTGGTATCATGGCAAGGCGGAAAAAAATAAATTTGCAGTTCAGTGTGTAGAACAATGCAAAGAACACATTTTGAACCAGATCCCACCAAAGACTTACCAGTTAGAGACACTTGTGCCAGAATGTATGTCAATGAGAAACATAGTTGTCCATTTTTTTGCAGAAATAGCAGTGAAGGAAATGGATAAAGCATGAGACAGGATTTAGGTATCAGAAAGTCCTAGCTTGTTGACTCACGTAGATCCAGAAAAATAAACTGGGGTAGGGGAAGGAAAATGGTCTGTAAAGCAGAAAGCCTGTGCAGCTGCAGAGAAGAAAAGCAGAGAGAAAAAAATTTTCTGCTAAACTCTCACTAGACTCCTTGTGTATGGGTCTGCTTCAGTAGCTTAATTTGATAGTAACGTTTTCATTACTTCTCACATTGAGATGGTTGTATTGGCAACTTACCATCAAACAGTAAAATCTGTCACATTAAAACTTTTACTGTACTTTGAACCAACAGTTCATTTCAATCCTTTTTGCAGTCATTGTTAAATGTCTTCACTGAGTGCTGTTTTTAGTTTTTGTGAGTACCTCAAACGTATATGCTGATATCTTTATTAATTCTTCAGACTTACAAAACAAAAAGAAAGTGATAGATTGTAAATCCTGAATTTTTTTTACACCAAAGGTTATTCTGGATCTGGTGGACTATCCAACTGTCCTCGTTCGCACAATGCTGAAAGAAGATGTAGAAAAATTTGGCATCATGACTTATCCATCACTTTATTCCATTAACAAAGACTCCTCCTTTCAACTCTTGGCAAGGTGAGAAATATAGCCTATTATCATTTTTCTCCATAATAAAGGCTGATAGTGATTTTTTAAATTTCTTCAGAAATTGTTGGCATTTGTATATACACACATTCAATACTAGAATTTTAGTTTCATTTCAATATGCGTTTGTTTTGAGTTAAATTTGTTAGCATTATTTTTAATTCAATAATAATTATAAAGAAAAGATTTGTACATAGTGCATACCCACACTCATACGGAGCATGCTTTTAGCACTTAAATCAAGAATGAAACATGGACAGCATACAAGGGACTGAAGAATAAACAACAGTAGTGATGATGAAAAGAAGACAAATATAGAAAATGCAAAAAGGAACCAAGTAACAAGAACTGAGAGTATCATGATTCTGCAGAGGAAGACGAGTAGGAAAATAGCAATAAGCGGAAAGCGGGTTGGGAGTGAAAAAGGGCGAGCATTGTTTGGACTGTGTTGGAGTAATGGTCAAGGAAGAGGTGCATTTTCAGTGCAGATTTAAAGGATTCAATGTAGGTAGATGGCGAATATGGAAAGGGAGAGAATTCCTTTGTTTTGTTGCACAGTAACTAAAAAACCTGTGACCATACACTGTTGTTCTGGTGACAGGAATAGGTAGGATCCCATCATCAGACAAAGAGCGTAGTTGTCTGGCTGGGGTGTAAGGGAAGAGATGATCAGAGAAATAGTCATGGAAGGAGCCTGCAAAGAAATTAAAAGATAGCACAGACAGTTTGTACTGAATGCGAGAACGGATGGGTAGCCAGTGTAGAAAACGAGGGACAGGAATAACGACTCTTTTTCCTACTCTAAGCACCTTACATGCAGCAGAGTTTTGTACTTTCTGGAGTTTATGGATGAGGTATTAGGGGCAGCCTTGGAGCAAGAACTTGCAGTATAATCCATTCTAGAAAGAACAAACACAGACAAGAGTGTTGGTAACACGCATAGAGAAAAGGTGACGAATGGCGCTAATCTTATGTAACTCATAATAGACAGACAGCTGTAACTTGTTTATCAAGGTCATGTCTGCAGCGACAATGAATCCCAGATTCCTGACTGATGACATAAAGGTGATGTTGATTTCACCCACCTTAATGTGATTGGGCAAACTAACAAGCGGAGGTTGATTTCTTCTTCTAGAGCATCGTTTAGTTTAATCTTGTTTTTTAACATCCAGTCATTGATGTCGCTAATCCAGGCATCTATAGTGCTAGTATAAGAGTGACACTCAGCTGGTGGAGTGGAGCAGTACAGTACAATTTCTCAGATCTGGGATGGAAGAAGAATACAATGATAGGGAAAAAAGAAGGGCTTGGTTAGAGCCAGTTGAAACATTTGCAGGTGTCATGGTGATGTAGCTGTGTGTGTGTGTGTGTAATTGAAGCTGAGTTCCTTTTCAATTGATATATAACAGATTTTGTCAGGTACATTAATAGAGGTGCAAACCAAAAGTAAATTGACACTTTTATATCATCTTACTGTTCTTACATAATGCTATGTAGCCTTTGATCACAGTTCATTATAATACTATTCTGCAATATAACATCATCTTATCATTTGTTCAGTGGCACTGGACTTGCAGACTCGGATCGGCATCGATTTGTAGACACCCTCTTGAACCTGGTTGGTCACATCAATCACGAAGGGAAGAAAATGAAAATAGTTCACGATGAAGACAAGCAAGCTAATGATGGGGTGGTCCACTTCCAGCAGGAAAATAATTTGGCTGTGCCCTTACCTACAAACACCTCATCCTTCAGGTCTGCTAAAGAAATTTGCTGAAGATTTTGTGAGATACAGCTGTAAAGATGAGGAATGATTTCACTGATCAAATCAGGCTACATGTAACTTTTATGCTCAGTTGTGATTATTATTTTTTTATTAGTTTTTGCTAACTCTTTACAGTTCAGATGAACATGTATTGTCAAAAAACTTGAAGTGAGAGACTTTAACTGTCAGACGATAGATAAATCACTTGTTGGGCCAGACTTCACCTGCCTAGGAATGTTGATATTTTATTGACAAAACTACTTTGCTCTTGGTTTTGAAATTATCAGCACAACAAACACAAATGCATTTTTTTATTGTTTTGATAAATTTTAATCCAGTAGATATGCTAGTTCTATGTATGTATATGTATGTAGGAATAGCTGTAAAGTAACTTGTTTTCATCGCTGTTTTTATTTACGCACTTGTCACTGTTACTCCCATGTCCTGCAGGTTGGGAGTTCATATGCTAGATCTTGAGTCTGCCCTTCACTATAGCTTCCGGCAGGAAGTGGCCATCTGTAAGACAATTGAAGGCCAGAAGCTTGATGCCTTGAGAAACTTTATCACCACTCTAGCCAAGGTACTAATTTTTTTTTTACTTTCCAGGAACTTTTCAAATTTGTTGACTCTGAAGAGCTACGTTTGAGATGAGCATATATGGCTAAACCACTTTTGTCAAACTCATGGGACCCTTAGTGTGGTGGATTAATATAAGATGCAGCTTATTGCTTGAAGACTGATTTAGCCAGCTTATTACCTTGTGTGTGTGTGTGTGTTTGTTTGTTAACGGCTTTCTAACATCAGCAGTACTGTTTGTCTTGTCAGTCTGATAAATATCTTTTCGTATTTTTTGCTAGTTCTTTCCAGGAAGAAAAGAAATTGTGGCATTTCTGTGGAAAGTAGCTAATCATCTGGCAGAATTGAAAGAACCCTTGACCGGAGAGAGTTGGTTGGAGGCAGTGGAAAGCATTCAGGTGAGAAACAGTTATGCTTTGAGTTTGGATTTGTCAAATTGAATTGTAATGCACCATTTTGCCGAAGTCTCTTGGTTTAGTTCATTCAGACTGTTAAATAAATGTTTGTTTGCATTGTTTGACAAATGGCTCTTTCCGCCTGCCTGTTTGCTAGAGAGTTCTATGATGTGCCAGTGACATACAAAACTATTACACCTGCACTTACTTTTTTGCATTGGTCCAAAAATAATGCATCATTTAAGGTTTATCCAATTTTGTTTCAGAATCAAGTTTGACATTTGTAGGTTTTCAATTATTTCCATCTTTCCTTGATTTTGATTTGCATTATGTTTGAAGGACAAGAACACATTCCTGCCAAAGCGAATCTCCTGGGCAGGATGTAAAGGTAGCCAGCCTGGTTACCGTGGCTACCCATGCGGCATGTGGACACTTTTTCATGTTTTAACAGTGTCTGCCTATGACAACGCCAAAGGTAAATCTCCGGGCGCTGATACCCTGGTTGCTATATTCCTTTGACCAAGCTGTATTGTTTCAGATTTCCTTTCATACTTAGGCTTTGGGTGTGATTAAGTCTACAAGACGACAGCTTACGGAGACTAGAAAGGTAGCACCACAGTCTTTTATCTTCCTTAGCTTAAGAGAAGTTTTAAGATGACAAGAACAATTGACCATCTTCTTCTGTGTCTTTTCCATGCAAAGCTTGATCAAGAGATAAACATATGAAGCCATTATGTATAGCAGAGGTTGGGAGGGAGAGAGAGAGGGGCAAAAAAATTACCTTTGGCAGCAATAGTATTGAAGCTAATGAAAGCGTGGATTTCTTACTGCAGCTGTTCCTGTCTTTTTACTTCTAAAAGCACGTGAAATTCTTCTCTCAGAATCTGCACATGAGCAGACATTAGTATGCTGTCTTCTGAGGTGCCCTTTAATAGGTAAACTTTATAGTCTCTGTTTCATTTGAACACATGCACTGAATTCCTTCCTGATGGTTTTTACTTTTAAATCATTTCAGCAGTGAATCCCCAGGAAGTACTTCTTTCCATAAGTGGGTACATGAAACATTTCTTCGGATGTCAGGAGTGTTCTCAGAACTTTCTCAAAATGGCAGCAACAGTTGAAGATGAGGTACACAAGTCCCACGATGCCGTAATTTGGCTGTGGAACGCACACAACCGTGCAAATAAACGTCTTTACGGAGACATTTCCGAGGATCCACAACACCCAAAGATCCAGTTTCCACCAGCATCTGACTGTCCAGAATGCCATTTGGTCATAACCCCAGATTCGGACCAATCTCCTAAGTGGAACACATCTGCAATGTTTCTCTTCCTTGTCAGGTTCTACAGTAAAGACAGCATCATCCAGATTACTTTGGAAGAAGATGCAAAGACACCTGTGGCATCACTCATCAGAAATGGAAGCAATATTGAAATGGATTGGTGGGAAAAAAAGCAGAAGGATGCAGATTTGAAACGAATTAAAATGTTCCAACTGAGGAAGCCAAAAAACAAGATGGTTCATGGTGAAAAATTTGATGACAACGAGAAAAAGTATGAGAGCAGGGGAGACAATGCTGATCCTCAGCAGGTAAAACATGAAGACCAAGATTTGCCAGGTGATCCCAAATACAGTGACTTATCAACCAAGTGGGGTTTCAATCAGATTGACATTGGGGTGTGCATGGCATTCTACATCTGCTGTGCTGTAATTATTCTTTTCCTTTATTATCATTTTATAAGACGGAAACGTTATCGATTGCCTTGCTCCAACTGTCCGCCTGTTTGAGTGTTACTTGGTTAAAGAAGGGATTCTCGTGGTAGAATTTTGTAAACTGTTGCCTCCATACAGCCACATAATTTCTTATGCTGTTACCATGTTAACAAAGATCGTATTTAATTCTAGTTAAAGGTAAGGATTTCATGGAATGTGTTTATCAACAGTTATGGGGCAGTCCGGTGGCGCAATGGTTAGTGTCTGTCACCAATACAGTGAGGGTTGGCTGCCCTGGGTTCAGTTTTCGTCTCAGGCACGCTGTTCTTTCTCTGCATGTGGCATCTGTTTACAGAGCTGGCTGCCTTGCTGTGATATAGCCTTAGTTGCTGGCTCCGTGTAAAACACCAATTTCCTTATCAACACTTACGAGTTTAAATGTTAATGTGGTTATGGAGTGCGTAAGCAAACAGTTAAATAAACAATCTGCATATGAAAAGAAAACGTGCTGGTTATTTTATGGAAAAGGGGAGGCCGAATAGTCTTTTTTTTAAAAGATTCAAACTTGTTTATGGCAATGACAGGGTTTTAATAAACTATTTCTAATAATTATTACCAGGCTTGTCAACAGATCTTCCATACTTTTCTTCAGTATGTTTTCTGTACTTTTTTTGTAAATTATAATTAAATGCTGTGATTTTTTTGTGTTATCAATCTGTATAACATACTTCACACGAAGTATGCCTTGTCCAACATTCCTGTACACTAAGTCTGTGTTGTCAGATCTGTTTTGTGTTTTAAACTTATCTGGTTTCTTTGATCTTAACATCTTGGAATAGTGTGGAGAATGGAAGTATTTCAGTGGAGAGGAGTATGATCTGTTTGTGTCACAGACATAAGGCCAGTTGTCATTTCTAAAAATATACTGTACCAGTCAAATATGGTGATACCAGTAGCCATCATACACTTTCCCTTCAGAACTTTGCAATGTCACTTTGCAATCCACGCAGCTTTTTGATGGTCTGTTTGTAAACAATATAAATGAGTTATGAATGGCATGGTGCATGTCTGCTTGAATTTTAATTCATTTTTATGTAGTCACAAACACAGACATGCACAAGATAGAGTTGTGAACGCTTTACTTTTTGATCCTGAGAGAATGGGCAGGATGCTCTGTAGGACCAGACTGTGATGCTAATTCTTAATTTCTAGTTGTGTTTATTGGGAGCACAAATTATCATATTCTAAAAGTTAGGATGGTTTTTTTATATGTGTGACTGTGCCAATTATTAAAAAAAGTTGTATTTTTTGTAATCATGTTTGATATTTTATGCAGTGATTGATATGCAGGTATTTAGGCCATCCAGTCATTTCAATTTGGTCATGTTTAAAAGACAATAGGTGGAGGTCAATCAGTTAGTGCTAGATGGTGTACACTTAATCTAACGCTTAAAGGCTTATCAGTGTCAGTTAAACTTAGAAATTTTTTTATAATCTTTATGTTAACTCTTAAAGACCAACCTGAATGGTTTTCGAAGTTTTGATATATCGGTAGATACAGGCGATATAAACCTAACCTGTAAATTTTAGCCCCCAAAACCCATCCGTTAATTAATTATCCACTACGATTCGTACTTACGATCAACAAGCGTCGCCAACAGTGTACTATGTCACACTAGTGCACCATTCACAACATTGCCAATCGTCAACACCAGAGAGAGAGAATGAGCGACAGCTCGGGTTATTCGGACGCTGAAAGTCTGTATTTCTCGTGGTTTTGAAAAACTGCTACTTTAGCAACTGTCGCACACTCTCTCTCTCTGTTTGGTGTTGACGGCTGCCAATATTGTGAATGGTGCACTAGTGTGACGTAGTACACTGTTAACGGGGCTCATTGATCACAAGTGCGAATCGCGTACTCTGCTAGCGGATAATTAATTAACGGATGGGTTTTGAAGGCTGCAATTTACAGGTTATGTTTATATCGCCTGTATCTACCGATATCTGCAAAAAGTGCAAACCATTCAGGTTGGTCTTTAAAGACACTTTGTTGCCCTCCATGCAATTCTTTTGCATCATGTAATAGAACTTATATGAATATTTATATGTTTTTAAAGGCAGATATGCTTAAATGGTGCTTCTATACTTAATTGACAAAATAAGACCCAGAAGAGGAAATGACACGCAAAAAAGAAAGGAGAAAAAGCTTCTTTACCTTGGTTTAGTTCCACACATCCACTTATTCATGTTGTAAAATTATTTCAGAGACAATGAAACCTGACTTTCGAATTTCTCATTCGTTGTTTTTATTTTCCACAGACATAGGACTTTAAATAATGGATTAGACACTCACTTTGGTTTTTTTTACTGCTGACATTAAACTTCAAATATGTATTAGAAGCTCACAAGACTGTGTCACAAAGAGGTATGGATGTATGTCAGTCACAGATTAACTTCTTGCGATACAATTAAAAGACAAAAAAGGAAACAAGAGAGATTGTGAAAAGTGTTGCTTATTTGACTGTCTAAAATGCTTTTCATTTGTGTAATAACCATGCAAAGTCTGTCACCACTTAAGGTAAAATGTAATTCTCTGCTGAGGATTATTATAGCTTAATACTGCAGGGTTTATATATCTCCTATTTACAGACTATAACAGAAAAAATTTGTACTTACTGCACACAGCAGCATGTTAATATCGATTTCTGTTTTATCCTGTGTTGTTTAGTGCAAGCCAATTTTAAGCTAGCCTTACTGTTGGTAAATATGTGTACTTCAGGTTTTGGTGCAGGAATTCAAAATTGTGCTGAACTCAAAAAGTTTTGGGTTTCTCTGAGAATCGGGATATGAGATTAAGTTGTAGCCCTGCCCACTTTGTTGAAATAATTATATAAATGTAATAATAGACATGGTGAACTTGGAAGTTTTGATTATATATTATTAATGTTTTTTAAATGTATTGGTGCTGGTACAAATTGAGTACAATAGCCGGACATTCTAGGGTTTTTAGTTGAAAGGTAGCTTATTCATTAATTTTTGTTTTGTTTTTCTATTTCTATGTGGTTTGGATTTTGAGATTTATAGTACCTGCATAGATGATGGTCATATGTATGTGGTTTGATATTATGTTGTGCATATTTAATACTCCTCCCTTGTTACATTTTTGTGATTGTTCTACAGGGTTGGGGGTGGGGGCAAGAAACTCTGTATTTAAAAGTGTTAATAACTTTATTAATTATAGATCAATTGTAGTAGAACCAGTTTTAGTATGGACAGTGGAATAATAGAACTTGTCTGCAGTTTAAAAATTTCACATGGCCACCAGCATTGCCTAGTTTTTGGCTTAGTGTAATAATGTGACCTTTTCCTGTAGAGGTGGGCAAAAGAAGAAAAATTCTGGCTCAGTTGAAGGATCATATTCGGTGTGTTCTGGCCAACCTACCATTTGAGTTCCTGCTGTCAGTTAAGCATATTCCCAGACAATTGCAGAAACTTTTGCCTTTGTGGAATTAAAACTTGTTTCACTACAATCGATCAATAATAAAGTTATGAACAATTTTAAATGCGGAGTTTCTTTCTACCCTGTATGAGAGTGCATGGCTTCTAGTCATTCTTTTTAGTAACCATACATTGTAAGCTATGCACTTTTCATAATACAGAGTATTATTCATGAACACAATTAACTGGATAGCTTGGTTTTCACATAGCTGCTTAAATAATGTTTAATCACATTTAAAGTTACAATCAGGGGAACTGTGTACAATAAAATGAACTCATTTGGTAAAAATTGTTACTCAAGAAGAAATTTGCTTTAGGACTTCAGTCATTTGAGAGTTAGTGCAGGATACTTAGGATGGTGCAATAAGACTTAACTAATAATGAAATAAAATGTCTCCACTGCTATTGGTCGCAGGGTAAAAATGTGTTTTTTTACGGGATGATTGTTGTGCATGCATTCTAAACACATTCACATCTGAGTGGTACATGCCTGTACAGTTGTACAGAATACTTAAAATTTAGTTGACACTTATTCTTGACCTGGCGGTCTGGTGGCGCAGCGGTTAGCGCCTGTCACCAATACAGTGAAGGTTGGCTGTCCTGGGTTCGGTTCTCGTCTCGGGCACGTTCTTTCTCTGCATGTGGCATCTGTTTACAGGGCTGGCTGCCTTGCCGTGATATAGCCTTAGTTGTTGGCTCAGCATAAAACACCAATTTAAAAAAAAAATTATTCTTGACCCTTTTTGTTAGTTTCAAAATTCGTTGATTTCAGTGCTGTTCACTGGGACTGCCCATCATAGGTTTAGATTATCCAAGGCAGGCTGTTTCCTGTTTACCTCAGCATGTGCCACCTGTTTACAGGCCTGGGGCTGTAGTTTTGAAGCTAGAGTAAGTCATTTCTCCATGGCAAAGACAGCTACAAAAAAATGTAAAGAGAATCCAAGTAACAAGAACTGAAAGTACTGTGATTTTGCAAAAGGAAGACGAGCAAGGAAGTAGCAATCAGCAGAAAAGGGGGGTGGGAAGGGTATGTAAAGGGTGTTAGGAATAATGCTCAAGTTACAAGGAGGTTTCTAGACCCCAGGGACAATGCTTCAGGTTTCTTTACCCCAGCACACTTTTGATACGACTTTTCAACTACAGTTCCAGAGTAAAATAACATATGCAGGGGTCTGTACACTGCTTAATTGCTGGCTACTTGCACAGCACTATTATACCCCCTCACTCTTCTCCAGTCTCTTTATTCTTTCCTCTTCTGTATGAATTCGTGAAACTGCCAAGACGTATTAAGACTTGAATGTGAAAAGAAACACAAAAAAATATCTAAGTGACCTTTGCACTCAAGTATTTATTTTATCCCAAGTGCTCTTAATCATAAGAAATGTATCTACCCAAAGTATTTAAAAATCAATATAAAACACAGCAATGTTACATGGTAGTACTTGAACACAAGTCACCAACACTTGATGGAGCTATTTTTACAAAATCTAGTCACAAAGGAAAGTGACTTTCTGAGAATGATACACCATTCAAAGACAAAACCTCTAAAGTCTCTCAGTGATCGCACAACATTTAAATATATGCTGAACCAAACAGTAGCAATAAAAAATAAATTCTTCTACTTAAATGTTCGACCTTGCTCAATGCATAAAATTATAGCACTCAATTGAAAATATTTGTTGAATATCTACACACCAAATGAAAAACATAAAGCTTATAATTGGATACCACTCAAAGCATATAACTAAAAAACCCAATTTAACATCACCTATAGGCCTTTTATTTCTCTCTTGCAAAGCTTATAGAAATTTTAAAGTCATATGTTGGTCAGATACTGACCATTTAAAATTTAGGAAGAAAATGCAGAAGTTACAGCTTGATGGCCATAAGATAACCTGCCAGTTTATCTCAAAATGAAATGCACAAGCAGTAACTAAAAACTGATTTTACTGGTGACAGAATGGGGTTTGTACATCATGAAAACTACAACTGTACTCTATACATCATGAAAGGTGTCCCTGTTGGGCTATGTACTATGCACACCATCAGTTCTGCAGCCTTCAACTTTGCATTCTGGGTACACATCACACATTCTGTGCATTATGTTCATGAAAACCTTTGGCATCTTTACCAAACCAAATGCAGTTGCATCTCAGATGCATATAAGCAAGGCTAGCTACACACCCACACCTCACTGCAGATAATAAACCCAAATACTTATACATTCTCTCTCCCCACCCAACCACCCCAACTCTCACACACCTTTACAAATCAGTCACTGTAGGGTGAAGCATAAAAAAGGCTTTTAGAATAAACAAAGCTCCAGTGCTAAGTTGAAGAAAGACCCAGTTGAAATAACTCCTCATTATTTATAGAAACTTGAGTGTATCTCAACAGGTATGTCATCCTTATTACCACTGATGTTTATCTCAGACTGCTTGCAGACGAGTTTTCCCTCGTTTACTTTTTAAGCGAGATCCCTAGGCAAATGGGCTTGAGGCTTCACAATCAACATGAAGAGCAAAAGCATATGACGTGAGCTCTTGTGTTGATGGAGGTACAAAAATTCAAGCTTTATGGTCTGTTATGTTTTAAGTTTTTTGGCTCTAAGTCATGGGATGTAAAGGTCGATAACTTTTTGCCAAAAAAAAACAAAACAAAAACTGAAACGTATTTAAGCAATGAATTTATTGTTAGTCTGCAGTTAAAATTAATAATTTCACTGTGGTTCCAAATATTGGCTGTCAAAGGGCTTACAACTTTGTTAAAGGGTGAGCGCACTGGTCTTAGCAAACAGCCAACAGTCTAGATAGATATACGTCTATGTTGTTACTACTTCTTCATGTACGTTCTATGCATTTGCCCCCTGAAGATAGCAAATTTTAAAAATGTACATTCCAAAATCGTTTCTTACAAGTGCCACCTCTCTGACTCAAGATATGTACAGGTATATTAAAACATGGACTGCACATGGGAAGGATTATCTGCACTGAACTAAAAAGTACCTTACATAATTACAAATCCTCTGAAATTTCACAGAGGTTTGCTGAAACAATGCATAATGGTATTTACAAGGAAACACAGTTGCAAGTGTGGATATTTTACAGCTGTGAACTTGTGCAAAGCTCTATTTTTTATTGGATTAAAAATTTAGTGGTTTTGAATAGGACTACAGAAGTTATCTTTTGCTTGCATAATTCCATGGTTTGTGTCTTAGTAACGGATGAAAAGGTGGTAAGCAGAAAAGGTCATGGCCCTTTTTTGTGAGCATTCCTCACCTGACTCAACAAGATGTCTTTACTCAAATGTACCACAACTATGAAAGTTTTGACTGACATTGTGGATCAAGTTATACAACTGGGAGTTTTCAAACCAAAACTCATCATGTAATTTACAAGTAGTGATAATGCATTCCTGCTTTTTCTTGCAGCATTTTCATGTCTCTCCTCTCTCCTATCTTTTGCATTTTCATTTGCAGTTGTACTTTATAATAGTGGCGTTAAAAAAACAGAGCATGCATTGACAAATAGCAGAAAGCTGCGCACAATCCAAGTTCAAGGCCATAAGTAAAACAGCAGTAAAAATGTAGTGTTTCTGTGAAAACACAAAAAAGTAATATGTATGCATATCATCACATAAACATGAGAGCTGAACCACAAACCTGGTGCTGTGACTGGACTGCACCAAACCTTGAAGTGAAATTATATGACACCCAGAGAATAACTCTATTCCTCACAAGCTTTAATAATAATTCAAGCAGGCAAAAGAAAATCTTTGTGAGTGACCAAAAGTGTGGCTGGATTACATGAAAAAAACTTTGATGCAGATCAGATCTAAAATATTTGTGTAGGTTCTTTCAAAAAAAAAATCTGCTAGTGTGCATCTATGATAGGATGGGATACTCTCTCAATTTACAACACTGTTCAATGTTGCTTTCTTTATCAGATTTATGCCAAAATATCTTCTGCTTTGTATTATTTTCATTTGGACCCACCATGGTAACATCTTAGAACATAAACATAATATGCTCTGCAACAATGTACAACTATAGCCCATAACCAAACCATAGATGACAGGGATACTCAGTCAAATTTGGTGAGGATGAGACAAACTGTGAATTTGCACACATTTCAGCCACCAAAAAAAACCGATCTCTCTCTCACGCACACATACACACACACTCTGAGCCATATTCCGCTTAATTTAAGATACTTCCTAAAACTAAGAGGTGATAATCAATGCTAAGTTTTATGATGACGAGATATATGAAAAGCCAGTTATTTCTCAATGACTGGGAGTTTCAAATCCGGGGATAATAGGGATTTAGGATTTCTCCCTTCTCTGACACACCAGTACATTTACCAGGGGGGCTTTGAACACATTCATTGTATTCTATGTTTCTGTTGCTCTGCAATATCTTATGGCATCAATATCATAACATTTGTTTCTTCTAATATGCCAAGAAAGTTTTTTCCCCATTATCACTACCTACGTCAGAATGACTAACTGAAAAGTCCAAGACATGGATTCTGTTGCATAGAGCAAAAAAAAAACCAAAAAAAATTCACACCGCACAAGAGTTTGGATACTCAGACCCTCCATGCTGACCCAATAAGTTTACAGGGCAATCCCTTTCTAAAACACAAAATCACAAACAAAAGAAAAATGAAGAATCATCACTCTTCATATCTGCTGACAACAAACGTTTGTATTTTGCTTGTTCATGAATTGTTCATGCATGAATCTTGCTGCCTTGGAAAACAGTCATCTTAAGCCACAAAAATCTAAGTTATTGTATTTTCTTGAAAATAAACAATCACCTAATGTAAAACATATAACCAACCATCTGCATTAGAATTAAAAGAAAGAGGATGCCTTTATAACAATTCTTATACTCTGGTGAAAGAAAATAACAACAGTCATAGTTATTACTCATGAGAATAATTACACCAGCTTGCATTAAGCGTAACAGAAATGGCTGCCTACAAATAAGCAATGTGTAGGTCACCCTAGGAGAGGTTACGAACTTTCAATGCCAGCATATAGCACAACCAGGTTTTGGATTTGCATATGTAGATGCTTTCCTTCACAAAAGTGACAAAAGCAGCATACTGTTGCAGTGTAACAATGCTGCTGATCTGAAATCATCTGTACATGTAATGCAACTGTCACAGTCTAACAATGCTGCTGATCTGAAATCATCTGTACATGTAAATGACATGTAAGAAGGGCAAACAGTATGAAAAGAAATTTATCCTTACTGCGTTACCTATGCAAGCACATGACACATTGTGCTGTCAGCAAGATGTAAGATGGCTTTCTGCACAAAGACTCTACGTGCTGTGTACAGTAACGGCAAGTTTCTATTGTTGTCATTATCGGTAATCAGCATCTGCTGCAAAAGACTTGGTCTGGGACTCCCTCTGCAGACAGCAAAAGGATGAAGAGGGGTGGTTTGGCTAGCCTGGCAAGACCAACAGATATCTGTATGTACGGACTGCAGCACAAGCATCTTTACAGGAGGTACTGGCCAGCCACCACTGACTATTACTGTGAAGTCACTAAAGTATTGAAATCACACAATGTCTTCCCCAGCCCCAAGCAACCACAGGGTATATGGTGCAGCCTTCTATTTACAGATATAAAATGTGAAAAGTGTTTCAGCAATCACACAACAGCTCTATAATCGTGCTCAAAGGTACAGAGCAGTCAAGAAAAGTAAGTGTGGAATTTATTAAGCAAGCTGGTACTTAAGTAAGGCTCTATAAAAATTGTAGCTAGCTGTGGAGTTTGGGAGGAAAAACAATGTGGGGAAAAAACTCGGAGAACTGCAATGAGGTAAGAAAACAGACATGATTCATCATTCAGCTAAATCACCACTGGCAATGGAAAAACCCACATAACTATACATGTAATGGTACATGTAATGATCCCACTTTATATATGCAATAAACAAACTCTAAATGGGTGAAAATGCCACAGCAGTCTAGGCGTCACACACAGCATCACTGACAGAGAGAGAGGGAAAATAAAACCACATGTAAAAACGATATGTTCAGGTCATCATGTCATGTATTACCATAGGTCACAAATCTGTATGACAACAAGAAGAATTTAGCATTTAGAAAGCACTGACCATAATTTAAGACAAAACACGATGATGTAATCTGTCCTCACCTTCGTCAAGGGTCAAGGTATCTTCATGTTATCATAAAATGTATTTACCATATTCGGAATTTTCAGCATAAAGTATAATAGACATGACCGACAAGAGTCAATAATTTTTGTATTGTAGTATACAACGTAATTAATCTGTTTCCACAAGCAATGGCTCTTCAAGGTGATAAACACAATAGTTCATCAAAGATAAATAACTTTCATGATAATACACAATAATTTATCTATATCTGTGTCAAAGGTCACATTGATGTCGCATCCATCAGGAACATCAAATGTAGTTAAACATAATCTTGAAAAATCTTGTTCATTTCCAATGAAGATGTGAATCTCTTGCACTTTGTTTCACATCAAAATGCCCGTACTGTAAAATTGATCTCTCTAAGTCTACAATAATATATATCGTCTAGTCATATGAAGATTCAAACAAACAAATACGCTCTGTTTCGACTACCATAGCCACTGACCAACTAATTACATAAAATTGTATAAGGGAGTTATTCTCCACATAAATGGTCCACTTACAGGCAATAAATCCTGCAAACTTTTGCTTCTATCATCTAAACAGTTTAATCCACTTTGCATCATTAATCATAGCTGATGTTGAGTACAATGATCTTCTTTTACCAAAAACACAAACACAGCAAGGCCAATGCTTCACTACTTCCTGGTCTATAAAATTCTGCAAGCTGCACATTTTCAGCTGTTACTCTATATGTTTGTTGACATTTCTGCCATGGAAGCAATTGTAACATTTCAGTGTCCTAATCAAGAAGAAAAACCCAGCGAACAGAGGAACAAGGTGCATAAGATTGAACGATGACAACGACATCCCTGAAACTTCATGTAAAGTGGCAGCAAGATAGGTTAGTGGAATCTCTGACCCATCTCTCAACCAAGCTTTTGATTCTTTCCTTACTGACATTCTCACATACCTAACAGAACTATGCTTCACAGCAGTTCAAAATCAGACTGAATAATCCCAAACCAAGCTTACCTATTGACTATTTAAACAAATAATTTATAAAGATTTCTAGAATAGGTATGTCCACTCTTTCTTTAAAAAGATAGCAGACAAATGAGAAACTTATCATCTTAAGAACTAGCAAAACATATGAGAACCTCTTTTCCCGACAAAAATCATCACCTATTTTGTGCAGAATGTGTCAGCAACAATGTGTGGTCAAGACACAGCTGGAACCATCCCTTTACTAGGCTCAAATTGGGCACATCCAGGCAAGACAATGGTCATACTGTTCTTGTAACTTGTCATAGCTGAAAGTATCTGCAATCTAGGGGTTGTACAGATTTCACAAAAAGTCACCAGACAACACATCAGACTGAAAACAAAAACAACCTTCCAATAAAGTCAAAGAGCATCTGTCTTGAAACCCTTCTCCTGACTGGTTTGCAAACTATGATGATCTGGCTGTGATGACCTGTTCTTCTCACGACATGCAAGGGTGAATTCTGACAGTAACATCGATCTGGACAATAAATCAAAGAATGCTCCTCCACCTGACAGAACTTTTGAAGTTGATGCAAACTGCCATCATCATCTCAATGCCATGGTACCATCCTTCTGAACTAAGAGTTGCAATCCTGATGCTGAAAAATGAAGTATTTTTTTAAAAAAACAAAACAAAACAGAAAAAGTTGATACTTTAAAATTCAGTTATTTTAAATGACAAAGCATGTGGAGCTCAAGACAGAACATGACATTTTTAAATTCAGTTATTCCAAATGAGGAAGCATGCAGAGATCAAGACAGGTCATAAATTTAGGAACTCACTCTCCTCACTGTCGTTGGTGCCCAGATCTGTGCTCTCTATCAACTCCTGCACCAGGGCTTCAGCATCGACTCGAGTTGCTCCAAGACTTTCCTTGCCAGATTCCTCCAGTTTCTAAGGCCAGGTTAAAAAGATAAGCAGTTTAATTTGTTTATCTGAAGTAGATGAATAATTAAACATTACCTGAACTACACATGTATGTGAAAACTCTTGCTGGAAAGCTTGCATGCATGAGTGTGTAGATACAAATATTGTTACTTCGATTATTTATAAACCTACTTGCTTACATCTGTATGTGCACCTCATGCATTAAAGTACAAACATTTATAAATTTTTACAATGAAATAGAGCCTTTTTAAAATCAGAAATGTCAAGCCTGTTGAAGATTTAACAAAGCCTTTTGTGATCAACATATATAACTGAAGAAGCAGTTTTAAAGTGTAATCAGGTGACCAAAGCTGCTGTTAAGGCTGTTGCTATTTCCTGCACGCTAATAATTTCCATTTTATATTACAATTCACAATTTAAAACTATATAAGTGAAGAACGGGATGAGGAAAGAAAAAAGTGAAATAAGTATACCCTTCTCCTTTCTAATGTGCTGCCAAGACTTGGAGTCCTTAAACATTAAGAAAATAGATATAAGATTACATTTTATTATAATGATGTAAAAGTTTGTAAATATGACACCTTTTTGTGTGTAGTATATATATATATATACACACACACATATGCATGCGCATGTGCATGCATACACACACAAGCACAATTTACATCAACGCACATGTGCACCAACACACCCCACATAATGCATGAAGACACATGCACACAGATGAATACATGCACTTTATGTTAACCAGTCCTTACCGAATGTGTCCACTAGTGTCATTTGACACACTAGATTGACGACTGTGCGAGAGAGAGGCATACCCAGAGCCCCGTGATTGCTGACTTGTGTAGCTGGCGTTCCGTGAATGACCAAACTTTGAGTCATCATCAGCAGCAGCATCCATGTCCATCATAGCATCTATTAAAAAAAAAAAGAGTTAAAACCTCTATCGGCCTAAGTGAGGCCATTCACTATTTCTTTTTATAACAGAGCAGCTTTATATATATATATAGGGCTGTTAACTTGCAAGTATTGATCATTATAAAGGCTTTTACTCCAGAAAAGAAAAATATAACTTGTTTTTACTGGTAATAAGACAGTGCCATAGGAACCAGGTGGGCAAGGGGGGAGCAGCTGCCCCCTCAAAAAAGACACTGAGGAGGGAAGAATGTGAATGATGTTCACTGTCAGCATGGAGTTTGCCCCCACCCCCACCCACCACCACTCAAAAAAAGGCCAAGCATCTTCCTTACAATTAGTAAACACAGTTATTGTAGACATTGAGTCATGTGATTGATATATAAGTGCATCGCCATGGGCATCAGGCAACACTCACTGAATCACACACACATACACACACATGCATTAAAACTTATACACATACATAAACACAAGCATAAGGGCACAGAAAAAGAACAGGGGAAAAAACTGCATGTACTTGTGTATGAAGGTTGACAATGGGTACTCAGGGTTGCATCCCTTGCTCCAGGCTCGCTTTCTGTCAGAAGGTTCTCTGGGGATAGGCAAGGAAGGGTAGAGGCAACCAAAAGAAAACTTTTATGGGGGAAGAGTGGGGGTTGAAGGGGTAGATGCAAATTATTAATATGATGGCTCAGTTGAAGGGATTGGATGGGTTTTTGAAAGAACATGCGTGGGAACAAACAAAAATGTAGAGGATTCTTAGAGCAGTGACTTGGGATTAATGGTGATGAGTCATACGCACATCTACAATATACTATTGTCATCATATGTAAACTATAACTGATGGTCAAAGTTTTTGGTAAAAAAAAAAAAACCTCAAAGGTTTTTTTTATTAGTACTGCCATACATGACACCATTTGAACTACATAAAGACTATAAAGAGACCCAAACACAAATATTATTTTATAAGTATTAAAAAACATTTTAACAGCAACCCCGAATTAGCACCTAAAAGAAAAAAATGAAGATAATGAAGGCAAAAGTGCATTATTTTCTTTAATGGCTATAAAGCCACAATCATAGAAGGTATGAAAGTATGAAATATGAGACCTAGATAGAGAATCATCAAGAAGCATTTGCAACATATCTATCAAACACCTGGAGCCTACCCAAGGCCTACCTGTAGCCCACACCACATTGAACCCACTTGCACCCCACTATTCACCTGTCCCACCAGAAGCCTACTTGAATCCCAGTATTGCCTATCCCACCTGCCACCTACTTGCAGGCCTCTTGGAAGTCTCTACTTGGGGCCAGTCTAACTCCCATTCCCATCTCAAACATTCCTGTATTCTACTTGGTCGACCTGAAGCCCACTCCATCTGAAGCCTACTTAGACTCACCCCACCTAGGCTTTCCTGGAGCCCACACTACCTGTAGCCTACCTGGAGCCTGACAGTCCAGCTTGCCCTTGCGTGTGAGGCTGCTGAAGCCGCTGCTGCTGTTGGAGGCCATGCTGCACTCACTCCTGTCATCACTGAGGGCCCGCTCGACCCCCTCTGCTCCTAGTCCCGACACCATGGAGTCACTCTGCTGTGACAGTGAGAAGGATGAAGGCCTGCAAGAGGAACCAGCAAACATATACTGACCATGGCTAGCCAAAATCACATACACTGAGGTTTATAAATATGTTTTGGATGGCAGCAAAATGATCTCTCTTATGTGTAAATGTGCGTTTACACTACTGTGTCCACACAAGCACTAGCGGAAGGGAAGGGTGAAGGGTGTGGTATGCAAAGGTGAGGAGGGTATGTTGGTGTTTTATTGTGGAGTCAGCAAACGAAGATTACATCACTTAAAACTTTTCCCATTCTTGTACACACTTGTCCTGCATAAAGAAGCCAAAATCAGGAAGAGGGCGGACCCATAGTTACGAAGTGAGGGTATCTTGTTTCCCAGGGCAACATGAGGAACTCAAGGAAAAAAGTCTTGTTTTCTTACTAACAGTTTAATGACCAGACCCTATGGACTCTACTTCATGGTTCTTTACCTCAAGGCATCTTTACTACCGCTTTTTAACTATGGCCCAAGGGGTATAACAACTTGTGAAGAATGGAGGTGAGATAGAATCAATCCACTTTAGGTCAAGGACTCACACTGGGGGAGATTCAAGCATATGAAGCGCAATATGCAAATGAACATTTTCATTAATATTGAATCTGAAAGATTAATATCTTGATCATCAGGCACAGCAAAAATTATATATGATTAACACACACAAACACACACACACACACACTTGTATGCATGCACACACACACACACAGGCACACATGCACAGAGAATGAGAGATGCAATATAGTACTAGTACAATTTAATATTTCTGAAACAGTTTCTTTGAGTGAGAAAGGGAAATAGACTGGGAGGGAAGAGTCCCCTTTGACTATTCACTTTACCTTCATTTCAAAGCATAAGCCTTCATTAAATTACCATGTTCAAACACTGCAGCATAGAGCCACTTAAAAAATTATTGACAGCCAGTTGGAAATTGCCTGTGTTTCTTCGGCACCCCTCTCCCACCACACACACACAGAGCGCAAAAAGAAAGAGTGAGTTAAGCAGAGACTAAAAATGCCTTAGAGAATGGCAAAACCTTCAAAACACACCCTTTTAATCAACATGTTGCCCAACTTAAGTCAGGACAATGTCAGGTCTTCGCTAAGACGCTTCAAAAAAGAACACTACAAGACACAACACCCTGTGTGTCTTGTGAGCCCTATAAGCTATTGTTTTCTTTATCCTGATGACTACAGCATTGGAAGCTAGTTACACGCTCCCCAGCCTTTTCTCCACTTCGCACGCCTCAACTCTTCAAGCCACAGCAGGTAGAAAGTTAGAAAAGCCAACAAAGCAATGGAATGAATTCGGGGAGTTTTGTTTGTTTTTTGTTTTAAAGCATAACCATAACCAGAGACATAACCAGGAGACAGCTAAGATGCATAAACAAGCGGTCTTTGGATTACGAAGGAGTTCCTCAAACCGGTTTTGTCTGTAAGTCAGACACATACATACAGTTCGCCTTTAGCATCAGTCAATCATATATTTCACCTTGCTGTGCACACAAAACATTTCAGTAACACTTACAAATACCACCAAACATCATAAACAACAACAACAATAATAATACATAATAAACTGGCTCTCCTTGTTCATTACTATAAGCCGCATGATTGTAACTACTTCTAAATTAACAGGCCTTGTTGGTAGGTCGTTCATAAGTACAGAAGTCTGTATCTCGGATGTTCGTTAACCGGGGTTTGCCTGTAAAATATAGTCGCTAGCTAAATGGTTAAGCCCTACCTGTCAGCTAAACTAAGATTTGCTGGGAAATAGTTTAAGTGACAGCCACGCTGTTAGCCAAACAGCTCATAGCTTGAAGCACGCAGAGCACCTGGTCCCACATCTCTACAGTTTATAGCAAGGCTGTTTCTGAATTTCTACAGTCAAGAAAAAATAACAAGCGGCGGGAGAAGCAGGACGGCAAAAATGCAACGGAATCCTATGTGGTGTTACGCTTATTTTTGCAGCACAACAAAATAAAACGGTACAGGAGCCGTTCAAAGAGAAAGAGAGCCAGAAGACATACAAAGAGAGAGATGGCGATAGTGCGGGAGAGAAAGGGAGGGAGAAATGTTTATTTATACAACATACATTGATTGTTGGTGCGAATTATTCTGCACCCTGGAGGGTTACTTTTTTTACGACCTTGCAAACTGGACATCCACAGAAGGTGGAAAGGGGTTAAAGACGGACAGAATTACTGTGTGGAGTTATTAACGACCCGCATGCACAGAGAGTTATGATCAGATATTCCCTCCCTGTCTGGTTTTGAAAACGGAACAGAAGAGAGAAAGACAGCTGATGTTTGGGTTCACAAACGAAGGGAAAATTATGATCTGGTACAAAAATCTGGACATAAAAACGTTTGCACGAACACAAACACAGTTGCTGGCCTGGAATCGTCAACGCCACGTGTCTACAGCGCAGACTCCGTGCCGCCACACACAGGCCCCCGCGGCCTCTGCACCCGGCGGGTGAGTAAATGGGGGGTGGGGAGCGAGTGGCGTATGCTGGTAAACACAAAATTCCACGTCTGGCATGTTCATCTCAGCCCCTGGGAGCAGCGCGATCACCTGAATTCAGTATCCACGTTCTATGTTAATGTTTAGTATTCACATACATCCCTGGTGGAAAATGTCATCATGGGACCAGTTCACGCAGGCGTGTCCTGCAAGGGGGTTGGAGGGAGGGGAGACAGAACAAGACGTGCGCAGACAGGTCAGCTCGTGCACACAGCAGCATGTGGTCACGTGGTCAAGCGTTGTTGGGTAACGTGTGTGCGTGTGCGTGCTCGTTTGAACTGTACATCACGTGACGTGTGGTTTGGTGTCAAGATCTGTTATTTTCCGAGAGAGATAACCAAACAAAAAAAAATCTGAAGATTATGTACAAACAGGGTGGAGTGGGGTGGGGTGGGGTCTCAGTTTATCGCTGTGAGCTTGGGTAGTAGCCAATGGCTTGCATTTGTGTCTCCAAGGGTCAGCGGTTTGTTGTCATCTCAGGTTAAGAGGATGGAAAAAGGACGGTTCAAAATGTAAGACTCACCCCATAAAACACTGAGCTGCAGTAACGTTGGGGAACGGGGAAGGAGGTTAGAAGGGAGGGGAAAAGGACTGCAACAGGAAGGTAAAGAATTCAAAGCTTATTATGATTCTTTCTTTAATTGCACGTGCACATGGTATTCAAGTATGTGCCTATGTTTGGCAGATTACCTGACGGTAATACTGAACAAATAACCCTCTCTCCCAAACACAGGCAGATACTGGCTGCTGCTGTGTGTGTGTGTGTGTGTGTGTGTGTGTTCGTTATGCGAAGACCCATTAATTACCCAACACGACATCGACAACAGCAGCAGCACCCTGGGTTCTACTGACGTCATCTGGTGCCGACAGCGGCGGGTGTCCGGTCCACAAACTTCTATCTCAGCGATCAGAGACCATAAAAGTCTCCATGGTTTCAGGGTCAGTGATCAGTCTAGAGATCAGACAAGTCTGTGGTCTGGTCCCTTGTCTGAACAACGGCAACACCCGGGCTCTGCCGTGACGGTCCAATGTACAGGAAAGAAAGGGGGAGGGTAGCGGGTGCCTGGCACAAGCAGAAGTCTAGGCTGGCACCGCCAGGACTGCGTGGCTGGACCCATATGCGTGCCGGGGCCGGGCGAGCGCCGATCTTCGATGGGTGGCTAACGAAACCCGCCAGCGGGTGTCCCGAACGACGACACGACGTGAGGTGACGAACCCAGACGACGCCGACGCCGACGCCGGCGGTGATAAAAAAAAAAAAAAACGAGCTGGTCACGTCATAATGGATTGTTATGACTATGGACTGACGGCCTGCCGGCTGATTCTCCTCGGTCCTTCACTCGCAATTTATAGTTGTGTGTGTGTGTGTGTGTGTCCGCGCGCGCGCCACCATATCAATTTAGTTTATTATTACAGAAACAATAGTAGTAGTCGTAGCAGCAGCAGTAGTAATTAACGTAGTAGCCTATTTCTAATTTTTGTTCTAGAAGTAACATCGGCAATAGTAGTGGTACTTTTGCAACAGTAGAAGTATTCAATTTGTTGTAGTGGTAGCAGCTGCAGTAATTTAATTAGTAGTACCAGTAGTAGCAGCAGTAGTAATTTTAAAAATACTTGTTAACAGCAGTGGCAGCAGTTGTAATTTTATTAGTATCTGTAGTAGTAACAACGGCAGTGGTAATTTTAGTAGTATATGTTGTAGTCGTAGCGGTAGTAGAAAAAGTGATTTTTGTAGTAGTAGTAGTAGTAGCAGCAGTAGAACCTATAGGGTTAATACTTGCTTTAAACCTCTAGGACTGTTAAATGTAAAGAACGGACCTGGGCTAATAAAATATGAGTAAATGCACTTTATTTATACAACAGGCACCATTTATGCTAATCACAACATGTGGATTCGATTTGTGGCTGTGGCTGTGACTGCTATGCTACACCAAGCCCCCATCTCCCCCAAGGAAAACAGTTTTATTTCTGGATCAGCATGCACAACATCCAGCATGTCTAGCGTCAACGTTGAACGCCGCATGGGGATCTACCCTAGCCCCTACCCAAATGCATCTTACCGGATACACCATTTCACGCCCACCCCGTGCACGTCACACATCCGGAGTCAAGTTTCTACCACGCATATCGCCGTCTTCCTCAACGGACACGGCCGCCACCCGCACCTGAACTGACGCCGCGCCATTACACAGCAATTAACCATCGACGACCTTGGCCTTCAAGACGGTCGCCCGGGTCCCTTGGTGAAGGGAGGTGGGGTCGGGTGCCGTCCGAAGGTGCAACGGTTAGCACCTGTCACCATCACAGTGACGATTGGCTGTCCTTGGTTCAGCTCTCGTCTCGGGTACACTGTTCTTTCTCTGCATGTGGCGTCTTGCCGTGATATAGCCACCAGCAGTTCCGCCCTTCCCCCCTCCCCTTACCGTCGTGAGGGCGCGCCACTCACTGCTCTTCATCGCTTTTGGTGCCCGGGCATTTCGATGACCCGACTCAGAGACGCTAAAGAGAGTGTCTCTGCTCGAAGTAAATGAAGACACCGAAGGAAAGGACAGCCATCACTGCGGGCGCGTAGTGGGCCAGCGCTGACTCAACTCCCGTCCGTATACAAGCTGAACTTATTGACAGGCAGCTTCCGGTGTCTTTGTTTTGTCCCCGCAAGCATAACAGAATCCTTGGATACTGAATAAATCTTCTTAAAAAGTATGCTTTGGTATATATTTTTCAAGTATGAATCATCATGTAAAATATCTTTGCTCAGACAGAGCATTGTATCGTATTTAGTTCAAAGTCAAGAAGATGGTTATGTCAGCAAGCTCCCGCTCTCTCGATCATTGTCTTTCTGAATGGTTACAGAAAGCGGTTTGTAGCGAGTTTATCGTTTCTTAATGAATTTAATTCAGCATTAATTCAGACTAAGGCTCCAAGGAACGTACTTTAAACACCATTTATTCTTGAACAGATTTAAATCATTATTTATTGATTTTTTTTTAACATGCTGTTTTGAACACATTCACATCGTGCGCTGTGTTATCTTATCAAATTATTTAACATATTAAAACAGATTTCATATTATAATAGATTACTTATTATCTTCACAGACACACACACGTGCGCACGCTCTCTCACTCTCTAATACGAACAGTTTCAAGACACCAGTGTTGGATAAATAGTTCGATTATTTTTAGGTCTATGAATCTTTTTATTGCTGTTATACTTATAACCAATGGAACATCGAATTATTCTAAAATATAAAAAAGTTATATTTCTATTGCCGGGTGACTTATCTTCAATGTAACATTCCAGTTTGAAGTGTCTGAAGCAAATAGTCGGTCTTTCAATGTTAAAACTAGAATCTAGAATCTATTCTTCGTATTCGGAAAAATGATAAACCTTTGTGCCGACTTTTGCATGAAGAGCAGCCTATAATCGCACATCTAGTTGCCTGGCATCTCAAACTCATTACGATAGTAGCTCTGTGACAACCTGCGTAAAGTGAAACCGGAATAAACGAGGCAATGACTTAGTCAAGCGCATGCGCGTCGCAAGTTATCTGTTCCCGCGCTTGAGCTGGTAGTCCTTCTCTTTTTAGCGTCTCTGCTTCGAGCAAAACAGGGGCAACGACCAGACGACCATAAAACTGGTCACAACCAGCACTACCACAGGCAGCTTTGTGGATCTCAGTCTAAAGATCAGTGATGAATAAATAAACGCTGTATTTAGCAGGCGATCCTCTGAAATGTGATTGCCCCCAGTATATCTCTCACAGGACGCTCCTTTGCCCTGGAGAAACGAAGGGGTCTTTGGGGGTGGCGGTGAGTGGGGTGGAGATAATCAGGTATCTACAGCCCAACAAGGGCTCTGTCTGCATCCCAGACCCGTTGTCTCGACCGGCGCACCCCATTGTCTAAGCGGAAGTCTTACCCTAACAATCGTATCCACAGCCCTACCAGAGAATGCTTGTAGAGGCTCTGCCGACCAATCACGTGCTATTTCCCCCGAGCGTGGGTGAACATCCTCTTCCATTCTCGGGATATAAACGTCTACAAACATGCATGAAAGCTGTCAAACTGGTGGTTACGTCTGTACACAGCTACACCTAACTGACACACGGTCCCACCTCTGAGGCCTTCACAACGTAAACGAATCCGTGTACAGTGGTGGTCTGCGTTGTGGACCTCTTTCTGCTGGAGGCGTGTATCTCGAGAACGGAAAAAGATATTAACTCATATATTAGGGGTGTGGGGGAACTGCACCCATATCCCTTTACTCGACGTGATACAGCCTTAGTTGCTGGCACGGCGTAAAACACAAACAAACAAACAAACAAACCCCATCCCTTCAGACATTTAACTCATTCAACCAATAGCACACGAGTTAAACTGCGCAGGTATGTGAAACGATAAGACAGCCCTGAGTCAGCGTCGACAGGGCAAAGGCAATCACGTCAATACTCAAGAAAACAAAAGCTGATTAGAGTGGTTTTGTTTACGAGCGAAATGAAAAGGAGGGGCTGGGGGTCTTCGTGTTTGACTTCGCTGTGGACTGTATCAGTCTTTCGGAGCTCGCCGCTAGAGGCAGAGACTTTTACTATAAAAAGTGATGTTGTTGTTCTTATTGTTATCATCATTTCCTTACGCTCTGCATCCAGTGGGTGGGGTAGAAACATGGAGTCTGGGCATCGCGTTGTTACTACGAAAATAAGACGCGTTTCCTTGAGTTCCCCATTTTGCCGCCTGTCACCAATACAGTGAAGGTTGGCTGTCCTGGGTTCAGTTCTCGTCTCGGGCAAGCTGTTCTTTCTCTGCACGTAGCATATGTTTACAGGACTGGCTGGGTTGCCGTGATATAACCTTAGTTGCTGGCTCGGCGTAAAACACCAATTCCCCCCTCCCCATTTAGCCCTGGGGACTTACTATCGCTTCATAACTGCGATCCCTGGAGGATTTGGTTCTCTTCTTTTGTTTCACCTTGTCAGTCTTGCCCTTTTGGATATTTACTAACTTGTCTCTCTGCAAAAGGATTGCGAAAGGACAGAGAAGGTCAAATAATTAGTGAATTGAGAATGCATGGACAGCAAAACTTTTTTTTTTTTTTTTTTTTTTTTTTTGAAGAATCGCGTTGACGAAGACAGAAAGAACGGAAGATTGAAGAAAGAAAGAGAATAAGCCCTGCGAATGTCTTAGTCACATTTTCTTAAATATTTTTTTAGTTCCCACAACACCGTTTAAAACAGATGTTGGTCGAGAAGCGATGATGTGTTGCAAAAAGAAGACTGTAGATAACTCATCTGCATTAAGATGATTTGTATGTAGTACGACGCATTGGAGTTTTCGGCGGGGTGGTGGGGAATCTGTTCTGCCGCGAAGTGTGGAAGGAACTAGGTTGGCGAGATAATGGATGGCGGAATACCCAGTTGAGACTATTGTTTACTCCAGGGCATATTTGTCACCAATTCGTAACCATGGAAAGCAACAATGCCAGACGCCTCTTAACAACAACGGAGACAAAACGTTTTTATCGATGTTGCCCGCGAGGTAAACGACTTAACCCTCCCATCGTCACTATGGTATCCATCCCTCGCCCCCACACCCGAAGAATATAACTGTCCTAGTTCATAACCTCATTTTCGTGTCTGTGGCCATCAGCAGGATACGCTTCAACGGATCCATAATGAATCTGCAGACAGATCTCGACAAGCGCAATCCTTCGGGCCTTTGATCTCGTGACAGAAAATTGGCGCGCTCTGCACGGCTACCTGCGGACTTCAATCAAACAGCGCTGTGCACAGACAGACGTCGCTTCCCTCGTTTCAGCAAACACACCAACTGATGTCTCCATTGTCCCCGCAGTTAGCAAATACACCTGTCAAAACAGGTGGTTCTACTCTTGTTACTCGGGTTAGGAGTTGTTATGACCCATTGGGAAGAACAAAATAATATGCTCGTTATCTCTCTTGCTCGCTCCATCAAAAGAAAACAAAAACAAACCAAAAAATGCAGCAAAATTCCTTTTTTCTTGTTCATCTGGCGTCACTCTTCCACTTATTTTATCATTACTGCAAATTTTGCAGTTATACTAAAGATTCTCTTACCTGATGTAATTCTCCCCCCCCCCCCGGCTTGAAATGGGCAGCAGGCCTTTTCAATAAAGGAATTTTCTCTAAGCGATAAAACTTAATTCTTGGCTCCCCATCATTAACAACAACAAAACTGCTATGGGGAGAACTGCAGCAAAGATCACAAAGGCTTTACTTCCGCTTAGTTCAAGCTTTGAAATGAACCCACAAGACACAGTCACAGGTAGGGTCGTGACAGTTCTGCTGCACTTGTAGCCCAGTGACGTCCAGTTTGTAACCGTTTGACGTCATACACCAAGCAACCTGCCACTTCAGCTCTTGTAAAAAAAAAAAAATCCCGCAAGAAAAACCGCAACAGGAGATCCTCCTTACAACTCTCTCACCTCACCCACCTACAATGCCTCACCCTGGCTTCACCTGTCATCGTTTCTTTCCTCTACCCCCTACCCCACCGACCTCTCCGCTGCACCTTAGCTACACACTGACATCTTTTATCTGACTCTTGAATACCTCTCACCTATCGGTCGCCCTCTGTGCACACACACACGTTTGTGACGACTTTTGTGGACGAGCTTTGCTCACCGCAGCCTGCGCGTGGGGCGAGCGAATGTGGAGGCAAATCTGTCCTAAATGTATGGCGCGTGTAAACTGAGTACGTACAGGAATATATGCGTGCGGCCTCTGACTTGCAGACGACAAGAGAGGAAAAGACAAATCAACAATGAACGATAACACAGCGACGACAAAACACGTGGGGTCAGGATAATTTCTGACGAAGGAGAATATGCTGGAATGTTATTTGTTTACTAAGTGACACACCGAAAGGAGAGAAGAGTTCAGGAATAGGACAAGATAGGCTTCCTCTTATCTCGATCTTATCTGAAAAAACGATATAAAGTACATGTATTTCAAACAAAGGATGCGGGTAGCTAATACGCGACTGTTTCTAATTCTTACATGTGTCTGTCAAGAATGTAAACTAGCAACAGGTGTGTGTGTGTGTGAGAGAGAGAGAGAGAGAGAGCGTGATGAGACATATTCATTGAATACATTGTAGATTATACAACCACGTTTAGAAAATTGTGCACGATCAATTAAGGAACAAAAATTCCACGTTTTCAAGGCCGTTCTTAACCGGACAAATAAGGACGATGGTGTGACCAGATCGGACAAAATTCTTATATAACGGTTATAAGTTCGCCAAAGTTACCATACTTGTTTGGCCTCTGACCCCTAAGCATCACGCCCACGCCCACAAAGTGATCACGTGACCTTCGCACCTGCTGGATGCCGTGACTCGTCCTCGCTGCTTTCAAGGACAACACGAGTGCAACATATTTTCTTTATGACTGGGATAAGTTCATTTTAAAATAATAATTCCCAAAATATGAGTACATAATTAAGCTTATGTATATTTCAAGATATACGTCTTCAAACATCGGCATTCTCGCCTGCCACTAGGAAAGCAGAAGAAAAATACCCGCCACGCAGGAGAGTTCCGTGGCCTTTAAGTAATATTTGTAACGGCGAGTCCAGCATGTCTTTGTCAGATGAAGAAACATCCTTCGGGTTATATTCAAGAAACAATTTTTTTTTTTTTTTTTTTTTGCTTAGAAAATGAAACTGTCGATTTTAGAATACATCCTTACAGATTTGAGCTTTATTTAGAAGCTTCCAATGAAGTGAAAAAAATATAATGGTCCAAGCCGAATTCACTTGACAGACTGGTAAGTGAATCTTCTCGAGATCAAAGTTTAATGGGCAACAATCACGGACATTGCAGTCTACGTTATATTACTGATTCTCTGTTACTAAGTGGGTGCAGGTGTTACTTTTTCCATTGTATTATTGTTAATAAAATATAAACATATTTCAAATGTGCGTTTCTCTAAGATAAACTCCTGTAATTATTTCCTTAGATGGCTAATTTTCAGCACTGCATGTTATAGGTGACTGCCAATAATGACTGTTAATATTAAAAATATAATAGCATTATAAACATTTGAAACACATTTATTGATGTAAAAACTTATTTCTTCCTCATTTAGGTGCATGCAAAATTTACTATTTAGTATTTACTTACTCCAACTTGTTCCCGTTTAAGCTCATCATACGTTTGTCCCCCTTAATTCTTTTTTAGCTGTTTGGAGCACGCATATCAATGGTGCCCTCACACTCTCAGTTGTTTTTAGCATTGTGCTGGATAAGGATACGACTGCTGCTGTGTTTGTGACTGTGTCACGATCTTACTTGTAGAACAGACGGTGTAGAAAGCGTCGATGTTGCAGGTCTGGTGACTGAACTTTGTTTAAGCTTTTTACCAGCAACTGTAGTTGGTTTTTAACTGCTCCTACTTTTGTATAGTAAGCACTGCTGTAGGAAGAAGATTTCTTCGTTTTATTGAAAGTCCAAGACCTGCTTGTACTGTGTGACTGGATAGCAATCGTTTTGGAAATCCTTTGATCAAATTCTTGAGTAATGTGGGGACAAAGTTCGCACGGCACGTTTGAACAAAGCACGTGTTGCCTTTTAAATTCTCTGCCCACACCATCCCTGTCACCACCTCCACCTCCTCTCTCCACCCCACTATCTCTGCCCGCCAAGGCAATACCATATGCTGGCATGGAAATCGGACATCGTCGCAGAGTAAGTCGCCAGGGTCTCCAGGACATTCCTCAAGAGCGTTCTTAACCGAACAAATGTCGACGAGCATTCGACCAAACTTGGCAAAGTTATATACTGTATATAAACGTCATGTAAATCTGCCAATGCTCATCAAACGTTCGTCAAATATTTGTTTCGTTGAAGTTCCTTTATCCGAAAATACTCAGTCCCGAATACGTGACTACGTTTGGCTTTTTTATGACCGTCATTTAAAAAAAATAGTGTCAAACGTGATATATGACACACTGTGTCCTATTAAGAAACAGCGCATCCCTCAGTACAACCCACATGCAAGTAGCATCACCAGTCTCGACTAATAACCTCCCACATAATGAAAAAAAATCAAGGAACACCAGCCTCCCCCCACAAGAAAAAACAAATAATATAAATAAGTAAAATCCCCTTTAGAAGATGCAGGAGAGATCCGGGAAATGACGGCTAATTAAGCTCCTGCCAAGGAAACGTAACTGTAGCAGGGTTCCGGGTCAGAAGGGGAGAGAACGCAACGAGCTCTTCAAGCTGGTCCGCCACCAAAGATCGATTGCTGGTGACGTCACAATGCTGACCTCTTCACGTGTGTGGCCGCCACACGATTAGCGGTCAACGGACCTCTCGCCGGTGAGGCCTGCAGCTTCCGCAAAAGGACAAGATGAGTTAAGAAAAACAAATGTGGCCCAACTCTTCCGCCCCATTCGTCACTTAGCCTCTCTCATCCTCTCTCTTCAACTGTCAAAAAAAAAACATGGCGAGCTGTAGTGAGACCATCCTGAGAAAGCTGCATGCACTCTGATGGCAGGAATAAATGGTAATAGAGAGAGAGAGGGCGGGAGGGGGTTAAAGACAGAGGTTGGGGCTGATGGTGCTCTACGCCTGAACCAGCGGGTAAGGGTACATCACGAAACAGCAGCCATCCATATGGTGGCGCTGCACCGAATCGTGGAATTGTCTTGTCAAAACCATGAATGTATATACAATTGACACAAATCAGTGCTCCATGCAGGTGGCGCTGTATTGTTTTCTTTCAACAACTTACTTTTTGTCTTCGGTACAACTATAGACGGAAGGATGCTTATGAGATGTGGTTACCAAGGGGCTGACAAATTATCAAATGCTGGGGAATAGCGAGTGGGCGTGGTGTCTCCTGGGAGGGAGAAAAGTAGAATGTGAACATGTAATGGCATCGTTAAAGCAATAAGTGCGCGCGTGCACACGCACTCCCTTCCAAGGCGGGTGGAACCGTCTACTTCTCCCCACTTCCCCTAGCTAGCACTGAATTCAGATTCTTACGGCAGATACCCACCCCCAACCCCTTCACACATACATTTGCTTTTAGCGGAATGCTACACGCTGCTCATATATGAGACAGGTGATGGCAGAAAACCGTACTGACCCCGTTGGCCCGAATATTTTGAAAGTGCCTGTCAAATAACTGTGCTTCTAGCAATGTTCTCAATGTTCGAACCGGCTCCAGTGCTTTTGTCTGTGGGGCGGTGGGGTTTGTGAGGGAAGGTCACTTGGGTACGCAAAGTCCTACTTCCGATGGTCACTTAGCCTTCGCTAATGTGGGTTGACACACACACACACACACACACACCCTGTTTTGCAAACATGCAGAAAAAGTCAAGAGATGCTGAACTTCTTCAACTGTGTGTCCAGTTAAGAAGCACACACATACACACAGAATGTGCAAAAACCCATTCCGGATCCCAGTCGCGCGCTGAAACACATTCGTTCAGTCTTGTCACATCTGCTTGTGTCTTCTTTTCCTCCCACAAACGGCCGGTTAGCACGACTCGCATGGACAAGCACCAATTTACATAAAAATGATTACAAATGAAAAAAGAAACCAACTGTCACAGGACTGCTGAACACATTTCTCAATTCCATTCGCACTATTCGTTCAACTGCTCAGATCAGCCTCCAAAGTATGGTGGGTTGCAGTGCGTTTTCCTTTTCTTTTCTTTCTTTTTTTGTTGGGGGGGGGTTAGACGTGCTGGAGGGGGAAGTATCTAAGAGTGTCCAATAAAGTGTCTCTCGTGAATTTTCCAGATTTCGCGTCTGTTCGACCGTTAACCGAGTGCCACTTGGGAGGTGGGGTAGGGGCACTGATCTAAAACTATTGAGTAGACCCTGTGCGCCCGTTATTAGAGAACTTGCTGAAGTCACCAAGCAGCCATCTTATAACTCGTGCTGTCATAGAAACCAGCATGGAACATGAACAGACTTACAGCCATCACCTCATTGACATTAAAGAAGTAAAGCAGTCCAAAATAAAAACAAAAAGCATATAGCGTTGACCGTGCGAAAAATACGAAAGTGGCAGGGCACTGAAAAAAATTCTGAGACCGTCCCACCCCTAGGGGTATCGTTGTAACAGCTAGTCAGTTCTATCCATTAGTTTCAGACCAAGTGCGTCAGTTACAACCTTTTGTATCCGTGCATGGATTTGGCAGCTACCCATGCACCGTTATTATTATGTTTCTTTATATTTTTTAACGTTTGGAGACGGTATGGGCTCATGACAACTCAGCCTGGAAACCCCCCGGGTAACCTGCCGGTCCCAAGCCCGGATGAAGGAGGAGGGTTGGGCGTGGGGTTAGCAACCCCACCCTGTAAAACAACCCTTTCTACAGAAACTACAACTTCAACATTACCAAAACGAGAGCCTGGACGGGAAGATCCCTCTTTGGAGGGGCCTATGATGCGTGCTGGCGAAAGCCTTCGGGAAGTCAGCTCGCCGACCTATCTTCTCACGGCCAAGGCAAAAAATCAGGATGGGGACCTGGAACATCAGAACCCTATACGAGAGAGGGAAATCAGCTCAGGTAGCACAGGAGATGAAGAACTATGGCATCAAGCTCCTTGGCCTGTGCGAGACCAGATGGAATGGTAGCGGTCAGACCAGACTCTCGTCAGGAGAGACTATCATCTACTCTGGACATGAAGATCCTGACCATGACCACTCACAAGGAGTAGCAGTACTGATGACACAGGAGGCTGCAAGGGCACTAATATCATGGGAACCAGTTTCCCCACGACTCATGTCAGCTCGGTTCAACTCCAAAGGAAGAAAGATCACCATCATCCAGTGCTATGCACCTACCAACGCAGCAAAAGAAGAGGAGAAGGAGGACTTTTACAACTCCCTACAAGCGCTGGTTGATCGTACTCCAAGACGAGACCTGAAGATCATCATGGGCGACATGAATGCCAAATTTGGAGATGAAAACACGGACAAAGAACACATAATGGGAAAGCACGGTGTGGGCAACTGCAATGAGACTTCTGCTTGTTTAATGACCTTGTAATCGGAGGCACAGTCTTTCCTCACAAAACCATTCACAAGACCACCTGGACTTCACCAGATGGAAATACAGAAAACCAGATCGATCACATCACCATTAATCGACAGTTTAGAAGAAGTCTGCTGGATGTCAGGGTAAGGCGTGGTGCAGATGCAGCCTCAGACCACCGCCTGCTTGTAGCAACTTTGAAGATAAAGCTGAGGTCCTTCCATGAGTCATTAGAAAGACCACACCACAAATTCAACGTGCAGTTTCTTAGAGATCGCAGGAAGCAAGAAGAGTTCAACTGTGAAGTCAAAAACAGGTTTGAGGCACTGGAGGGACTCTTTGAAGAATCAGTGGCCAACCACTGGACAGGATTACAGGAGACCTGGAAGGCTGCCTGCACGCGTGTTCTGGGAAAGAAACAGAAACAACACAAGGAATGGCTGAGCATAGGGACCTGGAAAAAGATAGAGGAAAGGAAAGAGCTGAAGCAGAAGATCAGCCAGTGTCAAGACCAGCAGCAAAAAGAAGAGCTCAGAGCAAAGTACTGGGAGATGAACCAAGAAGTGAAGAAGAGTGCAAGAGGCGACAAGAGACAGTTCGCACACAGGATGACAGAAGAGGCAGAACAAGCAGCTGGGCAAAATAACATGAAAAGACTATACGAAATTACAAGAACTCTGTCAGGACGGAAAAACATCAATGCATGCAGGCCAGTAAAGAATAAAAATGGCAACGTCATTACTGGGGATGCAGAACAAAGATCTCGCTGGGCAGAACATTTTAAAGAAATACTGAACCGGCCACCACCAGCAACAATTTTGGACATTGCCCCAGCCACCGAGCAACTCCAGGTGAACACCAACCCACCAACCAAGGCAGAAATCATCAAAGCCATCAAGTCTCTGAAAATTGGTAAGGCGGCAGGCCCAAATGGCATTCCCGCAGAGGCACTCAAGGCAGATCCAACAGCCGCAGCAGAGATGCTACACCCCCTGCTGCAGAAAATTTGGAAGCAGGAGCAAGTTCCAGCAGACTGGAAACTTGGCTATCTGGTTAAGCTACCCAAGAAAGGTGACCTGACCCAGTGCAGCAACTGGCGTGGGATTATGCTACTGTCCATTCCCAGCAAGGTGCTGACCAGAATCATGCTGGACAGACTGAAGAATGCCCTAGACAAGAGACTGCGGCAAGAACAGGCAGGCTTTCGGCAGGGTAGATCATGCACAGACCATATTGCTACACTGCGAATCATTATTGAACAATCCATCGAATGGCAGTCCCCACTATACATGACATTTGTGGACTTTGAGAAGGCATTTGACTCTGTAGACAGAGAGACCATCTGGAAGTTGATGCAGCAATACGGATTTCCACCAAACTTCATTGCCATCATCCAACAGCTGTATGAGGACTCGACATTCCAGGTGATCCACAATGGGAAGCTGACGGACCCCTTTGCAGTGAGGACTGGAATAAGGCAAGGTTGCATGCTCTCGCCAACAATCTTCCTCATTGTCATAGACTGGATCATGAGAAGAACAACCTCTAACAGCAACACAGGCATTCAATGGACCTTTGCCATGCAACTTGAGGATCTCGACTTTGCAGACGACATCAGCCTGCTGTCCCACAAGCAACAACATGCACAGACAAAGCTCACTCGGCTCTCAGAAGAAGCAGCGACAACTGGCCTGACAATCAACATCAAGAAGACAGAGGTAATGCGGATCAACAACAAGCAAGAAGCCCCACTTCAGCTACACGGGGAATGTATTACAGAGACTGACCGCTTCACCTACCTAGGCAGCATAGTCACCAAGGATGGAGGTGCAGATGAAGATGTAAGAAGCAGAATAAATAAAGCCAGGCAAGCATTCCACATCCTGCGACCCATCTGGAATTCCAAGGCACTATCTCAGCATACCAAGATCAGCATCTTTCATACGAACGTAAAATCTGTCCTTCTATATGGGTCTGAGACATGGCGTGTAACAAACAACATCACCAGGAAGATTCAAACATTCATAAACAGATGTCTGCGGCACATTTTCAACATCAGATGGCCCGAGAGAATCTCCAATGCATACCTGTGGGAGAGAGCCAACCAGAAACCTGCCAGCCAAGACATCAAGAAGCGAAAGTGGGGCTGGATCGGTCACACCCTGCGAAAGCCGGCCGAAAATCTAACACGACAAGCTCTGGACTGGAACCCACAGGGGAGACGCAGGGTTGGGAGACCCAGACAGACGTGGAGAAGATCGGTCCACGGCGAGGCGGAGGCAGCTGGAATGACATGGACCCAACTGGGGAGGGAGGCCCAGAACCGGGTTCGCTGGCGTGGTGTAGTTGCGGCCCTATGCTCCACTGGGGGCGAAAAGGAATAAGAAGAAGATGGACTCATGACAGAGCACAAAGAAGGCACTTTTTTTACACGTAATTAAACAAGTGTTGTTGCCTCTATTTCTGCAAGTCGCTAAGGAAACACCAGCTACCCTGCACACTACTCACGCAATCTGTTCGTGACAGTTTTTAGGGTTACTAATCCTATGCTTCGGTACAATCATTTGAAGGAAAAAAAAGTTTGAACACCGCAAGGAATATAAACTACATTCTCACAAAATATCCATACTTAACGGCGATTAAAAAAAAGTATTCGATCATTCGATCAATTTATAATACACACGTCACAGTTAGTCATCTGCTGTTGCTGTTAGTGTCATCCCATCACCACTACTACGGTGACCACAGATAACTGCAACAACTGTTACAGTAACACGCACACGAAAACACACAATTTTCCCCTGTTTCCATCAGACACAGATGACTGAAGGTAGCATCCGCTCTCTCGCTCTAATCTCCGACACGGCGGACAGAGGACGCCACGTCCTTCTAGCCAGCGGGTCGACATGAAACCAGCGGCGGAGGAAAATGTTCGGCTTTTTGGGGGGACAAACTCCATGCTGACAGTGAACGATCTTCAAATTCTTGCCATCTCAGTATCTTTTTTAAGGGGCGGCTGCGCCCTTGCACCCCCCCCCCCCGGGGTTACAACGTGGACACAGAGCATGCTGCTGGAGAGGGGGCCTCTGCTATCTGCACTTTGCGGCAACAGCGTTGCCGAAGTCACGAGCACTTTACACAGCCACATACCACAGGCCATAACTTTCTATACATGCATGATTCTTAGTTTGTTTTGCTTTTTTTTTTTACTTCTCTAAACCAAAAATCTTATCGAGGTTCAAGGCACTTAGGGCGCTAGACTTGGTCTCGCGGATTTTGATCGAGAATGAAAGCAGACCGACCCACCGTCAGTTTGACTTCTGCTGTCAGATTATACTGGGTCTGAATAGTGGGTGGCTTGTTCCACGGACCTAAGGTAGGTCTGTGGCTTGTTCCTCCATGTAGCTAAATATAACAACCTACACCAGGCACGGGGGTGCGGATGGGGAAGGAACCGCCGCGACCTTTGGGTTCGTAGTCTCGATTTCAGAGATCACTGGTTCGATGTTTGCCCAGAGGCCTGCGTCTTCGAGTGGAAGATGGTTTAGTGATGTTCGGTACTTTGTACACGCTGTGGCTTGCACAAGGTGAACCACTCCAGTTCGCTACTTTCCGCGACCCGCTACGAAGTTTCTTTGTTACCTCCCCCGTAGACATTCTAACGATGGCCGTTAAGGGGCACAACCGTCAGGGTCTGGAGAAAAAGCTGGCAACAAACCGGAATGTCTGACGGGATTTTTAATCACACACTTCGCAGATGCCCCGGAATGTGACTTTTGTGTACAATTCTTTGAAAAAAGAGAAAGTTGCTTGTGTTCTCAAGGTCTTCTAGAAGCACAAATATATGAACCGATAGCGTCAGCAGAGACGCATGAACCTAAGACGACACGAAAACAACACCGCCCCACCTACAGTGTGCCCTACGACAGAAACCTAGGAACATATTGCGTGCACTTCCACAAAATCGTAGGACCCTACCACACGCGTTCCGTCAAGCTATGAATCCGCATCGGGAATTCCGCCAGAAATTACGATCCTACTGCCTTTATTCCAACAGACATGTGTGAACCTGCTGAGCACTTCCACAGGAACGTATGAGCATACAGAACCTGTGAGCGCGTTCAAGAAATGAACAAGAGAAGCAAATGAACCGTCAAGGCATTCCAGCTAAACTCATCAATCACGCCGCCCACACGGACCCACAGCGGAGTGCACGTGCGACAAAAGGACCTGGACACAAATCGTGCACACTCAGTACAAGCGTCTGCCTGTTGACCGGTTTCTTCGTGTCTGTCGCGTTTCTGCGCGTGCACCAGTGTATTAAAGCAGCGATTATGTATGATTATGTACCTCGTGTGTATGGGATCTTGCCGCCCATGTAGGCCGTCCGGTGTTGCGATGTTTAGCGGATTTCACCAATAGGGTTGGTTGTCCTGGGTTCAGATCTCGTTTCGTACACGCTGTTCTTTCTCTGCATGTGACATCTGTTTACAGGGCTGGCTGCATTGCCGTGCAGCAAAGCAAGTCATGCACGTCACCACCCACCCCACAACTCACAACGTCCACTAAAATACCCGCTGGTCTCGACACGACCCACATCTCAAAAAAATCATAACAAAAGTGTTCCGTTTTCTCGCGGATTTTTTTTTCATCCCTACTTTTCAATCGCTTCCGTTTCGCAACCAAAAAAATCATTATAGTTAATGGCTGAGCGCTTCGCCATTACGTTTATCTCTTTGTCATTAGTTTCTCAAGCGTGTGTGTGTGTGTTATTTAGAGAGGGGCTAGGGTGCATGCACACGATCTGTAAGCATCTAGAAGGTTCTGCTGGATCTTTTGACACGACTGCTGTACCGCACACGTTCTGGTGCAGTTGCCTTACTTGTGTGTCACGGCGGTCCTTTGTAGCCGGGTGCGTGTCTGCCAATCAGAGGCATTGTTGTCGACCGCTTCAGTCATTTGCAAACGCAGTTCCCAGGCTGCTGGGCGAGTTGTAACAAGTACGGCCATGTTGGACAAGAGACGCCAACAAAACATGAGCTCTCGGTCCGAGTCAACACGCAGGCGACGTTTAAACGGGTGGGTTGCGGGTGCGGGAACGGGGGAAGAGTACTGCATTTTCAAAACATGCGCGCGCGCCCGCACACACACACATACACACGGACTGCTCTTAATAAGACATCTGCACCGGAGTATTAAAAGATCGACTTAGCCTTCTACATGCTTTCACATCGTGCGCATGCACTCTCGCCCCCCCACCACCACCACCACCACCCAACACACACACTGCACCGAGCGCGCCTCCACACGGGGAAACGCGCGTTGGAAATTCAATCCTTATTACAAAGCATACATAAAACACTCATGCACATAATCGATCTTTCTCACGCACGAACGCACTCTCACACACATATACAATTACACTGCGCATTAACCGATCGCTTCGCTTCTTTCGTTCGTACAAATGAATAACTTTCTCGTCTGTCACACTGGCACATGTATGAACAGAACGCCGTAGAAAATAGCCAGGCTGTGTAGGTAGGACAACCTAGCGCTACCTGTCAACCTATCAAATGATGCAGGCAGGTCAACAAATAGGTGTCTCAACTTGTACCTGCTACCGCGTATGAGACACTGACTGACAGAAAGTTGGTTACGGCGGAGTCTTGTAAATAATAAGCAGACAGGTCTGAAGGGAAAACAACATCACAGAAATAGCCCATACACGAGGCAGATATCAAAGCAGACAGGTGTTTCTAATTGACTATGGGGCGCCAAGAGGCTATGTTTCGAGGGCATTGATTGGTTGATCTTTGACCTTCTTGCCCCATATGCAAATGTGCTAGAGTCGTTCCGTACAGAAATCTTTCTGCACTTACGGAAATCATTCTGTACTTAGAGAATTGAATTGTATAGCTAGAATGCATTCTGTAGCTACAGACTGAAGTTGTATAAAGAATTGGATAGTAACTTATGAGTATAATATAAACGAAATACTTTGGTTTTTACCGAGTATTTCTCTCTTTAGCTAAAGAATGCATTCTGTTATGACAGAACTCAATCTGTACTTATAGAATGCATACTGTAGTGACAGAACTCAATCTGTACTTATAGAATGCATACTGTAGTGACAGAACTCAATCTGTACTTATAGAATGCATACTGTAGTGACAGAACTCAATCTGTACTTATAGAATGCATACTGTAGTGACAGCACTCAATCTGTACTTATAGAATGCATACTGTAGTGACAGAACTCAATCTGTACTTATAGAATGCATACTGTAGTGACAGAACTCAATCTGTACTTATAGAATGCATACTGTAGTGACAGAACTCAATCTGTACTTATAGAATGCATACTGTAGTGACAGAACTCAATCTGTACTTATAGAATGCATACTGTAGTGACAGGACTCAATCTGTACTTATAGAATGCATACTGTAGTGACAGGACTCAATCTGTACTTATAGAATGCATACTGTAGTGACAGGACTCAATCTGTACTGATAGAATGCATACTGTAGTGACAGAACTCAATCTGTACTTATAGAATGCATACTGTAGTGACAGAACTCAATCTGTACTTATAGAATGCATTCTGTTATGACAGGACTCAATCTGTACTTATAGAATGCATACTGTAGTGACAGAACTCAATCTGTACTTATAGAATGCATTCTGTTATGACAGGACTCAATCTGTACTTATAGAATGCATACTGTAGTGACAGAACTCAATCTGTACTTATAGAATGCATTCTGTTATGACAGGACTCAATCTGTACTTATAGAATGCATACTGTAGTGACAGAACTCAATCTGTACTTATAGAATGCATACTGTAGTGACAGGACTCAATCTGTACTTATAGAATGCATACTGTAGTGACAGAACTCAATCTGTACTTATAGAATGCATACTGTAGTGACAGAACTCAATCTGTACTTATAGAATGCATTCTGTTATGACAGGACTCAATCTGTACTTATAGAATGCATACTGTAGTGACAGAACTCAATCTGTACTTATAGAATGCATTCTGTTATGACAGGACTCAATCTGTACTTATAGAATGCATACTGTAGTGACAGAACTCAATCTGTACTTATAGAATGCATACTGTAGTGACAGAACTCAATCTGTACTTATAGAATGCATACTGTAGTGACAGAACTCAATCTGTACTGATAGAATGCATTCTGTAACTAGAGAATTGAATTATATAAGCACAGAACTTATTATCTCATTCTGTATTCTCTCATTCTGTATTCTCTCATTCTGTACATACAGAATGCATTCTGTAACTACAGAATGAGTTCTGTAACTACATAATGCATTCTTTAGCTAGAGAAAGAAAATTCCCCTTTTGGCGCCCCATAACTATCTCCTCTCTCTCTCTCTCATACACACGCACACACAAATACTCAAGTGGCACAGTGGTTCAGTGGTTGTCATTAATACGGCCATTGGTTGAGATTTTAGTCTGGGACAGGGGCATTTCTTTGATGAGACACGTATTTAGTGTTGACTGATGAACTCTCTGGACACAAATAAGAGTTTCTGTGTTTCTGCGTTTAAACGTTTGAGTGGTCTTTATCATACTTACATTTTCCTAACCCCAATGATAATGATAAGATTTTTATCTCTGTGTGAGTGAGAGAAAGATAAATGTGTGTGTGAGAGAAAGAAAAATATGTGTGAGAGAGAAATGTGTATGCATAATGTATATGTAAACTTAGAGATCGAGCTTGCTGTCTGGTGGGTATACGCCCCCTGTGAGCCCACCATGATCACCAACAATATTTTTATTAATTGTAGCGCGCATTTTCCCTAGGGGATGGGCGCATGTTCTTTTTATCAAAGCACATACAAGGGACATATCCCATTAAACAGTAAACTTGATGGTTTGAGCTGTTGTTGGTAGTTGTGTTGGTGGTACTGTTTTTACCCCCTTCACAGTGTGATGATCACCGCTGTGGAGACTTTCTTTCCCGAGTAAAACCCATTTCTTCACCCCCACCTCCTCCTGACGCACTCCATACTATCCCCTAAGCGCTAAGTGCCAACTCACACTTTGAAGACAGGATCCCCAGCAATGAGAGACAACTCTACGTTGATCTTGACGTTAGAGTTGTCCTGCCTGTGTTTGGCGTCGTAGCCTTCCAGCAAATAGCGCCGTGTCTGCCTGCCCGACCCAGCGTAGTGTGCCAGGTTCAAATCCACAAAGCCCAGCTTTTGGTGGGAACGCCCGCCTTTCATCTCCTGCACACAGACACACAGACACGTACACACAGAGACAGACACAGCCGCATGACCAAGGACCAGTTGGGAGAGAAAACACGCAGTTTCATGATCAAAGCTTTACATAATTTACATATTAAATTTTTATTTCTTATTATGAATCATGAGAAAATGAGCCAAACAAAACGCGCTGAGAAAGTCTGTACTGATGTTTTCCTCTTTTTTTGTAAGCCAGGGGCTATGCAGTTGCACAACACATTTTTAATTTTAAACAATTTTAGGCGTTAACTCTATTTAGATAATTAGTTTAAAGTGCACACCACAATTTTATAATTTTTAAAACTAAAATTGCTTTAAGTAAGATAAGGTTGTTTAAGTCTGACTTTCAGTCCTGTCAGTAAAATGTTTTGTATGTTTTTCTGCAAGCAATGCATCAAAATGGCTTAGAAGAGATTTTGCTTCTTTAGAACAGTTTTAAGGTTTAGAAACTTGTTGTGCAACTGGCCCCAGAGGTTATGTGAAGCTAATTTAAAAACTGAAATCAAAACACACTATAATTTTTTAACGAAGTTAGCAGCAAAACTGGGATGAAAAAAAAATTATTATATCATGCTTCCCCTCAAAAATGTCCGGGAGCTTACCTTCCTCACGGAGATTCTGCACACACAGGGGTCAAGGACGCCGGTGTTGGCGTTGGCCGTCATCTTGCAGGGGAAGTTAAATTCCGCTCCCCACCGGACACAATTGTTACACACCTCCTCCCTGCAACACACGCACACACATAAAATGAAAAAAAAATCATTTTGTTGACCTTAAAAATCACTTAGCTATGAGGCTAGGTCCCACAGATCTAAACTGTCATCCTAATCAGTTTTTTGTATCCTAAAGATCGTTTGTATTTTTGCCATTGTTGCAGCTGTACCCTAACAACCGGCGCTGGACAAGACACCAAAAAAGAAAAACGAAGTTACCATAGTAACCATGTCCAGGGGGAGATGAGACGCAAAGATATGAAAAGAAAGAAATGAAAGTCTACTCGTAGTAAACGAGAGCCTGGGACAGGGAAAAAAGATTTAAAAGAAAAAATAACAGACACAAAAGCAGACGTTTTGATAAGCAGTACGGTAAGGTCGAGATTCAAGTGGAATGGGTGGAGGAGATGAGGCAAAGAAGTGAAGAGTTTAGCTGAGGAAATCACGTGATCAACAACTTCCGAAGAGCAATTCGCGATTTAAAGACGATAAAAATCCTCTGCAGATCCATTCAAATCCCCTTTTCAGTTGCGTCGCAAGATGATAAAAATCCTCTCTCCCACACTGTGAAAAAGAGAGAGTGAGCAAGAGAGGGAAAAATAGCGAGGAACTTCTAAGGTTTCATAAAAAAAAGTCCTTTCCTGTTCCTGAGGAACAGAACCCACTCGCGGCTCTGACCATTTGACCATTCAATTCCCTTTACTTTAAAGCCCGTAGTAGACCTTGTCAATATCCTTTCCTGACAACGCCTATGGTGTGTCTAATGCAAGGCTTTCATCGGTTTTTCTCCAAGTCAATATTCTTCTCGCTGGTCGGATGACGCAATCGGTGCTGCTAACGAAATGAAGGCTGGAAGTGGATGTGTTGCCATGTCCTTGAAGACACGAGCGAGCGAGAGAGAAAGAGATTTGAGTTGTCGATTCTGCCTGAAACCGGAAGCCTGGTTCACAAACTGTCAACACACTCCAAATGAGCTGCGCGGAAAATGTTACTGTTCTATGTCAAGGCCAAGACTTTCCGTTCACACACGCACATGCACGAGCGCACGCAAAATTGTCCTGAGATGCAGTCTCTTAAATATAAAGCTAGTGTTTTCAAAATACACTTCCCTGTCGATTTTCAAAGTCGGAAAAGTGCCACCCATTTATTCAAACTTGTCTAACCGTTATTAATACAATAATTACAAGGGATTTTAATGTATCCTACACCCTCAACCCGCATCAAAGCTCCGTGATCAGAGAAACATCCCGCCATCCAATGATGAACAAGGAGCGTTTGAACAAAAATAAAACTGTTAGCATGTTCCACCAAAATAACATACTTTTGTGGGTGCGTGTAAGCACAGTAGGAGACTCAGTGTAAGCTCGCCCCGCGTGACTACAGGGAGCAGACAGTGGAAATAGTATACAAAGGCAAAAAATATACCTATCAACCAATGGGGGTGGGGTCAGAAAGTGTTGGTAGAATGAGAGAGTGATTCGAGTGAAAAAATGGATATCAAAGGGGTATTTACATGAGCATCAGAGAGGAGGGATCACTTTATAATCGCTGTTTGCGTCGCCACACGATACCGCAGTACGATAAGAGAAAATTGTTTACAATAAAATATTGGCGGCAAAAGTTGTGAGCCTGGATACTAGACACGAAGAGAGACATAAGAGTGGATTTGTAAACAGATTAGTGGTCATCCATCAAAAGGAGAAAGCGAAAGAGCCGTTAACTGGCTCAGAATGCAAGAAATGATGCCGTGGATTACAAGCTGCTCTGCGGGACTGGGTACCTGATGTATTAGGGGAGATAAAGCCGGCAGAACGCGATTTGGCCCCCGTCTTGCACATACCGTTCCCCAGACACAGTGGACCGCTTTTTGTGAACCTGTGGGACTTATACTGTATTCTTACATCTACTTATGCTGTATTTTAACACCTACTCATTCTGTATTTTTACATCTTCTTAAACCATATTTTTTACATTTAATAATACTGCATTTTACATCTTCTTAAACCATATTTTTTATCACACTCTACATCTACCTTTACTGTAATTTTACATTTATTTACGCTGTATTAAGGAAGGAGAGAAGCTGGCTTAAAAGAATGGTGAGTGAGGGTTCCGATACGAAGAAGACAAGCATCTGTTTCCAGCGGTGTAAGCTAGCTTCCCAAAGAAGTCACCGGGGAATCTTCCGCGCTGCGTGCATGCATGTAAATGAAAGTGAATGAATGCACGTGCACGAGCATTTTCTAGCGTGCTTGTAACTGTGCGAGTGAGAGCGCGCGCAAATATGCACGTAGTTATGTTTCCGTTTAATGTCTTGACTGTCGGAACCTCTTGGAACTTGAGATAGGCGAAGCAGACGGTCAAAGGTAGTCGCTGTGTGGCCTCCAGCTTCCGCTAGACAGGCGACGCACTACATCAGAAAAATGCAAGCATTGTAAAGCATATCAAGCTTTCATTTCTCTCTCCCTCTAAAGGTCAAGATCTATCATCTTTGCTCTCATTATGCTATCCTTTGTCTGTCAGTAGGGGCGGGTAACCGAGGGTTGTTAGTCCGCCCTCTACAGAGCGCGTGACCCCAGCAAGTGGCCGCAAGTACTGCTTGGTCATCTCGAAAGTAATGGCACTCTTCCGCCCCACGGTTCAGGCTCTCTAACAGAACGCGTGGGAACAAACCGTCGCGGTCCGCGATGCAAGAGCCGTTGCACGGTTATCGTCTTTCCCCGACCCCAGCAATCCTTACACACACGCGCGCGCGCACACACACATACATACATACACGCACACACTACCATTAACACATCGCTACAATTGACCGACTTGAGCATTCTCAATGTCCCGTTTCACAGTCTCAATCAAATACGAGCTAACCAAACCTTCGTCAGTTGATCTCTTAAGTCCTTCAGTCTCAAACTTCTTGTGCTCTCGCGGTGCTGAGGCACTGAGGATGAAAGCGTTGTTCCCCCCCCCCCAAATCCTACATCATCCCCCCCCACCTCTTTCACCACGGTAGTGCATGCATGCTGTGGTCACGTCACGTCAGCGGTTTTCTGACCAGCAGCTGTGGTCTGACGTGGTAGCCTGGGGTCCCGCTAGTGTAGCAGTGACGGCAAAGTTCCTCCCGTGCAAACCGTGCACGTTTTCCTCCAACATCGCGATTCTGCTCGCTAACCCTCTTGCGTGGCCTCCAGACGGAAGCCGCTGCTGGTCAGAGCCCAGTGGCGTAGGAACAGGGGGAGGCAAGGGGGGCAGCCGCCCCCCCAAAAAAAGATGCTGGGAAGGCAAGAATGTGAACGTTATTCATTGTCATCATGGAGCTTGCCCCCCTAAAGCCGAGCATCTTCCTACGCCACTGGAGCCGAAGGCAGTATCGCAACACTGAAACTATCCAGGGGGTTTCATGACCTCGTGACCGCGAATAATTAGCGAGGTTAAGGTGAAGGCCGTCGCTTACAACTGTGCATTGAGTTGCATCCACATGTGGAAATATGCTTACATGTATTATGATAATAATATTGTTGCACGCTCATATTTTGAAAAATACACTAGTTGGCAATATTGTAGAAAAATGCTTTTAATGACGGTATACTCGATTTTGTCCTTCAATATTCTTGCTTTTTTTTTTCAATAGTGTCTGAAAATTGACATCAGTAAACGTGACTGTAATGTATTACAATGCATCCTAAACATGTGTGCAGATGGAAAGGGGTGTATATGCATACGGGAAGCCTCTTTCAACATTTGTATGTCTCTGTACACGGATGACATAAAATAAAACCATATCCAAAGTCACTCATTTTAAACTATGCAAGAAGCCAAACATTTCCTGATAATAATTGCCGCAGCTTGTTTATATATGTAAGTGCAGTTTATCACTGAACAGCTGGTTCCCCCACCACGTTTTTACTATCTTGCACATACTGTCCCTTGCGCTGAGTTAAAACTATAAGAACTGTTAAAGCTGATATAAGCGCTTCGATACACCGCTAAGCTAGAAACGGAAGTCCACTGCCCTAAACTATTCTTAGTAACACGCATGGCTACCGTCAGCACTAAGCCGGCCTTTTAGTCAGACGTAAAAACCGCTCATTCGTGCATGCAGGCCCTTCCGACCTCCGCTTCCTTTGATGAGCTCAACATCAGGGTCGGTAACCACAAACACACACACACACACACACACGTGTATGTGCGCGGAAACGCCAGCAAGAGTGGCACCAGGAGATAAGGGACGGCGTCTGGAGGCGCAGCATATCGGAGTGTATCACTGTGTGTATCGAGGTGCAGCGTTATGTATCGCAGTGTACCACCGATGAATTGTCGTCTATTCCGATGTTTCCTGCTGTATCGCTGTGGTGTCGGCAATAAAATACTTTATGCGCGACAATTTCGCAGTCTCAATGTCTTTTAATAACAGACACGTCCACGTGAGGCTCAGAATTGTTTTTCAATTTACTGCGCTTTTACTTAACACCTCTCGTATCTGCAGTCGGCCCTCGGTGTTCATGAATGTGGAAAATCCCCGAATAACGGTGGGTCCTCTTCCCAAACCGTAGCTTTTAATACCATGGGCCCAGAATTTTTTAGTTTTCATAACAGTGGACAATAATTTTAGACATTATTATTATTATTATTCATCCCTTATGGAGTTTGGAGAAATTGACATCATACACAAAAGCTCACCTTCACAATTTCCTCACATCAAGCATGAATAAATGTACATAAAGCTTAAAGTAAATATAAGACAGTGCTCTGTAAGGAAAACATAATAATGATACTAAGGATGGCAATGATGTTAATAATATTTGTACTGAATTAATATGACTTAATCCAGCGACATGACTTATCAAAGCTATCACAAATAATTTTTATAAGTTGGATAAGTTTTCTCAGTACATGGGTTCATGTGCAGCAGAAGAGAGTGTTAAATTTAACTGCATCAGGAAGTTTTAAATACAATTTAGGAATAAATCTTCTTAAAAATACACTTGTAAATATTTATGATGGTAAGTGATTAAAAAAGAGAGTAATAATAACTGAATTTGTACAGCACATTTCTCTGCACGGAAGCGAGCTCAATGCGATGAACACACCAACCAACCAGCCAACCCACCCACCCACCCACGCAAGCAAGCAAGAAAAACAAACGTCCGCAAAGGGATGGCACCAGGACAAACATGAACAACGTGTGTGAATGAAGATGAACTGAGTAGAGTGAGAAGGAAAGTTCACTGGAATGATATTGTATACTAAAATGATTACATATATTTTATGCATGTATGACTTATTAAACAATTTATTTAGCTTCCTTTACATTTTATAGTCTCCTGGTGTCGTCATTGATGGAAAACCCCCATATAATTTATTTAAACCCAAAAAATGCTGAGGGTCGATTACATTTCAGCGGGACCAAATGCAAAACTGCTGCTAGGTCTAACGTGTGGGTGCACGCGAGCGTGTTATTTCCCCTTCGGTACAGTCCTGGCGAGTGCACGGTTGGGCCGACTGCTGTAAAAGACCCGGCCACCAGTGTGACACCACGACTGTCGTTCTCAAGTTTCTCTCGCTATCGCAACACCTGGCATAACAATTATAAATCACACACACACACACACACAAAGGGGGGAATCGCTACTTGGTTTGGCGGTTTGTATATTGCGTGCACACAACACAGGACTGAAGGGTGGAGTTACAACACTCCACAAGACACATAAGCTTCTTTGCTTGATAGCTCCTACTTTTTTATCTTTATCCATAACCTCTCTCTCTCTCTCACGCACACACACAAGCTCTTATAAAAATCAGGTTACGTAAGAGAACGTTAAGGTTCAGCTTGTTGATGACATTGAAAAGAAGCTTTTTTTTCATTTATGACACTGTTATGACATTGCCTCGTATACAGATATATTCAGAGTAAGACCCGACGTTCCCCACCCCTGCCACACACATGCGCACACAAATAAGAGAGGCCTGTGTGTGCGCGCGCGGGCACACACATACACAGAAAATGAGGCGCGCGCGTGCACCCATCCCCCCCCCCACACACACACACACACAAATCGCGTGTACACACTCATATTAGTTTTGTAAAAGAACGCAAAGGTTACGCCTGCCGATGACAGGAAAACTAGGTGTGTGTGTTTTTTTTTTTCACCGTCTCTAAGGCTCGAGTAAAGATTAGCGCGCCACCCCACGGCACGAATAAGAATATATAAACGTAGCCAGCGCCTTTACATGTGTTATCACGAGCACTCTGGCCTCTTTACCCAATCTAGCATCTTCCTTTGCTACGAAACGTGCCCGACAAAAACACAAACACTCGTCACTTCACAGCCTCTCATGCCTTTCGTGAATACTTCTTTCTCCCTCAACCTCCCCCCAACTCCCCTAATGTCACAGCGGTCTAGTGTAAATTTAAGAAAGAACACTGTTGCACTGCCATCTTTCCCAGCCATCATCGACGCGTCTTAAGTCTATATTTTTCTCGTCTCCGACAGCTATTGACCCCCTTGTGAAAGCTGATTAGAGAAGCCACGCCCTAGCAGCAGGTAGGTCCACGTAGGCCGCCACAAACGCCGCGTTGTCAAACCTTCCTTCCTGCTTTTCTTCCTCCTCCGCTTTGACGGGAAGAAAAAAAAACTTAGACTCTATATATATATATCCGATTATGACGATAATTATTTTTCTTATTATTATTAGTAGTAGTAGTAATTTCGAGCATTTATGTGGCTTGTAACGGTTATGATCTATTTTACCTTAAATGTGACCTTTTAATCTATTCATTAGATGACCGGGTCCGCGGTGACAGCTAGGTTTTACTGTCGTGACATCGCTTTATGAATGTCAGTGATTCTTATTATATTGTGTACAATGATATTCTGCCAACACACACATACGCAGGGTCCCCTTTACACAAGTCTGTGCTGTGCTTGTCACTGCTTGGCAAACCAAAAGCTCACATACGCTCGTGTTTGAGAAGAACAGTCTGAGTAACCGCCGATAAGCAAACAAAGGTGTACCCCTTTCCAGATACAGCGAGCATTTGGCACTATGCCATGGCATCACCAGGCCCTTGCTCAGTTTGACGCCAGGTAGCACAGGCCAACCACCCGCCACCCCGTTTTACCCGTCAATGACCTTACGTTCATGACTGCTTAGCGACGCTTATTGGGGTCACGACTATCAAAGGCATTTATTGTTTGTTTTTGCTTCTTTGTTTTGTTATCTTTGTCCTTAAGCTTGGCTAAGCTTTGCCTTACATACTGAGCGAAGTTTCTCTGCGACGAAGCGCAACTTTGGCGAGGTTTGAAAGACCGGACTGAAACTCACCGGCGCCGTAGTTGCGAAGCCAGGTTAACTCGTTGCCCAGGGTTCATTATGGGAAAAATCAAATAAGATAAATTTCTTAAGTCCGTAATTATAAAGCAAGCATCCAGTTATAACACAGCGGCAAAGATGCCGTTGGGGGAAGGGGGTTAAGAAACACCAAGTAATATCCGCTTCATAACTACGGAGGTAAGACACTTGCCCTCGATTTCACCATTTTACTCCATCTCTCACCCTCGGCCTCTCTCGATCAACGACTTACCTTCACTTCGTAATTACGGCCCCAGCGGAATCGGTCCCCCATTCCGCACTGTGCAGCCAAAACTGTCGGGAGGTCACGGCGCCCGCTACCACCAACCTCCATTTCTATGGGACATTCCATGACCGCTACACTGACATGTTTTGCCGTACACATTCATGGAGAAACTTGGGAAGATTCTTCAGCAGGGAGAACTGCCATTATGCTGGTGGGGGTGGGTGAAAAGTGAAGGTTACCCACCACCAACGTTTGATGAGTGTAGTCTTGTGGTTGTGAGGCGGGGGTCGGAACGAGTGCCTGAGCGCTAGTCAGTACGACACACGGACGTCGACATCGTCACACCTGCAGCCAGTGTGCAGCTTATTCTTCGGGGTGTTTTCGCCTGAAAACGCGACTAGCAGTTGTGGCCAGCTGCTTGCAGCAAAAGGCCGAATTTGTTTTGTGAGGTAACAACGTCAGAGCAAGAGACTTGAATTTATCCCCCGTATTGCTCTGGCTAGCCCTGTAGCTTCGCCCGACCCATGCCGATAAACAGGCAGCCCTGGTATCTGGACATTCTGCCATGTTTGGTTTGTGGGTAATTATCTAAAGCTTCAAAGATGCTGGAATGCTTCCCGACTTAGTGCTCCCAGCGTGTCGTGTGCAGCAGGATGATAGGTGATCGGAGGTGATTGGAGAGAGGTGGAGTGAAATAAAGAGAAGGAGAGAGTGAATAAAGACAGCGAAAGAGAAACGTATTTTTGTATTCCCTCCCACCTCGCTGATGTATGCTGTAATATAGGCCGAGGGTGTAGAGGGGATCAAGGGGGAAATGAAGAAAGAATGAATGAGAATAATGAAGGAGCGCAAAACTGACGACAAAAAAACAACAACAAACAAAACAAAACAAACAAAAAAAAAACAGTGTAGTGAAAGAAAAGAAAAAGTGAAAGTGGGACAGTAAGACAATGTGGAGAGAGAGCAGCAGGAATGTGAGAAGTGGAAAGAAGAGAGTGGGGATGGGGGAGAGGCAACCACAAATAGAAACAGGGGAGAGAAGGAATACATTCCAGCAATCGGTTGTCGGATCACAACCTGACGACATGTTTTATCTTTCTGTGATCCTTCTGCACTCCTTCACACTAATATGTCAGGCTGTGAAAACGTTTATGAATGGTTGAAAATGGTAATAAGGCGCGCGCGCACACACACACACACACACACACACAAACGCACACAGGGGAAGAGTACAAGTACTAAGCATTGTACTGGCGGCAGGACTTACAGGAGTGTCCTGCAACCCAGACCTCAATCCTGCGGGCACTCAAAAAACACGCTTTATTACTAGTGCACTGGAAAGAATGAGCCATTCAGCATTCCACAATGATTGTATGCCCCTGCCAATCATTCTGACAAACACCTTCCACGTTTCCAGTCGGAATCGGGTTAGCGTCGAGCGCGGAGAACGTGGGAACACGCAAGGGACATAACAGGGCCGCTAACGCCTACGCCGCGGTAGCAATGTCTCCTCTGCCTTTATTGGCGTAATAAGGCAGTTTCTCATCAACCCACTCATCTCCTAATGAATATCAAAGCGCTTTTTTTTCATACGCCCATGTGCATCAGTGCATGCTTAATATGGAAGGACATGCAAGGGAAATTTGTGGAAGGAACAAAAAACAAAATAAAAAACCCAGAGAATGTAAGCCACAAGAAGAAAACAATACAATAATAATAAATGTCAAATGTAACGACATGCCTACATAGCCTGTTCTGTGGAGAATGTCTAGACTCTAGGTCATGGTCAAAGAGTTTATAAAAGCAAATTCAACAACAAGAACAACAAAAAAACTATCACATGTATTCACATGCCTTGATGGCCTGTTTTGCTAGACCGTCTAATACTCTTGTTCATGCTCACGGTTTCCTAAGCAACTCTTGAATCTCTGCTTTATTTTATCAACTGAGGCAGTTTCCAATCCCAACAGTAATTAAATTTTTGTCTGATATTTAAACAGCTTTCTTCTTCTTTTTCCTATTTTTTGTGCAAACCCTATTAAAGTTACTACAAGATAGCAAGGGAGCTCAAATTTTCTCAATTAAATGTGTGTAGAGAAAACAGACTTGTTTAAATGGCTTGTGAAAAATACAACGGCAGACTATTTTGCAACAGACCACATGTGATTTGAGTATACAATGAAGCTGCCTCAATCAAAAGATTTCTGTGTGTGTGTGTGTGTGTGTGTGTGTGTGTGTGTGTGTGTGTGTGTTATTCTAAATTTCACCAAGAAATAGTTTAGCAAAAATAGATAAAAATATATTAAATGTCAAAACTATAGGATTCTAAGCTACTTCTAATCCTTAGTTTGTTCCTGTGTTTGATATTTGTATTGGGTCAAGACATGATAGAAACCACCAGCAATTTTGCAGTTGTCTTCATTGCACATGTTTTTCTGGCATTTGCTTACATTTAGGAGATTTATTACTGTCTTGGTTTAATATTATTTAGTTGTTTGGCTTTATTTACCTATCATTCTTATAACAATGTTATTACTATTTATGTGTTCCTAATTTATCAAATTTTATAATAACTCACTGTCTAATTTATTCATAAGAGTGCCAACTGTTCATCAGAAATGGAGGAGAGCTAAAAATGGTGGGCAGAAAACTAGGTTCAGGCACTGAATAAAAAAAACTTGTTGCAACCCAAAAATTGATAGATATTTCATCCTTTCTAGATTTTTCCACATTTTCTGGAAAAATTTTTACAGGTGAGCATTTCTGCAGGTGTGTGTGTGTGAACACATGCATATGTGTTTGTGTGCATGCATGTGGGTGTGTAAACGCAAACATGCATGCATGTGTGTGTAGGCATTTGCACCATTGTGCATAATGCATAATATATTTTGGGCACAAAATTCCTCGTTCAACATGATTCATTGATTTTTCCACTTTTCTATTTAGTATTTTATCTTCAATACATAGAGAACATATTGTTTATCTATTGTAATTTTATAATGTTGTCTCATTAAAATAAAAAGAATCAAGATTTTACAGTGGGTGTCTTATTAGTCTTTAAGGTATAACAGTATAACACTGTTAAGCATTAAAATAACTCATAGTTTTTTTTTAATTTAAAGACAACCTGATACATCTGTGGTAAATGACAGAGAAGTAATTGTAAGTAGCAACCTTATAACAGCTTCATCACAGGCAGGCCAAAGCCAGATTTTACCTCAGTAAATTCATGGATGATTTTCTCTTTTAGTTAGAACTTTTAGAAATATTAATTAATACAAATAACTAATACTGGCTGTAACTCTGATTCACTTCATAAATATTTGCAGCATTTTTCCCATCCTTCTCTCTCTCTCATTTCTTGAATTCCGGTATGCATGCACTGAGCTTCAAAACACAAAGTAATGTGATAGCCGGTATTGTCTTACCTGGGAGAGAAGTCAGTGTAGCTGCCCCCATCATGAAGCCGCACTTTGCAAAATAGTACACCCGTGACAAAGGGTACAGAGGCCAATTCATCAAGCTCCAAGTGAACATGGAACTTGAACTTCTTCTTCTTAGACATGAAGGACATCATTCTGCGGCCGGACCATTGTTGAGAATCAAACCAAACTCAAATCTGGTGACATAAATGTGAAAAGTGCACATAGTAATGCCAAATGACATCAGAATGTTGGCTTGTAAAGTTTACTTTCTTCTCCTGCAAACCACATTCAATTTCTGCCTATATCACATGAGTCACTAAATCTTCAAATATTCAAGCCAGGTTTAACCTAAATATGAGACCATTTTGCAGGGACCATGATAAAGTGGTTGAATTATCAGCACTGTACCAACTTATACCAGCTGGCACATGTAATATTCAGTTCACTTAATCTTAACTTCCTCACCCCTACATCCTGAACAACCAAGGAAGGATTTAATATGAAGAGATGCCTGGTTTTCCTATTAAGAAATGCATATGGTTTAATGCCTGTCAGTTTGAAGGATCATTTACAACAGAACAGATTTAATCATCTCTATAAAACTGAGATGATGTTGCAAGGACCATATGTTATTAATATTGCAGTACATTTAAGCTTCAATTTTGCAAATAAGAAGACTAAAGAACCTTTTGGATGTTATGAAAAACAAATATTGTGACCATAGATAAAGTGATGACTGAAATGTTATATGAATCTTTCAAAGGAAAAATACTCATTTTCTAAATCGTTAAAGCATACAATTTTAACTGCATGCTTGGTGTGTGTAGTTTCCTGCCTTACGAACAACTCAATCATTCACATCTGAATTGTATTTTTAATTTTATATCTGCACCACTACATGACCACTTGCCATCAACATTAAATCATTTGTCATATAAACATACTGTATAAAATTTGATAAAATCAAGCTCATATTGCCTGTTTAAACAACAACGAAGAATGAAGCATGAACTGCTGCCACAAAATGTGTTCTTCATAAAATTAATTAAAAAGACCCAACTCTGCGTAATAATATCTTTATTTATTTGACACGTGATTTATTTTATTTGTCAAGCAGTAAACTGAGTAATAGTATCAACAACACCCCATTCCTATGCGAAGGAACTGTGCTGTATACAGCAGCAGTAGTCCTGAGAATATGTGCCCCTTCGCTACTGAGCATACTCACACTAACCCAAGCTGATAAAATGTTCCCTCGGGGTTATCCAGTATATTGTTCTAATCTTTGTTGTGGGCGTATCGTAAAGTACATACCAGTGAATCGCAGGGTTGCTGATGGTCCGATGTAGTATGCGAATTAAGTTCTTCGAATTCCAGACATTTTAAATTATGCAGCATGAACAGATATCCGCATGCCTGCTCTCAGCTGACCACATTATTTTCTGTCATTAGTTCCATTTTAACTGTCCGAAGTCCTTGTCTGACGGTCTACTGAAGCCAAACGGCGTGTCTGTTTCGGTGCTGCTCGCTAACAGATCTACACCCTGCGTCGACGGTACAGTCGCGAGTGGAGTGTGCTTGGCACACGCTCACCTGTAAGCACTCGAGCAACGGGGTTCAACGTTGCTGGTTAGTGGTTATTTGTGACGTGCACTCGCAAAATTCACATACGATATCCTGGTGGCTATGCCCACTGCCGTACTGGCTGCACCGGCACCTAGTAATCGTTTACTCCATCTGCCCTGTCCTGGCAAGCGAGTCACCGTCAGCTTTTGTGGCCAGTGTTTTGATTTTCAATCGATACAGCAGATGTCAGCAACACGCATGCGCATTGAATCGATTACTTCCAGTTCCTATGTCAGAGGTTAAGCTGGTGTTCCACTTTGCATGCGGATCAGTGCTTTTGGTATCTTGCTGAACAACAACAACAGAATCACCTCTATATTTATACTTTTATATATTTGATAGAGGTACATGTATTTGAGTAATTTTGCAGGGCTAATTAAATGATACGTATTTTTGACATTTGTTAAAATACTTAGACGATCCCTTGTGTTAACGAAAATTAGTCATTGTTTTGTTCATGCATACGTGTTCCACAATTTACACACTCACAGTGCACTCAGTGTTCGGTTGCAGCAGCAGCAGTACAATATGAGTTCACATTTAGTGATATGTTCTCCGGATTGTGCGAACGTCTATACTGACTGGTGTCATACATCCGCATTTTATGATAGTCTATCGCAGCAAGCTTCCCATACCCAAAATACCGTAAGCTCATCTCCAAGTTATATTTGCCACAGCTTGCACCTTTTTTTTTTTCTTTTTTTTTACCAGATATTTGTAAGTGAAGTCTTTCGGTGTATTTGTTATTCGTATATTGTCTGTAAATATCTGTCATGATAATGGAGCATTGATCGTTGCGTAGGCTCCAAAAAAAAAAAAAGTTTACTTTCCTTACAACTCGATTTTCTTCTAGACCTACCAGATTTTGGACTTGAAGAGATAAATAAATAAAGATGTTGGTGTATGTATTTATTCTCTGGTTATGAAAGAAGCAAAAACCATCACAAATCTTCTCCACAAAGTACAGGCAACTGGCTCTTTAACAGTGGATGATGGAAATGACTGCACAATATTAGTTATATCCTTCTAAACAACAGTTGAGCTGGATCTATCATTTATTTAAAGCTAAATATATTTCTCATCATATAACAACAGATCTCTCTACAGTTTCATAACAAATACAGGGCTTTCTTTATAGTCTCACGTCTAATTTTTGTCATAAATATTACATTGCGAATTTATCCATTGCTATTGCAATTAAAAATGTATGCTTGTATTACAATGACATAATATATATATATAAAAAGTGCTATTGAAGAAGAATATTTATTAATAGGAAATTCAAGGGGAATTATCCTGATTTTAGTTCCTTTAGTATGAAGCTGTTTTATTACAAGCTCATTTTTTCTGATGGTCCCCTCATGATGTTGACCAGTGTCACAGCATGCTTATAATGTCCCAAAACTTTGCAGAATTTAAAATATTCGGAAAAGGTCAACAAAGAGCAAACAATGGTGTCACCATCTTGAAATTACTGTGGCTACCTTGGCATACTAGATGCTTACTTGAAGAGTCTAAAGACATTTGATGCTTATAAGCTTAATTTATATTCATCAACGAGCACGGTGTTCCTTTAACTCTGGGATCATAAATTATAAAAAGTGGCAAATATACCACATCAAACAATATCCACAAGGTCTGGACAGTTTATCATAACTACAGAAACGAGACCTGTTTCCTTGACTTCCCAATTTTCGCCAAAGGTAACAACTTACTATCATGTCACAAATATGGCCACAGATGAAGACATGACTAACAATAATTATTTCATCGTCATTAGTCTTTCAAAAGAGTTCATTGTAATATTGAGTAAATGGAAATGATTCAAGTACCCCCACAACATTTTGGTTGTTGGGAAGTGAAGTGCCCTTCCCTTCTCTTCCTTGTAGTCTTTCCTCTACCTTTTCCTGCCCGATTTAAATTTAACAGCTTGGTCCAACCCAAGGGAAAGTATGCTGCATATTGAACTGCCCTGTATGTAGGTCTCCGGCTTGGGACACCAGTGCACTAACTCTTCGGCTATCTGCTTCCCTATTGATACTAGGGGAGAGCAATGAGATGCTGCAGACACAAAGGACATGGCAGAGTACCTTATCCGATTGGTGATGAACAAACAGCACTTCTCTAGCCACTTTACTCTTCCTTTCAGCATTAATCTGGCACCTGAAAGTAACTTGCCCAGCTACAACAAATAGTGCACCAGTAACTATAAGTGAAGCATTTATATTAAAATCAATCTTTTGGACTGAATTGCTGTCATTTATTGCAGCTGAGTAACAGCTGCTGCACCCGGTTGACAATCTGATCCACTTGTATCTAAATATCAAGACGTGTTCCATGCAGTGCTATGAAGCTGCCCGTTAATTTTATTTTTTACAAACAATTTTTTGCCGCTGAAGGTAGATTGACTCCAAATAATCTTATAAAGCTTACAGATTATAATAATTTGCTTCCCTTAATTTAGAGCACAGGGTTTATTGGTTTTCATACAGCAGACATATAATAAAATTAATAACTCTCATTAATTTTTCCTTTACCAATATCCACAAGGTGACATGTTCTTATGCACGAAACATTTATTGCAATTATGTTTACTTTTTTCAGAATGTTTTGCTTTGACATTATTTACATAGTATTTATGTGACGCGTTTGCAGGGACAGCTTATCTCCGATTGAGGGGAGCTAATCCACTTTATACAAAGAGTTGTTATCGTACTTGATTGCTGTTTGAGGAAGATTTCTCTGACATAATTTAATTTTTAAAAAATGAAAGTTTACCTGATTTTCTACCTGTCAGAAGTAACACCCATGTTTTCTTAGTAAGCAACTACTTAATTAAAAAAAAACGAACCTGCGTGTTCCTAAAACCGTACGTATCGCTGCGATTTTTAAAGGTCGCCCAGAGATCTGTAGATATGTGGATCTGGTTTGGTGGAGGTTTGGCATGTTGTAACTTTTCAGTTGTTGGGGAGTGAGGCTTTGGAGACTTCATTTATCTGGAGGCCAGCGTTATTGTGAAAGCGATTCTCCTCTCCTCTCCCTCGTTACCTTACCTTACTCAACCCTTTTAAGGGTTCAGCAGCTAGGTTGACTGGGGTAGCGAGCCTCCGGCCTCGGGGGTGGGGTAGGCTGTCAAGATCTTGGGATGTCCGCTTCCACGTTTACGTCAGACGCTATTTTATATTGCATCAGCCTTTATAATAATCACCATAACGGCATTTCTTAACTAGACAAATGTAAGGACGTTTAACCAAATTTCACAAAGATTTATGTAACTGTCATGTAAAATTACACACTACCAACAAGTCCACTGGTTCTGACTGACACGAAAGCGATTATAAAATTAACACATCGGTGCCTCTTACGACCCTTGGCTAAAAGCCCTAGGATTGTTCTAAAGTGCCAAGAATTAATATTTCTGTAAGTTTTGTTAGTTGCGTATTGTGTAACTATTCATATATATATATATATATAACTGAGCATCTTCCTATGTTTAAATTACCCACTGGGGGGTAATAAATGTTAGTGATTGTCATTGTTTCGCAATGGTTTCTTCAACTTTGTTACATCCTTGTACCTTTGTACGACGAAGGAAGTATGTGGTTAATTATTCAAATTCACTGCCTGAAAATCATAGCTTCGTTACTAATAATAGGATCGAACAACTGAATGCAGCGAGTATCAATCACGATCGGGTTAGAATAGCTGTTGTCTCACTTCCTTTTTCATGTATGTACAAAACGAACGAAAAACGAAAATCATGAAATCGATAAAACAACTTTTTAACGAATTTTCATTATAATGCTGTGCAAATGTTGATATCACTATACAACTTATGATAGGTATACTATTGAACTGAACTGCCATATATATTATTAAAGAAATCCTTCTTGGAGTTCCACTTAGCTCTTTCTCTTGGGTTTTTCGTTCTTTACTGGTGAAGCATTTCTTTTCTGAACTCACCTGCCCTGACCTTATGCAAGTCTGGACATTTCCTTTCTTTAAAAAGCTGCCCCCGCCCCCGGATACCCATCAAAATTTTTTACTTTCTCTCTTGAGAGTTGGTAAAAGTGCTTTTACTGCGGTCCCAGCTCGTTATAAAACACTCTGCAAATGTGCCAAATTAAATATACTCGGCGTGTTTGGGTGAGGAGTGTGTGGGCGCGCGTGCGCTAAAGCTCTTTGGTCAAAGCTTCATTTCCATCTTTCAAGAGTTTTTGAAGGCACTTATACCCCTCTTCCTCTCTCTCTCTCTCTCACACACACACACACACACACACACACACTGAGGCTTACATCTGAGAACAAGTCATTGCAGCCTAATGCCACATGTCACCTGAAGTTGTGGCACAGATGAGTGTCAGTCAGGATCAGGCCTTGAAAACCCAGGACACATCCTGCAAGACTGTCCCCTTCATGTACCAGAGACATCCGCTGTGTGGTTCATTGCAAAAGGGGACATACTGTAGGGGTGGCAGAAATGTATCTTTTTTTGAGAAGGCGGCTGCCCCCCCCTCACCCCTAGTTCCTACGCCACTGGTACGTCATCCTATTGAACATAAAAATACAATCAGATTCCACCATCGTGTAAAGATCAGTAGCAAATTGCATCGCAGAGTTTTGTGCCAAAAATATGGTGGTAAATACATTAATATCTATAAAAAAGGAGAAAAATATTCAGGCTGATGGATTAACAGGTGGCGGTGGTCGACGGATTGACAGATGGATGGATAAATGTGTAGGTAAGAAGGAGTGAGTTGGTGCACTGGTATTTTTCTGAGCCAGCAATTAAGACTTTCCCACGGCAAACCAACAGGACTGCATTGATAAATGGATAGGGTACAAGACTAGAACGGTTAAAAGAAAGATAAAACATAGCCAGATGGAAAGAAAGATAAGAAAAAAACCCTAAGTGCATTTAATCTTATTTAAGCTGCTGTACTCTTTGTTCTTCGTGCTGTACTTTAGTGAACGCTGGGATAGCACACTACGTGGTATGTGGGAGTACTTCGGCCCAAAATGTCTGCCCCAAACCTACTTTACACTTGGCCTTCACCCGTTAACTTACTAGATCTTTGTTATATTTATGTATGCTGTACCATGTGGCCAGAAGCATGCTGAACATGAGGTCTGTCGTTTCGTCAATAATCTCCGCTCAAGCAGCAGTAGGCTGTTTCCGAGCAACCCAACCCATCTAGTACTCGTCCGACCTCTGGCTACTAGACTGAGGTCTTTTATCATTTGGACGTCGACGTTTCAGATTGTCACAAAATCCGCTTCAAGAAGGTACATCGGAGCAAAGGTATTAAGGACCGAGAGCTGTGCAGGTGATTCTAAGATGGTGAGGAGCTTTAATTTTTTTGGTTGTATTCTTTTAGGCCGTTAGATGGTTTATGGCGGTATAAAGCAAGATAGATTTTGCGTAATTTGAGAACACGATCGAGTCCGCATTAAGAGGAAGATTATTAATTGGGGGATCGTGGAAGAAGTAAGACCATCGTGTAAAGGAAATCATGAATTTGCCATGTCCAGAAAAAAAACAGAGAGGAAGAAGGGAAAACAGAGAGAGAGCGAAACATAATAAGACACCAAGGAAAATAAATAATGATGATAATGACGACGACAAACTGTGTTCTGAATGTTGTATTCTGAACGTTGTTTTCTCAGCTTTGTATTCGGAAAGTTGTGTTCTGAGCTTTGTTTTCTGAAAACTGTATTCTCAACGTCGCATGCTAAAAGCTGTATTTCGAACGTTGTTTATTTCAGATTTATTGTTTCCTTGCCTTCCTTACAGCCAGTCTTCTAAGCACCAGCCATGGGCAAAATATGTAGGTTTCTTATCTACTCTTTCAGGATAAAGTCCATTCTTAACTAGGCAAAGTGCCAAAAGTATCAAACATCCAAAGTGTCTTGAAGTCTTAGAGTACGTATTGGCAAACAATTTTGGACTTAAGCTCAACGTGTTGGCTAAAGTTCCAATGTTCCGAGCGTCCGCCCTGAAGTCACTGATTTCCTGTTAACTCGACACACAAATGTTTCTAAACTTGGTCAAATAATCGTCCCCCATTTGTCCGGTTAAAGGCCATTTACATAAGAGGATGCTGGATACGATATGCGCATAAAATGTACAAACACATAAAATGTTTCTTTGCTTGATGCAATTTCGCCAATTTAGTGTGTGTGCGTGCGTTTGTGTTTGTGTGTTATGTTGCGCAGTCATGGCCTGGACATGTTTGGTCTGATCAACATCCTCTACATGAAAGCTGATCAAAACCTCGACGGCGTCATCAGCAGGGCAGAGCTGGACAGCGTCTACACCGGCTTTGACCGCAACCGTAGGTGGCATGTCAGACGGTTTCCAGGGTATCATGGGAAATCAAGTGCTAGCGTCTTGTCTATGTAGTTATAGAGCAGTTTCCAGACCTAATTTTGCTTTATGTTACTATAATAATAACAATACACAAACAGGCACACATTTACTCTCTCTCACTCTCTCTCTCTCTCACACACACACCACACAGATTGTTGACTCATTCAAGGGCTCTCGCCCCATAGAAGGGAGAGTAAACGACAATAATAGTATATTACATTGAGAAATACATAGATATAAAGACTAGAACTGCAAACAATGACTTCAAAATTAATTAGATACATAGATAAATCTTTCACTATAGACTTTCTAACTTGAAAAGCATAGAAAAGATATAATGCCAAATTCTTTACAATTTTTTTTTCATTTGTTGAAGCCAATAACAAACTCATTTTAAAACTGTTTAGGTTTATGTACTATCTTCTTTGTATGTATCTTACTCTGAAATGCGCTGTAGGGCTTTACCAAAGAGAACAAATTGAACTTTTTTTTTTTGTTATCCAGCTGTCACCAAATTGCCCTCTGGGACAAATAAAATCTTATCTTATTTTATCTTCCTTATTTATTCTACATAATGGACATAGCAGGTCATGTGCAGTGTGTCTTCTATATCGAAAAATAATAAACTGCAATATCGGACACACCTACTCAAAATTTATCCAAAAGTATCAGCAAATAGTACTCTAAATTCATTTTCAAATATTTTGTAACAGTGCCTGCAATCCCGTATGTAGTATAAAAAGCCTCTCATTACTATTAATGTGATCTTCCCATTCCTGCCATCTACACAGAACTTGTCGTTCCTTTAAATAGCCTATAAATAAACTTACATTTTGTACCCCCTGATTCATCCACACAATGCCAAACCCGAGAGAAAATAACTTTGTTCTATTGGTAGATACTCAGTTTATTTTACTCTTTACATCTAAATCAAACAGCATTCTGTAAACTTTATGAGGCAACCTATCGTCATTCATTCTTACAAGTTTCAACCAGTCACGAAGACATCTAGTCACTAAATTTACTGTTATTGAGTATCTACCTAATTCACCATAGACTAGATCATTTGGAGTGTACCTATCTAACCCCAGGTAAGCAGATAGAGAGAGAGAGAGAGATGGGGGGTTATAAAAAGTTTGTCTAATACCTCAGGTGACAAAGTGATCTCGCAGACAGAGTTCACTTCTCTCTGGACGGCAATAACCCAGATGACCCAGGAGGAGGCAACCGCGTTCTTCCTGCTCGCAGATCTCGATGACAACGAACAAATCGACTCCAACGATTTGAGTGCCATTTATCAGCGCTTTGATCTCAATGGTATTTTAATGGCACTGTTACAAAAGTCTGATCGTTTATTTCGCTTAAATAATGGACGTCGAAACCCTGAGCGGAGCAACAGCTAACAGCTGATTAGCATGTTTCTGTATGTCTGTCTAGGAACCAAATGTAACAATTAATCTGAAATTTTAAGTCAAAGGCGACGGACTACATAAAAGAAACTGGCCAGAGATCTTAGCAAGCTCGGGAAAATATAACTAAATGAGACAAGAATAAATGAAATGGGAAAAGGCTTAAGCCGATGGTCGCTGAAATCTTCATGATAAAAAAACTGAAAACGAAATTTGAACGCATTAAAATGAAATAATATATGCGTGCGTGCGTGCGTGCGTGCGTGCGTGCGTGCGTGCGTGCGTGTGTGTTGACGGATCACTGTTATCGTCAGGTATAGTGTTTTATGCACGTTAAATTGTAATCTGTTCATTTATTTTTTCCTTGTTGGCATTGTTTGCTTTTTACTTTTAATGTTCACCTCTCCCCCAACGCCCCCCTCCATTCTACATTGAAATCTAGGTGACGGCAACGTACAGGCGGAGGAATTCAACCTCAAGTGGCAACAAGTGAGGCGACGATTAGTTTGGCAACTTTTTTTTAACTCGCTCTAAACATCTGTCTGTCTGTTAATCATGTTCGTCTGTTCATCATGTTTTTCTGGTTGTCTTCCTGCCTGTCTCTTTGTTTGTTTGTCTGTCTGCCTGTTTGTTCATTTGTCTGTCCGTCCGTCCATCTGTCTCTGCTTACCTGTTTGTGTATCTGTCGACCTGTTTTTTTCTCTCTCTCACGTGCTAGCTTAAGCACTTAAGTATGGGAAAGATACTCATACAGGTGTTTGGTTACGGCACAAACATGAGCAGAAATGAAAGAGAAAGGAGGGGGTCGATTAAAACGATCCAAGCTCTGTTCCAGTCAACTGTGTTTGCTTTTCCTGATTTCTTTCTGATAACTAAAAGAATTCTTTGCAGCTTCACGGTTTAATTAAATATCCTAATTAGACAACTAGTTAAATACATGTTACATACCAATTACTTACTTGCTACATACCCACCTTAACTGCTATCGCCAGTTGTATCACGAAGCGCCAATCGCTGTTCTGTACACTGATGCCGACACCAACAAGGATGATGGGCTCCAGGAAGCAGAGTTTTCTCGCCTCTTCTCTCCCTTTGCCTCGAAATGTTGGTATCTCTGCTTCTTCTCCGTTTCTACTCCTTCTACTGCTAGTGCTCAACCCAAAACCCCTACTCAGCCTACTCGACCTACTCCTCCCGTTTAACCTACTACTGCTGCTACTCAACCTCCACCTCCTCCTCTTCAAACTACTACTATTCCCGAACCTGCTATTCCTATTACTACTTCACTACTTCTCAACCTACTATTCATACTTCTACTACTGCTACACTGCTTCGAAGACTACTACGACTACAGCATCGACCAGTGTTGCTGCTGATGGTGCTGCTTTTCTGGTCACTACCATCTTAGCCTCTGTCATCTACAACCACCAGCCTCAGTCAGCACCCTAGCCAGTAGTCATCGGTCACTTCTTTTGATATTTGCATACAATGAAATATGGTTGAGACAGAAAGTACTTAAATTCACATGTACAATATAAATATAAATTCTAATTGTGTTAGTCTGTGCATGTTCGCGGGTGAGAGAAGTGGGGCGGAAAGCTCTGCCTCTGCAAAGAGGTGTGTATGCGGTTTTGATGTCCTGTAATTCGGAACATTTTTGACTTTCTAGCCGACGGTTCGGTGACAAAAGCTGAGTTTGAAAGCGGTTGGACCAAGTCCATCGGCTTTGCGGCCGACGCGGACGCTGTTTTTGCGTCTCTGGACAGCAATCACGATGGTGTTCTCACGACAGGGGAAGTCAGCCATGTATTCCAAACCTTTGACCTCAGCCGTGAGTAGCATCCCTTGAAAGTTTAATGCCTAGTGTGAAAATTGAACCTTACTTCCCCCCCCCCCCTCTCGATGGTGCTTATTTACGGCGGCCGAAGGAGTTTAATCATTATACACCAGCATCGTATTTCTTCTTTTCTCTATATTTCAACTGACTATTTTTAGGCTGAAATTCAAGGTCCAGCTGTAAACAACCCCTCTAGCAACGACGTGACCCCAGAAGTTCATTCAAAGCACAACTTCGAACCCAGTTTTCAAACTAAGTTTCTCCACCTAGTCTTGACTGTGAGATCTTGCTCCCATACTTTCATGATTTTTTGCTGTGTCTATATTTATTTATTTGTTGACATTTTTTATCTATGTATGTATGCTATAATTGTATATTTGTATGTTTTTCTCTCGTGAAGCGCATTGAGCCTACTTTGAAGTGGGGACATGTGCTATACACATCTGCTTAATATTATAAATAAATACGCGATAGACTGATGATATGGTTTTTTTTTCCTCAGATAACGGCAGTATTGATCTACTAGAACTTCTTGCGGTACGTAATTAGCATAAAAAATAAACATGAACATATGTAGCTGTTCCTCTAGATCTATTTTATAGTCACATATAGCAGCTAAATATGCGTAACAGTATGCTGTAGCTTACATTTGATTCGTTGCGGCGTCTTGCACTTTTTTTAAAAAGATAGTTAATGGATTCATTCTTCCCTCACTCATTCGATTGATCAATCAAGCAAGCAAGTCTCGCACCCATTCACTTTCTCTACCGACCTATAGATTATTGTCTCCAGCTTCTTTTAGCCCCCATCATGATCAGTCACATAAACCGACCTACATTAAACTCTTTTCTTTCTCCGAATGCAATTACAGATCGGCAAGGTGTTCCCGACGGTAGCGCCATAGCCATTTGTTTTCAGCCATCATCCAAACAAGAGATGTTTTCAGAAAGTATGTGAAAGAACTGAATAAAAGTGATGGCGTATTTGTAGGTTTTGAAGCCACTACTGCTTCTACTAGACTGGTTCATGATCTCTGCATGGTATTAAATATATACGAGACCTGAAATAATTCCTAGTGTCTATCTTTGTGTGTGTGCGTGTGTGTGTGTGTGTGTGTGAGAGAGAGAGAGAGAGAGAGAGAGAAAGAGATTCAAAGAAAGAGGTACAGTCGTCATGGCACAGTGAAAAAATAAAGGTAAGAGTCTAACAAGCAAGAGTGACACTGGAACAGTAAAATGGGGAACTCAAGGAGGACCAAAAGTCTTGTTTCCAAAGTTATAAAGATATGTCCAGACCCCGCAAGCACTTTGCTTCATGTTTCTTTACAAGTCACAACAGGTCACAAGAAAAATGTTTCTTCAGTAATCCTGTTTCTGTCGCATTTTTACGTCCTCATTTTTTTCTTGCCGCCTCCATCCCACCCCGTGAAAATATGTGGTGAACAATTTTAATTATACAGCAGAGGTCCCCTTGTTTCGCCAGGTTAAAGACGTACCCCAGGTGGCTTAGTTATGAAACGAGTGTAATTAGTAGCTTCCCAAGGGCAACATTACGAACAAGAAAAAAGCATCTTGTTTTCATAGTTACAATACTATGCCCAGACTCCGCGGATACTACTTTCTTTCTTCATCCCGATATATCTTTGACATCGCTTTATAACTACGGCTTCAGGGGTAAACAACATCTGCTGTATCTAGACACCACTTTATAACTTCGGAAGCACGATGTTTGTCTTATCGCTCGTCATGCTGCTCCAGGGCAACGCCTTACCCTCGCGTCATAACTACGAGCCCAGGAGTTTTGGGAGTGGGGTAGGATGAAGTGAAGGAAGGGCCTTTTGAGTCACACTGTGGCTTCTTCAAATCCTTTTTCAAATTCCGATCACCACATTCAGAATTTAACTCATTCCGGATCTCGAAGCACAGGAATCGAAAACCTCGAATACAAACCGAAACCTGGATCGTCTGACTTCAAGCTCTTAGGCCTTGACATCAAACCGCTGTCGTTTAAAACACAAAACAGTGCTAACATTTAATTTTCCTTAATTTTATGTCCTTGTTTACAATTTTTGTTTTTAAAAGACAACTTATTTTGAGCTGTATACCTTATAGTCGTCATGCAGTAAAAAACTACGCCTGCTTTTAGAAGTAAGCTTTTCATGAGACCAACACCATGTGCCCTTATCAAGATTAGACCTCTTATCTACTTTAGGTCGGTGGAACTAACAGTTTTCAAAGATTGTAAATGAAGTTTAGTCGGTCTCAAGCAAACCGAAGCTAAAATACCTACTGTTATCTATAGCCTGCATCTGTTAGATGACACTGCTGGGTGACCGTCTGCAAGGCTCGACATAATAGTTCACCTGAGAAATGGCGCCTGTGAGTTTTCTGATTCTCGTGGCGGTGATAAGGTAAGCAGACATCATTGCACGGGCTTTCTTGTGTCATATTACATTCTGCATTCTTTGCAGCTAGAGGCCGTTGTTGACTGACAAATATCGAGAAACATTGATTAAGTTTGGCGTTTTTACCTGATGGCTATGTAGAAACTTTGTTTGTACGGTTAAAAAAGGCTCTAAAACAACAAGGAACATGCATTAGCCTTGTAGCAAAAAATAATAGGTAACGGTCTTCCCCTAACCTTTTCCGGTCGTTGAGGAGTAATGTGTCAGACATCTCAATTTTCCCAGGATCAGCTTTTTTGTGAGGGTGGCGCCCATCTCCTCTCCTTCGCTGCCTTACCTTTCCCCAAACCCTCTACGGAGCCAGGTACCTATTCCCGAGTGGCTTGACGTGGGCAACATTCGCTGCGTCATACCGGGATAAAGTTTCGGACGCCTGTGTTCAAACTATTTGGCTTTCCACTTCCCCAAGAAATAAAAAATAAATGCACGCGCTGACGCTTGACAGCGTTCAAACGTGCCCCTCGTGCAGCTTTGTCATCTTGGATAGTCTCTGACCTCTGCTGTATAATTAAAATTGTTCACCACACATTTTCACGGGAGGGGGGGGATGGAGGCGGGAAGAAACAAATGAGGACGTAAAAATGCGACAAGAAACAGGATTGCTGAAGAAACGTTTTTCTTGCGACCCGTTGCGACTTGTCTTAGATAAACCAGTTCATAAATTAAGGTTGGTTGAGAGCAGAGACACCTGAAACACAAATATTCCTTCTCCACGTCCTCCATCTCCACACCTATTAGGTCTCAGACAAATTACTGATTTCTGCTGACCGGAGCTTTCCAAGCTTAGGAGTTTCTACACTTCATAGTACCAATGAAGATTGTCCACTAGCTAAATATAAAAATAATGAAGAGAGAAGGTTACAAACATAGCAGCTAGGTGAAGTTTCTGAAAGCAATAAAAGAATTAAAACAAAGCTGCCACGCTAAAAAGTCGGTCTGACGTGCAGTTCCTCTCCAGTAGAATGACTGATAATCCTTCTCTCTCTATGTACTTTGTCTTCCTAGGCAAGTGAGGTTCACTGATTAGATTAATATGTATGTGTGCTGCTTGTGTGTGTGTGTGTGAGAGAGAGAGAGAGAGTGTCTGTATCAGACTATGAGTACATGACTGTTCCCAACAGTTCTTCAGTCATCTTTTTTTTTTTAAACCTTACTACTACTACCGGCTGTCCGGTGGCACAACGGTTAACGCCTGTCACCAATACAGTGAAGGTTGGCTGTCCTGGGTTCAGTTCTCATCTCGGGCGCGCTGTTCTTTCTCTATATGTGGCATCTGTTTACAGGGCTGGCTGCCTTGCCGTGATATAGCCTTAGTTGCTGGCTCGGCGTAAAACACCAATTAAAAAAAATTACTACTACTACCGCCACAGCCAAGACCACCACCACTAATAATAATAAATTTAAACACGCCGGTCCCTCATGATAGGATCTTCAAGAGCATTCCACTGGTCTAGAACAAAAAATTAGTATTTAAGAATTTAATTTTGTATTTTCTGATGCTGGTTGAGTGGCAGTGTAGCTGTACTGTCGTGACTATTCAAGACGAAGATCGCTCACAATAGTTATTCCCTTCTGCAGCCCGTCGGTGTTCTCCAGTTCGGAGCCCTTGAGGGAGGCTGTGCTTTTCGACTTGGCAGACTCAAACCAAGATGGATTTCTTCTGATGGAAGACCTTTTAAAAATCTTCTTCAGCTTTGATACAAACAGTGAGAAAAGTTGAATGGAAATTTTTTTAAAGAAAATGCTTGGATGAATACAACTGCTTACTCTAAACAACTTTAGTAGTGCTCACGATGCATTGAATGTGTGAAAACGTGACATGGCGTCGCGAGGTGTACTCAAGTTGTACCACTGACTCTTTTCCTATGGAGCTGATACAGTATTCGTGACATATTACAAAGATAGAGAGAGAACTTGACCGCATGGTTGACTCAAGGGCTTTTATTCTCTCTTTCTAAAAACAAAACAAGCCGAGAAAGGCACTCTTCTGCTTCATTTCAGTGCTCCAAAACTGAAGTCAGGTTTACTGCCACTCATACCACAATTTTTCTGTGTGACAGATGACACCATAGTGACGAGGACAGAGTTTATCGTCGACTGGACTATGCGCTTTGACTTGGGCAACAGAGGTGAGGCGTCCAGGCTGTTTGACCGCGCTGACGTCACAAGGGACGGTCACATCGGGCGAGATGACCTGCCTGAGATCTTTACTTACTTCGACATGAATGGTAATGAGATAGGCTTATTTAAATATGGGGCACACTCGTATCCGTCGACCAAACCTCTGTCACAGTAAATTTCCTCCATCAAAAATTTTGTCTGTGACGTCTTTCTTGTTTGTCTTTTTTTTTTCTCGCATAACAAACTAAATGCACCGTTTGCATTGTCGTCATTTTATGCCTCCTCATTATCCTGCTTCTTCTTGTTCTTTCTTTGTTTTTTTTCTTGTTTCTTTCTTTAAAGGTCTATTACAGTGCACTATATCATTTGGCGAGACAGACACAAGCCTAAGCCTGGAACAATCATCATTAACGAAAGAAAGAAAGAAAGAAAAAGAAAGAAACAAACAAACAAAAACAAACAAACAAACAAACAAAGACCAACGCACATCATTAATGCACATTGATACGCCTACTTTTCCAAGGCTACATCCAAGAAGAGAGACTGCGGCGTCCTCGTCCACCTGCCATGATAATTATAAGTGAATCATGGAAGACTTGTAACTATTGTTTGAACTCTGTGTTAGTGACGTTTGGCCTTCGTTCTTAGTGCTCCTTGTTAAGCTTGTATAGTGAGAACAGAGATAGAAGATCTTTTTAAGTAACATTTAACACTCTGTGGTCTGTGAAGAAAGCCCGGACTCTGACTTTTTTAGACATTTTCTACTGTGACTACGTTGCTCATGTGTCTATCTTTCATTTGCAGGCGACGGCCATGTCGATAAGAATGAGTTTCTCACCCAGTGGAGTGACCTGCGTCTAGAGGCCATAGACACCATTATCATCACACCTCGAACTGTCTAGACATGCTACATGCATGCATATAAAGGTCTTCAGACATATACGAACACACGTATATGCATGTGCGCACACGCATACACACAAACACAAACACGCACACACACAAATACACACAGATATGTATCACGCTCCCACGTATTTGGCCCCTTGTCTTCTGATGACAAACGATGAAATAAAAGTCTGTATCAATCACTCCCTCGCAAAAACACACTCTCTCTCCCATTCTCTCTTTCACACACACACACACACACACACACACACACACACACACAATGTATCCCTTTAAGAAAGCTAATACACGACGCCTGCAGCACATAACATGCACAGTGTAAGAGTCAGAAATATTTCAATGAACATACATTTCTACACGTGTATTGTCACTGTGCTTCCTTTTTTCATTTAACGAGTAATTTTCCTGTACAGAAGGTTTATCTGTGAGTCTTTACAGCAAGCTTTTAATGTTAACTACAAGCTTCACATTAGCCGCAGTGCTCCTCGCCTCCTAGAAAAATTTAGAGAAAACATCTACACTGGTATGTCAAAGGTACATCAGGAAGACAGAATAAACTTCACTGCGTGAATGTTTTCATACAACTGCAGGGTCACTCACTGGCAGCGCACGTAGTCAGATGCGTGGATAAAGGGGTTAATGTGCAATACTTACAGGAATTGTAACCTCAGTTCAAGTCTGCCCTGTTATGCTGTCCTTTAGCCCCAATCAAAGAAGGTCGAAAGTCCTTCCCGGAGTTGGAGCAAAACCAGTTTTCTCGAGAAACCCAAATTAAAGAAGACATCAAATATTCCTCAATGGCGACAACAAAAACAACAACAGTATACAATTCACAACAAGGAACAATCTCTTCACATAGTTCATCAAATTCGTTTTTCGATGACCGGACCTAGAGCTGCTGGCAGACCCGAAAAGGGAACTGTCGTCTGCAAACCAGACAAATGGAAGAGCGCCGCCTGGTGAGGAAGTGCCGGTCTAGGGGCCACCACTCCGCTAACTACTTGTGCCACGTCACTGCTTCCGGTGGGAAGAGGATGAGGGAATCGGGGAATGAGACCATCCATGGAGGAGATGAAAGACGCGGCGTGAGGGTGGAAGGAAGCCCAGTAGGGGTTGGTCTGCAGCACGCGCTGCACCGCCGCGAGGTTGCTGGCCTCCGTCAGCAGCTCCAGTCCCACAGCCGTCTGCCGTTTCCACTTAGTTCTGCAATACATTGGTACAGAGTCAGATCATGCACGCACTTTTCTAGCAGTGTAATACCGCAACCACAATGCATGAGGGTTTGTAGCCCTGTCCACTCATCAAAAAATGCAAAGAAATTTCCAGAGTGAAGGGGCTTTACTGACAGTTTTGTTTTAAACTGATATGCGAACCATTTATATTTGTATTTTATTCTTTTTCATATTTTTCATCATCATCATCATCTTATTATTATTATTATTACAATTGCCAGTCTGTTTTTACATGGGACACAGGATAAGCCAGCCTTGTATTTTTTTAACATCTAGCATTCGACCGAAAGGGAGAAAAGTGAGCTAAAGACAGACCTATCACGATGATGAAAAGCGTAAAATATAAACATTGGTTTATTGACTAGAAGCCAGTCAGCAAATAAATAACCGGGCATTTGTCCGCCGTTTGCAGACGCCAGAGGCCTAATCAAAGTTGTTGCCATTGAAACAAATGTACCACAACATATGAATAACTTTTATAGCGTAATTATATACATAATTTTAACACTTTAATGCTTTTTAAACACATTACTTTAAATATCTTGATTGTTGTCAAAGACAATAACCCGTTGACTTCTTTGATTTAACTTTTACCAATGGTAGAAGCAATCCAACTTCCTCTCAATCTTTCTGAAAATTGCAGTTGTGGTTCTCAGTCGGTCTATAGCAATCTATTTCTCCAAAGATTATGTCAAAGACGTTCTTTGGTTTACCCAGGACATTTACCCAGGACACGATCACCACTAAGCTTACTATGACATTTGTTAAAGAACAGAAACTATAGTTTGCTTTTCAATGCCTGTCTGTGCTATGTTTGACCTCTTTGACGATTCTTTGCTATGCTCTTCTATGTTTGGCTGTTCTTGCCGATTCTTGGATGTTATGCTTAGTTCTCATGGTTTGCTATTTTGGACATGTCACGGATCTTTTTGGCCATGCTAGGTTATTTTGATCATGCTTGTCTTCACTATGCAGTGCCGTTCTTGAGTAATCCATGTCATTTCTGGCTACGACAGTCTTTGCTTTATTGTTTACCGTTATTGAGGATTCTTGACTGTTCTTATATCTGACTGTTATGTATGGTTTTGCTGGCAATGCCATCCTTTTTTGGGTTGGAGGGGGGCGTTCTACCGTGCGATGCGCTGTACCACATGCACGTTCTCACCGTCTATTCTGGTACCAAGTCTTGACCTGGGTGTCAGTCAAGCCCAGCTTGCTGGCCAGCTCCAGACGGTCTTGCACGCTCAGATACTTCTGTCGCTCGAAGCTGCGCTCCAGGCACCGCAACTGCTGGTCGCTGAAGGCCGTTCGCGCCTTGCGGGGCCGCTTAGACCTCAGCAGCAGCAGCGGCGACGACTGTTGCTCATTAACCTCGTCATCAGCCGTGCCTAGCAGATACACGACAACCAAAATCATAAATAAATAAAGGCCAAAGAAGGTTAATGAACTGTAAGTCTCGCACACGAGGTCACAAAGGTCAAGGTTGCATAACTTACTGGCCGTAAGAATAGCAAAACTGTCAGTGTGTGTAAGTCTCGCACATAAGATCACGAAAGTCAAACAGAAGCAGTGAACTGTAAGTGGCTCATCGTGTCAAGAGTGCGGTATCTGGTAGAGAAAGGCGGAGTTTATCAAGTCTTCATCCGCTATCTTTTTTTTCTTTCCTAGTAAATCAGAAACACATAAATCCCTAACGGGCAGTAAAACTTTTCCAGTTACTGGTGCTAGCGGGATGCGACGAGGCAGCTTTCTGTTCATAAACGGACCATACTAAACTACACTAAACTGCGAGACCACGAAGCCTTCTTAAGACCTGCGAGAAATCTGTGCACGCAGCAGTTTTGCCCTCTAGGATAAGTTAATTTACTGGGGGTGAAATATTTTCATGACGGGCGTAAATGCATTTGTCTGTGTGTTCGAGTGTCTGCGTGAGTGTTACACAGCAGAGACTCTAAAGAGAGAAGGACTAGCAGCTCAAACACGAGAACAGATAACTTGCGTCGCGCATGCGCTGGACTAAGTCATTGCTTCGTTTTTTCCGGTTTCACTATACACAGTGTGTCACAGAGCTACTGTAGTAATTATTTTGAGATGTGTGTGTGAAGATAATACGTGATCTATTATAATATGCAGTCTGTTGTATTATGTAAAATAATTTGATAAGATAAGCTCACACAACGCACGATGTGAATGTGTTCAAAACAACACGTTAAAAAATCAATAAATAAGGATTTAAATGTGTTACAGAATAAATGGAGTTAAAGGTACGTTCCTTAGAGCCTTGGTCTGAATTGATGCTAAATTAAATTCATTAAGGAACGATAAACTCGCTATATACCGCTTTCTGTAACCACTCAGAAAGACAATGAGGTAGAGAGCAAGAGCTTGCTGACATAACCATCTTCTTGACTTTAAAATAAATATATACACTACGATACAACGCTCTGTTTGAGCAAATATATTTTACATTATGATTCATATATTAAAATCATATATCAAAGCACACTTTCTAAGAAGATTTCATCAGTAGCCAAGGATTCTATATTATGCTCGCGGGTACAACACAAAGACACCGGAAGCTGCCTGTCAAGAAGTTCAGCTTGTATACAGCTGGACGGGAGTTGAGTCAGCACTGGCCCACTACGCGCGTGCAGTGATGGCTGTCCTTTCCTTCAGTGTGTCTGTACGGAGTTTGTGTAAAAGCGTACGTAGGTTCTGCAGGGAGAACACAAAGTGTTTTCTTTTAGCTTGTACCTAAAGTACTGTATGACGTGTGAAGCTACCAATCTGAAATGGTTCTTTGATTTCTTTTAAATTGCAAGTCTTCTATTTGTTGTTGAGACATTTGTTATAACCTTTTTCCCCTTTTTTTCTCCCATCTATTTCCCGTGTCTTTCTTTCGTTTTTGGTTTCTTTTTTTATTTTCTTTCTTTCCACTTGTATTCTTTCCTTGATTTCTTTTAGTGTTTTAATTCATTTTTTCTGGATTGCACTTTTGGGAGAAATTTACCGCCAAGGAGGAAAAAAATCCGAAGCCAATATTCTTTGAGGATGCTAAAGAAAGCTAAAGAAAAGCTAAAGAAAAGAAGAAAGAACACATATACACAAACACACCTTCAAAATAAAAGAAACTTTTTTAATGTCGGCTTTATCAACTTTCCCCTTCGTTGTCATCATCATAATCATTATCATCGTCTTACGATGTGTGAAGGGAGAGAGAAGAGAGAATCTAAATAAGATCAAAAGAGGTACAAGGACAGCAATTTAGTAAATTTTAAGTAGCTTTTCTGAAAAATGTCAATCTACTTACTTGTTTAGGCATAAAATCTAGGTATTTCATATAAATTTTACGTCTGTTTTTGCTTGTGTGCACGTGTTTGCATTTGCAGCCAGCTGTATATTGATCATCGGGATAGTGGTCGTTTGCTTGTGACAAAATCATAACAACAAAGATGTTACAGTCCAATCTGGCAAACGCCACTATTGTATGGGGGCGAGGCCCTGTGTCAAAATACAAAAAATATTTTCCTTTTTAAACCACCTTTGTATATTTCTGCCTGCCAGTCCCAACAAATGTCTTCAAAACTTTCTGACTAAATCATGGGGAAATTTTTTATAATAATATTGCTTCCCTTTTTCTTTGAAATGCTTTATCTAATGTATGATGATCTGGTGTTCATCATTTACGTAGGAAACACCCAACGAGTACTTTACGCAAATAATTTTAGTTGCACGTTTGCTGGCTGTTTGTTCATAGCGTAGCCTAATCTTACCATTTTATTTACGTCATAAACTACGGTTATGTGCACATGAAGTTGATAAACTCATATACATGCTTAGCAATATGCAAACGATGCATCATAAAAATCTCATGGTCCTTGTTTCAAATCACGACAACTCTTTTGAAGCGGATCAAGTATATTTAGAATTAACTCAGTCTCTGAAAAATAATAAGAGAGAATGCACCACCTTAACAATTTATGGCCTTTGAAAGAAAAATGTACGTGATTTTAATTCACTGCAGACTTAAGTCTCTTTATGGCATCCTTAACCAGGCATATATGGACAAAACGTTTAATCAAAGTTTGGCAAAGTTTTTACATAACCGCTAAATAAATTGTCACACTTGGGCAAGTGTTTGTTCATATTCGTTTAAACGACCTTTATAGTGAAAATGAAAAATCAGTTGTCATGGATATCCATTTACAAGGGGTGATGACTATAATGATAGTTTCTCGCAAAAAAAGCTTCTGGAAGTAACAATAAGGCTCCGTAAAGTCAGATTTTGTGTTTTAGAGCTAAAAGCATCATCTACATGGTGGGTTTTACCTGCGATTTATTAACGAAATCTAACGATCAGGGTGAACAAAATTTATAACGAGTAGCAAACTCAGTAACATTGTACAGTATCATTCTTCTTGATGCCAGCACTATGATTAAGCACCGTCTACAAACATAAGAGCCTATCTTTGTTATATTGTTATTGTTGTCATAAGATATCATCGCCGTCGCTTTTACTTCGCTTACCTCTCTGAAAAATATGTTCGTCATCGACGCTATTATCGCTGTCTCCATCCTCATCGTCGTCGTCATTGTCGTCGACGTCGGTCACAGACGCGAAGAGCGGCGAGCGATGCGAAGACAGGTGAAGACTCACAGACAGCGTGCTGCCGCTTTTCTTCTCGCACCTGGGCGTCGCTCCCGGCGATGTCTGTGTGTCCTTGAGAATGTCCGTGATCATAAACGACGGTTTTGATGACGACACACGAGCCGGGGATGGAGGTGATGGAGGAAACCTCTTGTTGGCTAACGTCTGGCGTACGCCATTCACCCGGGGTACGTCACCCGACATCGACGTTACGCATGTTTTGTCGCATGAAGAACGTTTCGGCTCGGATTGTCTCACAAAGCTCTTACAGGCCTTCTTGTGTCTTTCTCTGAGTTTTGTCTTTGTCGAGGGCAGTAACCGTTTCATCGGATTCACTTTTGCCACGGAGGTCGGGAGAGTTGGCTGATTCTGCGGAAAGCGTTCGCGTGGAGCGCGAAAAGAACTGAAAGGATGAAGAGTCTTACGGGCGAGTGCTCTCAGAGTGCAGTCAGCTGGTGATGTCATCGCCGGTGCGTCTGTGTTGTCCTCCTCGGAGTCCGTGCGTGGGTCGAGGACAGATTTGCTGTGTTTCTTGTGCCACGAGCAGTCATTTTTGACCTGCCGATATCTGTGCACTTTTGAGGTTAGAGTATTGGTACTGTGATCTTTAACGACCCCATCTGTTTGTTTAGGGTTAGAGGTTTCTAAGTGGGCGTATTCTGAAATCCTAAGAGTCTCTTCAGAGCTCTGGAAATGAGAAACACCGGAAATGGGCTTATAAAGGGAGGGGTGTTCCTCCGTCGCTCTCACACCATCGATGACATCAATCGCTGACTGGTTATCTACGCCATCTACGTCAATTATCTCCGATTCGTCCAACCTGAGCTCCTCGCAGTCGTCTGCTTCCTTGGTGTGATGTTTCATATCTTGATCCTCGGTTTGAGAAACGCACTCAATGCTTTCCATTTTTCGAGAGCGTTTGTCAAGTGATAGAAACGTCACAGTGAAGTGAAAATGGTAGTTTGGAACTTCTACATTTAATTTTATGAAAAGTAAGAAGTACCATTGAGAACTTTAAAAAACTTTGAAAAAAGTTCTAGTCGTCAGACCGCATCTCATTCTGATATTGTATTCTTTAAAAAATGTCACTCTTTTTTGCGCAGAACGCAGCACACAGCTACAAAAACACAACCAACGGAGGCCAAAAGTCAGTCTGATTAGATTACCAAAGGACAAACCTTCTCTGGTGTAAGCGGACTTTCCTGCGAAGCAGACTGCAACACCAATCTACCGATTCGTTTACAAAGAGCCATGAAAGCCAGAAGGACAAAGGCATTTTCAAAGTCATTTAGCTAAGCCCTCGGCAACCACTGAGGACGCACAATTTCAATGGCACCACGCAGTAAAGGCGAAGGTTTCCTGAAATGCCAGGAAGTTTGAGGCAGGTACTTTAAATCCCTGCTGATCTGGAGGGAGGGAGGGGGCTTGTGGAAAGCGGTAGGGGATGTTTGTGGGGAAGAGGGGGTGGAAGAGACGGCGCCAGCGACAGTCCATCGCGAGGTCTTCTTCGACGCCAACTGGGCAGCTTCAAGCAGACGACAGCCAAGCACGCTGGGATTTCTTCGACCAGCTTAACGAAAAGCTGACGACGATGTTCGGAAACTACTGATTATGAAGTGGGGGTGTGGTGGAGAAGTGGGAGTGTTCCGTATTATGAACATGAGAAAATTAGAGAGCCTAAGTTGTCGAGATGAATGAACGGCTGCCAAAGGGTTATGTGGAGATCGAGTCACGTGACTAGATTCAGATTACTGCGTGTGATTGATTTTGGAAACATGATTTTCATAATAAATCATATAGAAACCCTGGCTAAGCTACAACCCTCAACTTTTTCTACACCCCACCTCCATCGGGAAAATAAATGTCTATGTCCCTTGTGTCTCTGAATTTCGTGTCCTACATTTTCACGTTTTTCAACTACGTGTAACCCTTCAGATGTACGAGAGAACTGTAAGAAGGCGACATTATGTTCCGTTGGATTTGTCCTTTGTGTACCTTTTTCCGCCAGCCCTGCCTGTTTTTCATGGGTGATTACTCTCCAGCCTTTTCGCCATTTCTGCGCGTGCCACGCCCTCTTTTTCGTCAGCCAATCACGATGTTAGAATTAAGTCGGCGAAACAGAGGGCCTCCTCCTCTGGGACCGTCCTCATCTTTCGTGCCTTGCGCTCGCGCCTTCGTATCGTGCATCATCATCATCATCATCATCATCATCATCATGTTTAGCAACCTCAGACAAGGCTTTACCACGTCTTTTCACTTCACAATATTTTAATTACTGAAATGTTTTATTGGCATTAGCCACCTTTCCTTTAGTTTTAAGCAAAAAAACAAAACGGCTCAAGGACATTAATTATAAACTCTCTTTCCCCCAATAGCTAAAAAAATTGAATCTCCAACATTAGCTTGTAATGACAGGGATCTGTTCGTAATATCAGAGCCATATGCAACTGACGTAAAGTTATCGTTAAATCATTGCGTTTAAAATTTAAGAGTAATCTGTTTTTATTGAACTGGGATACAAATGTCAAGGCGTCCCAATAAGCAATATGCGTCCTCATATTTTTCAAGCATGGAAAAAATATGCAGTTCGTAAACAACTAAACAAACACAAACAGTACAGCAGAATGTAAGCGTAAGAAAGAAAAAACAGACAGACAGACAGGCAGACAGACAGACATTTATTGCGAGGTCCTATATCAACTGGAATTTTTAAAGTAAAACACAATAAATTTTAATGAGTACATACAAATTGTTTAGAAAAGGGAGAGAAATAATTACACTTTTGCGATCTTTTAAGTAATCAACATGGAGGAGTGGAGACCACAAAGAAATGGTATGGGAATGAAAGTGAAAGACTTTTGTAGGAACCGACTTGAGCAGTGACAGTGTGAACGATCCCAGGTTTCGTGGAGCTCACTTCGCCAACTCCTGAACGAACATTGCAGGTGGGTCTCCCGCTTCCACCCACCCCCATCTCCTTCGCCTCCCTTTTTCACCGGCACCCACAAGGATTCGTGCCCCGCTTGTTAGATCCGTGCCCCTAAGCAGTCTTCTCTCTTGCTAACCTTTTCTCCCACACGCAGGTCCTTCGCCACCTCCGCCAGGAGAGCCCCGAGTAAGCCAGATGGTGTGAAATTAAGGCTCTTTAGTTCTGGGGGTTTGGGTGCACTTGTGCCGTGAATAGGATTAGGAGTTCGCTCCGGACGCCGCGGCGTGGCTTTCGGTTAAAGGTCGAAAACGATGAGCCAGAACTTGCCGCCGTGAAGTCGTCTTCGTGCATGGAAGGACTTCATAAGGTTTGTACCTGTCGCTGTTGTTTTGATCTGAGCATTCGTGTTCGTAAGGAGGACAGACTAGAGTGCTAACCGAATTTTCACGGCCAGGCATACTGATTGTATTTTAGCTTTTCAACTTCTTCAGCGTTATTTCACCTTCATACATTTAAAATATGATAAATATTTGTTTACTGCTGCTTCTGTTTCTGACAGTTTTACCAGAGATGTCAGTAAAGTCAGTAGGACCTAAAAGTCGTTCTATTTCTGCACAGCAGGACATCTAAAGTTGAACATTTTAATATTACAGCTAACATTCATTTTAGGTGCGAATGTCATGACTTCTAAATTAAACGCTATTAGATGAAATAAATAAATAAATAAATAAATAAGACGTAGTCATACTTTTAGGAGGTAGTTTCTGACTTACAACTAAAAGAAAAATTTTGGATGGGGACGCCTACCGGGTGAAAGATATCTGGGACTGCACACGAATAGTTTGCTGAAAGTGGCCAATGGGGACCCCCACAACCGTCGAACCCTTGGTCACTGTCCCCCGGATCTCTGACTCGAGCAGATTCACGTAGCATTGGTATTCAATTTGTTGGAAAGGGTGTCGGGCTGCGAACAGTTTAAGCCGTGGCTCCCCCTGGTACTCAATTAAACTTTTGTGGTGGTTGCCAAAAGACGTGTGTTTAATAGACTGAGTGTGGCGATGGACTCTGTGACTCTTGCAGTACGCGAGATAGTGAATGCCTGCATTGTGTCCTGTCCGCGCCCATCTCAGTAGAAGTTGTTCATCTTACGAGCGATTTCTTCACTGTTCATAATGGTTCCTCCCCTTTTACAAACTTGCACCTTGAGGCTCACATGAGGTATAAGGGACTTTTTAGCTTCAGATATGAAAAAACTCTTCAATGTTAAGGATTATTGCTTATACAATATGTGTCATTTTTCGTCTCCTTCTTCTTCTCCTCCCTACTCTTTCTCTTCTTATCCTTTTTTTGCTTCTTTTCTTCTTACTAGTTTAATTTTTTTAGTTGTTAGCGTCGTTCAAATTTGGTATTTTTAGTATTCACTATATGAAGTAAACGTTTTGTAAATGCATGCACTATTCCTGAATACTACTTCTAAAAAGCGTTTGTTATGACAATTGTATCTTTAATTATACCACTCAAGCTGGATACAAAATTAGTGAGATGTATAGCCAAAACTTTTACACGAAACGCGATCGTCTTGTGTCCCTTTGTCCCTTATTTTCCCCCACTTTTCGTGCTTTAAAATCATCATCGTCGTCGTCGTCGAAGTCGTCGTCACGACCCCACAACCACCACCACCGTCGTCATCGTTGTTGTCTTTGTTATTATTGTTCTTGGTGGCACCGCTGTTTTTATTGTGTTATTGATCAGAACAACCTTCTTCGTTCAGTTGCCTGAATTTCAAACAGGAAAGGAGAACAGCAGAAAGGGAAACCTTTCTAAATGGATCATTCCTTTATCTGCCTCAATACAATTGGGCAGCTGCCTGAAATTCTCCACAGTTATTTGTATTTTGTATAGCAAGATCGCTATAAGGGCATCAAGTTCAGTTCATCTGGTGCACGGCTTTTCTTCCAGCGCCGTAAGCCGTTTCGTTCTCAACACGAGTTGGTACAAGACGGCTGAATAGAACCTTTTCTCACCCGGGGTGCGTTAAATCCTTTTCACGCAGCTGAAGAGATATACACTTCTCACCTCCTTGAAAGGGGGTATGGGGTCTACATTTCGACAGCAATTTTAAGCCTTATCTTGCAAATCTTGAGATTGGAAACAGAAATTTTACAAAGAATAAAGGAAAGAACACAATGCAAAGTGGAAAGAGGTGGGTGGGTGGTGCTGGTGTCGATGGGACTGGGGGGAGCTGTGCTTGTGCTAGTGCTTGTGCTGATAGTGGAGGGTTGCATAAGAAAATTAAGAGCACAGTTTACGATAGTTGATTGTATACTGAAATGCAACTAGTGGTACATAGTAATTATGTACAAACAGTTCACAGCAACAGAAATTAGAAATATCTACCACTGTTACTTTTCGGACTGAGAAAGAAAGAAAGAAAGAAAGAAGAGGATAAATTGAAAAAAGGAGAATAAAAACAAGTTTAAAAGCACACAAAATCAGGACAAACAATTTCAAACATTAACAAGATTAAACAAATTTTCAAGAAATGCACAGGTATAGCAGCGATAGAGAAGAGATCGGTAAGCTAACCTATTGTAAAATGAAAAGTTGTATAAATCTTTCAGAATATTCAATGTTGTACTGAGCAATAAATTTTCATATGGAAATCTCTCAGAATATTTTAAGTGCTGTGCTGATTAATAACTTTTAACAAACCATTCTTTCAGCATACTTTGTTGTACTAATTAATAAATTTGCATATTGTCTTGCAAAATGTTCAGTACTGTGCTGATTAATAATTTTAATAAATAAATCTTGTGAAATATTCTATGTTGTACTGATTTATTAGTTTTTTTATCATCTTCGGTTTTCGGAAACATTTATAGAATAACATGCAGGCTTTGCTCTCTTTATTGGCATTCACTATCTCTGCATCAACGTCACAAGAAAGGCAAGATAATTAAAATTCGGGAGAGCAACAAGAACTTTGAGCAGGAACTGATGGAATTCGACAGGACAATCACAGAGCCATTCCTCATCAGAGGCCAGTTTTTTTCTGTGACAGGGTCTCTTCCACAGTGACAAATGTCAGGCATTACAAGCTGTGAAATGGCTTTCCGGAACAACTTACGATGGCGCTAAAGGTCTGAAAGGCGGATAGCTAGCAAGCAAAGTCTTAGCTGTCCTGGGGAAATCTTTTGTCAGTAAATCTGTGATACAAAGACTGTGTTACGAAGACCCACTGGCTTTTGCACTCAAAGAACGTTTCATGGATTCTGTGCAAGAAGGACAATGGTAGATTGTTTTTTACTAGTAGGATGTATGTAACATGTATTGAGAAGAAGTGAGGTAAATCTTGCCCTGGGAGGGTGCATGGTGGCTTTTGCAGTAAAAGGGGTACTAAAGATTGTGAATTGAGAAGGAGATGGAGGATGTACTGAGAAGAGAATGAAGGTTTTTTTTTTTTTTTTTTTTTTTTTTACTGAGATAATGATGGGCGATCTTGTATTGAGAGGTGATGAGAGATTTTGTGCTGATGAGGTTCTGGGAAATTTTGTATTGAAAGGACGATCAGGATTGCACTGGTAGGTGATTAGGATTTTTGTACTGAGATTGATGGGGGATTTTGCGAGGTCGCGTGGTGGATTTTGCTTTGAACAGGAGCGGGATGAAATTTCTGCATTGAGATGAATCGTGGTGCACAAAACACAAAGAGGAATAAAGCAAAATAAATAAATGCACGAACAAGACACGAATATAGGCGCGTATAGGCAAACGCATGCACACTATATATATATATATATAATTTCTGGGTACTGTATTGATCTAGCCGGCCGATTTGTGGCCGGAGAAAAGAATTTTTATAGGTAGAAAAAATGCATAATTGCTTTTATTTTTCTCTTCTCTCATCAAAATCGTTGTCTTCGTCTACTGCCGCCGCCACCATCGCTACTGTAGGTGCGAAATAAGAATAACTATTTTTTCTGTTAAAAGGGTCATGGGTAAAGTTAACAGGTAACTGGCTAAACAGATTTTCATGTTAACCAACACGGTGGACACACGTTGTCCATGTCGTCAGCTTCAGAACTTCCTGGAACCAAGTTACAAGCCGGATATCGTCTGGCTGCTCGCCTACTCACAGATTGTCCGCAAGGCTGAACTGCGCAGCAGGAGATCAGACGAGTCTCCAGGACTCCCTCGCCCTCCGGTCCCTTCTCCAACCCCCCCATAACTTTTTTTCTGGCAATAATTTTGAGTCCTTGATCTCCCATCTCCTCGGCGAGGGGCTGACAGCCTTTTAAGCAATCATAAACACCTTCCCGACTGCTTCCACGATTGGAACGAGACAGCCTCCTCAGCGCCGTCGCCTAGGCGACGTCGTCGGCCAATCAGGGCCGCGGTCTAGGCGCGCGCAAGGTGCGTGAGCGCGTGAAGAGTCATAATGCCGGCCTTTTGAAACTGACGGCTTTCTTCATCTGTTGACCGCCGTGTCTCTCGCCTTGCCGCTGGTTTGAACGCGCTGCAGGGGCAAGCTCGAGTGCAGAGGCCTTTGTTGGTGGCTGATGGTTAAATGAAGGCTCAATTCATTAAGTTTTATTGGCTCCGCTCAGCCGCCAAACTGCGGGGGAAATCGCTCTTTAGGGGGCTTCCACACTACATAGGTTCAAGTCTCGTCAAAGGCAAGCTTTCTCGAGCGAAGCCATGTTGTGACGATTTACTCCTACTGTAGCAAGCTGATCTCACATGTCCTAAGCGTCATTGAGGAAACAGGAGGAAGGGATTTCGTAACGTAGTGGCTTGCAACTTTCGTTTGGGAAGGGTCAGGCCCCATGACATTTTTTTTCCAAACACCTGAAAAGGAGAAGGATTAATATTAGGGCTATTAGATCAATGTAACCCTTCGTTCTCCCTCGAACTTTCTGGGACTTAAACCCATCTTCCGGTTTCAGGTAGTCTGTCATGGCCCATGAGCCCTCCAAAACGATTGTTGTTTCGTACTGCTGCTTGTTTGCTATAACAGCAAGGTTCGTACGGTCCGGGGTTGAATCCTGTCTCGGGACATTCGTACATCTCTCCAGATGTAACACCTAGCTGTTCACCGAATATAGCTTCTTGTTGACTGGCCGCAGCTGGACACCTCTGGCTACGATAACGACAGTATCTGCCTAGCATAGCATGTATGCATAGCAGGTACACGTAACAGGCTACAATAGCTTTGAAATCCGCATCGTCACAGTCCTACTTCCATGCTCACATGTTCATTGATCCATCACATCAGCATTTATCAAGCAAACCTGTGCCTGCTACAAATGACTGGCTATGCAATGGTCTACCGAAAGGGACCTTTACATAACTTGGTATGAAGTTCTCTTCATAAGGTTCCAGTCCCAAATATAAATAACTAATAGTTTTTCTGACATTTGAGTTGTTCTCTTTGAACGTTTCAGATAACACAACACCTCTCATTAGAAGCATTGTAATATCTGTGTCTGCCTATTTAACGTTATGTCAGTTTATTGCAGATAGCAACAACAACAGAGATTGCTTGTGCAAAGTTAGCAACATCAGAGACTGCTTTTTCAAGGTTAGCAACAACATCAGAGATTGCATTATGTTGCTTGTGCGTCTCTGAGAGCACAGTGAGAGTTAAAGACCTGTAGCACAACGTCAGCATCGTGTGATTTGTATATGATGCGTGAAACACATCATAAAATATATTTGTGTACATTTTCATCACATTTCTTACTTGCCGAAGTTTTATTTTGTTCCCTTTTCCTTTACAACATGTACGGCACTTTCTCTCTCTTTCTCTCTTGTTCAGAAAACCTTTTATATTTTTATTAACTTTGCTAACACAGACCCCCGTCACATTACTAGACTGTTCTGATGCAGTTTCCCACAGTACTAAGAAAAAACGACAGTTTTTGATTTAGTTCAGCGAGGACTGCAGCGAAGCTTCTGTGTGCCTGAAACACGCTAGCGGGAGACAGCTCAACGTCATGGACGAGATCGCTGAGGCTACGGGTACTCGTTTAGAGATTCGCAGCGGGTGGCATTTCTCCCCAAAAGACGATTGCTCTCTCTCTCTCTTTCCTGTTTATCCCTCTTTTTCTCTGTCTGTCTTTCCTTGTCCCCACTCTCTTACACGCATTTTGTCTGTTTTTTTCATCACTTTTTTTATCGACATAATCTATCTCTGCCGCTCGTCCATCTCCCTTTCTACGAAAGTTCCCCCTCTACTCTTATTCTCTATCTCTCTTGTTCTGCACCTCAACTGCTCTACATATTTCTCTGTCAATATCTCCTCTGTTTCTCTCTCATATAATAAATTTCTTTTATTCACTATCACCGATGTTATAGCCTTTTCACAATATTTCCTTCACGAATATCACTGATATAATAGCCCCTTCTCTTTTTCTTCCTCCTTTCTCTGCTATCTCTCTATCACTTTCATTCTCTCTTAAATTTCCTTTCTTTTCTTCACTCACTTTCTCTTTGTCTCCCCCAGTGTTTCTCTCTCCGTCCCTCACTCACACACACTCGAGGAGAGCCACATAAGCCAGTACACATACACAAAACACAAACAGAATCGGAGGAATACATAGAAACAGAGAAAGAGTGCGTGTGTGGGGGGATGGAATGATACGTGATAATAGGTCAGTAGATCACCAAGCAAACATCAAATAATAGAAATTTACCAAATGAAAGCAAATTGTCTAGAAAACAAAAAAAAAAGTCTGCATGCGTGCGCCTGGAGCCGCGATGTTCAGCCTGCCCAACAGAACCACGGGCAGCCTTTTTCTTCATTAGGAGATTGTTGGTTTCGCATTTGCAGCTAATTATTCATGGCTGAGGAGACCGCAGCATACGGGACGTGCGGGTGCCTTGAGCACGCGCGCGCTTTGCTTCACTGCTGCCGATGGGCAAATAAATCGACGGGTGCAGTCAGGTTCTCTTTGAAGGCCGAGTTGAATGTCCTGATTTGTTGAATCGGAGAACTTCCGATTGTGATGCATCGTGTGAAAAGGAATAATTAAAACACGCCGAAACTGTCATCAGTGTGTAGTTTTAATGGGCACCGCTACAAGAAAACAGCCGTTCCATCTTTTAAAATAAATGCATTCTGTCAGTGGCGCGTGACGTTAGATGTAGTTAGAAAGAAAGAAAGAAAGAACGAAAGAAAGAAAAGCCAAAGTGTTAATTAGGGGTAGTGTCGAATGCTGCCAATACATTTGTGCATTCTTATTCGCTCTGAAAGATTCTGAAATTCCTGTTCTGAGTAGGTAGCTGTCTGCGTGTTTTTGATCCACCCATTTCTCTGTCTCGTTGTGTTTGAAGTTGGCGACTCAGACTATCATTACGTATTTTTTGTATTTTTTCGTCACCTTTGACCATTGTGACGTCAGGAAAGTGCGTCGCTATGACGTAAGCTGCGGACGACCCACACGTGCACAAAATGATGTCGTTGACTTCGTGTGCCTCATATACAGAGAAATATCAGAGAAAATACAAGAGAAATGACTTTCTGTTTCATCCCGAAAACTCTTATATCTGCAGACAAGCAAAGCTTCATTCCTAAGAAGCTGAGCGCTCACACCTACCTAAAGTTCTGAATGTTCGGGAAGATGCTTAAGGAGTTAAACCACCATCTCCCTCCTATCCCGTATATGGGGGAAAGGGTTGCAACTAATCAAGTTTGGTTACATAGTGACAGCTGCAAGCTACTGAGAAAAACTTCTATGAAAGAACTTACTATGTACAGTTATGAAGTATATTTCGGAGTTTGCTTTTGCTTTGTTATGTTTTGGCACCCGCTTCGAGCCTTTTTAATTGCATATTATTGTTTATTTTTTTTGCTATTTTGTTTTATAGTTATGTTTACTCTTCTTTGTAAAACGCTGTAAGCCTAACTTTTGATGGGTACATCGAACATCATCATGGTTATTACCACAATTATTATAGGTTATTATGTTTATTATTTTCATCGTCGTGCTTTAGCTACACCCCAACTCTCTCTCTCTCTCTCATTGTTTTGGGAGGATGTCAGTGGCTCGCAGCATGACGTGTCTCCCCTGAACAACTCTCCATATTCACCCTGTTAAGAACTAACTCAGTGAATACGATATTATAACACTTTTATAAACACTTTTGTTGGCGTGAAACAGTTGCATAATGATCAGGATTCAGCAGGGACTGGACACTTAACCGCCACGACCAGCTAATCCGAAAGCTGTTGACCTTTCGATCTCGAGGACATGCCCTGCCAGACTGCACCTGACAAATCCCCGCATGACACGGACCTGTAGGACAATTATAGCAGTCCAAGGGCGGGGGTCTCAGGGCTGTGATAAAAGGCGAGGCAATGGCGTTCCAAGCTTGCATGTTGGCGCCACACTCACACACAAGCCTTTGTTGCGCGTCGCCGATGGCCAGGCGTCCAGGGCACGAGCCACAAGAGTTGCAGAGGCCAATCCAGGATTCGGGGGGAAAACAAAAGGAGAAGTGCGTGGCCCGCTGTTGACTTCCTGCTCGCCTGCATGTAACGGGAGACCGGGCTGTTGAAATGAGATCGTGCGCGTGCGGAGGAGTGGAGGAGGAGGTGGGAGTGGCGAGAAAGCCCGCACACTGCAGCACCTCCCGCCGTTATTATTCAGACTCCTGGAAACATGCCTGCAGCATCAGGACAGGAAACAGGCAGGAAAAGGGAAGACAATAATACAACTCTCTACTTAAAAAAAATAAACAGAGGGAAAGTAAAGTCAGACAAGTGAAAGAAAAAGATGTTTTTGCAGAGTCAGCAATTAAGACTATATAATGGCGAAATAGTCCGTTATAGCGCATCCATGTAAATTTGTTGGTTTATTAGCAAAGTGCTTCCACGTTGAAGTGGTTTTCCACGTATGGGGGAAGAGGGATCATGGAGTGGCAGAATACCAAGAGAACATCTCCGACGGCCGGCCTGATGACAGTTGTCACGTACAGTGTCCCGAAATGAGATCTGAACCCAGCACCTCTGGCTGCAGTGGTGACAAGCAAGTGTCTTAACCCCTGCACAACCTTATGCCTACAGTGTTCAGGCCAGAGCGCCGTCAAACCAACAATTAATGCTAGAGAGGGGAGCATAATAGTTTTCATAGTGGTGTATTCGTGTTCCAAGCTGAGGTCATGTCTTGACCTCTCTCTGGATGGACAGGTGAAGAGGTCGACGTGCGAAGAGCTGTGTGCCCCTACAATGAAGTTATCGAAGCAGTGCGCTGTGCACTCATGAAAATACTCTCCCCTTGTCCTCACATCATGTGTCGTTAAATATTTCAGCCCCTTCCTTGCCGATTCATTTTAGCGTGATTGTTATGACCATGATTTATTATTATTATTATTATAAACTACATTTAACGGGACATTCGAGACTTACGACGGATGGGTGCCTCATTTAATTAGTTTTTATTCTGACATTATTTTCTTTTGTTATCTAAATAAATTGCGAAGCCATTTCTAACAGACTAACACGCGCAAATTGATGTCATCACAGGGATAAAGAGAGATAGCTCTGCAATAAATGTACAAACAGCAGGCATGTGGTAGGCTCCCTTTGTACACACGACGTGCCATGTCGCCCTCCGTTTTAGTCTGTTCTGACTGAAGTTTGCTGGAAGACATTTCGTTTGCTTTCTGTTTTTTATTTCAAAATCCGCTATTTCTCATTTAAGCCCACAGAATTAATGGATTGCCGCTAGTGGCAGATGTTCCACACATTGTTTCATTAAACTGGCGTAAAACTTCACAAAAAGGAAGAAATGAATAAATAAAACAAATTCTGCTGCATGAAAAAAGTACAAAACTTAATGCAACAACTTCGTTGAATAAATTATGAGCAAGCAATTTTTTTAAATACTCGATTGTAAGCATTATCAGGGCTGGCATGTGCAGGTAGTTTTACGAGAAAGTGCCATCTCTGGGTGAAGCTCCTTTTAAGTGCAGGTCACTGCGTCACGCAGATCGGCATAAAGAAAAGGTATAAAAATCGATGGAAATGAAAGATGAACCTCTTGAGATTCTGGACTCGGCAACAAAAGTCTTTATCTCTAATCGATATTGCTCTTGCAACACAAATGCTCATGTGAAAGTAATTGGAAGGGGTTAGAAAGAAAGGAACTAGTCCTTGTAGGTTACATCTCCATGGAGACTAACAGCAGACATTTTTTTATGGGGAAGGTTTCAATCCTTTAAAGGAATGGCGACATGTTGAACTGTGCTTTATCGATTTTGCAAGACGTCAGAAATAGACAATGTTATGTCTGGTGACCGTGTCTTCTAAATGTTTATTGCTTAGTGAAGTATCCAAAATTATTCATTTATTCGTCAACATTGTCAGTCATACAGACGGAATGCATTTTTATGATTCCTAGCATAATTCGCTTTTCTCTCTCTATCGGTAATATATCTTTCATTACCTTCCTCTTCAAGAAAACACACACACACACACACACACACACACACACACACACACACACACACATTTAAACACAGGCATATATATCTATATACAAACATATTAATTGGTGCAATGCAACTTTCAAATCACTGAAGTGGCAAAACTCAACTGCGTTTAAGATATTGATCTGATACTGGATTGAAAAAATATTCTTGAAACTGCACGCTGGAAAAAAACAAGCACAAAATATATTAAATAGAAATTTCAAGCCTGGTCACTTATTGGATTGCTTGGATAGCAGACGTTGAAAGACGCCGTGAAATGAACTTATTGGAGGACGTCTAGCGCAATCATGAATAAAATCGATTCTAACAATGACTGGAACCAGACAACATTATCTTTTTAAACGGACATCTCGCACTGCAGGCGGAAATAAGTTTTGTGAAAAGTGCCGGGCCTTCCGATCAGACATCACATCATTTCGGAAATGATGGCAAGACCTGGCAGGCGTCAGTGAAGACCGTGTTTTATTCGTAGATGTTCACAGACTGAGTATTGGTCGGCGTCGGCGTTGTCAGCAGTGGCCATCTTAGTCAGTTAATTTCTTTCAAACCTACAAGACAAATGTCAAGCTACTGCAATCCAGAACACGATTTTTTAGAATAAAACAAACAGGTAGACAAACTTTACCAGCCGTTCGATACGGTGCTTCGAGTGTTGGTTGTTTTTTTTTTTTCATGTGATCGAACGAAAGGTAATTTGCAGAACATTTGTGTGGGGAAGAAAAGTAAAGAGGAATTTCACATATGATTAGTCTAATACACCACTAAAGAACCATTTGGCCTTATGTTTAAAAAAAACCTTTAGCAATCAGTTAACAATGTCCCTGAAAAAAGACGCCGAAAGCTCGGGGGACCAAGATGGCTGACGATGGTAGTGCAACCAGCGCTCTTAGACCCTACCACGCGCTTAGTCTGCATGATTTCTATGGCTTTATCGAGCTCACAGCCAAACAACTAGCATACAGGCAGTGAGGTGGAATTAATTCCGAACAAAGGTATTGTCAAAATGGGCCAATGAGCTCATTAAGGATATGGTGTTATTCTGCCGTCATGTGCTTCCTCGCCCAGATATAAGGACTTAACGGAGTGAGGATCTGAAGGAGGGAGTAAAACGTAATGGGAGGGGTAGGAGGCCACAGATTTGCATGGATTATATTGTTTAACTAAACACAGTTCAAGTGAGTGCTTCAAACAGAAAGATCGCCATAATATATCCATCAGTGATCGATGTAAGGACTGAATTCGCGTGAGATTTGAAAACCATCAGCTTTATAACTGCAGGCGTCCTTAAATACTAGAAACACTGCTACACACAAAGAAGTGCATTATGACTTCCTGAAAGCGTCGGTCTGACTTTACAACAATCGTGTAATAAAACCTATTTCTTTCCTTTACTCTCTCCGTCATGAAAATGTTCATCTTTTGCAAACCTCTATGAAAAGGGAAAAAATATTTAAATGCATCTGTGAACATTTACAGACATACATCATTCACACCAGCACAAATACGAACGCACGCGGGCGCGCGCGCACACACACACACACACACACACACACAAACCACGCACGCACAAAATCACGTACAAACAACACAAATAAACACATATATATATATGCACTCATACAAAACACACACACACACATATATATATATAGAGAGAGAGATAGACATTCGCATCATGGCACACATTACGACACACCATGTTTCCTTGATCCACTATTTGAAGGGGGAAGGTGAGATGAATGTACCTAGTTCCTTAGGCAGAACTTTTTGCCGCAGGATCAGGGTTTCATAAGAAGACGAAAGAAAGCCAAGCCCAACGCCCTTCTCAAACTATTTCTACAGATCGCAACGAATCCAAAAGGACAGGCTGGAAGCAAATGACACTCAGCTATCGATCTGCAAGACGAGGCGCTGCCACCCAAGGCGGCTAGTCAGCGTTGTTTCCAAGTAATCATTCCTTTCGGAAACTTTCATCTTCTCAAAACGCCAGGCTGCACAAGGCGGACAGACGGACAAAGAGGTTGGATAACTAGATACCTAGCAGCAACCATAAAGCTGCTTCAAAGCAAGCTGGGGCACGGCACATTCCCAACTAAGGTTCTTTGCTCAGTTGTCTGGTAGTTTGGGCGTTGATGTTTGTTTGATGGCGGGTTGTTGCTACAAGATAAGCACGTTGTTGGTTTAATGGGCAAAGGGAAAAAGTAAAAAAAAACAGAAATAACGACCAGAGTGTAAAAAATAATTCTAATAATAATATGACAAGTTAATTTCAGATGATTTCTTGGGATATATCTATGAAGGTATTATGTCACTTATAACTATGTAAAGTATAATGATATTATAGTCTCTATTATCGAGCGATATACGTATCTACACACACTGGGATAACCTAGTGGTTAGACAAACGGGGTGCAGACCAGAAGGCGTGAGCACAAGCCACTTCGATACCTGTATGACGTAGTGTACTTCCCCCAGTTGACCCTGCTAGTGGAGCGCGTGACTCCGTAGAGGATCTGGTGAAGGTAAGGCGGCGAGGGAGACGAGATGGGCACCGCCCTCACCGAAAGCTGGCCCTGAGATGAGTTAAGTCTACAATAAAGTAAATTTTGAGGGGTAAGCAAGGAACGTCCATTACGGGATATACAGAACACATACGACGGCACCAACACGTATGCTTCTCATCAGCTGCCCGCGGCCTATATTGACAATTTTAGAGTATTGTGACATTCACCCCAAGCTAATGGTAGACCACTTCTGTAGAATTCGTAGAAAGAAAATCCAATTAAGCTAAAGATTTCACGTTTCATGCCCAGTAACGAAACTATTGCAAAATATACCTCAATCCACAGGTTGGTGAGTAAAGAGCACAAGAAGTCAAACAATCCTCTTACAGTGCTTATATGTACGGCAGTCCTGTTAGTTCAATATCTCTCAAACATTCACAAATTTGTATACAGGGAGGGTCAAAAGTAAGTATTGCATACCTACTTCTGCCCCACCCTATTTAGTGTCAAAACACAATGCCTTTAAAATATCAGTTTGCTTCTAGAGCGGCATTTCAAGAACTCGTGCGGTTAGCGTTATCGAAAACATGATGACAATGATTTCATTAAGAGAATGAAATGTACTCTTTAGATCTTATATTGGTCATGGGTTTTTTTTAGCGAAAAAAAAATACTGCAGGTTTGTACAGGTTCCCCAGGCATGATATTCCATGAAAATACAGCCGTTCAATAATTCCCCTGTGCATAGCATTTTAGTGAAAATGTCTATAAAAAAGGGGGAGCATTTGATACCTCTGCCATGTCCACCAGCAAAGCCCAAGGCTTTGGACGGAGAGAAAAGAAATAATAGTTGCAAGCACACACCCACACTCGCACCTTTCCACTCACTCACACTTCCATAGCCTGGCGCACCCATGTTGACGCCAAGGACTCGCTGAATTGATATCGTTTTACAATAACGTTTTCTAAAATAAGTTAACAGAAAATGTCTCTTAACGGCACAGCGTGTAATTGAGCAGTTTTAATTATATCAGCGAATCCTCTTAAATACATGAAGTACAGTTTTAGCCTTGAAAAGACAGTGAATGCTGGTACCTTGAAAGAATAGCATCCATTTTCAAAGATTCTCGGTGGGTGATTTTGCTAATGACGGATGCATTTCAAATCAATTTCCTGTTTACAACCCATGCCGTATTTCGACAAGAAGTCTTAGAGCTACAGGCGCACACAGGATTTAAATGACAAGTGGGATAGATTTTATTATTTTTTTTATGGCAGAGTAATACTCAATGCAACATGACTATTTCTCAAAATATCCCCTTCCGTTCTCAAGATAAACACCTAGATAAACATCACTATGCACAGAAAGAGAGCCACAGCTTCAGGATAGTGCAGGGATTCTTTTACGTCAAGAAGGCCTCAGCTGAGGAGAGCTGAGAACATAATTACTCAGGCCAGATATCTGAAGAGAGAATTAACTATCTTTGTGTTCCCCGCGTTGGAGCGGCACTGCGCGAGTCAGATCGACTCCCACCAATATTACTAACTTATATTCACGGTTTGTCAGTGTGGCAGCTGTGATGTAGTCCAAGTTTTGCTTTCTGATCTGTTACAATAAGAGTGTCTACCGACAGAAAATAGTCGTTCATAGAAAATAGTGATAATTGCGCTAAATATATGGATACGGTGCATCCAAGGGAGGAAGGTGGGGTCTGTCATTTGTTTCAATTTGGCAACGCAACAAGCCGAATCTCGAACGGGAGCAAGCCTTTGTCCACTACAGTGAATAGATGTAACGACACCCACTGAAAAAGCTACAATTTTATAGTCTCGGCACTTTGTCCTAGAATGCTTCCTAATATCAGGTACGTGTGGGTTTTTGGTTGAAATAGCATTCCCATAGTAATCTCTGAAACAAATGTTGTGCATAGTGGCCTGTTCACTCATCTATTGACTCGAACAGACTGTGTTTTGAATATGTCCTCAGAGATGACTAATTTATGAACTGGTTTATCTAATGGAATAGACACTTAATGTAAAGAATATCTGCTTACAATATTCTTATAACTACACACATATTTCCTTAAGTGTAAATGTGGGTACATGAAAACAGTGAAAAGATAGAACAGCTTGCTTTATAATGTTCTCTTTTTGTGGTAAAAAATGCAAAATTTAAATAGTACACTTTTATGTTTTTCCATACTTTTAATTGATAATTCTCATTACAAACATGTTAAGAATCATGGCTGTCTGAACATGCATGTTTTGAAAATACTATTCTTCAACAGTTAATAAATATGTAACATTTGCCTATATTTGTGATGATACGATGAACTTTAGCTTGCATTATTCTATACAAATAATTGTACATCGAGTACTGTTTAAGTTTTTTATGATTAACAACCTATATATATTGCAGCATTGCTGTTTTGTGTTTACTTGCTATTTTTTTCTTGTTTCAAATGCTTTCTAAGACCCTTAGAAGTACACACGATATTGAAACTTTGTCGACACTAAATCTAAAGCGTAACAATCTTGGAAGTAAGTTTAACAACACAGTGTTGAAGAAAAATTAATCCACTGAGCATGGTTTTATAATTGTTTTGATGTCTACAAAGAAAAGTTCTGTGCTTATATCAACTTCACAAGTTCTACTCTGTCCAGCAAAGATATGAGAATGTTTACAGGACCATTGTCAGCTGAAAGTGGCTCTAAGGCGTCCAGATTCTCATCTCTCCTGTTTGTCTGTTGATTGTGCGCTTTCTACTTGAGTTTCTGCAAACATATTTGTATTCTGCTCCACCAGTGTGATTAGAGATGTCCTTTTCTATTTCTGTAAATGTTAGATAACTCTTTCTGTGTTTGGGATTCTTGTCTTGAAGAATTTGTCAAAAGCAGTGTTTATCATAACATAAAATCTTCAAAACATAGCCAGAGAAAAACAATCTTAGCGATCATCTTCTTGTTATTGTAAGAAAATATACAGAGGAAATTTTGTGATGCCTGTATGTCACCCTGAACGATAAATACAACAACAAAAGCCATAACTTTTAAAACATTATTCACCTCATCCACCATAAGTACACAATATATATATATATAAGGAACTTTTTTCACGCAATTGAACAATAAACACAAATAATGAAATTACCAAAGCAACTTCCTGTCAGCAGCCTTTCAAGCCTTATGCACCTAGGGGCATGCAGTCACAGCAAAAGTTTCTTGCAGACTTGAAAAATCGATCTTCACCTAAAAGGAAAAATGGAGTTACAAGACTGTGCCATCTTACCTGATAAAATTCCACAAAAATGCAGATTGTTGGATCAATAACAAAATGGTTATATTTGAGACAGGAGGAAAAAAAATAAAAAGCAATCACAAAATACAGAAATGCTGAAAAATGTGTGGTCATATATTATGGCTGATTTAAATGCACTTAATTTGACTATGATGAAGGCATTCTTAGGCACGTGCTATTATTCCGCCAGGCTGAGTTTCAGAATCAAGTCCACACCATGTGGTCAAAAAAGATTAAATTAAAGGGCAAAATCAATGCAAAGGATTATTTAGTAGAAACAGTTTTCTTCATCTTTACCAGGTCAAGAACCGTAAATTTTGTAATTCCGCAATCAGGGAACTGTCTTGTGAAAAACATTGCCATACAACGAAATCATTTGCAATTGTCAGCATTGAATCTGGACTCTGGATTACCAACTTTATAAGCTTCGTACCACACATAAAATTATTAATAATCACCCTTTTTCTTTCGTGAACAGAAAGGTCAGTCTATAGTTTTAACGTTTTCACAAACTGTCTGATAATATTGATATATAAAACTTAACATTTTACTGAAAGGGGGGGGGGGTTGTCCAGATTTGTGGAAATAATATTTGAGCTTATTGACCTTCTATCATTAGAAAACCTTTTTCACCTCACTATGTAACCTTAAAAATGTATATTACCTTACTCCCCCCTCTCTCTCTCACACACACACACACACACACACACACACACACACACACACACACACACACACACACATCTATTTCAGGAGTGGATGGATGAAAACTATGTTGTTGGAGAATATCAAGCTGGTTTTAGGAAAGGGTACTCAACTGTTGATCAATTGTTTACCTTGTCGGGTTTGATTCCGAAACAGTCTGCTCTAAGTCGTAAACTATATGTGGCATTTATAGACTTTGGAAAAGCTTTTGATGAAATAAATAGAAACTCATTATGGCATATTTTGTAAAAAATGGGGTTCCGTGCAATTTATTTAGATCCATCAAAGCCATGTATAATAATGTAAACGATGTGGAGCACAGTTAACTGATTATATAAATTGTACTGAGCGTGTGTAGTTCTGTATTATTTTCTCTTTTTGTCAATGAATTAGCAAGTAAAATAATTCAGAATATAAAACATGGGAGCTTCCCTATGTATAGATTACTGAGAATTGTTTATTTTATTATTTGCAGATGATGTCGTCTTGATAGCCGCAACAGTGATTGCGTTGCAAAACCAGTTAAATAATTTAAGTATAGCTGCATATACCTTGGACTTAAGTGTAAATCTAGATGAACGTAATTAATATTGTAGTTTTTGTGCAATGGTGGACTTCTAGGAGCAAGAGAATGCTGGACACACAACAGTATTGCAATGACTGTTCTAAATGTTTATAAATATCTAGGATTGTTGTTCTCTACTAAGTTTAGTTTTACAGCTGCATGTCAGGACTTGGAAAACAGAGGGGAAAAAGGGTTTACTTTTAATAATGAAAATTCTTAGATCCTATAATAACACGAGTTTAGATGTATTTTTGAAACTTTTTGATATCCAAGTTCAGCCTATGTTACAATATGGCGCAGAACTATGGGGATAATAAGGCATCTCAATCTTGCGAAGAAGTTCACCTTTTTGCCTTAAAACTTTTCTTGGGGTTAGATGGATGAGCTCCAAATAATTTAGTTTATGGCAAATTAAGCAGATACCCAATATCAATAAATTTAGTTAATAAATGTATTCGTTACTGGTTGAAACTTGTTAGAATGAACGATGATAGGCTGCCCCCTAATGTTTACAGGATGCTGTTCGATTTAGATGCAAAGGGTAAAAGAAAATGGGTATCTAATATTAAAGCACAGCTATTTTTCTTGGGTTTGGTTTTGTGTGGCTAAATCAGGGGTAAAAAATGTAAGTTTGTTTATAAACAAATTAAAGGAACGACAAGTTTTGTGCAGATTGCAGGAATGGGAAGATCACATTAAAAGTAGTGAGAAGTTTTCTTTTTTTTATTCTACATATGAGATCTCAGGAACTGTTAAAAATATTTGTAAATGAGTACTAATTGGTAACAGTTTGGGCTAAATTTAGAGTAGGTATCTAATATTGCAGTTCATTATTTTCGTTGCAGAAGACACTGCACATGACCTTCTATGTCCTTTATGTAAAGTAAATGAAGAAAAGGAAGTTCACTTTGTTCTCTGTTATAAAGCCCTACAGCATTTCAGAGTAAGATTCATACAAAGAAAATGGTATATTAATTTTAATTGAGTTTGTCACTTGCTTCAACAAATGAAAAAGTCGTTAAGAATTTGGCATTATATCTTTTCTATGCTTTCCAATTTAGAAAGTCCACAGTAGAAGATTAGTTCATGTATCCAAGTAACTTTTGTAAGCATAGTTTGCAATTTTAGCTTTCATATCTATGTATCAAAGAATGTAATATTGTTTTTATCATTGTTGTTTGCTCCCCCTTCTAAGAGGCAATAGCCCTTGAATAAACGATTCAATTTAATTCAGTTCTTTCTCTCTCTCTCACACACACACACACACACACACACACACACACACACACACACACACAAACAAACACAGAGCTCATTTTGTCATGTCAGAAACATTTCTGATCCACCCCATTCTATATAACAAAGAATCAGAGCTGAAAATAAACACCTCAGCAGGGCCTCGCTCGTTCAACCACCCACGCTGCACCTCATCTCATTTCACCAACTTCCAGTCGAGCGGCCACAAGACGAGGCAGCAAGCTGGGCACACGTCTGTCTTGGACAATACTGGCAGCTGAGTGATGGTGCTATCTGCTTGGTTTTCCTGCTGCCACCGGTGATGTCCTTAGTTACCGAGGTAGCTGTCAACGACAGTTCTTAGCCAAGAAATGCTGTCTCTCGCTTGTCGTCAAAGCTGGTATGGCATGTCATGTGTGACATCAATCGAATATGGATATTAAGCGCTCACTGCACAGTTCCTCCAATCCCCCTTATGTAATTCTGACCTCGATGATAAAATGCACTTTTAATTCGTGTGCACGTCACTGAATGTCCTGAGGCTATATTTTCACCTGTAAATATAGAAACACCACAATGTACTTAAAAACTTTTTACAATTAATCATTGTTTGCAAAATTGTGCCAGATTTATATACTACGGACTAAAATGACAGTGGGAAATAGTTAACAGCTGGTGAAATAAAATTGTGCATATGGGTACATGAGTTCCTTGCTCCTTTTTTCTTATTCCTTGTTATTCCTTGTTTCAATGTATATATGTGACTTGTTATACTGTTAATACTCTAATACTATTCATAATAGAATGACGTTGTTGTCCTGCTCCGGGAAATTTACGAATCCCAATTGTATGGGACAGTGACATAAAAATAAAGAATTCGAGTCTTGAGTTTAACAAGTCAGGTATCCTCTCTTCATCTTGAGCCAGCTGTTACACGTGTATGAAACTGGTGACTTCGGATCTGGACGGCATTCCTCGAACTACAACTTTATCCGGTTCCCAAAATGGATGCATCAACTAATTATTGAGATCATATACATAAAGTTTCAGCTATGATGATGTTAATAAAAGTTGAGGTAAAGCGCGTACGTGTTAACAACATATTATATAATCCCGCGGTATCAACTAGCCATCACCGACGTATTCTTACTCAGTTTTATTTTTCAGGACTCATTAACTTTTCTCACCAGCTTTGTGTGATCTTTTCCCACCCTTTTTCCTCCAAAAAGTTATTTGCTAGGCCAATTTTATTACCTGTCTCGATCAATGGGGTTCCATTGTGAACAAGGGCATTTAGTGCTTTGTATTTTTTTCGATATACTACACTATACCTCATTGTCTATCCATTTCTTGCCAAAGCCGAGCCATTTGTTTTTTTATCTAACACGTTTAATTCGTTCTCTCTCTCTCTCTCTCTGCCTCTTCAGAACAAGTTGTTAGTTGAATGAAACGAACTGGAAATATGAAACATTGCCAGGAAATGCGTGTTACCTGTGTGGTTTTATTACTCTTCATTTTGCATCGGTATAATATATTTGCTAGAGATTTTTCTGAAAAGCTTCGCAAATCTCGACATCAAAGAGACTGGCTCGATATTCGCTTTTTTTCTTTGTCTTCCTTCTCCTTTGCAGCGTTTTCTTGCCAAAAGTCCCCAAAACGGGATTAAACAGTCTCTAAAGCAGGAAGCTCTGTGATGTCTTGACAACGAAGAGCTGTATCGGATTTCTTCTAACAGATGCCTTACATTCCAGTGATCTTAAGAACACCGGGGACTGTGTGCGACTGTCGTCTTCGTGAAACCTTTGTTCATTCTACGTTAACGCAACTGCAGTCAGGAGGACGCGGACGTTAAGATTTATCAAAGAATAGAGAAAATGAGGTTTGCAGCAAAAGAGAAAACTGTCAAATAGAATCAAAATAAAATGACAGCGTATTTGTGTGTTTGTGCGTGCGTGCGTGCGTGTGTGTGCGTGCGGGGAGGGGGCGGAGTTGGTGTTTTACGCCGAGTCAGCAACGAAGGCAGCCAGCCCTGTAAACAGATGCCACATGCAGAGAAAGAACAGCGTGCCGGGGCCGCCCCGTTTGTGAGTGTGTTGGGGGGAGGGGATGCATAATTATCCCTGACTTCAATAAGCGTTATTTTTCCGTCTTTAAAGTTTAATATTCAAGCGATGAAGCCTCTGAAGAGAACTTTTAAGGCACTTTGTTAGCTGCAGAAAAAAGCACGTCTTGAAAACAGCTGCATCTTTCGAAAGCAATACCTTAATGTTTGCGTTTGTGATCACAAACGGCTTTCCTTTGTTTGTTGAGCCAAAACTTCTATGTACTTGCTGAACAGGCAACTTATTCTAAACTGAAGAACCAGTGCAAAAAATCTTAACGTCAACATCTGAAAACTCGGTGCCTGTTCTAAATATAGCATATATTTTCATTTATTTATGTGAATACAAATCGAATTCTATTAATAATAGCAAAATAATTTTACCGAGCAAACTACTGTTGCCACCTTCTCTTAATCGACATACAGTTTCCTGTCCTGTTATGTAAGTGATCTCATTTCTTATGCATATTTATCACAATCTGAGATAAGACAATTTTTGTTATGGCAATATGTACACGGACAAATGTTTGGGTGGAGTAGATCTTCATGGCCGAAACAAAAGGTCTTACGAAACAACCAAACAACTATCATTACCAAGTCATAGTCATAAACTCATTACTCACATCTACCCAACCCACAACACACACACACACACACGCACACACACACACACACACACACACACCCGATTTACACACATCCGCGTAGGTACAAAAGCAAATACGTACATTAATTAACATATGCACGCACATGCTAACAGGCGGCTGCATCAAGATTTAGTATTTAGCAGTCGAATCCCCTATGGAATAAAGTTGTTACTGTGTATTACGTTGTAAGAAGGGGAGGAACATAAAAGCCTCTGGAGGAGGCTACGGTGGGACAAAGCACTGCACAAGGAAGTTCCTGTTGTCTTCGATGACTTTGATGCAGCGAGTTGTGGAGCGCTGACAGAAAATGTCATCTGAAAATGCCATCACAGCCAGGTGATCTTGTTTTAGCGCGACTTTTCATTGATAGGTTCCTTAAGAAGCCAAGGAACAAGAAGGTAAGCAGATCTTCGATGAAGAACTTGTAGAACAGCTTCAAAAGTTTAGTCTTGACGCCAAATGGGCCCATTACTGCACGCATGTTGTATTTTTCGTTTATCCATATTGATAATGAATGTCTCATTAATTGTGTTTTTCCTTTTTTAATTTCATTCATTTGTTTTCTTTCTTTCTTTCTTTCTTTAACAGATACGAGAGAGAGAGAGAGAAAAAGAAAGTCCGACAAAATTGGTTGTTGCGAGCGACGAAGGCAGTAATTGATGCCTTCTCTCAAATGGTCTAGGAGTCTAGGAGAATAACATCCCACGCGTTTCTGGTACGTATACTTGCAAAGGCTCTAGACAGAAGCCAAGATGAATAGAGAGAGATTTTCTCATCTCTACTATGTTCCTTTATTGGGGTCAAGCCGAAATCCCTAAGGCTAGGACATGTGACGTCCTCCTCCTCCTCCCCGCACCCACGCCCTCAGGCAGCGTGTTTTGAAGAGCGCTGACTTAAGAATATAAGGTTATCACACACCCTCTCACAGTCACACCCACGTTCGTGCAAGGCACGCATATATAGACACATTTTAGAAAAAAAAACTCATGCGCGCGCGCGCACACACACACACACACACACACACACAGAGTGAAAAAAGGACTATAGTGTACGTAAAAAAAATGCACGAAGACAGGTTGATGAATTCGTTTAGACATTGAAGTAGACGATGGTTGTAAATGGCCCATAAAAGTAGCTTTTATGAGTTCTATTAGACAACAAAAAAAAAACTCCGCTCTTTTCATAAAATAGTAAAATATCAGTCATAATCGTTTTTAAACTGCCACCTAACTGACACATTATCGACACAGTTTCTCTCTGAACGCTTCGCATAAAGAAAAAAGGTCCGCAATTAAAGTGTATGTCCTTTCCAGTGTAGCGCGTAACCGACTTCATTCTTTTCTCCTATAATCATTTTTGAGATGCACAGATGAAAATGAATATTGTCACATAAAAGAAAAAAAGGAAACGAAAACCTTTATATACCGGAAAAAATGGTCTTTGTAAATAGATGTCTCCATGCAATGAGTTGATAGATAAATACTGCAGCTCCACAAAAGGTACGTAACAATGACAATAAAGACGACGACGAAGACGCACATTGCATTTGCGTCTTGGCGTTTGCAGAAAGAATGGTTTTAAAAGTGGGGAGGAGGTACTTAAAAGAACAGAGCGCCAGGAAAAGGTTCCATCAGCAGCAGCTCATCGATTGCCGAATGGAAACGTTTTCTCGACATTCTAAGATCCTTAATGTTCCAGAACTCAGGCTTGTCCCCGAGCACGACACGCCTAGCGAGAACTAACGAGACTACATCAGTCAACCGAAAATCGTTCGTGCAGCGCTCGCTCACACAGTCTTGTAAGTGACTCCAGCGTAGTTTTTCATTCTCGTCCCATTATTAATACTCTTCACCTTCCACCCCAAATAAATTGCTTCGCTAAAAACCCAGAACGCATTGTAAGCGATGTCCTAGGTATCTTTCGATCTTCCAAACGTGTGATTTCACAACACAGTTGTTACGTAGACCCCATACCCCGCGGAAATATGACCAGTTAAGAGGACAATTGAACTACACCACATTTTTCTCTCTGGCTTCAGCGGATGTATATTTTTGCATCATTTTATGTAGGGAAGCCGTCGACACAGATTCCAGCATGACAAGTAGCTTCATCCTATTCATTTCATTTTTATTTCATATTTATCATTTTTAATGGGTTTTTTATTTATCACATAAACGAAGACGCTTTTCTAATCCCTTTAAGTTTTCACATTTTTGATTAGCTACTTTCAGAAGCCACGCAGTTGTCGCTTCCGTTCTAGCACAGACCTCCATTCCCCACCCTACCATCACCCTAGCCAAGGCAAAATGGCCCCACTGCCTTGTGGAAAATCTTGGGAAAGATAAAGCCCTACAGAAAATTATCAGCGGGCGAAGATTTTCAACGCCGAAAGTACTGGGCAGAGCCGTGCCTTCGTGTTCGCGACCAGGCCGACCATCGGCTATGGTTTACTAGGAGAGGAAGATAAGCGCCAACAAGTGTATAAGTCCAGAGACAGGACCATCGATATTACCGATTATGCCAAATTGGTAGAAGCCCAGATCAACAACGACTGTGCACCCTATCGGTAAGCTTCAAAGTAGGGATAGAAAAAATGTGTTACTGGAACGAAAGCAGATAGGACCTCACTGCTGTTAGCAGAATGACCCAAGTAATGCACGCAATCATTAGTTATACCTTTTCAAAAAAAAGGAAGACACCAAACTGTGCCAGAACTATAGAACCATAAGCCTTTTCAGACATCCCAGCAAGCACAACCGCCGAGGAACTGCTACCAGAAGAACAGGCTGGCTTCAGATCAGGTAGCAGTGTAACTGAGCAAATCTTTATCTGTCGCATATTCAGCATCTGCGAGACCTCTATCGCATCTTCATAGACTTTAAAAAAAAGTCTTTTTAGTCTGGAACAAAGGGGCTATGGCATGTTATGCGAAAACTCAACATCAAAGAAGGTCTCGTCCAAGTCATCGAAGCGCTGTATAATAGCTGAACGAGCGCAGTACTGCTGGATAATCAAATATGATCCTTCTTTAATACTACAGCAGGTGTACGTCAAGGGCAACCCCAATCACCTGTGCTATTTAACATCTTCTTGGGGAACATCATGCGTTAAACCCCTTCCCGACCACCATTTCCATCGGTAGAAGGCCGATTTGCAGCCTACGCTTTATAGACGATATCGATCTGATAGCAGGCACGAATAGAGAACTGCGAGACATTACCAACAGACTGACATGCAATTTGAATGTATATGGAATGGCAAAGCAGAGGTCTACACAAACGGTGTACGGTTCGAAGAGGTAAACAGTTTTAAGTACAAGCTCTCCTAAAAGGCATCTCCACGAAAGATATCCGCATCAGGATCGCGACAGCAATAGCAACAATGTCTAGGCTGGACAGGGTCTTTGCGCAGCCATAAATAACATCACGTTTACTACGAAGTATAATCTGTGCAAATCCCTCTTAGTACCGATCCTGCTTATGAATATGAAACATGGACTCTGCTTGCCAGAGAGGAGAATCTTGGCATTCGAGAACAAGTGCCCAAAATAGGTGTAAGTGGCGGGCCTTGTTATCTGCTGCGTCTTTCCATGTGCTCCCCCCTACCCCCAACGACCGGTACCAGTCAAGGGATGAATGGATGACAGCCTCGGTGGATTTCTAAAGGGTACACTTGTGCAAGGTGAAAAGTGCGTCACAGACGTACATAATGGCTCTCATCGCTGTGCACACAAGTATTCTGCATGTCCAAACCCTCCGTCTTAAGGTTTCTTTACATTCCGTTTCAAATGCAAGTTAAGAATGATTCGGAAAGCACCTGTTCGAAACTGACTAGAAAACCAGCTGTTTCACGAAGTAGGTTGACGAAGTGCTTAAGAAAACAGCGAGTTGCAATCTTTATGTCCAAACATGTTACCCTCCCTCTCTTATTCCTGACTCTCTTTCTCACTAGTCTCTCTCTCTCTTGCAGGTGGCATCTGTTTATATTGCCTTAGATGCTGGCTTGGCGTAAAAACAAAAATAGCCCTTACCCCCTCTCTCTCTTAATTTGTTAACAGTTGTCATCTTCGATGTCTCTAATAACCTCAAACTATACGGCTAGCAGACAATAGGATGACCCACTATGACGTCTTCTTCTTTCAATCTTAATATTCTTTGTGTGTGTGTGTGTGTGCGCGCGCACGCGTGAGAATGAGAGAAAGTGAGCAGACGAGAAATACGGAGAGATGGTATGACAGACCTAGAGTAGGCCATGACACCGTATTGACTATAGTCGTTTCGCTATAGCAACGTCTGTCAAGCTAGCCTGTCCCCACTGGCTGGTCAGTAAGCTGCGGATTACACGACTCGTCACGGACCTGCCGGCCTGAAGGAACCGACAGCCTGATTGAAGCGCGGGAAGAAGCCAGAGAATGAGAGGATAAAAGACAATCAGGCGGACCTCCTATTGTCTCGCGAAAATGTCGAAGGTTAAACTTGACAGAAAATAGAAAGCATAACAGCGCTGGGCTCCGCTGGCAAAGACGCGAAGAGCTGGCGGCTAACGATGGTCGGCCGGGAACCGGTCTCTCGGAGTGGTCGCGGGAGTAGGCAGATCGCAAAGTCTTTAATAAGTCGAGAGCGTGTGGGTGGCGTGAAGGCTTGGAGGACTAGAACGACTGGTTTCTCCCCCGCCTGCTATGCATGCAGCCTGGCTCGTCGAGCGAGGGCAAAACCCGAGATTTTTACGATGTCAGCGAGAAAGCATCCCGCAGCTTCATAAACACCGTTCTAGCACCAAATGTGATGCGACGCCTTTGCGGTTCATTGTTAATGGCGAGTTTTAACAAATGCGGTTATTGTAGATTGTGGTGTTTCTTATTTACACCTTTATCTTTCTGCTTCTTCTTCCTTTTTTTACCTTTGTTTATTTCTTTTGCATCCTTGACCTTTTCTCAAATGTCATCCTTCTGTCTTTTTGTGACTTTGATTTGTGTCTTACAAAAACACAAAAATTGACTAATTCACCGGGGATGGACTAGCGAAGCTATGGAAACCATGGTTAGGTGCCCTTTACATTAATATGATCGCAGTAATGGGGTTGCTGTAGCTTGCTTTAAAAAAAATCCCCCTGTGGGTGCCCATTGCTCCAAATCTGCCCCGTCCTGTAATTCTTAATGTCGAGCTCGACAAACAGAGCACTCATCGGGTTTTCCTGCAGCTTTTGTCACTTGTATTCTTCCCCCCACACCCCTCCTCCGCCAACTCCCTCTACTGACTGCGTCATCAACGCACCGCCTTAGGAGACGGAACCAGAGCGAGTGACGGCAAAAATGAAAGAGCAAGAGCTGGTTTGTTGGACGATCACGGGCTGCGCGCAAAAATGGGCTACCTAGCCTTATCGTAACTTTCATCTCTTTGTGCTATTTCCTTGCCCCAACCGTGCGAATGGCCTGGACTCGTTGATTTTAGGTCTGAGAAGATGATAGCGCACACAAAGGGGCTGTCTCCATGTCCATGGCCCTCTCATCAATTTCGAGGAAGCCATAATTATGTTTCTCATGTGTGCCAGATAGGTCTGAGTTGGCATGCACTTCAATTAGGTTGCACTTCGCATGTGCATCTCTTTTGTTTTACGTCCAGAAGAATAAATCAGCCAATCAAAACGCGGCAAGAAATCCTGTGCGGATGTTTTTCTCAACCATTTAAACTGGTAGTGCTAATTAAAAGAAAAAGAGAAGCACATTTCGTAACAAAGTAATGTTGTCATTATCAGAATCATCGTCAACATGACTTTTATTCAAGAGATTAAGATTTCAAATGTGGACTACATGTTTGTTACTGTGCATCTGCGTAAACTTACCCATTTAGCATAGGAAACACTTTATATCATCCTTTTGAATGGGGCAAATAAGAGTTGTTTTTCATAAACTTATGTGTCTTTTGTAAAGCATTTTCAAACACTGGCCTTTGTGATTTGTCCTTCTTTGAAGATGATGATGATGGTGGTGGTGGTGGTAGGTAGGTAAGTACGATGATGTCGTTCAACTTGGAAATCGTTACAAAATGATTATAAAGTTGTCAAAATATCTTTTGCGTGCGTCATCTGCCTTATTTTTTTCTAATTTCCTTCCTGTCTCGGGTCCAATCGTAAACAGCGAGAAATAATAAGGATTAACATATATCATCAGGGATGCTGCCAACTGTGAGGCAAAAAGAAAAGATTTTTACTGTCCAGATAATTGTTGTACATTTTTCTTCTCTATTGTTTTTGACGTCTAACGAGCATAATGATGAAAACGAGTATGAGGCTGCACGTGGGTGGCTGGGCGGCGATCTTGCTTTCCCGATAAGACTTGGCGATGACTGTTCGTACAATTTATTTCGTCTTTACCACATTTTGAGCCACCTCAAGCACAAAACCTAAGCTCTTAGCTCCTGCATCTAACCCCTCACCCAAACCTAAAAGCTACCTGCTGTGGAGGAGTGCGTGGCAGCAAGCTTGGTTCCAAAGTGTTGCACCCGACGAGCTCTGCTGTGATCGCAAGTGCTGTGTTGTTCAGGTCCGCACTGACCTTGATCAGGTGAACAAAAGCCGCCAGTGTGACGCTTGCCTTCCGGCGCCACTGGTAGCGACATCGAAATATCCATCATCTCCGACGTCCGCATTGAACAGCGAAGGCAACCGTTTGTCGTAAATAAACGGTGCCAGCAAAACAGATTTCACAAGAGAACTCTCCCTCCCTCTCCAACCTGTTTTCCCCTTCACCTTTTTCCTGCCACCTCCTCCCTCCTACTGTCGTTTCCTGGCGCAAAAAAAAAAAATAAAATAAAATAGATAAGCGAAGAGACGCGATGGCCTAGACGCGAAATGCAAGCGCCGCTTTCATCAAAAGCTCCTTCTCATGTCATTTTCCCAACGGTTAAAAAAGAATGATAACGTCTGCTGTCGTTGCCTGCGGTGAAAATGGGGGACAAAAATCCTTGGCTAGGTGTTTTTTTGTTTTTAAGAAACCGATCTGTTATTATGCCTTTTACTAGTTAAGATGTTTTGTTTGTGATTGATGCTACCTTTACAGAAACTTTGGTCGGGGTAGGATAGGGGGATAGCGTCATATAGAAGGTAGAGTCTAAATTAGGTATTTGAGTGTACTTCTCGCTGATAGAAGTAATATTTTCTTGTCTTTGGGAGGGTTGGAGTATACGTCTTGTTTTTTGTTTATTTATTTATTTATTTTTTTTAGCTGATGTTAAAATTCAGGATGATGCAATACAAACTGATATGATTCTCTAGAAATTGAAAACATGTGTCGAAAAATGTTTTAAAAGTCATATGAATGGTTTTAGCAATGAATGCACTTACCATTCATATACTTAAAGAGTCACTAAAATAAAAAGGGAGGCAAATAGAAAAAGACAAAGAAAAAGTCTAGGAAGAAAAGACGTAATTAGCGAGGTAGTTGTATATAAAAGGAACGACTGACTGATAAATAGGTGCAGATAGACTGGCGCCAGTAGCTAACTGGAGCTAGACGTCAACATCAGCGAATGTGTCCATCCCACGGCATCGTCACTTCGTGGGCGGCAATGGGAAACGAAAGGAAATGGCTTGGACATTGAGAGGATGGTCGTTTCAGGGCAACAGTGGTATTTACACAAAGGAAATGGGAGGTAAATGAAGAGAAAAGGGAGAAGAGGACAGGTGACGCATCTTAAAATGTAAAGAAAACCTGACTATCAACGAAAGGAAACTCCTAGCTGCCTTTAGAAAGGTCAGCTTCTGTCTAATGTCTGGGGAATCCTACCTGACCTGCGAAATCATATCCAGACATTAGCCATGGAAAACGTATGATCTTTCCCGATCACTAGCAAAATATGGAAAACAGAGGTTCAAAAGTTTGATATAGAAAACCCGAAATACGAGATTCCATTAAGCACAGTCATATCTTATGAAAAATATGAAAATTATGTTTGCCATTTCCACATGAATTCAGCCCACGTCTTCTCTATTAAAAGCCTTATAGTCGTGTCTTTTTCTAAGAAGCTGAAACTGAAAGCCATACAATATTATGCAAACTTCAAATCGCCCTTTAGAGATTTTAGGATCAGGATTCTGTGTTGGTTCTACAAAAGACTGGAGTGGCAACAGGACGATAAAGGGCGACCAGCCTAGCAGCTCAAACCAGATTTATCCGCCTCCACCGTTGAAGAAATCACTGTCAGCTGTCTGTGGGCATCAGCCTAGAGTGCCTAGAGGCTGCTGCACCAACTCTGACAAAATATTGAATAAATTTCACAACCTTTGTATTTCTAAAGGTCCTTCGTAATCGTTAAAATAATTTTGAATATACATAACTGTGATAACTTATCACTGTCTTATCCAGACTTTACCAACACAGTCACCGATAAAACAACACGCCATGTACACGGTAACAAACGCACCAAAGATCTAGTGGGACAGATTTTTTTCTGATGTCAGATCAAGCCTCAGTGCAAGATACAGTTTCTCAGATCTGAATAAATACTTCCTTCCCTTCCGTTCTCGAGATACCCTATCCACACATTACCATGCACAGAAAGAGGCCAGAAAAACAGACATCAGGGCTGTACAAGAGATATTTAGGGTGGTGTTTCTTGTATTACTGCCAGTCTAGCTAGTTTATCAGCCTCTTCGTTTCCTTTTACTTCTATGGGGAGGGAACCCAAAGGAACTTAATGTCTTCATTTTCCTGGTTAATCTTATTTATGAGAGACAATATCTCGTATGTTATGCCTATTCTGTTTGAGGATTTGTTTTTAGCGCCTGGAGTGCTGACAGTGAGTCTGATTCTATGTGTTGGATGTGTTAAAAGTCCCTGACGTGTCCGGTTCAGACAACCCTAACCCCAACCCTAACCCTAACCCCATAATGTGAAGCAGTTGTTACGTGTGTACTAAATCAGCAAAGGTCACAGATGCACAAACAATTTCGTTTCATCCAAGTCGAATTTTTTTTTCTTTTCTTTCCTAACGAACATTCTCTCAGCTCCACAACATGTAAGTGCAATCCGTAGGCACGCGATCGCTAGCGATTTCCCTCTTTCTCGGTCCCCTTTCCTCGTCCCAAAAGCTTTCTCGCTGTGGGATATCTAGCTGTTCCTAATGGATTTCTGACGTGACCTCCGGATTGCAGTCCTTGCTTTTCTGCATACAAAACAACGAAAGTTATTAAATAATTACCGCGTTGTTTATCGAGACGTGCATGCACGCATACTCACGCACACATTTGTATACGTACTCCAGCACACTTGGGGCGACAACACATTATAAGCTTATGCTTTTAGTGGCATCCTTACTGTGTTTTTGTTTTATATTAATAAAGTTTTAAAACTTAAAAAACACACTTGCACAAAGCTTCAACGCGCGCGAATGCTTTCGCATGTAGCGGATAAAAATATGCAAGTTCTCCTCTCCGCCTCCATCGCACATCTAGAGTTATCATTAAAAATAAGAGCAGACAAAGTGGCACTATTAGATCTTGATACTGCAATACGGACTTCTAACAACACTAATACACCAGTATTTATAAAAGAAAAAATTAAAACACGACTAGACAGAAAGGTTCACTTTCGATGTTGCGAGCTAAAATATAGCAAAAAAAGCTTTTGTTATATTCTTTTATTTGTGGCTTAACGTAATCGAAATGTCCACATCGAGCATATGTAGAACTTCGTTTTGAAAATTAAAATAAAAGATTACCATAGATAGTATCCTAAGGGAATACCTGATTTCCTGTACACCAAAATTTTCTTTTTTTTTTGGTTTATTATTGCCGATATTATTATTAGAGATGTCCAGTAATTTTAACTGATTGAGATAAAAGTCATCGTGCTTTACGCTTGAGTTAACTTTAAAAATTACATGCAACTTGAAAGTGCTTCATTTGTTCTGAATATTGAACTTTTTCAATGATCTCTACAACGTATTATAAATATTTTCTTTTTGTCATACAATCTAGCTAAAGATTCCTAAATGACACGTCTATTTCGAAACAGAAAATCTGTTTATATATATATATATATAGAGAGAGAGCGCATTGTCGGTTTTAACAAAATTCTGTTACGGAAAGAAGTCATTGTCATTTTTTGTGACATTTTTCCAACTTCTCTCTGTGTGAGAGTGCGTGCGCGCGCGCCAGATTACCGGATTGCGTTTGCGAGGTACCGTGCCCAAATGGAGACGTACCTAAGGACGTACTTTGGTTGTATTTGTTCGCACTGAGTGGCTTTTAGACTCGGGGGGGGGGAGGGATCTTTCCTCCTAATTCGAATGTGGACTCCCTGTCAACGCAGACCTTCCTGTGTTGGAGCCTTCCACAGGAGGCGGCATTTTTCCACCAGCTTTTCGTCTCCCGCTGGTTTTCACTGTGCATCCCATGGCGGACGTCACGTCTTGCACCATATTGTCCTCGTGGTCCTGGTTTGTCATTCCCTGCCGACTACGACTGCAGTAAATGCGTTGCTGGGTGGCGTACGTCAGCATTCAGATTCCCTGCCTGTAGCACGACACGTCTCCTCAGACATTGATAGCGTCGCCCGTGTGACATAGGGGAAAAATTCCACGTGCGGCGGACTGCTAACTGTGCACAGCAGACTCCAATCAATATGGAGCTTGACGTGGGAAGCTTGTGCGTGGCCAACCACTCCTGAGCATCGGACAAAGAAAGAGACATTCTTTCTTGCACTTACAGGCAGGGCCTGCCATGCTGGTCTTTCAAAAGACATCCCTTTAACCTTTATTCCCAGTAGCTTTTGTTTTGTGCTATACTGATATCGTAGAATATCATTCGTTATTCCTTATTGATTGCACTCACGCAGATACGCACGTACATAAATCTATGCATAAACAACAACAACCACAGAGAGAGAAAAAAAAATCGCCGGGAAAAATGTCATCGAAATAAATTAATCATCTGGATCTGTTTTCATCGTTACTGAACCTCCACCGCAACCACCACCACCACCACCACCATCATCATCATCTTCTTCTTTTGGTCAGGTCTCTTAGAGGTTAGGAAATGAAGTCCAATTATCCATCTACTGCTTCTGAAGTAGCACAGGCTTGTCCAGGGCTGCTATTGACTTTCATTTCTGCCATCCATTTCTTTTGTCCCCTGACGTCATCGTTTCCTCTCACAGTTCCCCACTGAGCACTTGTTTTTTATGCTGTTGTGCCGCGTACCAGCTATGTTGATTGTACGGCCCCTTCAAGAGGTTCTTAACGGCACGTCTTCGTCCTTGTTCCCAGCCCACACTCCCGTGTCTCGTTCTCCGCATAGCAAAAGCAAAGTTGCTCTCCCATTCACTTGGTGTTTATTTATATAAAACTGAAAACTCGTGGTCTGTCAGCAAATCCATAATGTCTTCCTGAATATGGAGGCTAAAGATGACTTGTAGACACTCAACTCCACGTGAACATCGTTAATGTTTTCTTTCCATTTACTGTTGGCTACGGTTGTTGCGGCCATTACGATATGTGCACAGAAGGAAAATAGTCAGGTAATAACTAATGATGGTGGCGGATGATGAGAGCAATTGTTGAAAGCGATGGAGTATTAAAATACGGAAAGAGAGAGAAAATGGGAGAGTGAGATGTGATTATGATGATAGAAAACATGAAACTGAAATGATAAAACATTAATGGTGCTGATTGAGAGTGGGAAATAGACATAAGACGAGAACGAGGCTGAGCTTAACCGGCTTGACAGCTCTCGTGTTCCACATTTATTTCTTGTTATACTTGGTTGTAAGTAACTGCAGTTGATATCCAGTTTGTGCCAGTATTTTCGTCACTGACTAAGCTTTAGTTTCTGCTGTGTTTTGTGGTCGACCGTAGGAATCACGCAGACTTTTGTTCTTCACCAATTTTTCGGAGCGGTGCCATGTCAGCCATTACTGTTCAGCTTCAGCGTTCTGTATGTACGGAAACCACGCGAACCTCTTCTTCCAATATTTTGCTAGAGTGCAGTTATTTTAATTATGACTGACATTGTTGTACAGGACAATTATTCTGGTTTCACTGTGTCTTTTTTTCCAACTCCGTCGTTCATGTTCCCAGATCTATTGCTTGATCTACAGCTACTTCTCTTCTGATGACAAATAAATAATCTACTCGGAGATACAACGGAGACAACATTCCAAACACTAATCTACAGATTACAGGGCATGACCCACAAACACATCAATAAACACACAATCTAGGGAGGACTCTATTGAACAGACCAGAAATGGCGCCCGTATCAGCAGATTCTCCAAATGCACAAGCGACAGAAAGCAAGCGAGAAAGAAGGAAAATGTTCATCAAAGACTTGGTGTTTATCCTCTTTCTCGTCTTAGGTGTAATCTTTGGTATTGGACTTGGTTTGCGACTAAAATACCTCGCAGGACCTTGGACTCCCAATGACAAGCGCAATATCTTCTATCTAAGGAGACCCAGGTGACATTAACACCATTCCACGCAGTGGCGCCTCTAAGAACACCAAATCGCTGGACGCTCTGCTGAACTTGATCAGAAACTGATTTCCGGATAATTTAATGACGATGTGTTTTCAACGGGAGACAACAGACGTTGATTTGATTAAAGCCGCTACCAGAAACGTGTCCAATGGAACTGCAATGGTGGAAGTGAACAGACTGACTACCCCCAACATGCTGTTGATTGCCTCCTGTGGTTCAATCCAGAAATTCTTGAACAGAATCTGGCTTTTATGGTGATTGTAAAACTAACCTGATGATCGTACTACAAGAATTCGGCTATGTTTCAATGATTCTAAAACTAACCCATGCAACTGTAAGCACATCCATGTCATTGGTGGGTGGCCTCATAAGAAAATAATAGCGATGTGTTCAATGTGTAAGTTATCATGATCAGCCCGAAAAATAGGAAAGCACTTGTCCTCGTACGTCCTCGATTCCAGAATTGACGACTGTTGGCCGCTAGCATTTATCATGTATGTGTGGTGTTCTTTGTGTAAAGCACTTTGAGTTCATCTTAATGGTGGAGAAAAGTGCTATAGAAATCATCATCATAAGCAATTATAGGCAGCAAGAGAGAGAATACAAATCCTTGATATGGGATTGTTCTGTTAATGTAATTCTTATCAGATTCTCAATGCTCCTATGTGGTGACTACAGACATTATATGGGAATAGTGTTGAACTGCTGTTAGAAATGAGTTAGGAATAGAGAAAGAGAGAGAAAAATGAGTGAGAGTTTGATAGAAGATGTCACAATTGACTATGATGGCAGAAGGGATGAAACTGATATGAATATCAATGATGCTGGTTGAGTAGATCAGGAGAGAGATACAAGCAAGGGTATAGTGAAAAAGAGAGGGAGATATTACAAATACCTGAGATGTGATTGTCGTGTTAATATAATTGTTGTTGTATTCTCAATCCTATATTGTGAAAAAAGAGCAAAGAATCTTGATCCTAGTAACGTGGGTAAAAGCTCACAGTACCCTGCGATGCTTCTCAAACCATGTTTATGCAAGATCTGTATATTGCAAATGTAAAAGAGGATCTGTGCCCATGACCTTTAACAAAAGTATAGGACTTGAAGTTGGACTTTCATAGGTGTAAATATTTTAGAAATAAAACTCCTCGTTGTTGCTGGCATTTCCAATCATCATTCTCCAGCTGGCGATCTGACGAGCAGCGCTGCTAACATCATTATTTGCTACTAGCTCTGCTCTTGAATGTATTTCTCCTTAACACAGTCTTCTAAGGAGGAGCTAGTGATTGTACTTTGGGATTAGCCAGGATTATGTTTTTTGAGGCGTGTAACAAGCAACTGTCTTCATTATATGGAACTTAGCTTTCAAGGGCTTCTATTTTGGAGCATTGTTACGAAAGCTGTTTTCCGTGCTTCAGAAGATGAGAAAGTTGTACTCTTTCTACACCTTTAAGGACAAAACTTACACTTTTGATTACAGATTTCGTGAAATCTATTATGATATTGCCGCACATGTGGCTTCAATGGCATCTCCAAACATACGTAAGCGTCCTTCCTGTCATCACTTAGCAACTGTCAGAAAATAGTTCCTTACAGTGCTCTCTCTCTCGTATTTTTACTCTCACTCACTCGTATGTTCTTTATGATTTTTGTTGTTATTTTTCTCCAAAACTGTCCTTCCTCTTTCACTCTCTCCCTCTCGCTCGTTCTTCGTCCCTCTTTTCTGGACTTTTTTTAACACCTCTGGGATTTTCGATCACTCTCTCACTCTTGGACGCACAAGTCCAGATTTTTTTTAGTCCTATATGCGTTTTTTCATTTTTTTAAACTCTTTCCTAAAGAGCCAGAATTTCCAAAATAATTTTACGATTTTTTTTTTCGTGTCCGTTGAAGTAATGCAAGGCTCAAATTGTGCAAGTTCCAGCAGTTGCCACTTGAGCCTGTTGCAGCCTGCAGTTGATGGAGGTCATTGCGTGTGTGTCATTTCTCAGAGAATGTTTTGGGTCAGCGAGGGCAAGGTTAACTTGGAGTCTAATGTCAGTATTTCAATATCTTGGATTTTTCTTCTTTCTTTCTCTCTTTTTTGTTGCACTTTGATGTCTTAATTAAGTCTATTCGGTTAAGCACCAGACTAAAGAAAACATGTCGACTATCTGGTTTTATCTTGTGTGACTAGTCTAAACATGTTCAAACCCTAACACATTTAGCAGTCAAGTGGAGATTCTTTATATTTTAGTCGTCATTCACTTGAGAGAAGTCGATTCTCGAGTTCGCAAGCGTCTACCGAAGGATTGATACAATTCTGGGGTATGATTGCCATGTTACAGGATTCTCTGAGACTAGCTTTAATTTTTTTTTATTTCTTTATGTGCCGACAATAATTTTTTTAAAAAAATGACAGAGCTATCCGCGCCAAATCAGATGGCCTGGAATATATCTTTAAGAAAAATGCATAGCATGTTTAAACACACACCCCTCAAAAATAAAGTCATGAGTTAATCTGTGCATTTATAAAGAGACATAAATCATATGTTAGAGGACTGCTTTTTCCAGGAATGAGAGTGTGGAGAATAGACTAGTTTTGAAATGCTATGGGAGTTATTTTAGTCAAGTTTTGAAACGTGTGGATGAAACATTTCTGAAAACTTTGTGATCAGGGCAGTTAACTTATATCTTAAAGTAAACAAAAAACTGAGTATTTAAGACAATTGAGTGCATCTTTGGGAGAATCTCTATATGTTAAAACCTTTCATTTGCGTACAATTTATAGGTAGGGCAGACAGACAACTGCTTCTTTGCTGCACAGAGTAGGAGGTGATGAGATGTTGACGAAGATTTTGTATACGTTATCATGGATGGCTTGCTTTGCTTTGGATGTACTGTTAAACAATTTTATTACCTTATACGTATATGCTGTTTTGAATAAATGTATAATGTTAAATATTGTATTATTTTATGTGTATGTGTGCCTTAGAGAATTAAAAATTAAAAAATCGTGAAGTAAATTTGTATTTTCAAGAGATAAAATTTAATATTGCCTTTGAATTTCTGTTTTTACTCGGGTTCTTGGGAAGTTACAATTTTCAAAATCGATATTCCACGTGAGAAAGGCAGCGCAAAAAGTAATCGCGTCACTTCTAACCTGTCAAGGTTGGTGTCCCTCACACTTCCAGAAACAAAATGTTGCAAGCGTCCAGCTACTGCGCGCGCCGCGTGGATTCAAAGCGCGTAGCAACAGTGAAGCAAGAATGACACAGATTCTTTCACTGGTGCTGACATTCCATGAGACCGAAAGGGACAGCTGGGGAACAGAACACGCACACGGACACACACGCGCACACACAGCCTGACTCTGCCTCTACCTTGTGTCCTCACCTCAGCTGCTTGCTGCTGCTGGTGGCGAGTGGCAGAGGTTACAGATTACAACCGCGGCAACAACAACAAAAACAACGACAACAACTGCAGCAACCCGTGATCAGCAGCAACACCAGCAGCAGGAGGCTGTCGAGGCTTTGGCAAAAGGTAAGCTGTCGTTTCACACGCAACCATATGGCACCGCGTCTCTTGACAGCCCGATCGCAGTGAGCTTTGTCTGTCCGCCGGCGATGACGGTTGCGTTTGACGGGCGATTAGCCGCAGGAAATTGCGTGCGCTGCATGTTTCGTGGATGGTAATGTTTCGAAATTAAAGTAAGGATAAGCGACAGGCATGAAAAACAAAACAAACAAAAAGCAAATAAAACAAACGATGAATTATTCTCCTCTCAAAAGCTTTTGCAAAGTTTTCCTATCGCGAGCATGCGCTATTTACTTCAAAAATTGAATACTTGAAAATTCGTTGTGCTTACATACTTGCTCGCGTTGTGTGTGTGTGTGATTTTTTTTCCTCGTGCACAAGAATCTATACTTAGGTTCAAGAGTAACAGTGACAGGCAAACGTAATGAAATCTGTTATTCCTCAAACACTATCACATGGTTTACGTTTTTAGCTGTTGTGATTCCGTTGTAGGCTGTAGAATGTTTGTTTTTTTAATCGTTACTGTAGTAGTTATCAGGATTATATACAATTTTTCGCTGGTCTTTGTTGAGGGACTGTAGTAAGCATTGAATCAAAACCTACAACGTTTATGAAGACTTACTTTTTTGTTAGCTCTGTAAACGATTTAGTCGCGTGGTAATTTTTATTATCCCTATCCACCTCACCACTTAAATGATGACAAATTACTGATTCGTAAAATACACTAGGATTAATTACTACTCTGACAAATTTAAAAAAGAAAGAGATAGCTATCTAGCATGTGCATGATTATAATTACAAGATATAAGTACTACAGCTATTGATCTACGATATGTAATAATACCTGCAACCAGATGTTTATTTTTATCTATACACCTTACATGCGTGTCATGTGTGCATTTTTAAGCGATGAAAGGTTGCATATACTATTTATAGTATGGGCATTTATCGTGCTGATACTGTGATCATTTCTTCCTGAGACTGCTGGAATATGTAATGTCATCAGGTTAACAGCGGCAAGTTTTAATATGCCCTGCTTCTGCAGGGATGCTGTGCACTGCAGTTTCTGTATAAGCCGCCCTTGGTTTTGAAAGCTGTAACCAGTCAACGCGAAGTGTAGTCAAGAGGAGTAGATCAAAGAAAGAGAGGAGGCGAGGCGTCCTTTGACGTGAAGGATGAAGTGAAAACTCGGGTGTGTCAGCTGCTATTCGACTTGATCGCTCCCAAGGTCTCTATCTTTTTCTCTCATCGACAGAGCTGAAGGGGTGGGGGTGACTTTCAAATCATGACATACAGTCGTGCATTGGGCTAATAATTTCTTTCCATAACGTAGCGCGTATCTTGAAAAACTCGTATCTCGAAACTAATTTCTCCATTTAAAATAATGAACATCCGTTCCACACCCCACAAACATCAATATAAAAATCAGTTATCATGGTATTTTATGCAGAATTAAAGTAATTAAGGGAGACGGCGAGGAGATGGGGAGGAAAATCCCCCTCTGATTCAGGAGGGCTCTCTCTTCATGGGAATTTTACCCCACTGAAACCAGACTGTGGTTCAGGATCACTTGACTTTTTTTCAGGTAGCTTTACCAAGAACTTATCTAAGGACACTTGCGTCTGTCTTCGTTCTAGGATGCCCCTAAAATGAGACATTGCATTGTCATTAAGTCGACGTACTGCTCAGACACTGCTTTATTAGGATGACGTTTTTCAACATAATTTTGCACCTTTTCCCACATTATCACTTCTTTAATCTCACTGGAAGAGAGGGTGTCCTTCCATATCTCCTCGTCCACTGACGAAAGGTCTTCTGACACCTTTTGCTGTTGCTCTGTATGAAGTTCCAGAAGTATGTCGGTGGTAAGTTCTTCGTTGTGATACTGCACTAGCTCCTCCACATCAGTATTATCTACTTTCAGACCCAAAGCTTGCTCCAGAGAGACAATTTCATCGAATATCACTGTCAGATCCACAGGCCCAGGGCAGAAACATTCAAAGTATCAATCAACAACACTCTTGGGCAACTGTTTTCGTCATGCAGAACTCTGGATTCTCACTGTGACTCCTTCCAAGGCCTTATCAATACGATTTAAGCAATTTAAGATATTGAAGTGATCCTTCCAGAATTCTCTCAGATTTTTTATGGCGAACGGCCGTACAGCTTAGCGAGATCAGCCACACGTGGACCTCGCTCATGTTTTTCTGGGATCTCCTCCTTCAATTCCATGTAAATTGGGTCCTTCTTCCTCTTAGCAGCACTATCCTTAGCAACCATTTTCTTGGGCGACATCGTGGCTTAGAGAATTTCTTCACGTAAACCACACAAAAACACTATAAAGCGCTAATGAACGCAGATCGAGATGCTTCCACTACGAGTAAACAACGCACACTGACAGCAGGATGTAGCGGACGGAAGCACGTGGCGTAACCACAGCGTCGCTCGTAACCCGAACGAATGCTCGAATACCGAGGTGAATTTTCCGAGAATTTTTTGCTCGTAACCTGAATTGCTCGTGTGGCGAGACCCTCGTGTCCTGAGGCACAACTGTACTCAAATTTGCTGCGTATTTGTTTTTCTTATTTGCAACCAGCGGTAACATCTTAAAACGAGAAAAATAAGCATGCTCTCAAGAAACACACACCATTCCCGTAGACGAAATGAACACTTCTGGCGAATTCGGCGAGAATCGGACAAATAGTGTGGATCTGCACGTGTTTTGATACACATCGAAACATCTGCTTACCTACACACACGTGTTTGATATACATGCAAACATCTACCCACCCACACACATATTGCTATGCTCATCTTCCTTTATAAGATGGGTATGGCGAAATTATTTGTAGGCTAAATAAGTTTACCTGACATTTATGCTGACCCTTGATTATTCTTATGACAACCATTGATATTGTCCATTGACATTCATCCTAGTACCTGTTACACCTACAGGCAGGTTAGATTTTTTTTCTAATTCAGTGCCCATTTTTTTCTTATATGTTCTGATCGAAAAGACGATCTATGATACATTTCACTGTAGTCTTACTATGTCGTCTTATGTTAGGAAATCAATAACAGTTCTGGTCTGTATGGTACTCTTAGCGTCATTTTGCAATACGGAGCACGACAGAAAATGTTGTACACCTTATTAGCTGTCTTCAGATGTCTAGGTACTCTTCCAGAAAACTTCAGCATTCACTGACGCGTCTTTTTGTTCTTTGGTTGCTAGACTGGCTTTTTCCCACCATTAGCCGATTTCATTCTGTATTTGTCAGGCGATCAGTGTGTTAAAGTTTCTCGGTCATTCCGTTTGATTTATTTTATTTCTGGTTGCCTAGCTGATTACCGAATGCCCTTTACAGATTTTTATATTTCTCTCTTTTCTTCAAAGCGTCTGAATGTCAGAAGCCTTGGCAAACCGCAGACTGGCGAGACAACAAAAAGCCAGAACCCCAGAGACAGGCTTACCACAAACACGAGTCTGATAGTCATGACGATGCTCTCTCAGCCCTGTTAAGAGAAAAATTCCACACAATAGCGCACCCCGGTGTGATCCTTCTAGGGACTGTGACGCTGGTGTAACGCCCTCAAGGTAATGCTGTTGACTACTTATAGTCATTTTTTCTTCACTTGTTAGCCGTTTGTGAAGGACTTGCGATCCCTTCATAAAACTTACTAATCTATACGCACAGATGTGCAGGAAAATGCGCGCTTGCGTGTATACACACACATATATATATATATATATGCACACACACACACACACACACACACACACACACACGCACACACACTGTGCTTTCGAGAAACCGGTTTCCTCTCTCAACAAGTTTTTACCAGAGTGTGTGGCACTTCAAAATCTGCGTCAGCCCGCATAAGCACAGCAATTAAGTGCTGTACCCTTTACAACCAAGATCTGCCTTCGGGTCTCTGCCAGACTGATCCACGTAAACTGCAAAGGGACGCACTTTCAGAATATTAAGTACAACGATACGTTTTCCGCAAGAAAACATAAAATACAGGAACCAGGCGACACAGGAGATACGCTGTGAGCCAGCAGATCCGTTGACAAACCCTTGGGCAACGAAGCAGTTGCCGTGCTGACATTTTCTCACTCGCACACACTGAAGGATGTCAATGCCAGCGCAGCGCCAAGGTTCTCTATGACCATCAGCGACTTTGAAAATTGCCGTCTGCTTTCCCAGAGCCTAATTAACTTAATGCATTTTCATATACGGGCGCGCTTTCCGAGAAGCGTACTTAAGCAACAGAAAGTTTAGTTGAAGACACCACGACAGAAATATCACTTCGGTCGATATTTTGTTAAAACACTATTTTCTGTCCTCAGGTTTTGTTGCATTTCGCGTCACGTGAACGAGGGAACGCAGCGTCTGTGGCCCATTCAGCACACAACGTCCAGAACACATGTCGCCTTGACCTCCGTCTGCAACGTGCACGCTCGCAAAATCTTGCGAGAAACATTGCCGCATGAGATGAAGATTTGCAAGACAGAGAACAGCGATCCACAGGCCACCGCGGTCTTGGACTGCATTCAAGGAAGTAAGTGAAAGACTTGGGGAAGTGTCGTATGATCTCTTCTTTACCTGGGATCTCTTTTTCTTTCTTCTTCCTCTGTCTCTCGCCTAGCGAGACAGCTGATAAAAAAAATGTTGATAAAAACATGCAAAAGAGTTACCTTTGTACCGTCAAAGTCTATTCTTGTCTCTTTCTTTTTCGCACTCCCTCCTCACTGTTTGCCAATCCTGTTTTCCCGCGTTGCTCTTGGGACAAATGAGATATTTCGGCTTTCATCGTAATCATCTGCAGAAGTAATCTGTCAACTGCAGGCCAGAACCAATCCCCCACCCCTGCCCAAAAAAGTGTTCAAAACCACGCGTGCTCCACTGAGAGCTTTCAAAGGATATCAAAGATCCAGTAGCAAATGAGACATCGTCAAACGGTTAAACCGCCACACGTAGAAGGTCCGAACAACGATGATACTCTGATGTTCTACTGAAATAAAGTAATAGCGTGCAAACACTTTCTGTACGAATCCACGATGGTAAACCGATATGCTCGAAGAGGAGGGGGTGAAGTGTAGTAACGAGTTATCAGCTTCTTAAAAGAGCGAGCAAATAAAGGCACCACTAAAATGGACAGAATCACGTGGTACCTGGCCAAAGCACCAGAGCAGCTTCGTTCCCCGCCAGCAAATGTCACCTTAAGACACACCAGACTCCCCAGTGGGACATCATTCAAGGAAGTCAGCATGCCTTGCGGTGTTAGAGACATCTAAGATGGCGCACTAGATGTATATTCTAAGAAGCCTGAGGATTTTTGTAGGCAAACATTACCGCGATATGAAACAGACATGAGGATTTCTACAGGCAAATATTACAGCGATCTGCGGTTAGCGAGGAAGTACGGATTGCTACAGGCAATGGACATCAAAGTATCCAGGAGTTTGTAAAGACGGCTGCCAAAAAGAGGAGAAAGGCATGGCAAGTCTTTGAGAGAGAAGAAAACACATTGAAACCCTTTCTAAGAAACCAAATTGTTAGCTTTTTGCGCATTTTCTCCTGTTGTCTAGCCAGAGTCGGCTACCTATAACAATCATACCTACAGATATTTAAAAAACGCATAAACTTACGATATATCAGCCACACATTTACCGTTAACGAGAATTGCACGTGCAGTGGAAAGTGCTGGCTCTGAATTTCACCCATTGTCCAGTCTTGTAGTAGCAAAGATGAACTTTGCTCTACTACCGTCTTCTACGTATGTTGAAAGAAAATGAAAATCTAATCAATTATAAAAGCAATCAGGGCGGGCATCAGCTACAGTAGCTCTGATAGAGCTCTCGACACAAACAACACAACAAACAAAAGTTGAAAGAATTTAGTAAAAACCTAATCAGATTTTGATTCTATATCCTATTTCAAATACTCACGAAATATAAACGAAAACCAGGAAATTTTTTTAATCCTTTGCGAAAGGCATGTGACCATTACACTTGCGAGCAAGATATTAGCAGCCTGCAGCCTGCGAGGCAGCAACACTTGCGGTTGAGCATCCTGCGGCTATTAAAAAAATGCCTCTTCTGTAGCTTAGGTCTGCTTGCAGCGTTCGCAGCCATGTGTAGGCATTCTACTTTCTTACGGTAGTCTGCTAGGCTGTGAACAGGTGGAAGGAAGATTCCTCGTGAGACTATGGATCCATAATGGGTTCCACAGTATTTTTGCCCGATCTCATGCGAAATAGTACTCAGCAAAAAACGAATCTTCTCCGAATCTTTGCAGGAAGAGACACAATGAGGGGAAAAAACCCTATTAAAAAACTTCTGATTCTCCCTCACCCGTAATTGCAAGACCAGACATGAAAAACGATCGATTTTTAACCCTCCCTAATGAGACAGCCCTGAGGATAAAAATTCAGTCATAGTCAAGCTCTCTCTCTACCCGCTCCCTCACTTTCCTTCCCCTCTTCATCCTGTGTTATCACTATCTGCAGTTTATAATCTGTTTATGACAAGAAATACGATCGTTTATTCTTCTTTTTGTCTCTAATGATCTCCGATGGTTGGGAATTTTTATTTGTTTCGAGGTTTTATTTGAGGGGGTAAGATGGTGGGGGTTTTACTTTTAGCGTTTGGAGTTTCTTTGTTTTAATTTATAGGTAGGTGCTGACGACAACATCCTCCCTTAATATTTCCGTTTCACATTTTTCTAATATTTCCATGTCTTTTTTCATTTTACTTCATTTTTATTATAAGGAGAGGATGGTTACAAGGACAGAATCTACCTCTGTAATTGTTACCTCACTGATAAATATTTAGCAAGTGATCATCAATCTAGTACATAAAGCATTAACAAGACACACGGAGAATAACACATTTTTTTCTTTTTAAATATCTCAGTCTTCTTATGTTCTCGTTTGCATTTGTCTACATATGCTAAAATAATGAAGTAGCATTAATCAGTTGAGAGATTAAATGACAAGTATGTGACTCTGGCAGTCTCGAAATCAGCAACTCCGGTTTGTTCTTTACGACTCTTTTAACGACCAGGACTGTTGTCATTCAAATCTGGAAGCAACGTCAATCTGAATGTCAACAAAATCATAAAGATCTATTACGAGACTATTTCCACTTATTCCCATCGATTTCCCCCATCATCAAAATACTGGCGTCTCCGACACTGAGTCAATTTAACTCAAATGAGATTGTTCATTTTTGGTAAAGGATAAAACTGGAAAGGGACATTTCTCCTCCTCGTGAATATAACCAGAAAGCGAAATTGCTCTTTCTGCCTAAGAATATAACCTAAAGGTAATATTCTGATGAAAGATATAACTAAAATGTGCCATTTCTCTTTTTTTCTGAAGAACATAACTTTAAAATGTCATTTCTCTTCCTGCTTTAGTCTACTTTGCAGCAAGGGAGAAAACAAAGTCGTATTTATGTCTGTTAAAATAAATGACTGAGGCATAGCCTCCATTTTATGTCCAATTTACATTTTTTTTCGATAATACAGGGAAGACGGGAGAATACACAATATGGACTGCTACAAAATCTAATCCATAACATTTTGTTTCATTTTACTTTTATTTAATGTTTGACCTGGCTCAGAAAATAAATTTGTGTCAGTGTAGATACTTTAATCTGCTTTTTTAAAATTCTTTTTTAAACTTTTCTGCTTTATTTAAAATAAAAAGTATAGCATAACCCTACCTTTACAAATCATGAAATTAAAAAAGCTTTGGAAAATCCCTCTTTTTAAAAGTTCAGCTCGAACATCCGCAGTATGGCCTAATTCACCGCACGTTCGGGCAGCATTCCGGACCAGCTATGAGGTGTTTAGGTGACCAATCATTTCCAGGTTCAGTATTTTGTCACTTTCATGCAAGCAATGTCTATGAGAATTTAATATTTTTTTCTAAATTAATAGGCTAAGCTCAGTTGAAAATACTTTTTCCTAAAAGAAGAGTAACCTTTATCCGTTTTCGGAAGCTTACAGCCATAACCGCGCAGAGTGAAAAGACCAGCTATGTGATGTCCTCTTGGAAAGCGATTAGGTAAGCTTACTTCGTCTAGACGAAGAGCTGAAAAAATTAATTGTAACTATGTTCAAGTATGATGTTACAAAATTAACTTCTTTCTGCCCACAGGTGAGAATTTTGATGTTTGGAGGTTCGTATCTCGCAAATTAAAGGTCGGGATTAATCGCTTAGGTTCGGCGGTATTTGCTATAGCTTTTAATGAAATAAATCTACAATTTGAAAACAAGTTGTCCATCTGTTCCTTAAAATGCATTTTTTAAATTAAAGAAATATATGTTTGTTTGTGCTCTAATATTATCACTGGGGCAGCTTCTTTCATGTCTGGTCTCACTCTGCTCGTTATCTCTCTCCCTCCAGCATAATCAAATTATTAACATTATTTTTATTACTGGATGATGCAATATGTCTCTCTTGGACTGATTTGGCAACTAACCCTTTTAAGATAGTTATGTGTTATCGATGAGGTATGTTAGTGACAAGAAAGAACTTAAATAGAGAGACTCTGCTCCCTCCTAAAATTCCTGGGACACTGACGGTGCAGACGCACGGGCAGAGTATTTGTTCACTGCCACTAAGAGCGTGGCCCTGTTGCCGTCCTTAAATGTCCTGGAGACATCCGCTGGCGTCACTGACTGGTGCGTGACCCTGGATTCATTCCCTGCTGCATGCAACTATTCGGTGGACAGATGTGGCCTTTGAGCACTACCACGATGACAGCGTTCGTTATACAACCACCCTGCTTATCTGTACCAGTTATTCACTAATTCACACGCGATTTGACTAAAAGAAGACAACCTCAAGATTCATGGAGGGCCGGGAGAAAACAACTGCAAACATTAACCGCTAGTTGATGAATGAGCAGTACACCAGCATCTGCTGTCCTCACGCAGGTTCTCTTCCCGAAACGAAAAATCATTACTTTTCTAGATGATGCGCAAGGCACTCCTATTGAAGATTATAAATTTTCTCACCGTGATTGATGCTCCCCTCGAGCTACTGCCTTTCGGACCAAGGAAAGGGCTGTCTCGTGACAGATGGAAGACACTTTGCTAGATGCGAAAGGAAAGACCTTAACTCTCCTTTGTTGCCTAGCAGCAAGCATCTTTTTAAGCCGGCTGCTCGAATCTCGCAGATTCTGTACATAAGAAACTGGTATTTCATGTGGCGAGCAGATTAAAGCGAGGTCAACCTAGAACAATAGGAGTGTTGTAGCTACATATTAGAAGTGTATTCAGTGCAAAACTCCTCCTTTTTTAGGTCAGCTGAAAATAAACTTTTTTTCTTGGAAGAGCTTTAGGTCTGAAATGTCCATTTGAGGTTTCATTTTGATATTATGAGAAAATATAATACAATACTTCTACTACATGTGCGCAGTAATTCTAACGTTTACTAATGTGTCGTAGAGTGTTAAAGGGTTTTAGCTACCCCAATACTCGCGAAGAAGCAATCTAAGTCCTGCACTTAGCCGCACGTTCATATACATATGTTAAAATGTGAGAGACCTGGAATGTGTGTTACAAGTGAGGATGAATCGATCACTGATCATCAGCTCAGCTTTGCAGTCCAACGAATGGGCTGCTGAAAAATAAACGAAAACATTGCCATTCTCGTACAGGCTCTGTCGAACAGTCAATGAGGATTGTGTGTGTGTGAAAGAGGAGAGAGAGAAAGGAAGAGCCCGAAATGTGTCACGAAATGGGCGAATGGAAGACTAGAAAGGACGAGAATAAACATTATCAGTTCAGTTAGCCGAAGCCTGATCGATGGCACTTGGAATGCGAGGCATGGGGAGCGGATCAACTGACATTTGCCAGCTTATGACTTCAGCATGGTCATTCAAGAACGCGACATTCTAAATGCATCATTGTACCCCTTGTTGTATGCGGGAGATGGATTGCACGCATCCTGGTAGATGTGGCTTCGTGTGTGCGCGTGTAAGTGTGTGTGTATGCGCGCGCGTGGATAATGATGATAACATTTATTTGACAAAAAATAATTTCCCAAATTAATTAATAATTTAATTAAAGCGCATGATAAAAGTAATTGCTTTGAGAGCTAACATTCAAAATAATCACTGAAAACTGAACAATAATAGTAGTACAAGAAGGTTTAAACAAACAAATACGCTCAAGGCTAAAATAGTAAGTAACATCAGGAAAATAAATAGATATCAATCTACAGACAGCCAAAGAAAGACTACTGTCAGATATTAGAGCAGTAAATAGAAAAAGAATAAAGCCATGTTTGTTTGTTTGTTAGTGTTTAACGCCGTGCCAATAAAGCCAAGAGGTATTTGTCCAAAAGATAAGTTTTGAAGGTAGCAAGTGACTATGTCAAATGTATCGTGAACTTCGTTGTATTTGTTGGAGATAGGAGAGTGCAAACGCCTCCTGTAATTTGCATCTGTGGTGTGTGTGTGTGTGTGTGCTAGGAACGTGGAGAAGGTAGTAGTAGAAACACTAATAGTATAGAGCTGTATAACGACATTACAGTATTTCTATCTATAAATGCATAAATGCTTGAGTCGGATACCTTCTCGGTACCAAATCCCAATACGTTTACCGCTCTGTATTTCACACACAATTTTAGAAAAGGTATACCTTTTCTCCTCTCCACCATCTCCACCGCTAACCTTTCCCGAGCGACTCTCATAGTTTTCTTCTCCCTTCACTTTCGACAATCACATCAACTCTGCGTGTTTGTGCTTAACGAACCGCACTGAAGATGTATTATTGCTGCATCATCATCATCATCATCATCATCATCATCATCATCATCATCATCATCATCATCATCCAAAAGTCTAAACAGGGTCATGTGGATAAGACAGTTCCAACCTTCCAGGAAAAGTTATTATAGGCAACGGCTCTTTTTAAAAAGTTATATTATACATTTAAGGCCCTTGGGCTTTTTTGGGCATTTGTGAGCACGGCTCAACATTTTTGCAACGTGGGTTGGCGAGGATTTACGAAACCCAAAGGTCAAAGGGGATCACGTGGTTCGGGGGCGAGGTAAAATGACAAACAAAACTTCCATAAAGGATCAGATCCATGAAATCCTTTATCCGGGAGAAAAGAAAAACCTCGGTCATTGCCGATAATAATAATAATTGAGAATTTATAAAGCGCAGTATCTCAGCGAAAGGCGGACTCATTGCGCTGGAACAAGATCCACGAAATAGTCACAAAGATGTAGAACGAAGAACAATGCGAAGACTCGCTGCGTTCCGGCAGTAAAGAGCGATCACTGCAGATTTAACGGCAACTACTCCAGAGAATAAGGGTTGGTGACATTAGGAGCATACTGAGAAGATATTGAGAATATGAAGAAATATTATCATATGAAACTGCAAAAGGGTGATCGTCACTTCAGTTTATTCGCTGTAGCTCAAGGTCGCTGCCGATGAAACAACTACTGTTTCGATCCGCCAACGCGAATGTTTAAAAAAAAAAAAAACGAATTTGAACACTGCTTGCATCGAGAAAATAATCATAGGCGCCAGTGGCAAATTTCTTATTGCGTGTTTCTCTGTCCGTTTCGTCTCCCTTTTCTGCCTCTCTCTCGAAAGCAAAAACAAAAATCTATATATATATATATCCTTTTCGTCTACTTCTTTATCTCATCCCTCTTTCAATTTCTTTTTGTCTCGGTTTTCTCTTTTTCTTTCATTTTCATGTCTGTCTATATATGTATAACCATAAATACGCACATACTTTCTTGTCTCATCTCCTTTCTCTCTTCTTATGTATCTCCCAGTCTCTCTCCTATCCATCTATGTATCTCTTTTTCATCTTCTCTCTTTGGTTCTATTACCCATCTCTTCCGCTCCCCCTTCCGCGTTCTATCCACATCTCTCTCACATTTCTCTCATTGTGTGTGTGTGTGTGTGTGTGTGTGTGTGTGTGTGTGTGTGTGTGTGTGTGTGTGTGTGTGACTCACTCTCTCACTAATAGCTTCTGTGTACGCCCACGGCCGGCCTGTTCAACGCGGAAAATGGCAAAGCAGGTACAATTAGCAGCTGCCTGGAGCCGGAGACCGTAAATGCGATCCTTGCATCTACTATAGCATGCTGGCTTTATATTTCCCACGAGATATCCGCCGTCGGAGACATTGTCCAACTTTCTGTCGTGACAGCGTGCTTCGATTCTAGACGAGACCTAAACTGTGTCAAGAGACTTCGCCCCACGCATTTCTTCTCTCGAACAATTCCCTCTTTCCTTCTTGTTCTCTTCCTCTCTCTCTCTCTCTCTGTTGTCACGGACCAGGCTGGTCACATTTTATGCCCATCGGAGTATTTGGAATGTTACTTTCGTTATCGATTGTGTATTTTTGAAGTGTGTGTCCGTGGATACTCAGATTACTATGCCTTCGATTCGATTGCGTTTTACACCAAATGTGGGCAGTTTTTGACGATTTTCTGCCAGTTTATGGACTAGCGTGCGAGGTCTAAAGCCACCATGCACGTCCGGCTACAGCGAGTGACAGGGCACATCAGCGGTCTATTAGTAGCAATGACCATCGCTGTTTTCTGCTTTGAAGATCTGTGTCACACCATGCGGTTTGATACAACGAAAACAGATTTTTGGGGGAAGTGTGGGGCTTCCCCGCCCAGAGCGACAAAGTATTTTAACAAAAGAAGAATTGTAAGCTTTCAACACAGCAATTGAACATCCATACCACAATTCAAAATATCTTCCATCGACAGTCAAATGTCCTTTATCTTTAATTAAGGTATAATTTGTTCATCACAGCAAAACATCAATAACCAAGACCACCGGTCTAGGTATCAGTCTTTTGTAACAGGCTGTTCAGTGGTTAGGATAGTCCTGTCTTTCCATTTTTAGTGAATGAAAATGTTCTTACTTTTCCCGGTTTCCCATTGGCGAATATCTCACCCGGAATAAAGACTCTACCGCTGGTTCAGGTGTCAGTCGGTGCGCTACCGACAAAAAACTCCTCGCAGCGATTTGACACCGTCGGCTGTAAGGGGCGCCAAGAGGGGAATTTTCTCTATTTTTTTTCTCTCTCTCTAGATAGAGAACGCATTCTGTAGTTACAGAACTCATTCTGTAATTATAGAATGCATTCTGTAAGTACAGAACTCATTCTGTAGTTACAGAATGCATTCTCTAGCTAGAGAAAGAGAGAGAGAGAGAGAAAAAAAACTCGGTATAAAATTCTGTTTCTCTGCGTACAGAAAGATTTCTCTACGTACAGAGAGATTTCTGTAACTACAGAATGATTTCTGTACGGAGCGAGGCTGACTCATTTGCATATGGGCCAAGAAGATCAAAGATAAACCAATCAGAGCCCTCAAAATATGGTCCTACGTTCTTGTGTGTATTTATGATCTAGATTGAAGTTCAGACATCTTGCAGGAGAACAGCTAATAAAAATAAAAAGGAGCTTGTGCCGCGAAACGTTAGTTACGAATAGTTCACCTACCTGAGAGCATGCTTCCTAGGAAGGTTTATGCAATGTTATATAGTAATCATGTAAACAACAATATTACTTGGGTTTAGAGCTGATGGTTTTGTACAAATGGTTTTGGCTTTGTATGGGAGCAGCAGAGTGTAGGAATACTGGTGGGGTTTTTTTAAGAAAGAATTTAAACAGATTGATTATTGTTACAAGCAAGAATGAAGAGAGAGGCTAAGTAGTAGTGAGCGTTTTTATCCTTATCATTGTTTTAAAAGCAGCCGCAGTTTTCCTATTTTGCAAAATTGAAATCACAAAGGGATGAGAAATGCCCTTTCAGATTCTGACTGGGTGTTACTAACCTAAAGCGCATATAACAGACTCAAGCATTAGTAAAAATTGTCCCTTTTTGTTAAAATATTGAAGAAACTGAACTACAATATACTAGATTACTGGGAAAATTCATCCTTCCCAAATTTTGGTACTACCCATCCCTTTCCCATTTTTCACTCATGTCAGACAACCACCCTAGTATTACAGGTTGTCGAGCAAGCTAAATATGCAGCGCAATGAATTTGAGAAACTCTATCAGCTAATTGTAAGATTCTGTTTTATAACAAGATTAATATATTTAACTAGTCCTAATTCATTATCAGGCCTAAGACACTGAGCATGTAGTAAGGATATTACTTTATGTATATTATATATATATATATATGCACCTGACCACATACTTCCATGTATGCTGATGTGTATTACACTAGACACATCTAGAGACATATATATATATATTTGTGCTTCACCAAATGGTGTATATTTATAAGAGTTTAAATGAATCAGGACATCTGCTAGATTATAAGATGGGTGCATTTATTATATGTATTTGGATCTGGAATGCCTACTATCACAGCTAACACATCTATGTAAATATGTTTTAATGTTTTTATATTCACCCTCTTCAGTCATATGCCATGGGCTACACTGAATGAAGTCAAAGTCTCCTCTATCTCTCTCTCTCTCTCTTGCCAAATTAAATACACAATGAAAGACTGAGCGAAACAAAGTGAGATTTATGACATAAGAAACAGCTGTAACTGCTCCGCATAAAATAGTAGTCAATGGGAATGTTAAGTTTTTTTTGTTCCTGCTGAGACCATATAAATTCTACTCTTCTTAGGTTTGTTAGCTTTGTAGATATGGTGTCCGTGAAAAAACCCTGTAAATTGTACTCTACAATTAGTAAACCTAAGATTTTAAAAAATTTTATCACAATGACATTTGACAAAACAGATTTGTAGAACTATTGCGCTGTTGTTGCGCAATCATTCCATGGCTTCTTTGTGGTATTTGCAGAAGATCTGGGGGTTTTAATCACCATCATAAGAATAGGTATGCCCTCTGAAGTCATAAAGAGTAATAGGTAAGGAAAGATGCAACTAAGACCTAATATACAACGCAAGAAAACAGTTCAACTGCAGAGGATAGAAGAACATTTTTTCTGTCGCCAAATTTACTTAGTTATTCGCTATATTTCCAGGTCACTGAAGTCAAACAGCTTTTGCTAGCTGACTATAGTTGTTTTGTATCTTGCGTTACTTTTCTTTGTCGTTTCTTTTTATTTTTATCTCTGCCTGTCTTGCTTTAAGAGACATTCCTTTGAGAGAAGCATACAATTCATATTAATTTGTCATTGTTGAGTAACAAAGTAACTTATAAAAGAACTCCATTTGTATTAATATCTCATGATTCATATCTCTCTGGCTGACTAGGTGGAACCTTATACAGACCTGAAAAAAGTGCAAAACGTAAGCATATAGGACGCCATTGATCTTCAACAGCTATAACACTGTGGAAGTGCATTATTGTCTATTAATCAGGACAGTACAGATGCAGTAAGTGTTAGCGCGGATGAAAAGATTTACCCAGTGACATTGATTAGCTTTTTACCCAGGATTTAACCCGACTGACAACACATAGTCTACTGTCTACATGCCCTAGACACAAGACGAAACGTGATTTCTGTAGGGCAGAAAGGAATAAAATATAATAAAAATTTGAGCATAGGTGACCTTGGCGAGGTTCCCCCCATACCCCCGACAGTCTAACTGAACACGCGAAAGGAAGGCGAGGAGGGGAAAGGCGTGTTGGCACGAGGATTAAAATGAAAAGTGGATTAAAATGAAAAGCTGAAAGACCTGTCAGAGGAAGACAGGAGACCTCGCTGCGATGGCGTCAGTGGCTGAAACAGTTATAGGGTGGCTCGCAAGCACGCAGTGTTCACGCGTTGAAGTGTTCGCGACAGCTGACAACAGTAACGGTAGCAAGGGAGGTGGAAGAGGGCAACGACGACGATGACGATGCCGCAGTTCCCTACCCAACCACCCCTCTACCTTCCCACCTACTCGCCCTCCTAGCCCACCCTCGCAAAATCAAGCCTGCGCCTTTCTTTAGGGAGGCCCACACGGTCGCCAGTTTGCCCAGAGCAGGCATTCACACGTGTAAGGTTGCCCGTGTGTGTGTGTGTGTGCGCGCGCGCGCGCGCTGCTCCATCAGTTAGCTGGGTCTGTTTGCGACAACACAAAATCTTCACAAAGATTGCAAAATGGCATAATCCAGTAAACCTTCGTCCCCGTACACATCTCAAGCAGCTTTTGATTTTTTTTCCTCTCTCTCTCGCGAAAGACAACTGTCCTCGTTTCTCGATTTGTCGCAGTACGCGACCGACTGGGTAGATGTCGACCGAACAGCCGAATCGATCGAGCTTTTACGAGGAATGACAGTCCTGCAAGGCTAGGACTTCTCGCGTTACCAGCGCTTCGTTTTCTTCTACTCGCTTCTGATGCTGCCATTTATTTCCTACTCGGTCTGATTCAGCTGTTGCCGACAATGCTTTTCCAATCCCGGAGCTGCACGGTGTGGAAAATTGTCCGTTCGCCTCTGCCTCATCATCGAGATGCAGGAGGACAAAGCCGCAGAGTGCGTCGCTCGTTTTAAACCGAACCTGCTGACACCAAAGGGACTTGACCAGCAGTCTGAGTTTTGAGTTTGAAAAGGCCGTGCATATACAGAATGTATACGAGACATTCGGCAAAGAAGGCAATGGGAGATACTAATGACAGAGGTATGTGAGTTTTGCTGTTTTTTTGTGCGTGTATATCTGCATGGGTTCGGGGGCGAAGGGTGTGTGTGTGTGTGTGTGTGTGAAAACGAGTGGGAAAGAGATTTGGGGAGAGAGGCTGCCTTACAAACCCATTAAATGTAATAATGGTAGGAACGACAGTAGCACTGCAGGTGCATCGGATGTCCGTGACAAATATTTGTAAGCAGATTGGATCGATGATTCTTCGAAAATACGCGCGACTAAACGAGAGAATTGTCTCACAGCTCCAAATAATAAGAAAAAAATAAGGGTGTCCTTTATTGATCTCAACAGTTGCCCAATGATCAGAAGACGGCAGCTCATTTTTGTTTTCCTGCCTGCTGACTGTGCCTTTTAATTGTTGGCCTGCATTTGTACAAGAGATTCAACGGCAGCTGCGTTGTGTTTGCACACAGATCTGGCAGTCTTATACCCGTAGCGAGACAGAAGGAGAGAGAGACACTTGGAGAACCACAGAACTGAGTTTATCTTCCTCTGTTGTCATTGTCATTAACAAGCCGTATGCCTTCCCATTGCGTTGGCTGGTTGCTTTGGCGGGAAAGTACTTCCACCTAGAGGTGGTTTCGCACTAACGAGGAGGTAGCGAGAGAACACTTTAACTACTACGCTACTGGGCGCCTCCTAGTGCGTGCAATATTGGAACGTAAAAAGAGCTCCTGGGGAGTTGAGATAAAACTAAGGAAAGGGTGAAATATTTCACTTTTCGTGAAAGAAACGATTCAAAATAAATTATTACTAACACTCGAAATGATAGGTGTTTTTGTTAATTCAATGACTGGTTAGTCGACTGGTTGACCTAGTTTTGTCTGAACTTTTCGTGCATTCTTAGCTACACCTCTAGAAACATAATGTACAAGTACAAAGTACAAAGCTTTCCTTGGAACGTGCAATATTTTATTGCCTCTTCTGAGGCATCTGCTACCATAGATGCTTACTGACTAGCAAGAGATTTGGTTTCTATGCAATTTGAAATAATTCATTGATGCTTTGTTTTTGGTAAACTGTTGCACTATTATACATATCAAACAGTAGTTTGATTTCTGATTACTAGCATTGCTCCTTACACCAATCAACATAGTTGTCAATAGTTTTGAGTTTGAAAAGGCCATGCATATACAAAATGTATACTAGACATTCGGCAAAGAAGCCAATGGGAGATACTAATGACAGAGGTGTGTGAGTTTTGCTGTGTTTTTTGTGCGTGTATATCTGCATGGGGGTGGGGGGCGAAGGGGTGGGTGGGTGTGGATGTGTGTGTGTGTGCGAGAGAGAGAGAGAGAAAACGAGAGGAAAAGAGATTTGGGGAGAGAGGCTGCCTTACAAGCCCATTAAACGTAATAACGTAATAAGATTATACTCAACTGTCTAGTCCGCCTGCTCGCCTTCCTCTCCAGACATAACTCCATCCTTATTGCTTGTTACCTAATTCCTCTTTGTGTATTTTATGTTTTTTTATTACTTGTCGTCATAGTTGTTTCTCCTTCCGTCCTTCTTATTCTGTGCTTACACTGAGAGCATGCTCCTTCGTAAGCGTGATTATGCGCTACATAAATCTCACGTTTATTATTATTATTATTACTATTACACAAGTAACTATTATCTTGCTTTTACGATCAACTACTTTAATCTCTATTATTCACAGTATTGGGCTATTGAGCTATATCCAGCATCCATTTTATCAACGCAGATCCAGTATTAGCTGAGTTTTGACCATATTGACAATGTGCTTTTTACAGATGGCCTTCCTTATCTTATTATCATCGTGACACTGGTACTGTGTTCCTTGCTGCTGGCAACCATCGCCCTCATCATCGTTATTGTCGTCATCAGGCAGAAGAAAAAAGCGTGAGTAAAATGGTCGTAATAAGAAAACGTTTATTGAGTGAGTTTCGGTGGACAGGTGACTTTGGATGGGTCTGTGAAGGGATGGTGGGAGCTTTATTAATGGGTTGTCGGGTTTGCAGTTGAGAGGCAGATGAGTGGGAGGATGCGGAGGCGAAGGGAAAAGCAAGCAGCCGGGTCGATAGGCTAATAGCGAGTAAGAGACTCATTTATGTCTGACAAGTTTGAGTTTGAGACAGAAGTCTTTCTCTGGGCACCACACAAATGGCTTTGACCGATTTACTTATTTGTTACCGTCGGTCATTAATTGTGTCCTTCGTTCGCTCCTTGTATTGGATTTTCTTATCCTTTCTTCCAGGTTCTCTCACTCACTCAGATTGTATCTTTGTTTATCTGCTTCTCCGTCTGTCTCCATACCTGAACAAAATGGAAACCTTAAGGTTGACTTTTGTGAATAAAGTGACTGCTGGCAATCATGCAAAAACGTGAACAGAGGCATGGAGCCCTTGCCTTTGCGGACATTGTCCTTCAACTTTAAAATCTCCTTTTCCCTTTTCTTATGATCCTAAGCCAGCACTACCGCAACAATATTCATCAATTTATAGATACTTTATTAAACAACCGTGTATCATAGATTAAGCTTCATATCTTCGCTGTTTAATATCAGCGGTGCCGCTGGCAGTCTGGTTTCCAAACATAGACAACTCATCACAAGCAAGGGTTAATTTCCTTTCGCTGCTTAGTATGTCCACTAAGATGGTGAAATTGAACTCCACTCTTTTAATATCTACCATAGCTTCAGAATGTTGAGGTCCCGCTATGCACTGCCGCACTGCTTTTACATATGGCATTTTTGTTCATATTCCTTTACGACATATTAATGTATGCTATGCGTAGAGTGAATCATTTTGTACATTGCAAAGCAATTCCTACATGCCAGTACTATGAAATTCATTACAGCTTATTATAGTTTGTTCATGCTTAATGATGTTTCCGATATGTATAATTATATATGCGGGGGTTTTGCTTATCATTTGACTATAGTGTAAGCATACTTCGCAATCTCTACAGTAGTACAGATAAGTAAATAAATAGAAAGCTGATGTTGTTATATACTACCTTCTGGTACTTCAAGTGTAAATACATAATCATCCGATAATTACCATTTAACAGCTGAAGATATAACAGTTTTCAAATTGATACTATCTAACCTCGTTCTCTCGACTGCAAAGTTTCAGTTTCATTACAACCACACGTGCATATAGCAGGTTAAAAAAAACATTAATGAAAAATGCATAGGCAGCGTCAAATTTGCGATTTTTGAGTCATTTATCCAGATTCTTCATCTCCAGCTCCCATTATTATGATTATTATTTACTCCAGCTCGCACCCGATTTCTCTGTCCTAAGAAAAGGGAGGAAAAAGTTACTTTTTCTTAATTTACGCAAGCTTTTTTCATCCTTCCTTTTCCCCCGAGAACTATTTTTGCTAAATCTTAAAACTCTAGAAAAGGGCCATTTTTCTTTCTGCGTTGCCATATTATTTTGTGATCCAGATTTATTTGCGAACCAGACGACATCTCAACAAATAACGGCTTTAAGCTTGAATAACGGTTCCATCAATGTGTTGTAAAAAAAAAAAAGGATAGGCTAAGAATATAGTTTCAAATGTCATGCTGTTTATAAACCAAAACTAGAGACAAATTTTGCTAGGTCGCCGACTCGCGTGCAGAGACGGTAGAAGGAGGGTGATGAACCTAAAAACTGCCCTGGACTGTGTCAGAAATATTTTGATATCCATTTAAAGAAGACTGATATCTCTACCGTTACAAACAATTATAACTGTGACAAAATTATCAGTTAAGAGTCGAAACGAGTAGCTTTACACTAAACCAAAAGACCTCGTCTTCAAACTAAAATAAAGCCGGAAGCTGTAAATGAATGCAACAGAATGACTCCACAAAACTCAGAAGAACTTATTTTACGTGAGTGTTGTTAAGTGCAAATCTATAATAAAGGTTTTCTAGCGCCAGAAACTCCTCTACCCAACAGAAGTGTAGCTACAGTGTAAAGTGAGCACCATCACACTATTTCACACAAGACCTGGCCAGGAACCAAATTCCAGCAGGCAACAGCAAATTAAGCGACTAGTCACTGCACCAGTTGTCTGCTACGCGAGCGTAATTGAAGCAAACTGACGGAAATGATCTGGCGGACGGCTAAGTCCTGCCCGGGGTAACAATATCCAGTCCGTCTGCCCAAGAGACAATAGAGGTCAGACAAACACACACACGCCCCGCTCTACGAGGACGCATATAATATTCATACATTTATGTATAAAATACATTACCGTACTTTAATATTTTCGGTTTATTGAACGTCTCCCTTTTTATATGGTGCTTTTAAAAGAAGTGATTATTAAAGTATTTTTGAAGAAGTTTGAAAGAGAATCAGACAAATAACTGTGCCATGCGAAGACCTGGCCAAACAGAAGTGGTATGTGTATCAGGACTTGCAAAAATGATCCCGCAGAGAACAAAACTGGGTGCAGAAGAAGAAATGGGCAAACACCATTCGAGTGGACAGATACGTCGTTCAGTACATCCCATAGAATGGCAGTGAACAGAGAAAAATGGTGACAGTCGGTGGCTTTATTGACCTCTTCCATTTATAGCCAAATCGCAGGCAATGAATTGATGATGATGATGATGATGATGATGATGATGATGATGATGATGATGATGATGTATTTTAAGTATTAATTTTCCACTATAATACTGTCTCTTGCTAACTTGCAAACGCTGTCTGGTCTCATCATTAGCAGAGTTCTAACTAGTTCTCTTTTATCTTTGCTTACTCTCATGTACAGACGTTCGGACAGCGTCCACGATGAGTCCATTGCCTACGACGAGCTGGGTAAACCCGAAACGCGTGCAATGGAAGTACAGCCAGACCTAAGGACGCTCGAACCACGTGCGGACCCCCGAGCATTTATGTGAGTTCGAGACCAAAAGTCTGTTGCCGCCCTTTAACATTAGAGAGATGTGCGTTTCGCTTTATTGGGGGGAAGGGCTTGTGTGTGTGTGTGTGTGTGTGTGTGTGTGTGTGTGTGTGTGTGTGTGTGTGTGTGTGTGTGTGTGTGTGTGTGTGTGTGTGTGAAACAGATATATATTCTCGTATACAAAAATCACTTTTAGCAGAGGTTTGGATGGATGGATGGATGCCTTTGACTGTATAAGTTAGTCTTGTTCATATCTAAGTATTACGTAAGCTACAGATCATCACAGATCCTCTTAAAATTTTCAAAGAAAAATGAAGTATTCAGCTTATACAGCTATCTCCACGCCATGTGTCAGATTGTCACGACACTGTACATCCATGTCTTTTTCCAAAAGGCCTTTCGCTCCAATCCCGACTCGCCGATACACAGCACTTCCGTTTGAGTCTCAGCGCCGCCTCATTCCTGTACCTGAGGAAGAAGGAAGTGCAGACGAGCGGTTGACTTCACCGGAAGAAATTTTTGCCTTTCCAGTTTACGAAATGGACGTGGACACTTACGATGCCGACAGTGATTTTGCACAGTCCACGTTTCCGCCAGAGGTCGGCGAGGCAGTGAACGCCAAGCCAGACGGCAACACGTGAACAATGAACGAAGACCTTCGACTTCGTTGAGCCGACCACACTTGTTCTTTATGAACGTGGGCTCTTCAGCGGATGAGACAAAAAAAGAATCAGAAGGGCATGTCGTAGAACTATCTTAACTCTATCTAATTAGGGAAACACGTAAAATTCTAGTCATGTGTCCCGTACCACAATGTCCTTGCCCAGACAAAAAAACGAGTTAAACTATTTTCGTAAAAAATCACATATAATGTGTATTAATTCCCCAGCAAATGTTGTACACGGACATTCAAAATGTGTCTAACGACTTTTTTCCTCATTCAGCTTTTTTGCCAGTTCATTGCTGTTCAAAAGTGTGTTCGTGTTGCTTCAGTGTCACGATGACACTTTGTAAAAAAAAAAGAAAAGAAAAGGAAAAAGAGCTATTACATCTTCCTTGATGAATTTCAGTTACATCATTTAATCTAAATATGAATATGAACATCGAGAATAACTTTGTGCAGAAATAGTCTCATACAGCTCTGCTACTTTCCGAAGTATCCCAACGATTACGCTAGAACAGGATGCCGACCACTTCATCTTCTTCTTCTTCTTCGCTCTCTACACTCCTCCCGTCATTTGCTTGTAAACTCGTTTATCTACATTACACAACACGCATTCAAATGTCGAAATAAGCAGCCTCTTAACAGGCTTTTATTCTACTGAGTTATGTTCAGACAAACATTGAGTATGTCAACCTAAACATTTAAAAAATAGTCCTAATTCCTTGGAAACGTGTTTGGCAAAAGTTATTTTGTCGCCTGAAAACTCTCAATATAACCTGATATATAAGCCGCACGCAGCGTGATAAGCCCTGCACCAATGCAGAAAATGGTTAAGCCTTGTGCTCGGAGACTGTATCGATCTGCCCATTTTTTGTCTGCCGACTGTTATGGCAAAAAGCGAGCTAACCGATGGACGCAATAACATGATATATTTTTGTCGGGGGAGGGGCTGGGGAAGTACAGTTCTGACTCCTGCCTAACTTTGAGCCCCCACATACCCTTCCCCAACTTCATTTTCATGTGCTTTTATTCAGAGGCTGCCGGACAAAGTACCACTTCGAAACCGTCCCACTAAACAGCATGCCATAGTCTAACAGAGTCGTCCTAGGTGGTCCTGCTTCTCTGGATGAAAGTGCTCTGACCGTTTCCGTCATAGCATGTGGCTATTTTCTGCTGCTGATAACGCAGATCTATTTCGGCTAGTCGAAACTGCCCGCCACCCTTTTCTCAGCGTATGCCAGACATTTGGCACATCCATAGAAACGCCCTATCGACTGTTAAAAATGGTCCACCAGAGAAAAGTTCCGATGTTTCCAGCCGTATTGTCAGTCATTTGGAATGAATTTCCTTCAGTGATTGTAGAAATCGTGAGCAGCGTCTTGATCTTGTGTCCCTTGATTAGTACAGGCCTCGACAAGGCAGCGTTTTGCCAGGTGATGAGGTAGATCATTCCGCTGGCAGTAGCTTGATCCTACTTCAATTTTTGTCACCAGATGACACCACATATTGTCAGTCTGATCTTAGTCTGCTTCGGAAACTTGTTGACACATTGATCGTTATTTGAGATTCCTCCGTGACAGTTCTGCACTCGGAGCATCCTGCTTAAAGCATCAGTCGCGTTGCAAGTGAATTATTGTAATATTAAATGGTTGTACTTTACAGCATGAGGTAGAGTCTCACTTTCGGCGTCTTCTGCTGAATAATAATAACAACAGGGGATTTGATTTGACACAATGAAACTCCCTCTAAAAAAACAAGAAGGCATGTAAGAAAAAAACAATAGGTAAAAAAGAAAAACCCTAGAAGAAATGGCATGCAGGTTCCGGAAAAAGATAAAGAATAAACATCTACCAGCCTACCGGTTATAAGAGGAAATAGCAGAAGAAATGATTTGAACCCGGACCTGAATGCTATAAACAAAAGACACAGAAAGGAAGGAAGATGGCCAATGACTTCCTAAAAGTGGGACCCGCAAAAAGCAGTCGATGCCCAATCTTTCAAGCCAAACCTCTCCACATATTTTTCCTCAAAACTGGCAGTACCTTGTACAGGTCTTAATTGCGAGTTAAAAAAAAACACAGGATCAAAACAAGTAAAAATATATGTAAGTAGCATCGTAAGAGCAGCAAATAGTCTGTGCAAAATCTGAGACTATTCTGACAGCACGAACCTTTTTTTTTCTCGCCTGGGTTTGTTCCACAGCCTTTTGGGAAAGAAAAACCACGAAAACTACTTCCAGAATAGTCAAAATTTTGACAAAATCGTTATGTCAACTTAAAACGCTAAAGGTTCCATAGAATACTGGTTGTATAGACGTGAGCTGTAAGTGAAACAGCAAGTGGAAGACGAACACTATCCCTCTCCTGCTGCCTTAACCCTTCTTGAGGCACCGATTTCTACTGGGTAGGGTGAGCATTCCATGCGAGCCTCAAACTGTTGACCTTCGACGGCACAAACCACTAAGCTACGGACCCTCTAAATGAAAAAAATAGTTTTAAAACACGTTCAGTGATATTCCTATGATGGCCATATCTACAACGACTGTTTATTGCACAAATGCTACTGTCTCACAGATCCACTTATTATAATTAACACTGCATTTTTTTCCTGGACCCGCGAACAGAAAAGTCCGCTTATAATTTTGATGACGAACTTTTCAAAACGTTTTACTGATTATATTTTAAATGTATCGATTTTTCGTACAGTATTAGAGCCGGGACTCTTGATCATTTTTTAATCCCCCAAATCCTCCAATAATATTTTTCAAATGTTCATTATAGTTTGATGCACACTTTTTCGTGACTATATTTGCACGGAAATTTGATTCTCTGAATATTTCCTCATGTGGGGCATGCAGACTATTTTTTTTAAATATAACTCCCACCTAGCCATACCCTGTTTTCTATTTGTAACATTTTGTCATTCCATTAAACTAGTCATCAAGATATATTAGTAAAACTTGCCCTGCAAGTTCAACACCAGGCACATCATAATGGTTGACAGTATATATATATATAGTTGTATTCGCTCTCTTTCACACCGGTTCTTCATACTTCCGGTGACAGCTCATCGTTTACGTTATTTCTTGATCAACATTTCCATAACTTGCTTTGGGACAATCTGTATGTTGGCATTCTCGCACCTTTCTTGATCCCTATCATCTACACCATATCGTAATTCGTCTTGGTCAGTGGCAGAAGTCTAACCGATCAGTATGTATTGTTTTCATGTGTTGTCGCTGTTACAGGATGGTTGTTATATGTACTTGTGTGCTTTGTCAGCATTGTCTGGTGTCACACTTCCAAGAGTTATTATTCCAGATCATCGACATACACACCATTACACTTTACGACTAAAGCATGCTTTTTGCTAATTTGAAAGAGTTAACGCAGTTCATTCCCAAGCTCTAAATGAGTCAGAAATAAATCAGAAATAATATGACCACTCCCCAGAAACCCGAACTGTCTTAATAGCTTGTTTACACCATTCTATTTACAAAGGTGCTTCAGCCCCCATCTCCTTATACAATCGATTCGTACGGTTTTCTACGAACTGATGTCTGTATTTTAGAGATAGAGAGTGAGTGGGTGTATACGTGTGTGTGTGTGTGTTCATGCGTGCACGCGCGCGCCTGCGTATGCCTATCAGGATATAACGTTAAAAGATAAGAAACCGGATAAATCACTGTCGAGGTGTTCAAGCTGCTTTGAAAAAAAAACTAACTGATTGAATGCTCTCTTGTGGAATCCCTTTCAAAACCTTCATTTCCTGGTTTGGGGAAAGGTGTTATGAGTAAAACAGAGACATTTGTTGCTGTGTGCTAATCTGCTGTGGATTTATTAGTTCACAACCAGTCTGTCCATGTATGCTATCCATCACAGTTTGGCATTCTTTGCGATCGACTGCGTAGCTTTAGGCGAAACAAAATCAGAAAATTGTTTTTAAGGCAGCAGTGACAATTTTATTCACTTATGGTAAGTTAGAAAAAAGTTATCGCATCTCTTTTTCCTTCACTGGGTTGGAAAAATATCTCTTTAAAGGTAGTAATTAAATCTGCAAAAATATTTTGAAAATTATTACAGTGAATCACTGAATACGGTGCAAATTGAATGTCACTCGTCTGATCGTCTGACAAAGGCCTTAAATGTGAACCTTCTTTCGATCTTGTTTGGTGAAATTGTATGTTGTCGTTGGTGAAGATATTTCAAACGTTGACTGTATAAAAGACAATGTGCCTCCATGATACCTCTTCATGTGCCCAGTACGCCCCTTCACACTGGCTCTGTTCCTTTCACAGCATTAGCTGCCATTCTTTGAACCGTGTCAGTCAAAAGTCTATATATAATATATATTGAATTCTGAACTCCTATTTTGTGACATTTTCTTTGTTGCTGCTTCTATTTTGTGCGAGGTCGCCGAATAAAGATAAGAAAATCCACTGTTTTTATACTTATGAATATGCATGTACGTGTTTGCCAGCGAGCTAGCGTGCGTGCAAAGATCTGCGACTCTCTTTTTCGTGTGATGATGATGTCGCTTTGTCTGTATGAGGATTTTAGTCTACAGACAGTCCCAGCTGTAAATTTTTGTCTCGCATTTGTGTTTAAAAATAGCCAACGGACCTTGTGAGTGACGTTCGGTGAATAAGCCTGCATCCCTTTAAAAGCGACCTTTCAAATCTCTCTCCCATCTCCCTCGGCCTCTTCAACGCCACTCCCACAACGACTGGAAAAGATTTTTGAGTTTTCAAAGCTGTTTACCATAACTGACTACCGCCTGGTGGCGACGGGGAGTCGCTATGGCTGTGGCTGACAAGGTTATCAGCCGTGTCTGCCAACTATCAAAGCAGTGTTTGTCCACACCAAAACTCGTTTGATGTGCTTACCTGGTGTATAAGATGGGCAAGCAGTGCCTTCACACATCTGTGCTTTTCGTTCTCTACATAAATAAATTGGAAAAAAAACCGAAAATGTACTTTTCGTCTGCCCAATAAAACATCATTATGACGGCTCACCTTACTGGCCACAGTTTAAAAAAAAACTTATCGTGGAAAGTGACAGAAAAGGGCCTCAGCGTAAAGCCTCACATTTTGTCTGTTGCCTGCTTGTCTCAGTTGTCTGGCGAAGTTTTCTTTTCCAGATATACTGTTAATGTTGTCATCCATGAACAGCGTCTTTTCTAATACTTTTTGGTCAACATGGGGATGCTTAATTTCTACGATCTGAGATCCAAGCTTCGTCTGATGTCAAATATACATGTCTCTACAAGCGACCGCAGTTCTAAATAGAAGTAATATTTGTTTCACCATGGAACGACTTCAAATCAACGTCTTGCTTCAAGAAAATAAGAAAATAATTAGAAGCTTGTGTTTTACTGAGCGCTACATCTCACTGCCTTATAAAATGAGTTTTTCACGGCATAGTAAATATCTGAATGTACTTCACCATGTCTAGTTTGTCTGTGTAAGTGTAAATGTGTTTATGTGATGCTGTTTTCGCAATGTTCTCTGGGTCTGCTGTATAACGTAGAGGTGTGCTCTTTATTTTATTATTATTATTCAACGTTTAAAAACGACAGCAGTGAGGAATGAATCACCGTTTGTGCGCACGGACTCTGTGAAACAAACAATTCCTACTGTGTTTCGATTATGCCACAATCAGGCAGAATCTGAAGCGGCCCATAAACAAGCGTGATTACCAGTCATGACAACGAGGAACAGAACGCGAAAATATCGGTCGCGGCAGCAGAGACTGGAAAATGTCAGCGTTGCATGCATGCAACAAATAACCAAGCGATTTTTAGACGACGTTTTTGCGCTATTATGCTTAATTAGAAGAACCTTTCAACTATTATGCTATACGCACAAAATATATGTTCGAGAAAATGTCACAAGTAAATGTCAAGTTATTTTCTTAACATAGTAACGTCATGGTCTTTATATCTTTTTCTACTTAAAAAAGAAGAAGAAATGATTTTGACGTACCTGCACGTCCATTGAAATCTCTGGTTCGCCTCCCGCGAATGGGGTATATGAGCAAAAAACAAGAATCAAGGTTTTACCTTTCACTTTCAACCAAGCTCTATCTTTAACCATTAGTTTGTCATTACTCAATCCGAAGAAAAATAATAAGAATACTACATGTGAAAGATTCGTTTCAGTTCTTTCAGACAATTCTACTTTGACCACAACTCCCTATAACCACACCAGTCTTGAATCAAGCGTGGATCATCTGCGATTTGATGTCGAAAATATGTGCTTCTTTCATAACCGGTGTTGCGTAAACAGCATGCCACTAATAATAAAAAATAATGAATAACATGTGTATAGCGCCTTTCTCCAGAATCAGCCAGATTCAAGGCGCTTACACTATAAACACAGAAACATAATTATAATGGTCTTAAAACAATTGTGTTTTCAAGGTGAATGCCGTCAGCATAGACGCAGTCACTACAGCTCAGCTATACTACCAGCTGCAATTTGTATTTATAGGATCAGTGGAACAGTAGTGGTGGAGGTGGTGGTGGTGGCACCAATAACATAAAGTTGTTCATTGTTGGCGCACATATGACTGTCTCGGAGGTCACAACAACATTGTGGCAGTGAAGAAAATAGATGAAGCAGGAGGCAGGACTGTAGGCAAGAGATCAGAGAATCAAGTCTACGCTTTTTTACTCACGTTTATCCAGAATCTAAAGTAGCTGGAAGAATGTTACGATGAAAATGGACCGTAGGCAGAGCAGAAAGCGTTGAACACCTGCAGGCTAGTGATGATTTAAGCCAGCAAACGAAAATCCAGGAGTCGAGATGATGTAGATACGGCGTTTGAGATCGTTAGACGGTGAAGAAGACAGTTGCAGGCAAAGCGGAGCGAAAAGCACAAATTAACAGTAGTCAGCAGACACCAAATACGACGAAAACCTAAACGCACTACAAAAAACAAAAGTAAAGAACAGGGAGAACACGCGTCCTCCAGCCGGTAAGGCTACTAACTTGGATGGGTAGTGCAACTTGAACAAGTACGTCCTTTCGGTCTTCAGTGCGTCATTTCTGATTACTGATAACATGACTTGGATTATGTCAAGCGAGTGAAGAATGTTCCATTTTTGGCTTGTCTCGTCGGTTATGGTCGTCCTGGCGTTCCTTTTCAACAAGCAGGGGAAAAAAGCGACAGATTCCTTCATACTCAAGTCCGATCCCTGACTTTTGTTTAAATCTCTACAAAGATCTTCGTTTAACAGCATATTTAAAATGCTTCAGGCCCACGTTGTTGTCTTAAAATGAATTTATACACTCAAACTGTACAGTCGTAAATATCCTTGAAAATTCTGCATTAATGCAATTCTCCATGTCTACTGTAGCATTCACAGACGACAAAGTTTCTAGGTATTTCCAACCTTCCTCACTGAAGAGCTGCTTCAAACTTTTACTTTCCCGCATCACAGAGGTTGCATCGGAGGTGGATTACCTTCAAATTAACGCCGCATACATTCTCCAGAAAGGCCTTAGTTGATGTTACGTGATATAATAATAATAACCACAAGTTATTTTCTCCATTTTGTCGTATTTATGTTACTAAGACGTAGAACCACCGGCAAATGGACAAATGCGGTGGAACTATGGATCTGGTTTACCGATCTAGATTAGTGATCCAGTTAGAGACTATACACATAATCTCCTCAGGGACAATGATACTGTGATTAAGTTAAAATAAAGAGGATTGTAAGGCTCTGAGTCAAATCAGTAGTTCTCTCTGATCACGTGTATAAATACAAGTCCGTGCTCAGAGCTCAAGCGTTCCGCTCAAGTTACATCAGTTCAGAGGGATGACCGTCATGTATGGTGTTGGGGTTGTGTCTCCAGTTTTGTCAGTAGCAAATCGTTTAACTGTCAAAGAAACCAATTTATATTCACAAACGATTGCACTGGATTTGTTAGCATCCCTTTCGTCAAATACCCAGAGGATACTGCCCGCAAGTATCTTTTATTCATGCTCTGCTTCAAATAGGTTTAAAGGTTTTGCAACTGGTGCAAATGTTATGTACTTATGTCTAAATATAGAAGGAAAAAAAACTAAGAAAATGATTATTGATTTTAGGAGGAAACTTTCACCTAATGATTATGCAAAGGTTGAAAGAGTGTCAAAATACAAATACCTCGGAACTGCTATATATAAGTTAATATTTTATGTAAACACTAAGTCTATACATAAAACGTCAGCTGATCGTCTACTGTCTAGGTCACTTCATGTAAATGAGATAGGTTTAAGATCATTTTACAGTACATTCATCAAATTAGTGATAACCATTAGCATCCTGGGTTGTGGGAACAGACGGATTATGTGGGGTTTTTTGTTGTTTTTTTTGGCAGGTTGGGGGGGACCAGTGGTAGATTGTGGGCAACAATTTAAATTGACTTGTGAGCATGTTGATGATAACATGTACTAATCGGTAAATGAAGTATGAACACTTGCATATTTTCCATTTTTTCTTCTAAATGCCTGGCGGCAAAATACCCACATGAACCAATAAAGTTGTACACTGTTACAATAATAAGAGGATGCAGAGAGTGAATCCATTCATCTAACAGAGCAATAGCTTATATCAAATCCATCCTTTGTTGATGATATCCCCAGTAATTACGAGTCTTTCTACAAAGTAGTTTTAGATCTATGGCCAGTCTCAGTTAATTGTGTTGTTCACATCAGTTTGGGGATCTACAGCAATATTGTGGTTTTCTGTTCACAAACCCTTTTTGTTCTTTTTTTATAGTCTAGTTTTCTTTTCCATATATAGCTTTTTTTCAGTCCCCAAATTTTACAAAACTGGCAGAACCTGATCTTATGCCAGGATTTGGGCTTACATCAGCTCTCCCTTATTAATATATATTTATAAAGACAACCTCCACTCTCTTTCCTGCATTCTGGCACCCACCTAAACTTTTACACTCTCTCTTTACATGCAAGGGTTCACCACTCATATTTCTTTCAAGCGTTTATTCAGAACTTACACAAACTACTCATCTTGTATCTAATTCAAAAAGGAGAGTATCGCAGGAGGCAGACTACATAGAAAAAAAGGTGTTTACTCTCTCACAGAAACAATAAGTATGCTATTACTCTAATTACAGACCAAAAATGGAAACCACTCTTTTCTGTAATTGCTTTGATGATGAGGATTATTATTATAATTTTGGTCCCTGCAAGTATGAGTCATTTAGCAGGTACCACCTACTGAGGGAGTAAAGTGAGTGAATTGTGAGCAAAACTATCAACATTTTGTAAAAGTTTTCAAAAAATCTATTTCAGAATCACTTCCTCTTGCAAGTGAAATCTGTTTTCTTTTTTTTAAATGATTGATATCTTCTTCAGATAATAATGTACTTTAATAATTTTAACATCTGAAAATTTCAAAAAGGGGTGTGAAACTACAAAATACGACATTAAAATAGCACTGACCTTTAACATGCTGTTCTAATGAGCCTTTTGCCAAGCTGGGGGATACACACTGTTCTGGGTAATTCGATAATATAAAAGCAGCAAATGAATAGTTTATGCAAAAATTATAATGCATTCAGTTTAGTGATGATTTAAAAAGATGTGAAGTTTTATTTTAATGTTGACATCAAGAGATAACTGATGGCAAGTCTACTTTTGCAGATAGCACATAGAACTGCAAAAGGGAACTAGCACATGTAGGTGCTGAATAGGTCATGTGGTGTGATAGCGTTTAGGATGAGAAGTAAAACCAACGCCCAAAAGACTGACAAGAGTTTGACCCACAACAGTGTCATGGAAAGTGGAAAATGCTTTCCATTTGTCTTGCTTGATGATGCAATCAAAAAATCCAGCATAGTCCTAAAAATGGTTTTTTGTGTAACTCATTAAAACATCACAGATTTCACATGGTTTCTGACCATACTGTCCTTGTACATACCAAGTCTTTTATAGTCTCTCAGCAAATGATTTCACAGCCATATCTGAAAATTGAAGATGGTTGTGCAATGCTTGTATTGTAAATTTAACTATGTTGTCCCTATATTGTCCCATTTCCTGGACACCCTTATAAATGAAAGAAAGCAGATGCAATGTTCCAAACAACACTTGAATCAGATAGGGGAGGAAATGTGTGTCATTAGCTAAATGTGTGAACAGTTCACGAAAAAAAGCAAAATCATGAGCAAAAAAAAAAAAAAAAAACCCACAAACATAACTGTGTAAAACCTGAATCTCACAACCATTTAACACTATCCGAGAAGAGACACTGAAGCGTATAAACTCAGCAGCTGTTTCATCAATTTTTTTCCTCCTTTTCATAAAATAAAACAGATTACAAGTGCTGTGCACAATCTCGCAGATCTAAGGGGAAAAAAAGATGTAAGAAAAAAACATGTAGACAGTCTGGTTGAAAAAATTTTATCAGTTGACAAATAACTGCCGAGTAAAGTCCACATAGTCATATGCATCTGGTATGGTTCGCCCAGTTTTGTCCATGTATGGTTTCATGCGGCTGATACAGTAGTCTGCTTGTTCTTTTGTAAGATTCTGTTGAGAAGAAAAAAAAAAACAGTTTATAAAACAGATTATCTAAACATGAGAAATGTGGTTGATCTTTTTAACAAGAGAAGATACATTTCAAATGGCTATTAAACAGAAATGCCTTCATGTGCATCATAATCAATGCCATTTACTGAAGATGTTAAAAAATAGTTTAATAAAGACCCAAAAAAAAATCTTACTGCATATAGTTCTTGAGCAGTGATGTATGGCTTTTCGCCAGAAGTAAGAGCCCTGAAAGCCTGCTCTACTTCAGAGCTGGACTGGACATTCTCTGTCTCGCGACTGATCATGAAGGCCATATACTCTTGCAGGGAGACAAAGCCATCCCTGACAGACAAAGATGAGAAAAATTACTAAAACTTTATGTACACCATATTTTATATTATTCTTTTATTCCCTTATGAGAGATAAGAATGTAAACGCCATTATTATATCCAAAATTTATACAGGCATGCCCACAGGCAAGCAATCATTACAAAATTCACTTTTACAAAATTTATTAACACCTGGGGTGAGTTGAACATATTCCAATTTTTAGGCTTTAAATCTGTTTAGTTAAAACAGTTTTATAGAATTCATCTAACCAAGGTGCTTAAGAGAAGTTTAGAACTTTTTAAAATATAATTGTTTTAAATAAGACGAAAAAACTGTTTAAGCCAAATTTTCACTCCCATCAAGCACATGCTAATGTAAAAAATGGTGGCTCCCATGGAAAAATGGTGACAAAAAAACTTTTCAGTGGGAGCAGAACTATTGGATAGATTTTTTGTCAAATTCAACAATAGCATAACAAATAACGTTGCATGAGTAGCAGATGTGAAAAGCACAGTGAGTACAGTGGAATACTAATGCGGCAGAGCACAAAGTGATCACCTAGCAATTTATTAAGAGATTATCACTATGATGAGACGACTCAACCACTCTATAGATAGTAAAAATTGTTTTGCAAAAATTGTTTAATCTGGTTTAGAACAGCTCTGTTTGAAATTTAGAAGAGAAAAAGGGTAGCTTGGTGGCATACCTGTTGGGGTCTACAAGATCAAGGATGGCTTGAAACTCTGGATCCACCTGACCTTCTTCCACCATTGGAAGGTCGTAACCCAGTGCCCGCAAACAGGACTTGAACTCTTGGTGATCCAGCCGGCCACTCTTGTCTTTGTCAAAGTGCCTGGAGAAAAGAGATTTCATCAAATATGTACCAGAATGCTTTTCATTTGGAGTTCTTTGACAAAGCTCACATCACCACTTATCTTAAGTATATGCTTTCCATCAAATGTGCTGAAAAGCTCTATTTCTGGCCACTTGCTGATAAGGCTAGATACTTCCAAATAACTTAAGCTTGAGAGTGCCCAAGTCCAGCATGTAATAAAGAATGTTTATGGAAAATAATAAGCACTAGGTATACTCACTTAAACATCATGCTGAACTCTCTCAGGGCATCCTCAGATACACCACTGCGGTTCCTGTATAATGGAGAAGTAGTAGCACAGCATTAACTGCTGAGGATTTAAGCTTATGTTTTTCACTTAATTTTACGACATTATTTTACAGACACATAACAAATAATTGTATTAACAATGATGTTATCAAAGTTTTTGAAAAAACATAAAAAAATCTGGCCTCTTTTACTACTGGTCAATGCTTTTAATTACAACCAGATAACCTGCCACTGATCTGCTTTTGTAAATGACAAAAGTTCTTTCCCCTATAATGTATACATTATACCTCAAGACTGACACTAGATGAATGTGCAACATCTATGTATTATACATTATACCTCAAGACTGACACTAGATGAATGTGCAACATCTATGTATTATACATTATACCTCAAGACTGACACTAGATGAATGTGCAACATCTATGTAGTTTATCTACATTTCTAGTTTTAAGTGTTCTTTTTAAACGGTGTTCTGCTTTGATCCACTGTGCTGAAGAATACTACCTTGCTTCTATCTGCTGCTCCAGGTTATGCTGCATGCGCATACACAGCTGATCGAGCTGGTCCCACTGCTGGGCAAGACCGACTGTACTATGCTCCGTGTATCTGAAATTGATGTGAAAAATATAATGCCTTGTTTTTGTCTCATGGCTGACATAAAGCCACATTATATTTGACAGAAAATTTCACTTCATACACATACCAAAAAACCTTCCCTTCCGCATGCAAGCATCTCTTTTGAGATATATATTTAAACACACATTCACCAAATCTCACTCCAACTGCCTCCTCTCAAAGAACACTGTTCAAGATATAAATTTATGATAGACCTTCTTTCCCCATGCTGTTCTCCCAAAACCCTCTATGAACTACAATTACACTTGGATACCTGCTCATCCACGTTTCTGTAATTTCCGGTATACCCACTATTGTATGCATGCTTTTTCATGAACAGTGATTCTAAGCAGACAGGCAAGAGAGATCAATATGGTGTTTTGTAAGATCCACAAGTACTTCTATTTAATGTTCATCCTAGACTGACTAGAGCAGTATGATGTTCTCACCTGTTGTCCAAGATAAGTCTCTCTTCCATGGCTGCACCCAGATCCTCAATCTTCTTCAGCTGTCCCTTCTGGGCCCTCACCTCAGTGGCTTTACGCTAAAATACACATTTGAAGTAGCACAGCCAGTGCAAACACTGTTTCCTTATGCACTTTACATAGCTGGCAAAATTCCATTTTCTACATAATTTATTCGTTCCTAATTATACATTTTTTTTTCCCCTCGTGATCCCAATAATTTATCATCTTTAATAATTTTAACAAGCACATTTATTTAGCACCTTTTCCCAGCACCAACTGGACTGAACTTTACATACAGGTGGACAAACACACCTTTTGAGGGTAGGCATCAAATCCATCTTCATGAACACCCATACACATAACAAAACAATAACATAAAACAATAACATAGTTCACTGCTTTCTGACATCAGTTTCAATAAATTCATATCTGTTGTTTAACAGTGTTACAGAAAATACATCTTTTTAGTTAACTATAAAATAATATTTACAGCACCTTTGTTGCTTCTAATTGCTCCTCCAATGACCCAGAGCCTTCCATCATGGCAGCCCTATCAAGAATAACACAGAATTGTGGTCACATTCATGCAGCTGACAGCAAAGTACCAGTGACTATTTTCTAGAAAAGTAACGTTACGTGGGTTTAAATGCAGCAGAAGAAAAACAAAAGTTTTCACCAAGTTCTTTTTTTTTAAAAGACAATTTGATGCTATACCTTGTTTTAGAAAAAGACAAAACAGCAACTGCAAATACCTAATGTCAAAGAGAAATACTTTTAACATCTGCTTCTCAGTTCCAGTGATATAAAGTATTTTGTAAAGAATATCAAGACTTTTTCTGCCATTATAAATTTCCTATCACTTGTGCTATGAGGAGCAATGAATATGTTGAACTATAAGCCATCTAGTCGGTAAAACTATGGGGTGTGCCGGAACACCGTGCATCATGCTTGTGTGAAGACCTCCCCACCCCATCTCAGCATCTGCCTTTACCTCCCATGCTTGGGCGGGCTTTCATTATAATTCTGCTAATGAAACCAGCATGCTTGCAGTCTCTGAGTGCAAAATGAATTCTTGAAACTAAAGCTGTGCACACAACCATTCCAAAATGATGATGTCTTCCCACTCCCTACCATCACCAGATCACACCTTATAAAAACAGCTATCTTTTAGCATGCTTAGGGGTTAAAAAAAACAAAATTATATAAATCAATAAAAATTAAAGAATTAAAAAGTCTAATCACTGTTATCATACCCTCTTTAACCACCTAATCCTGTACAGCTACTGTGAACATGACATTTTTTGCTTCAGAAAATAGTTCTGAAACCCTCCCTTCTTTCCCTTGTTAATACCACAATGTCTCTTCTTAACACCACTTTGAGGACAATATTTGTGAAGATTATACGGCTAACAAAAAGCAACACAGACACCACCCCGTGCATAGTACTCAAATGTCCAAGACCCGTCGAGAAGCCAAAGTCTAGAAGTAAGGACACGGCGGTGTATTTATGTAGACAGAAGAGCACCGGGTAGTAAACCGCCCAAAAACAGATAAGAAAAAAAAAGATTAATAACCCCTTTTGTTCCAAGTGACAAAAATAAAAATTTACAAGGCAAGTTTACTGTTTTCATTAAAACATGTCTCACAAAAACTAAAAACCAACTTTCTGAGGTTGAAGGTGGGAGGCGGGAGGGATAATGCATAAAACAAGTTCAGCTGAAATAACCTGTTCTCAACCAGTACTGACGACACCCTTTCAATAAAAAGTGAGGAATTATTAAATGACTATGCATGTATTAATTCCTTCTGAAACTTCCCCTACACTGAACAAATAAAATCACTCAAATGAACTGTCAAGAATATCTGACCTGGTGTCAGTAAGCCACGAATGGAAGGCATTGGCAGCGTGGGCAAACTGTTTGCGCAGTTGATCATTCTCTTCCTGCCTGCGCTCTTCGCGGTCAAGGTCTGTATCCCGCTCCTAGCATTACAGAAAACAAAATCAGTAATTCAAAAATAAAAGCAATTATGTGAAACAAGAAGACGCCATCGCACCCTGTAGCAGTATAACTTAACTGCACATTCAGCAGTATTCTCTTTAAGGTCATTTGCTGCTTCAGCCTGCAAACAATGCAAAGAATGCTGAAAAACAAACTAAGAAAAAAATAGACAAACCTTGATAATCTTTTGCAGGTTCTTCCAGGTCTCTTCCAAAGCATCCATGGTAAACCACGTGTATGGGTTGGGTCCAACCTCAAAGGCCTTGATCTGCTTGTCAAGTGCTGCCAGCTGGTTAAAGTCAGCCAAAGCAGCACTCAATGATGCCTTGAATTGATCATGAGCTTCCCGCAGGGCCTACCATTGCAGAAATGTTGCATTTTAGTGCTGTGTCTATTTATAATGTGGAGAGAAACAAATTAAAAAGACCCAACCAGTAGAATTACTTCCATTAACTACTACTCTCATGCTTGATGTCAGGCATGCCAAATAAACCAAAGAGCCACAAATTACAGTAATGACATGCACAACTAGGAATGGATTTCTTCGCACAAAACTGCTGAAGCTAAATGTTCAGCTTCTGCACCTTAGTTACATCATATGGTTACACTCTATCAAGAAAGTACTTCGCTAAGATGTAAACTACAAAGATATACAGGTATAGGTTGTAACAATTCCATTGTGCCTGTATCAACCATCTTATTCTACCACATGCTCCAACCCACCCTAATTTCTTCCACAGAGTTGCATCGCACAGGGTCAGTCAGGTCCTCCTCAGCATTTTCAAACCATGAGTTGAATGCTGATGCCTTTTTGGCAAAAGTGAGGTACAAGTCTTCAATCTGGCGATACTGCTCCTGCAGCAGCAGAAGTTTCTGGCGGCGACCTTCTGAGTCAGCTAGCAATTTCTGCCATCTGTCAAAGCACCAGCAGCAAACGAATGACTTAGTTGTTGCCACTAAAAGAAAATCAATCTTTTGTACTATTACTGCACACAAAAATCTAACTCAAAAGAACAGCAGACACAATCAATTACATCAACCATTTAAAAAGGCCTACACACCTGGCAATAACATCATTGTAGCGTCGCTCTATCGCAGGTGTCTGGGCATGTCTAGAATTGACTAACTGGTCTTTCAAAGCAGTGATGGTCTGAATGCCTTCTTTCTCAAAGGCCTGAAGGCCTGCATCAAAAGTTTCCTGCATAAAATAAGACAAAGATAAACAAAACTTACAGTATTTCCATTTTAGGGAACTGCCACAGTTCTAATGGAAGGAAAGAACAGGAAAAAAGGGCTTATTCAATGGGTACCCCTAACAAGATTCAGACATTTGCTGGCCAAGTTCATATTTTTTGTAATGGTGTGAGGAGCTGCAGGGAAGAGAGTAATGAGCAATTAAATTATTAGGTAGAAATATCAGAGTTAAGAATGATGTGTTACTAAAATTTACCTGTTTGGTAAGAAGAGTCTGTACAGAGGACAAATCGCGTCCGAAATCCTCAGATCGCACCTGAGTCTCTTTGTCAGCTGCCAAAGAAAAATCATGCCATCTTCAGGATCTTCAGCTTCGTATCTTATAGCTTTAAGTTACATCTACCTATTCTTTAAGATTAGACAAGACTTTATTTGTCCCAAAGGCCAATTCAGTGTAGCTTGAAAATTTTTTTAAAATTCAAACATGGACTAACCAATCCAGCTGTCAACAACATCTGTCTTCCACATAAACTGCAGGAAGGCAGAGTTGTCCACCAGCCCACCCCGTCGCTGTCCAGCAACGCCTTCTAGCTCGGACAGCTTTAGTTCCAAGCCAGCTATGCGCTGCGAAATGCTTTCTGCATTATGGTTGCCCTGTCATGAACAAAATGTTGAATTTTTTTAAAGCTCTCAGACAAATCTCCTCCTATGTAAATATCAGAATTAAGTATTAAGGTGGAGCCTTACTTTTAACCTTCAATATCTATCTAGTCCATAAATTTTTAGAATGGACTTTCAGTTAATCACCTCATCAATAAGCCTCTGTCCTTCTCTCTTAATGTCTGTACACCTGTCACGGTGAACCTGGAAGTCAGTTTCGAAAGCTTCATGTTTCTTCAGCAGCCCCTGTCAAGCAAATCAGAAACACTTGTCAGCTTTCATGCACAAATATGGAAAGGCAAAAAAAAAAAAAGATACAGAAAAAGCAGGGGAGGGGAGCCACATATTATGTCAAGAGAAAAGTTCCACAGAGGTCTTGGTGACTAACCTGCACAGCTGCCATTGTGTCACCAAAGTCACCACCTGAAAGCAGGTGTTGTTTCTCAGAGATCCAAGACTCTTCTTCCTCAACATTGGCACTAAACTGTTGGAAGGCATATGACTGCTCCAGCTTCTGACCTCTATTTTTGGACAAACAAAACTCATGCTAATGACTTGCAACTTACGTTAACAGATGAACAGCCATAAGACCTATTAATTCCATGTTCCAAAGACCAAATTACAAACTGCTGTAGTCCTTAACAAAGGATCTAGTTAAGTTTGTTATGCAACTATTATTGGGTTTAATATGATACACAACATTTGGAAGTGTTTCTGAAATGTTTTATGTGCACAGAAAGGTAAAATATATTTTTAACTGATGCTAACATGAACCATATGGATGTGTTCCAATACAAAATCATCTTGGAAACAACTCATTCTTAGCCTGGAGAACACCTGTATTACTTTTTGACAAACACTGCAAGATAAGCAGCTCAAAGACATAAAGCAAAAAGAGAAAAGAAAATAAATACAAACATGGAGAAACCTGTGCACACAAAGACCATTTCCAAAATTCTGTTTAATGTCACTGCATCCACAGAAACAGATCATCCTAAACACTAGTAAAAGGCCTATTCTCACGCTGCAATGTTTTCAAGGTTTGCGCATGCAAGATTTTGCTTGCTAGGCAGCTTGCAGCACCGATCTACTCTGACGAAGCAAGTCCACGCGCTAGTGTCCTGCGAGGTGACGTCATCTGCATAGTGCATTGTGGGTAGTCGACAAAATAGCAGACAATCAGATACTTTCGGAAGCTACTGCTGCTACGTTAATAATATTGTCTGATGAAGTAGGGAGAGAGAGAAAGTGAAGAAAAAAAGATGTGGGTGAGGGGTGGGTAGAGCAAAGGAGTCGCTTAGGTGCCTTATTTTCATTTCCTCTAAAAGAAATATGTTTGGAAGACTCGAGAGAATGCAGATGCTTTTTGCAAAATGTCGTCTGCAACGTTTGAAGAACTTTTATATTTGATCGAGGCTGCCCAGAGCACAATCAATTTCAATTCAGGCATTCTTATCCTTATCCCAGTTGAGATACTCTGGATTGGCAGTGTCGAACACGGGTAGTTTTCCCATATACAAATCATACTCGTACACCTTTCTTCTGACCCCGTAGCCATTTTCTAATTGGGAGGCAAAAGGGAGCCGATCGACTGTGTTCAAGCATTCCGATTGGCTACAGCCATGTAATGTAGGTCAGGCTCGGCAAGAAAATAGAACCGCATTCTATCCTTGAAAACTTGATGCAAAGCCCCCTCGCAGCCGTGTGCAAAACTCGAAAAGCTCCGAGCAGGGCCTGCTAACCCTGCAAAGTGCGGTAAATTGCAGCATGAGAATAAGCCTTAATGACATGCCCAGCTTCTTTTATCTGAGAATAATAGGCATGTCCCCACTCCCATCCCATAAGGCAATAATGATGCTTGTATGGAACAGAATCCCTGCATATGGTAAGGCTCTCTGAGCTTTATATTACCTGAGAATACAGAAATAAAAGTTGAGAGAAGGCTCTTAAAATTTAGTACTCTCTCTCCCCATCTCTCACATTCAACACACACGAAGCCATGCACACTCACAAACGCACATCTAGGTTATGAACAACTTGGAATACCTCCTATTTACCCTGAGGAAGCTTTGAAATGTCACTTACCTGGTGGCTGCCATCTCCTTCAGCTCCTCCCAACTAATAGCCAGTTGGTCCAGACGATAGCGGATGTCAGCTGCTCCTATGTCTGACTCCCCCATTAGTTTTTCACCGGTTTCCTGCACACTCTGTCAGACACAGATGTTTTTCAGGATTTCTGTAGTGTTCGTTAATGCTCTGTCAGCATTGCAAATAATGAAAAACACACTCATCCCCTCTTCCAAATCATTCTAAGCAGAGGAATGTGCAACCAAACAAATAAGCACATGAACACCCTCTATTATTTCCAAAAATTTCATCTACATACACGCCCACACTCGTAAGTATACACATCCATGCATCTCTAGACATGTAACCACAACATCTCTCTTACACTCACTTTCACACACACCCTTCCCCCAATGAAAAACTGACCTGGATGGAAGGCTCATGATTTTCGATTTCCACCTCTAAGCGCTTATGCTTCTTGCGCAGGTTCTGAACACCAGTCAGATCACGTCCATAGTCATCAGACCCAACCAACAGCTTCTTTTCCCTGGACAGAACCAAAAATAAAATGCCCCAATGGAGCTTGCTTATCATGCAGCATCTGAGAATGTACAAAATCCAGTTGCAAAAGGACTGCTTCTCAGTTTCCTAATCATAGAATTTAAATAAGAGTAAGCATCACCAAAAATGCTGATAAATCAGTCTGAAGTACTCACTTGATCCAAGCTTCTTCATCATCGATGTCTCTTAAGAACTGATGCATTGTGTTAGCTTCGTTCAGACGATTACGTCTGTGCATGGCCAACTCCTTAATCCTAAAATAAAAGGCAAGTTTTTCGTATTTACTGCAATTTATTAGAAACAGATCTTCCTTTATCTTAAAATAACAATATGTTCATAATAATGCTACACAGATTGAAATGATGGAGAATCAGCTTTTGCATTGGTGCTACAGTGTGAATTGTTCAAAAGATGTGAGGAACATTAAATGAATCTTACAGATAATGATTTTGTAAAATAGTGAGAAGAGTTCTGAACAGCAGTTCATCTGCTCCTATCATCATAAACTTTATCCAGACAAGTTTCTGCTTGCAAACCCTGATAATATTCAGAAAGGATATACTTCTCATAGCGCTCATTGATGGTACGTTTGCGCTCATTAATGGACTCAGCCTCCCACATGCGAGCTTCCACAAACTGGTCAGCCTGGCTGTTTAAGTCCTTAATACGGTCCTGCAAAAACATTTAGAAACATCTCCCTCCAGTCAAAAACAGAGTACATAATGTGAAAAATAAATCTGAAATTTATAATTAAAAGAAAATTATATGAAGAATTAAACCTTTCTGAGGATTATCCAGCATTTTAACAGCAGTAGCATAAGCGACATTTTTTAAGTGACTCTTTAATGTTTAGGGTTTTTTCCCCAGCCACTAAATTGATATGGATTTTTTTATCATATGTTAAACAAATGGCAAAAAGAAAAATGGTAGATCTTACCTCATGAGCAGTAATGTCAGCTTCCATTAGCTGATGCTTCTTAAGCAGGTTCTGCACAGACGCCAGGTCTTTACCATGGTCCTCTGTACTCAGCATCTGTTCCACCTGTTACGCAGGCAGAAACAATGCCAGACATGCAGATGGACTTCCAAATCTTTACAAATCATGAATGTCTATATATGGTTTCAGAAAATTATACATGTGACCTTCACCCCATTTTATGGGGTTTGTTGTGGGGTCATTGCCATATGTATGTAATATCTCAATGTTTCTACTTGCCACCAAATAAACTACCATTAAAACATTGTTAGCAAACTACACTCAACTTGAGTTTCAAATGGGTTGGATAGGTCATGTGGAAGAGCAACAGACAAAAGTTTGCACACACACCATCTTGCATGCATGCATATAGCAAAACAAGACTAAAAGTAACAATGACCTCTCCAAGCCAGAACTCAATGTCCTTGACACCGGCATTGTATGTCTGCTGTTTAGACGCTTCTTTCAATTTCTCACTCTTGTCAGTGGATTTGGCAACGAGCTCTTCCCACTGGGAAGCAAGGGACTCGAGGCGTGCCTGAACTGCATCCTCTGACCCTGCACACTGGCGCCTGTCAATCAAGTCTGCACAAAAAGATAAAAGCTTTCCCATACTTGTGATCGTAAAACACTAGTCTGTTGACACAAATACAAAAAAAATTTATAATTTCAGCTTTCAATAAATAATAATCCAAATTACAGATTTGGGGGAGGGGGCGCATTTGGAGTTTTAGGCCGAGCCAGCAACTAAGACTATATCAATGCAAAGCAGCTAGCACTGTAAACAGATACCACATGCAGAAAAAGAACAGCATGCCAAAGATGAAATCTGAATCCAGGGCAGCCAATCCTCACTGTATTGGTGTCAGGCGTAAACCAGTGCGCCACCAGACCACCTCAGATTACGGATAGCAAATGAGAGGTTTAAGTCCAAATGGTGTCTGGTTTGCTCTTTACCATTCCATAGCAAATAACAGGTATCAACTCTTTACTGTTCAGAGCTTCTTGTTAATCTGTCAAGTACATGGTTTTTTAACTATGCATGTTCTACTGAGCTTTGTGTGAAGCATACAGAATCTATAAAAACAAGCTCACTTTGTCCTGTAGCCAGTAGAGCCTGCAGACGATCAGCATTAGCTGCCAGCTCTGCCTCAAAAGCCTGGTGCTTCTGGAACTTGCTCTGCAAACAGAAGGATCATACAGATTATTCCTGACAGAAAAGAAAAACCACAACGATTTTTCCCATGAAAACAGAACAAAAATGCTACTAAGATTACACCTGCAAGAAGAGAAGGTACGTGACTTCCTGTCTTTATGACACAGTTCAGACAAAGTATGCCAGAACAATAGTATATGCATAGCTTTTGGGAAAGTAGCTACCACACTGGTGTCCAAAACATGCTGGTTCGATATCTTTGGGTGCAGTGAACTTGCCCAATCATCTGTACGGAATGGGTACCTGACTCCATATAGGATTGGGGAAGGTAGGGTAGCCAGGCCCTGAGAAAAGTAGTCTCCAACACCTTAGTCCCCAACGACCAAAATTTTAATTTTGTACAGCATTACCTATCATATATAAACGTACAAAAATAATACGAGTCAGGAAATAAATCCAGAAATTTTTACTTAATATGCAATGCGGTCAAAAGGAAAGAATTTACATTATGGAAGGGGGAGCCTAAAATGGACTCACAGCAGCACCAACCCACTTTAACAGCTTTATTTTCTCTGTGGGACCTGCATTAAATGTCGTCAAGACACCACATTCTCTAGATGACACTCCATGCCAAAGGTGTTGCATTTAGTTAACATCTACAGTTTCTGGTAGAGAATATGTTGTTAATATTATGCAATTCCTTGTTGAATCATCAGATTTTTAAGTGTGCTAAAGGTGACATGCACTTCAATGATCTAAATAATCCATCAGTTGTGCATGTGTGTGCAAATGCATGCACCTACTCATGGATGCTGTGTGGCACAGGGTTACATGTGTTCATCTGAGTGTATGCTTGCATAGCAATGTATAAACAACTCTCCTTCACCAGACCTGGATGTTAGAGGGATCCTTGTAGGACTCATCCATAGCAATCTGCAGTTTCTCCTGGAGCCAGTTCTCCATCTCATCAGCATCTCGTGAGAATTGCTGGAGAGTTTGTGCTTCACCCAGCTTAGAGCGGTTGTCAATTAGGGCATCCTTCAGCTTCGACCACCTATGCACAATATGCACACATAAAAATGCACAATGTTTATTTATAAGCAGAAGGGACTGCTGCATAAAAATAAAAAGGCTATATATTTATGTATGCATTTCTCACTTTTTCTTTTTACACACTTTTAACTCACTATGTCCATCTGTCTGGTTGGAATTCTGTAATCAATTTTTCACCCACTCCTCATCATCCAAGAGGTCTGAAATTTTCCCCAGTTACTCAATTTCGGTGACAAAAATTTCATTTTCAGCAGTCCACAAGTAATAAAACAAGTATTTTAAATTTCATTACTTTTAGTACAGCTCAACTAAAAGAGTGTTTCAAAAAATTTTAACTTTTTACTTTTTTTCTGAGAACAAATAGCTCTTTTGGATTTTTTTTAACCTATGGGATGTTTAGCAGACCCCACGTGTGTCAATCTTCTGCACACATACATCTTGATAATTTTTTTCCTTCTCACATCAGAAAATACCAGTCAGTGGTTAAAGGACAGACTGCATACCTGTCAAGCACCTGGTCGCGCTTATCTTGAATGGCAGGTGAGTCATAGTGACTGGATGTGACCAGCTGATCAGCAAACTGCTGGAGGGCATTGATCTTCTCTTCCTGAAAAATGTGTGGCATGAGCAGGTAATTTCAGACAGACCTACTGAAAGGTACAGTTTGTACATATAATTGTCAAAAGTCACAGATTATACATACAAGTACACACACATCAAAAGTAGCACATGAGCACACTGCACTGATCAAATATGAGACAACCAGAGCAAGAAATAAAAAGGGCCAACCTGAGAGTTGATAGCCCTGTCAAAGTCTTCATGTTTCTTGATGAGAGTTTCCACGTTGTCCCCATCCACAGAGTCCCCAGCAAGAAACGCTTCGCGGGATGCCATCCATGCCTCAGCCTGCTCACAGTCACGGTAGAAGAGCTGAAGCTCCAAGCACTGGTCCAGCTTCATGCGTCGCACTATCCAGGCCCTGTAGGCAAAGTGAGAACATTCAGACTACACTAGTAATGAAACAGGTAGGAAAGGGAGAAAAGTAGGTCAATCTGTAAAATGGAAAATTAAATCACATGGCCCGATGGGCTGGGGAAGAGAAAGAAAGAGGGGTGAAAAAAACAGAGAGGTAACATTCTGTAACTGATCTCAATGAAAAAAAAGTTTCAGGACATGGTGATTCTGTCATGATTATTCTGACCTCCAAAGATGATCTGCCTGACTGACTTTTCTTTATGCCCATTCTTTATTCCTAACTAAATGTACAGCTAATTTCAATTGTTTCATTAATGCACAATACTCATTAAATTTCAAGCATATAATTAGTGCTTAAAATTATCCTACAAGCTGTTGATACAAGTTCAAAATCTTAGGGCAGTTTGTACCATAGGAGCAACATCCACAAAAGAGTGTGCCCTTCAATTGTAAAATATACAGAAAGAGGACAGATTACCTACTGTGTAACAGCGACAAAAATTAAATGAACAAACAAAAAAATGTTATGGAAAACTTTATATTCTAATGACCTGAAAATGGGCAACAAATGTTTAACTGCGACCAGAATGCTGGAGATTAGTTTATATACTAAACCACTGTAACACACTCTAATACACCTATTCTTATCAATCTTCCCATTCATCCTACAGAGGACAGAAGCACCACATACTGCTCAAGCTCTTCTCGTGCTTTGGCCAGTTCTTCCAGCTTCTGCTGTACATCATCACTAGCATAGTGCTGGTTCTGCAGCAGCTGCTGTCCCAAAAACTCAAAGGCCTGGAAGGTGCCAGCCCTAGCATCTATTTCTGTGCGATGCTCCTGAACAGACACAATAAAAGAAGTCAGGTCAGCACAAGGTTTGGCAACTCCATTGGCATTTAAAGGATCAATTTTTTTTAAAAAGTTAAAAATGAGATCCCATTGCTGCATTGAAAAAAAATGTCTCAAGAAATTTAAGGAAGGATAAATCTCTTGATCTGTGTAAATGTGTGATCAGAGCTATGAATGTGTTCCAAAAATAAAAAATTGATGACAATGAAGGTAGGAAAAAAGCAAATATTTGCAAGTCTTAAAAAATATATTTGTAAAATATTACTGACGTATCAAACTGTGTTCCTACAAAAATATTACTCTAAGAGAAAGTAACAAGACTGGGTAATTCTGTGCCACTGAATTAACATTAAAAAAAAAATTTCCTATCCCTATATTCTTTATTGCCTGGAAAATGTCAGACTTATTTCACGTCTATATAAAATACATTTCTACAAGGACTAAACCAAGTTATTTCTAGATGTGAGATTATGTAGAAATTAAGTTCACTGATGATTTGTAAAACATTTCTTAGTATAATTCAAGATGCCCTAAATTACTGATACACCTGCAGTAAGTTTAACATGTACGTATCTGCATCTCATTCTGGAATACTCATATAGTCAGTGTATGCCATGCCATCTACTGGTTTTTCTACAAATAGCCACACACCCATTCCTAATCAGAGCTACAGTCAGAAGACTTTTCACACTGAGTAGCAAGCAATATCGTCTCAGACTGTATGGAGATATTCGCAATGTGAGTAGACTCAGCACATGCAGGGTTAATTGGACACATGTATCATTTTCCTCTGAAGAAATAAAGAAAAAAATGGGGGAGGGGGTGGGACTGGGGGAAAAACAGGCAATCAAATTTTATTAAAAAGATGCTATCATTATCTGTCCCAGCATAACAGTCCTTACATGGAAAGTATGGGTCTAAATTAATCTAATCAAAAATAAACTTTCTACTGTTAGCAAATACATTTTCTAAAATATTTTTTAAATTGTTAACCAATCCTCATAAGAAATGACGTCTGGTTCTCCAACCCACCCCCCAAAACCACACTTAAATTTCAAGTCCCCAGCCACTCGGATGTTGAGGGCCTAGCTGTGATCTATGTGAGGATGGCAATGGATTTCTGGATATTTTTCTTTTCTTTTTTTTTTTTTCATTTTCAGCTCTGACTTCTTGTCATAACAGTAAAGGGAATAGCAAGAACCAGCTTGTACAAAATTAGCTGTCATCTCTTAAATATGTTTTTTTTTTTTACTCTGTAACTGCTAGCATTTCTGAAGAAACTGAAAATCTAAAAATACTGATGGACCTTTTTTTTAAATCAGTGACTGCAGAGTGGGTACACCCATTCATCTGCACAAGTACAGCAGACACCAAAATTACATTTTTCAGATAAGCATTCTCAAAATGAAATCATCTGCTTTTTTCTGAAAGCACTTTTGGCACAAAACTGTGACACTTAGCTTGTAGTCACAAAGGTCTAATCCATTTTCACTCAGAGTTCACGGAGGACAAATATGTTGGGCTCCCTTAAGAAACTATTAAGGCTGAGCAACACACCCATGTCCATCATATTCAATAATCTTTACTCCAAAACTAAGAGGGACAAAATCTAGTCATTTAGCTAGGTGAATTAAATTTGAATAGTTAAATCCCTTAACATGGGCACAGGAAGACATTAATTTGAAGATTTGAATTTCTCTGTATGTACCTTTCTTTTCAAATTTGTTGGCAACACCAGTGCACATGCAGATAGGGATTTTTTTTAACCATTTTTGAGCCTATTTCTGAAACTAAAACTGTTCTTTATCATAATAAGTTATTGTCACGACACGGGTGGTGCTACACACACACTCACGCCTGACACTTGCGCGTTCTTTCAACACAACACAAAACGATTGCCTGAGGCTGTCCAAATCATATTATTTCAGTCATCGTGTGGCCCAGGACTTCACACCATAAGACATGAACACATAAATTCATAATACATTGCCACTAGCAATTCTTAAAACAACCATCAAATTGTCAAGACAAGTCCGCACTCTGTCCCTAAAAACCATACGCTCTATTATTCTATTCTCTCTTATCAACTCGTCGTTCAATCCTTCCCCTACAGTTCCAGTTCTCAACAAATCAGCTTCGCTTCTATCCTCGCAGCCACACAGGCTATTTTATTTTAAACAATGTACTTTAAGTTTCCAGTTTTGTTCTATCACAAAATCTCTCTGCTTCTCCTCAGACTAACAGTCCTTAATGACAGTACTTACAGTTCGGCGATATTAGGGTTGTCGCCCATCCTATCTCCAATCTCTCAGAATCCTTAAACTCAACCAACATTCCTCATACACATGAATCAGGAACACTACTGACACATAATCCAAATCATCGCTCTGGTCACCCTTCTCTCGTGACTCCAGCACGTCTTAACCTTTCTTCTCTCTCTCGCGTGACTTGGAACGCCTTACCCCAGTTCTCTATCCTTCTCCTCCTCCTTCAATCTGTCTCGCGTGACTCGGCACGTCTTACGCCTCTATCTATCCTTCTCCTCCTCCAGTATCTCGGGCCTGAGCTCCTTTTATAGCATGTCTTTCCCGACCAACTCCACAGCTGAACTGTGTTCACTAAAGTTAACCCTTACTTCTATACTAATCACATTCATTCCCTCACACATTCTATCGACACATGCAAACCCCAAGTCGGCAAGGGGTTAACATAGCCTCAGAAAAACTATGGAACGGACTGGTCCGTGACAGTTATGTTTATTCATTTCTACATGGTGTGTGACCATTAAAATCCACTACAAGACTAAAGATCACAGTGGTCATTAATTGTACATAAACCTGTATCAAAATTTTCTTTTTGGAAATATAATTTGATATACCTAATTTCCTTTGGATTAATTTTTAAAAATGGGGCTATTTAACAATGGAGTGAAGCAGGAACGGTTTCTTTCTCCTATCTTTGAGCTTTAATTATAATTCTGACTTATTTTCCTTTTATGTTTAGTTTATGGTACATGATTTTTTTTTAAATACTTAAAATTCATGATTACCTGTATATCAGAATCAAAGGTCAAGTACTCAAGAGGAACTTAAATACTTTGCTCTTTTTTTTAAATATTTTTTTTGAGTTATGCTATGACATTAGATCTTAGACCAACTAAAGTACCCGCTATCATTTTCAATTATCTTTTACAGCGTGACATTGAGATATTAAGCATTTGAGAAACTGTATTTTGATTTAACACAGCATAAACAAAGCTTTACAATTTCTCAGTCCTGTATAACAGCTACATATCTTCCCATGTCATAACTTTATACTCCAAAATAATGTATTTACCTTCATATAATGGAAACTAACACGTGATTGTTAAATATTGATTATATGTACAGTAGTTCTCAAGACTGTTAATATTTTAAGTATCAACATCCTGCCTCACATCTGAATTTGCTTACAACTTTGGGAGAGAGTACGTGGCAGAACTAAGACTGCAGAAGTTAGCTGTCATGTCCTAACAGAGTGAGCACTGCCAGCTGCTAAATTGAGAGATATTCTATATTCTGATCAGCTTGTTTACAACCAAACCAAGCAAGTCAGCAAGGCACACATCTGGACCACATGATAATCCCAGAATGCTGTTAAATCACGGCATGCTATTCTGTTTTCATGCTGCCTATCATAGATCCACTGCATAACAGATCGACGTTTTATAATTAAACTTACTCAATTTCTGAAGTGATTTAGTTGAGACTAAAAGTCTCCTATAAAGAAAAGTTATATATACTTTATGCTGAAAGGTTATTACTTCATATATGTTTTCTTTGTCAATAAAAACTTTTGAAGTTCATTTACAGCCGAATCGGTGCAAGTTTAAGTATACATTTTTTGGTTATATACTCTTACAAAATAAAAAATATATATATATATAATTTATTACATCAGGCTTGGAAAAGGGGAAAAAGTGTTTTTCCTTAATTTCTGAAACTAGATGAAATGCATACTGCCTGTGTTAGCTTTACATGCAAGATATGTGGCTCTGAAAACATAGGAATGAACTTAACTATATACAATTTTGCTGTGCATAAAATGCAAATAACAAAAGAATAAATCAAAATAAAACAAGAAAAACCATAAAAACTTTCATATAAAGAAAATAAAAGAGACTAAACTTTCATAAAAGGTGGGGATGAAAATAAACATAAGAGTGAAAGCAATTTAAATTTATATACAGATCATTCTCGATCTGAAAATTTAGACATGGAAGGGAAGTTTATTAACTTTTGATGTAATGCTCAGGTCTGACATAACGTCATCTTCAAACTGTATACTTTAAAAATACACATACACACAATAAATAAAAAGTGTAAACTGAATAAACAATAACACTAGGGCTTGCCAAACAAAGAAATGTTTTTGACACCTTTAACACACTAGTTCTTCTGTGGCACTCTACAGGTCAGTAGTCTTAACTCACTCCCTGTACCCCCTCTATAGCAGCAATTATAATGTAATTAAAAAAAATTTGTATTCTGTGTCTAACATCAGACTTGAGCATTCATCACACACAACTAATTCATTTTTGTCTGCATCTCTATAACCAACGTGCTAGCATATCACACCATGCACCCATTCAGCAGTGTGGTTTGTTTTGTATGGCTGCTACCATCATGAAGACTTTTTCTCTGTCCCGGTTTTTAAGATTGTGATGAAGATTATCGAATTATCAACCTGTAGTCATTCATATCCTGCCACACTCTACAGTTTTATTCTCTACAGAAGATACTGCTGCTGATGTCGTAAGGTAATCATTAAACAACTGCCTGTGATTAAACTGAGCAAACGACATGCCCACACACTTCGCGTGCAGCGTGCGTTCACGGCCAAAGTGTCCGTGCTAGAAACACCCAATCGTCTACAACACTCGCATGCTGCTTTCTTTTTCACCTCCTCCTCTTCCTCCTCGTCCTCTGCCAACGGGGAAATTCCATAATGGCTGACAATTTCGGAACTGAACATCTGCAAAATGTCCCATTGACTCAGAACTCAGACTTGTGGCTTCCTAAAAGCTGTTGGTCAAGCCCAAGGCCACTACACACATGAAGGGCAAGGTTGACCTATCAATACCTGAAGTAAACCCACTACCTGTCCCAGACAAAAAGGAGATGTCAAAAGGACACTGATGGCTAGTACTGGCATTAGGATGCAATAAAGACTGGAGCAAGTAAGATAAGAAAAACCACTGACAAACCACAGCACCAGTCCCTGCAGTTTATCCAGCCAGAGGGCATATAGAAGGGAGGAGAGGGAAAGTCCTCAACGATGTAAATATAGTTTCCCCCAGGTCATAGGAAATGTATGTTTTGATTTTTTACACAGCTAAGGGAGGTAGCAATCAAAGAATAGTATCTACTTAAAGGCTCAAAGAAAAAAATAATCCCCAGAAACATTCACTTTCTTCTTTCTATTCAGCTTCAATGACTTTTAAAAATATATGGCTCCTGCAGTCTGCAATTTTCCCATTAAAGTAAAGCCTCCTGTGTTCCAGCATTTTCATTCCGTGCTCTCGCTCCCTCCAACCCAAGCACTTTTTTCCTTTCAGAGATGGCAAGTGTGCTTACTCAGAAGTTAATGCATAACACTCACACACATATGCACACACACCCCACTGCATCCTGCTACTTGTGTGTGTGTGTGTGTGAGAGAGAGAGAAAATGAAAACCTCAGACTACAAGAATCCTTTCTGCTATCTCAGATGATTCCAGGACTTGTGTGTGTGACAGAGAAAGAATAAAAGCAAACAGCTTCTTAGACTAAGAATTTTTTCTGCTATCTCAGATGATTCCAGGACAGACATGTGGTACAGGTTCTAAACACCTTAGGGTTACAATAGCATCCTTCATCCTACCTGGTGTCTCTCAAGCAGTGCTTCGGCACCTGTCACATCCTTTGCCAACTCATCAGAGGAAACCAGGGTCATCATGCTGTTGATCCAAGAAGTGAGGTCACGATAGTCAGAAAGGAAACGCTGTAGGTCGTACGAGTCCAGCAGTTTTCCTTTGCGAGCATCAGCCTATGCAAGAGAGAGCGCGCAAGCATAAGTCAAGAGAGGAAAAAGAAACCATGCCTACATGCAAGACAAAAGAACACATTTATGCATCTTTTTACTAAAAAACCATCTAACACATTTGTGCTGCACTCAAGTGACTACCAAAGTTTGAAACAACTTGTGTTGCACAAGCTACAGAAGAAGTTATTTGTTCCACAAAAAACATCAAACTTCACTTATAAAAAAAAGGCTTACCTTGATTGTCAAGGAGTTCCACATTTCATTGATCTCTGTCTGGTGTTCATAGATACTCTCTGCCTGGTCAGGGTGGGTCTGCATCAAGCGCTGAGCATTGTTGTCAAGGTCACGAACCTGGAAAATCAAAAGGGTAATGTATTGTAGTCCAATCTGGATGCAGATCCTTGCAGGGCTATGAAGGAATAACAACACATTGTCTTTTTCTGCATGAATGAATGAATGTTTCTGCATAAATGCTTCAGAGTTAATGTTTCAACAATTTGTTAAAGGCTGAAGATGTGGGAGTCAAAAATAAAGAGGTGACATTTTGATAAGTTCTCATGTACCCAAAGATATCAAAGGACACAGAGAAAGGGAAGTAATACAAAAGAATTTCGTTTCTTGAGCAAAGATGTATATCTCAAATAAAAAACATAATTAGCATTAGATGACAAAAGAAAACTCAAAACACACAGAGTAAGGTGACACAACCCACCTTTTCACCCAAAGCAGCCAAGTCACGCTCCACGCCTTCATGTTTGCGCTGCAAGGCCTGGACACTGGCAAGGTCAGATCCATAGTTGTCATTATTGAGGGCAGTATCCTTTTCTCTAATCCAGTCCTTGGTTTCGTCTGCCTCTCTAGGGGATGACAAATAATCCAGGCAGCACTTTCAAGACTATGCAAGTTCATAAAAATCAATGCCTACATTAATGTCTTCACAAACTGTATCAAATGCAGGTTCATCAAAAAGCTAACAACAAACAGCACATTTTTTAAACACAAGCAGAAAATTAGCAGTTCTTTATACCGGTGGTAGCGCTGAACTTCAAAGGCACTGCCTAAAGTCTGCGCACGCTCAGCAGATACCTGCTGCAGAGTTACCCAACGCTGGTTCAGTTGCTGCAGCATAAACAAGACATAAACCAATAATGTACTATATGTTTATTAGTCTGGACCATGCACAGAATCAAATTGTGAAAACTCACTTAAACCTGCTAGCCTCTCATCAAACTGCTAACATGCAGCCCTGTTTATTAGTACGAATCACACAAAGAATCAAAATTTGAAAATTTACATAAGCCTGCTCGTTTGATCTCCATGTACTAAGCTAAAGGTTCGAACACTGTGCATGTGACTTAAGTTTTTGAAGGTCTACTGCACTGAAAGGCAGCGTGTTTCAGAAAGATCTATTGCAACCCACTGTCAAGCCTACTCTCTTTCTTACCCCAGAAAGCACTTCTTAACAACCACAATGATTTTTTGCACAAAATAAAGGACACAAACAGACAACTGGGTTCATGACAGTATAGGGCGTACCGTGATCTGTTCTCGGATTTTCTCTGCAGCTTCTGTATGTCCCATGGCTGTCAGACGGTCAGCAATGTTGTTTAGTTCCTGCAGTCTTGCCTCATTTGCCTTGAGGTCCTGTGTATTGAAGTTTGTAATTAAGATGACAGACATGCAAACAAAACATCCAATATGCACACACTTGTACATTTGTGTCTGCATTATCTGTTTTCAAGTTTCTAAGATAATTTGTTTAAATGGATGAATGGGCGATGAATATGCGGTGGGGATGGATCATGACAGACCTTCTGAAAGTCATCAAACTTCTTCTGCATTTCCTCGACCTGCTCCAGGTCTTCTCCAACCTCATCGCCGATCATCATATTTTCCTTCTCAGTGATCCAAGCTGCTAGCTCCGCTGCCTCGCGTACCAACTGGTAGGCTTTGCACGATTCTCTCAGGTTCTCCCAGCGCTGGTTTGTCAAGTCAAGGAGGTTGGCATACCTGTGTGTGCACAGATCACAATACAAAGATGCCATCTGCAAGCTTTCTTTTAAAATAATGTCCTCATCCCACAAAGTAGCTATCTCTTCTATACACTCTAAAGCTATTTCACACTATATTTACCATTCAATTTTACAGTTTTATAGAAAAAGTTTTATTAAAGTGCTTAGATATTTAGGGTATAAGGGAGAAGAATACTTGCGTTGGGGAGACTCTTCCATTCTTCAAAACATCTTTGCTAGTGTTAAGGCAGCAATAAGTGACTCACTGTGTCTCTATCTGATTCTGACGAACAGAAATGGTGAACTCGTCCATCAGGTTGTTGCGGCTAGCTGATAAGCTGGGGTCTAGCTTCTTCACATATGCAGCAGGTACAAAACCCTGACGGTCATTCACCTCCACTTTCCACCAGTCCTGCAACACACCATGTCAGATTAAGCTAGCCATTTAGCTAGTACAGTAAAACCCTTTTATTAAGACCTTCCTGATTATGACCCCCCTCTGACCACAAAAAATTTTCCTGGATATATTTTGCTATATAAACATGATCTCTATTACACCACCTCCTCTCGACCGACAGTTTGTACTCTATTACGACTTTTTTGCTAATGTTGCATGATGAAAAAAATAAAGTACATTTTAAAAGACTGCGTCACACAGTCACATGGCTATTCAAGAACGTGCCTGTGTTCCACCTAAGCTTTTGAACAATTAATAAAATAAATAAATAATAATAATATAATAATAATAGATGAGTTTGAGCTGCGAAATGTTACACTGCTTGTTCTATGGGTCACCTGTCACCAAATCATTTTTGTCTTTTTACCAGCGCACATTAGTTGACCGTGCTTCATTAACGATCTTTTGCTGAAGTCACGTGTCTATAAAAAAATTATTGTGACTGATTGTGCTTTATTGAGTCTTCTCACAGAAATCACATTAAAAAATAAAATATAAATAGCACATTTTAAGGCAGCGTCTTTGTCTGCCATGGTATATATTGACTGATCAATTGCTCTTATCTGGAAAGTTAGTTCCCCTATAAATCTTCCATACAACCTAACAATGGGAGAATACACATGACCAAGCAAAAATTAAAACAAGAAAAGCATGATGAAATGGTTTTTAAGAACATTATTTGAATTATTAGTATCTGAAGTCATGGATAATGGAATGAAAGCAGACTGGTTAATCTCTGTACTATGACCCCTCTTTGTTATGACCCAATTTTTGGTGGATTTTAGCAAGCCTCAATAGGGTGATTTTACTGTACTTCATGATGTGCTGTGTACCTGATTCACTCGAATCTTAACTCTCGTACCTGGTCTTTTCCAGCATTGTAAATATAAAAAATTTAAAAAGGTTCTAGTTTAGGAAGAAAGGTATTAAAGAATGAGACATTTCAGTTATTCCTTTGATCATCAGTTTCATATTGTGAGTTATAGCAACATTATGCTTGGTATTTTATCACTAACCCTACTAAAAACCCTGAACTGAACAAATTTATCACTAAGGAACACATCACAGAATGGAACAGGTGTAACTACAAAAAAAGTTTTGCATAAAACTAAGAAAGTTTTCTGGACCTTGTTGGTGCTGTTCAGTAGGGTCAACACATCCCCCTTCTTCATGGAGATCTCACGTGGAGACTTCTCAGTGTGGTCATACAGAGCCATCACCTTTTCTGTTCCAAAGTCATCAATGACTGGGGCTTCCTGTTGCTGCAACAGGATGACATCAGAATCACAAAGGTTAACACAAGCAAGATCTCATTCCAAGCCACAACTCTGCTATTGCAATAGGATCAACAGTTTTATATTCAATTCAATGTATTCAATATATTCAATGTACACTAAATTCTACTGCATCTTTAAAAATAAAAAAAATAAAATATACCTTGCAGCTCTGTGCTTGCTCCCGCAGTCCCTCAATGACGCTACGATAGGCCTCCAAATCGGACATAAACGCCTCATGCTTCTTCAGAAGTGCCTGAAACATAATAAACTAGTCTTTTAGCATCTCACAGAGAAAAACTGGGGAGGGGGAGGTTATCAACTATACAGTCTTCTAAATGGATGGAAAAGTACATTCTAGGAAAGAAAACAATATGCAATCAGCAACTTTTCATCCAAAGATCCTGACATTCAACATACGCAAAAATTGAATCATATTTTGGTAAAATAATCTGTTTTCTGCTCTAAAATTTATAGGAAGAAAAACATTAATACACTGTTCTAACAACACAAACCAAATATCCTGCACCATCAGGTAACAATAACTGTCTGGATAGGTATGTCTCTATCAATACATTGAGAGGCCTCAAATCAGACCTTCATGTTTTTGTAAGTTTAAACTCCACAAAATGTTATCTACTCTCAAAACACACGTCAACCATTTATAATGCACAAACTGTGACAACAATAACCAGTATCCACTTTCCTTTAAGACACCTATCACTTTAGTGCTGTAATTATTTGAAAAGCAAGTAATCTCATATGTCTCACATACAACACAACACAGCTCTGCAAAGCGCAGGTCCTACCTCTGCTGAATCCTCATCCTTGCCATAATCGGTGTTAGCAGCAATCGGTTCTTTCTCCCTCATCCAAGTCTCAGCCTCATTAGCATCAGCAAAGTACTGCTGGGCTTGAAGAGAGTCTTCCAGGTCTTGTTTCCTCTGGTTTGCTTTATCCTGTTTTACAGTTCAACATTATCAATGTATAGTTCACATTATTCTGTTATTGCAGTTCAACATTATGGTGCTGTTACAGTTCAACAGTACAAATGTATAGCTCAGATTATCCAGATGCAGCAGTTCAACAATACTATGGTATGTATAGTTTGGTGTTCACCAAATACCAGTTCACTTGAATGCCTATAAAGAAGCTGACTGAACAACTTAAAAGCTGCTTGTCATGGTACTGCAGGCTCTGTCCTCAAATTGTTTTTTATCTTAAAATAATTTCTGAAACTAAATTACTCAATTATTAAATATTTTTAAAAGGTATTGATGGGTAGAAAAATTATTGTTGTAAATCACAGGAATGAATTTTCTAAATACTTTAAAGTGATATTAACTTTAAAATTCCATGTATGCTACATGTGCAGCTTAAGGACAAACGTTTTCCTTAAACTGATTGATTGTAAGAAAAAAACTTTTAGAACCAGCAAGCAGCAGATGGAATGAGGTCTGGTTCATGGCACCAACATTCAAAACATTAAAAAAAAAAACCTTGATCTTTAAAATAATCTTCTTCCAAAAGAACATTTAAAGGAACCATTAGGGGTGGGGTTAAGTTTGCAGGTGGAATAAAAAAAAACAAGGTGAACTGACCTTCAGCTGCTGCCATCGGTCTTGCAGGTCTTTGATCTTTCCAGAGATGGTGTCGACGGCAAAATGACCCTCCCGAATCATAGCCTGGCCAGAAGAGCAAACATTCTGAATGCGAGGCTCGTGGCCTGCCAACTCTGCCTGCAAGGCCTGGTGCTTTTTCATGAGGTTCTGGACTCCAATCAGGTCACGACCTGAAACAAGAGAAAAATTACTCTATTTTCATCTGTATTATTATTATTTAAATCATGGACAAATTATGATCTCTTCTGACAAATGTCTTTTGATGCAAAAAACTTTTTTAACCAATCAAACCAGTATCCCCAGATCATCAGAAATACAGAAACCTGTACAGCGTTTCTCAACCTTTTACTTGTGACGCCCCCCCAGACGAATAAAGGTACGTCCGCGCGCCCCCCTTAGCCACTAATACCTATATGAGATCTTAGAAAATGACCGCCTTTGCGGCCCCCTTTTCAGCAGCTTGCGCCCCCCTTGGGGTGCGCGCCCCCCAGGTTGAGAACCGCGGCTGTAGTACTTAACAGAGTGAACAACCCTAGTGCTAAAGATGTGCTCAGTCATTTTAGTTGAACGAGTAGAATGTAGTTTCAATTATTTGCCTGTCTGAAAAGTCTTCAAATGTAGATAAAAATATTCTGCAGCAAGCACTGTACAGGATATAGTCCTTTTAAACTGCTCAGAATACTCAAATCTTGCCTTTACCTAATGCAGATCAAATTTCTCAGTCCAGGAAACAGACTAACATTTCTGAATAGCCAACAGTTAATTAGTGTAAGCAATCATGGGCAGCTCAGTCTAAATCCTGCCTGACAGTCTCCTATTCATCTTTCTCACATATAACCATGATCTATGAACTGCTTTACAGTGCCAGTTGTTTCAGCTCAGTCTACATCCTGCCTGACAGTCTCCTATTCATCTTTCTCACATACAACCATGATCAATGAACTGCTTTACAGTGCCAGCTGTTTCATACACGTTCTTCAAAACACTAAAGTCCTTAATGGTCAACATTTGAGATGCCCATACCTCTGTTGGTGGAGGAAGCAATAGGTTCCTTCTCCCTAATCCAGTCTTCCTCGTCCTCTACATCCCGCAGGAACTGCTGAAGGCTCAATGCCTCCAGCAACTTCTGACGACGCTGGGTCACAGGGGCCTATGAAGAGAAAGAACAACCAAGATTGAAGCACCCAGCACATTTTCTGTAAGTGAAATAACAAAATATTAACTCAATAAACCATAACAAAAACATGAGTGCACACCACTGTTGAACTTCTGACATACAAAAGAGCAGACAAATATTCTTTCACTGTGATGGGTTTGTGGTGTTTATGTGCTTGGTTAATGGTAATCTGCACTGCGACCAGTTAGTAGTCAAAGAAATGGCAAATGACAATAACACATCTTTCATTCAAAGCCTGATTAAAAGACAAGGCTCAGTTTCTGACCTTCAGTTTCAGGTATCGCTCTACGACTTCTTGCGACTTTTTGCTAATGTTGTCCTTGTCAAAGTGGTCTCCACTGGCAAACTGCTGAGCCTGGGATTTCAGTGCCTCCATGCGATCCTGATGAGTACAAGAATCTTAATTGAAGTGGGGTGCCATCAAAATGTTATCCATTAAAGTGAATGCTTATATCAGAAGGAAAAAAACCCACCAAAAACTGAAATATGTTATAGCTACAGTTTGAACTGCCCAAGGATGGTGTTTAAATAGTAACAAGATTACTTAAGTATTTTTACAAAAAATAGTTTTCATTTTAAACAGTGAAAAAAAGGAAACCAGAAACTGTTCTTTTACATACAGCACCAAATTTGTTCAAGCTGTAAAAATTATTTGCAAATCCATCATACATACCTGATGGGTTACCACATCTGATTCAAGCATTGTATGCTTCTTCTGCATATTTTGCACACTGGTCAGATCCTGTATGGGAGACACATACTGTGGGTCTGAACAATGTAAGTGTACACACCATATGCAATAATTTTATTTTAAGTGTAGCTGATAAAACTGAACAAATCTTCCACAAGACACGTACTATAATCTGAATAATACAAGCAACAAATGCAACTTCTTTTCATGATAAGCTGATAAGCTTTTTGTGCTGATGCTTGTATTCTCATCCCATCATAACAGCTACTGAGTAAGATAAAAAAAATATTATGAAAGAAACAAATTAAACATCTGCTTGTGAATTTATCCTGTGAGATTAAGAGCAATAAATCTGAAAGAGTGGCATAATGTACAAAAATTTTGAGTATGACACTATAAAGAAATTCTACCTAACACTTCACGTACTTCTGAATAGAGATTAAATGCTCAGTAATAAAGCAAAAATATTTTTGATGCTACAAGCTTTTAAATGGTAGTTCTTTTTCTCAAAATAATAATTTAAATAGTGATCTTAAAAAGGATGCCCACCACAAGTCCATATAATGCAATAGAAATACGAAAGTGGTTTTCTGGTCTTGTGCCACAAGAAACCATTCAAAGAAGCAGAGTCACCATGTTTCAGAACCCTGTCTCAAATGTAATGCTTAGCATGCTAGATGACTTGTTTTAGATCAGATTATGTCTGACATAAAATAAAAAAAACAATCAAAAGGCATAACCATACACTTCTCTCATCTGCTTTGATACACGCACGTGTGTGAGAGAGTGTTTGCATGTGTAAAAATAATATACATACATATATTTAAAAAAATAAAAAATTGTAAACTTTTCTACCCACGGATCTACATCATTGCTACAAGATGCAGGTTTCTTAATAATCAAGTCTGGCAGGTTTAAAAAAATGAGCAATCTTAAGGAATATGTGAGTGGTTAGAGTTTCCGATATTTTTTTCTGCACCAGAAGCTCCAACAGATATTGACACAATGTGATGCTACCGCTCTAGCAGATCCTTATGCATGCCTAGAGAGTGACTGACTTACCAAGCCCTAGTTTTTATAAACAAAACTATAAAAAAAGAGCGTGAGGGAAAGTAACAATCTTGCAAGCATAAGGTTAATGAATTAATCAAGCAGGGTAAAAGCACTGTGAGGTAGTAAACATAAACTAACCAGAAGAGGAAGGAGAAAACTGATAACAGAGAAGGCAGGCTACAAGAAGAGCTACTGATATAAAAGACACACTGTCTGAAGAGCTGTTATCCCTTTAGCAATATAATTAAGATTTTAGAACCCAGAAAAGACTGAAAAGCTAGCCAACAGGATGAAATGGCTGAATAGTAAAGAGTTTAAGACTGAAAGTTTAACTTAGGACATCAAATCTCATAAAACCTTACTTTTCCACAGAATGCTACTATCTGCTGGTTCACTATTTATTGCATCAGTTATTCAAAAACAAAATGATACAGTCTAAAGAGGCCAATTCCTGATCCAAAGATTCGACACAGCTCTGTTCTTCACAATATATCAATTTTTCAGTTACGAATTTGTGTTGCTCAGAGAATACATTGAGTGTTGGAATACTCACTTCAGTTTAGATTATCATCAAACGTCTTAAACATTCTTACTGCTATTGGTAGATCTTTATTTTTATTTCCACAGATACAGTGATGCAAGCAAAATTAAGTCTGCACAGATCATGATTTACTCTAAACGATGAATACTAAAAGTAGGTAGGTTTTCAAAAGGTTTAAAAAAACAGAGTATCAGAAACACCAGAATACCTGATGTATCAGGATATAAATGATTATTTACAAGCATCCATTATTGGCAAATTGAAAGAACTGAGGATAAGTGAGTGGCTGTATTTGATAAATGCATAGCAAAACTTCTAACTGCACAAACTATGTGGTTATCTTTTTCCAGGATCTGACACCAGGCTCAAAAAGCATTACATTGTTGAAAGCATTATGCTGCTGCTCATTTGTCATACACTCATATGCAAAATACACATAGTCAACACACACGCTGCAAAAACTAGTCCCAGTTGTTCATTTCACATGCTTTCTCTTACTCACTACCCCCTACCCCCATACTTGATGGCCAACATAAAAAATAATGTCACAAGTTGGCGCACATACATGCATGCATGCACTTAACAATCAACTTGTGTACACAGTAGTCTGGCTGTTGTGTTCATGCATGCTCACTTGCACACATAGATGAATGCACACACACACACACACACACACACACACAGATGCAAACTACATTTTTTCCTCTATTTATCTCTCACACACACAAAGCTATAGTCTCCTAAACATGCACAGAGATATATGAGAGATGTGGCCACACTTTTCTTCTCTCACACTCACTCACACATATATATGCACACATCCACCCTCCCACCCACCTACATTACACATATACATAAACGCATGCACATCTGAACAATTACTCTTCGCTGGGAAGCACCGATTAGCATATCCTAAAAGACCAGCCACTCATTTATCTTGATTTTGAAAGTTCCAGACATGCTTCTGGAAATATTTCTGGAAATAACGATCAGGGATAACAGCTCTAGAGAAGATCAGGAGATCAAAATGAACTGGGTGAAAGAGCAAGAGATATACCAGGAAACTTACTGATCGCTGGAGGAGCTATTTGAGTAGAAAATAACAAAATGAAAGACAGAAAACAAGTTAAAAAGATAGCACACATGAACAGTAAAAAGGTTTGGGAAGTGGAAAAGAAAAGAGGGGTGGGCGAGGATCTGAAATCAATTTTAAAAAATTACATTGTTATAGTGATTATGATTACAGTATTTCCAACAGGAGTCAGTTACACTGTAACTTAAACCAGTATATTTTAGTATAGCTACAACTACAGATACTGTACTGTAATCTACTTCATGAGAAAAGGTTTTCAAGCTTGAACAGACATATTTCTATCACAGAAACATTGTATCATACATGGTTAGGAGTTTAATGGTAGTTATAATAAAATAATCATAACATGCATCAATATGTGAACATTGAAAACAGTCTGCTAGGAGGGCAAGGTGCATCCTATCAGACTTAAAGAGCTGATCCTCTTTCTGAAGCAATCATAAATCACATTGAAAGGCAATAAGCTATGTTCCTTAGTGTAAAATCTATCAGTAAAACTGGTACAGAAAACTCAACAGTACTGGAAGTACCTATGATATCCCAGGAAAAATTTACAATCGGACTTAACTGAGAAACAAAAATCACATTCTATATCTGTTGAAAGATTTATATCCTATACATCCCATGTCCTGTATCTAAACTTTATCTATATGTGTGCTGATCCAATAAAACAACTAGCTTTTTCCACTTTTTCTTAAATTGACGATACAAATTGCTGCTGGTGCTGCCCCTTACAAAAAAAAGCATGTGTCCTCCAAGAGCTACTCTTCTGCTGTCCTTGTAATGCCAGCATGCTAGTAACTGCAACGTTTAATGAAACATTCTTCAAGTACTCACTTTGCCATAGTCCTCAGACACTAACGAGGACTCGATATCACTAAGCCATCTCTCCACATCTTCCACATTCCTGTTGAACTGCTGTTGCTGACAGGCCTCGGACAGCTTAGCACCTGCCAGACAATGATGAGAATTAGCTAACTTTTCTGTCAATGGGTGAAGCAAGAGCTTCAACCATTTTTGGTTGACAGCTATTTCTATTCATATACCGGCAAATAAGTTAATAAACATATCCCAGTTCACACAAACAGAAGAACAGTTAATGCAGAAATAATTCTTTTTTTTTCAACAGATAAAAGAAAAGGAAAGAAATAAGCCTTTTAGCAGACTAAAATCTACAATCTTTTACGGAATCATTACTACCCTGTCCTATATATGAATTGTTAGTTTTACATCTCAACATAACTTTAGAGATAAAAATTCACTTTAAGAGATGACAAAAATACAAATTTCTTCTTTAAATTCTTACAAATGCTGTGTTCCTATCTGATTACAAATTTATCTTAACGTTTAGACAAACCCACTGCTAATTTCTTCCTGTACCAACTATGTGGCACAAATAATTAAAACAAGAAAAAATGAACTACTACCTTTCTTTTCGGTCTGGGTTAGAAGAAGGTCCCATAACTTCTCAATTTCCTCTACTCGCTCACTATCAGCAAAACAAGAAAAGATGAAAAATGTTTATTTATAATGTGATGTAGCTCCATAAACTTTTAGCTTCACTCGTACAAACCGAATAGCCTCTTTTAACCCTACCAAACCGCTGTACCGGTTTTCCGGTAATTTCCAAAACTGCCGCTAGACCGCTGTACCGGTTTTCCGGTACTTTGCCTAGTACACGAAAAAAATGCGTCACAAACTTAAAATAGCCAGCCAATCGCTGCAAACCTCGTGGTTACTCATTGCAAATGGCTGCGCCCATGTGTATGAATTGAGTTTGTGTGTTTCAAAGTGAAAAAATAAGAAAATTCACAATGAAACGAGCGGCTGATCAACTGAGCACGTCAGCAGGAAAGCGATTTAGGTCTAGTCTTCTCACAGTGCAACAGGTGGTCGAAACTTTGTGTGATTCAGAGTCCGAGGAATTAGAATTTCACCAATAATACATTTCTAGTTCAAGTCACACAGTGAGAACTCGAGTGATGAGAATCTTGAACCTTATCGATCGATAGTAAGAGAAGGGGGTGGGTGTCGCTCAAACAGTGGATGTGTAAAAAAAGGTTCATCCTGCTGGGTGAATTGGCATACAAAGGTGGAATATTAGCGCTAGATGAAACTTCGACCTTTTTTCTACATTGTCTCCAACTTTCATAGTATTCTAACCACTTGTTTGCTCGTAACTAACATTTTCCTAACCCATGTTAGTTTTTTTTCTTTTTACCGCTCAGGAGCTCAGGTATAGGGAACAGTTAGGCTCAGGGTCTCAGGTTTGGTAGGGTTAACCAGTGCAAATAGTGAATGAAGAATTGTCTTTATTATGCTTGTGTTTTCAAATGTAGTAAATACTGTGCTCATCAGAGTAGCAACATCCAGGTGAAGATAATATTCTAGATGGTTTAAAAGACAGTTTTGCACCTCCAGTCCAAAACCTCAGCCCCCTGCTGTTTAACCAAGTGGAACAATCCCCATGCAAGAGCAAAATATTTTGTCAACTTTCGTCTTCTACTCACCTGATGGTCTCCTTAGCATAATGGTCATTTTCGATCAGTTCATTGCCTGCAACACGAATGGACTCAATGCGAGTGCGATTTGCCTCAACCTCTGCTTCAAAATTTTGGTGTTTTTGCAGTTTGGTTTGAAGGTTGGTAGGATCCTGGCCCAAAACAAACAAAAAAAAGTTTAAAAAATGCCTGTTACATCACAGATATTTTAAACTTCTGAAGCCTTTTTTCCTAAGTAGTTCTGGCTATACTCTAGTTTGTGACTAAACCCATTTGTGTATGCAGAAATAAAAAATGAAAAGAAGCTTTGATTTAACCAAAAAATTTTAAAAAATTCATCCAGTATATTCAAATGACCCTTCAAGTTGAACTTTCGAAAAAAGATACAAATGCACAACCCAATAAAAGTTTTTTTTATCTGAAATCTCTAAAAATAAAGAAAACAAACAAAAAAAAATGTTCAAGATTTTTTCAAAAGGGTGTGCATACCAAGTAACTCTCATCAGAGGCTGTTTTCAATTTTTCATTGATCCATCCCTTGGTCTCATCACAGTCACGTTCAAACACCTGGAATTGAAACGAAAGCTCCAGCTGCATGCGACGTCTGGATGACCTTTCATACAAAAGGTCACGACGGTGCAAAAGCTGATCTCGTCTCTGAGCCACATCATCTGAAGCGTAGTGCTCACCCTCAATCAGTTTGGTGGCAAATTCATCCAGAGCCTAAAAATAAATTAATTTCTCATTAATGGATATACTTACTATATTATATATGTTTTTTTCCCCACACACCAAAATTCTCACGTGTTAGTACAAAAAAGTCACAATCTGCCTGACCATCTAAACACAAATATCTGTCCATCCACATGCAAAACATTTCTTCCAATTTCACAATGACAGCAACTTTTCATGAATTCTGGATTTCCCACTATTTCACACAAAAGAAATTACCTCTTACCTTAATTTTCTCTTCTTGTGCAGCCAAAGATTTCTCAAAATCGTCATGTTTTTTGCTAAGGGCTTCCACAGAGTCCAAGGAATCTCCAAGGTCTTCATTGACAAGGAATGCCTACAAATAAAGCTCGGCTTGTTTACTTAGGTGATTTTAAATTTCCACTTGTGAATTTCTGACAGACCTTTTAATTTAAAAAAAAAAGCAGCCTGCCCCACTTCCTCCCCAATAAGCCCCCAAGTGATATAAACTTTAAAGAGTACACCAAACATCAAAGGCACGTGGGTATACAAACATAATTGAGTTCACACATATACATGAGACACAAAAAGTTTTAGTTAATAACTCATGACATACACTCTGTACACTCTTTGTACAATCACAAAATTGCATGACACATATAGAAAGTGGTCCCATAACATTTCACCCCAGAACATTTCAATCAACAACTGACCTCATACATGCATTTGTATGCATGTTTGCACTATGACACATTTCATCCATGCATAATGTGCATGTACTCTCCACACACTCATTGAAAATCACATCCTGCAAAAAACAAAAAAATAGCCCACCTCTTGCTTGGTCATCCAAGCATCAGCTTGCTCGGTGTCTCTGACAAAAAGTTGCAGGTCCATGCACTGCTCATACAGGATGCGTTTCTCCTCCCACAGTTCCAGCAGGCTTCTCTTTTCACTCTCCAAGATGGCCAACTACAAAATATAACAGCTACTGTCAATAATGTTGACATATTTCTCTATTTTTATCAAATACTGCTGATCAATCAACTGTGATGTCACTGCCTCCAACTATTGTAAACTCATTTGTATAAAAAATGCACTCTAATAGGAGTAATATCAATGATGTTGATACATTTCTGTGTAACTGTCGATGCATCTGATACAATTGTTGATGTAAGCAAACTACAGTTAGAAAACACTTTTACCAAGTTTGATGTTAATACTTTCACTGTTCATACCTTTTCACGCACATCATCAGCTGCATAGTGGTCTGATTTCACCAGATGCTCACCAGCTTCAGCACATGACTGGAAGCTGTCCTCATGAGCATCAATCTCTCCCTGGCAAAATAGCACACAATTCATGAATCTGGCACGTACAACAAATTTATAGGAGGGAACATACTATCTCATAATGTCATGGTTATGGTCATTAAAAAAAAAAGAAGGCTAAGCAAAACAAAACACACACAAATACTGTCCTAGACACGAAGTCTTATTGCATAAGAATTGCAATACCACCATTTCAACAAACTAAAACCTCTGTAAGGTACATTTAGTCTCTCATGGTTGGTGTTTTTCCTCATCTCCCCTTGCCAACCATGTGTTTCAGGACCTAATTATGTATAGGATTCTGATAACACTTCAAGTCAAGATTTGGCTTTTGATCGTAACCATTTAATCTAGACACCCAGCAACTCCATCTTTCAACTGGACAGGACGGTTGATATCCAGTCATTCAAGAAAGTTTGCTTTCCCTCAAAGAGCTTCTAAACATTAGCAGGAAGTTCCATATATATATATATATAAAGCATCCCCTTCCACTGCCCATACCTTGTGCTCCTGATGGCGCTCAAGCAATGCTTCTGCACCAGCAACATCCTTTGCCAGCTCATCTGCTGAAATAATTGCCTTCATGTCGCTGATCCATGAGACCAGATCACGAAAATCAGCCAGGAAACGATGCAGGTAGTATGAGTCATCAAGGCGAGACTTACGATCGAAAGCCTAAAATATGAAATTCAAGGCTTAGGAAGTGGGACAGATGTATTTTTTACCTGTGCCAGTTTCTGTGACCTCTCAGTATTCTTTTGCATGTTTGCTCTTGAAGTCAGAAAACGGATGGGCCATAGGTGATTCCCTGCATGGATTTTGGTTTTGTATGGATGCAGAAAACAGTTAAAAATTTTGAGTTTAGGTGAAAAATGTATATGCTGACAGACTTTTTCTTGACAAGAGGGTGAAGGACACAGAAAATTTGGAAAGGTTACACTGCTTAATCTCGATATATTAGCTGGGAAGAGGTATCAGTTTCAAAGACCTAATATTTAAGCAACAAATTAAAGTTAAAAGTTAAAAGACTGTCAGAGAAGAATATAAGGCTAGAAAGGGTTATATTGGCACTGGTACTGAGCTGAAATGACTGCATATATCACTTTTTTTTCAACATGATTAGCTACGATAACAGTGAACACTAAGAACTCTTTGACACCATTATTTCATTAATCTGTGTTTATATATTTTGTTGAGCACTTGGAGCAAGCCTTTGATGGTAGGGAAAAGTGATAAATAAATTAACTTTATTATTATTATTATTTAACAACACAACAATAACTATATTTTCAACAGATTCTGTTTCAACTATAGTATCAGTTGTGTTGTGGTCATCAGCCAAAGATAAAAAAGAACCAGCCCTGCTGTGAACTAACCTTGTTCTTAAGCTGTTCCCAGTTATGCTCCATCTCTGCCTGCTTTGCGCTGATTTGTTCACCCTGGTCCTCATGGATGCCCTGCAGGCGGACAGACTCGGTGCTCAGAGCAACCACCTGTGTGCAGACAGAAAACCATACTTGTATCACATCATTTAGAAAGAAGAATATAGTGTGACAAGGATGATACAGACAGAATGTTTTAATCTAAACTACCATAAATTTCGGTCTATTAAGCACGCCTGTATATAAGTTGCACCCATTACATTTTTTTTAAATCTCTACTTTATTCACAAATAAGCCGCACTGATTTATAAGCTGCAAATAAAGACAACTTTTTCAATGCCCAGGTCGATCGCCCCAAGCTTGAAAGTTGCATTGTAGGCATTTCGTCTCGTTTTCGGCATGACGAGGGTGTGTGCTTCAGCGACTGTTCTGAATGTGTCATTTGTATGCAGCTTTGATTGAAAATGTGAACAGTTAACACTGACATGGACCTCATAAAAAAATTAATTGGAATCTGAAAAATCCAGAACAAATCTGCAAACAAGCCGCATCGCTGTTTAAGCTGCAGGGTTTTAAGCTGGGGACAAAAGTTGTGGCTTACAGTCCGAAATTTACAGTAATTGCATTTCTTTATTGGTTACTTGCATATTTAAAGATATAAAATAAATGACACTAATTACAAAAATGACCACGGTGTATGCTTCTTGTCTACAACAAAAAGAAAAGGAAAACACACCTTCTCTTCCAGTGCAGCCAAGTCACGCTCAACACCTTCATGCTTACGCTGCAGAGCCTGGACACTGGCTAAGTCACGGCCATAATCATCGGAAGACAGTACAGCATCTTTCTCCTGGATCCAAGCAATGGTTTCATCGGCATCCCTGATTGTTAAAAAGGCAATCCTCAAAGTGTTGATGCTTTCTTTTACGTTACCATTCAAAGACATGTAATTAAATCATCTGACACCTTAAGCATAAATTTCATGATCAGGTTTAGCATTTAAAGATATACTTTAAAGCAGATATTTGGCCCAGTGTTCAAACTTTTAACAGTTTTAGCCTAAACTTCATGCTGAGGAATTATTTTCCACTTTGCCTTTTTTTGTCCACTTTGTTTAAAACGAAACAGTCCTTAGAGCTGTTTTCACCTGGCCCTAACTATACATCCTCTTCCCCATCCTATACTTAGAACATAAACTACCTGGAATTTGAGCTACTGGCATAAACTTTTGTGATCAATTTTTAGATTCTACTGAAATCATTTCCTGTAAGGGTGTAGATCAGCGTTTCTCAACCTTTTACTTGTGACGCCCCCCCAGACGAATAAAGGTACGTCCGCGCGCCCCCCTTAGCCACTAATACCTATATGAGATATGAGAAAATGACCGCCTTTGCGGCCCCCTTTTCAGCAGCTTGCGCCCCCCTTGGGGGGCGCGCCCCCCAGGTTGAGAACCGCGGGTGTAGATAGTCATGGATACAACAGCTCCCCCGAAACTTCCTTCAGCATATCACCTAGCAACTTCCTAAACTGTCATTAACGAGCTTTGTAAGACTTTTAACTATCCTTAGCTTATTTTCAAAACCTTTAGAACTGTACCTGTTGAATCTCTGAATCTCATGAGCACCATACAAACGCTCCTGTCTCAAGAGGGACAACTGGCGAAGGCGCTGCCAAGCTTCATTCACTTCCTGCTGTTTCTGGCGGATTGTATCCTCCTCTGGATGCCCGTCAGTAATAAGCTTTTCTGCTAAACTGTTGACTTCAGACACTTTGTCTTCATGGTTTTGGAGATCCTGAAGTCAAAGACACAAAATAAAATACAACAGATGCAAAATAAACTATCTCTTCTGTTACCAATAACTTTTGTATTAATTGAATCTTTTCGGTGCCATTCATCTGCACCATGTAAACAAAAAAAATTACAATATCATCTGAAAACATATTTATCTTTATCTGCAATTTGACCTCTTTATATATTTTAAATGCTAAAATAAAATGTTTTGCAAAGAAAAAATAATAAACTCTCTGATAAAGCTTTAACCCTCTTGGTTCAAGATAAAAATGAACATTACAATGACTGGCTTATAACTGAAGATTGCGAAGATGATAGTGGGTGAATTTTGTTTTTTTATTATTGCTGCTCTGAGATAAACATTAGACCAAGAAACCTATACATTTTTGGAAAAGAGAAAAGTTGAACTTTGCAATAAAAAGTAATGAAAATCGCCTTGCCCATGCTACCCGGCAAAGCCACGATCGTGACCTTTCAAACCAAGGGAGTTAAAAATGTCCTCACCTTCTGAAACTCGTCAAACTTTTTCTGAAGCACCTCCACGTGCTCAAGGTCTTGTCCAAATTCATCAGATGTCACAAAGGCCTCCTGTAATGAAAACATTTCAACTGATGTACTCATTTTTGTTCTTTTCAAACTTAAGCTTTTCAACTTCATTATCAATTTCAATTAAAACAGACTTGCACTCAAGTAGTCAACACCATCAAATGTACCACTAAAAATAGCTATAAAGGCTGCTGTATAAAATAATAATAAAAATATAGGCATCTCTAGTATTTATTGGTAACCTAAAATTCTGTCAAAAAGATAGTCTTACAGTCTCAAAGGTCAATTCTGAAGCTGCCTCTCAAAACCTTCAGGAAAATTCAGAGAAATGGTACACGTCCTAAGATATAAAAGATACATCTCTAGAACTAAAACATATACAGAAGATTGAGATATAACAAAGTTTAACAATACCTGGATATTGCTGTGAAACCTACCTTGTCAGCAATCCAGAACATGACCTCACGACACTCCCGCATGAACTGTACTAGACGCAAAGCCTGTTGCAGCTTGGTACCTTTCTCAGCCAGCTTGGACAGTAACAGTTCCCATAGGCGATGGAGCTCATCCAGCCGCTCCTGCAATAGTCAATGCATATTTCAAAATACATTTTCAAATAGTCATCAATACATAGTTCAAAGCATACCAAAAAGTTCTGGTGGCACCATATACTGCCCAACATGAATTTCACACAGACAACTAAGGGTCAGCATAAATGAATCAATGTCCAGGGACATATATTCCCAAACAACTAGAGCTGAAAGAGCATACTTATCCCCACTAGCCATTACAATTTGATTGTATTTAGGCCAAAAATAGCAGAACTTTACAGCCTTATTGAAGATTTCATGCAATAGCAAGGCTGCAGACTGCATCTATGCTGATAGCATTCCCCTTCTTAACATGAGCAGTTAGGCTACGAAGACCACAATCTCTTTGTTTTGAGACAAGCACCTATTATTATTTTATGTCTGTTATGTTTTAATCTTTTTATAAAGTGCTTTGAACCTGCCTTTGGTGGGTACAGTGTTATATAAATCAACTTTATTTATATTTTGCACTCCCATGTGTATGCATGTTTGTATGTATGTGTGTCCATGAAGGTGCATTTGATATCTGCTTTGAGTCCGCTGATGCTGGAAAAATGTGCTTATAATTATTTGTTCAAACTGCCAAGCTCCTTTACAAAAGTTGAAAAAGTTTTGTTCCCCCACCCCCTCCCAAAAATAAAGTTTCAGACTGGAATGAATGTTTTATGTATTTTCCATTATTCATATATATTAAATTTTGTTTACAATTAAAAGAGGCTAAAACTGTTGGTAACATTAAAATACAATGAGTAACAATTTCCATCTTTGTCCTAAAAAAATTAACATAACAGACTAATTAAAATTCTGATTAATGGAATCTTTAAAAAATTACATAGCTTGGACAATTAACAAAAAAAAAGGTTTTTATACATTTAAAGATTTAAATATGTCATATAATTACAAAGTATAATGAATGATAAGTGTTAAGGATACTACCGGGCTATTTGATTGTCTGGGATTATGTCTCACCTGGATAATTTCAGAAGCAAAGTGCCCCTGACTGATCATTTGGTTACCAGTACGGTCAAGAACATCGATGGCATTAGCATGAGCAGCAACCTCTGCCTCAAAAGCTTGGTGCTTCTGTATCTTGGCCTGAAGATTGGTTGGGTCCTTGTAGCTCTCATCTGAAGCTGTCTGCAGCTTCTCCAGAATCCAGCTCTCCAGCTCATCAGCATCTCTCTTGAAGTACTGAAAGCGTCGAGAGTCTTCCAACATAGCCTTTCGATCACTGCAGGCCTGCTTGAAGGCTGCATAGCGAGTGAGCACCTCATCTCGGCGTTGCTGAATATCCTCCGCTGTTTCCAGCACTTTGATCTCTCGAGGCTGCACCTCCCCCGGAGGGGCGTTGGAAGTCATGGTGGTTGTGAACTGAAAAAATATTTAAATGGGAAAAATAAAAATCTTCAAGGAAGTAATAATTTTTTGTAACTTTTCTTTAGGTCTCTGCTTTAGGAGTAGGTTGTTCCTGTTAGGGTAGTATGTGATGAAGACAGAGAGGGAGGTCTATTTATCAACGTCTGTGCTGGGTTAATGACCACTGATTGAGCAATTTGTAGCGATGACCCATATCTGTTTCAATACACCTGTACAGAGAATCCTTCAGGTGGTCTGGTGTTACAATGGTTAAGTGCTTGTCACTAAGACAATGAGGATAATGGACTGTCAATTCAGATCTCACCTCAGAAACAATTTCTGCATTACTGTGGCACCCGTTTGCATGGCTTGACTATAGTCTAGTCTAATTTGCTGACTTAGCATAAAATACCAACAACCTACATCAAAGGTCGCTTCAATTGTGGTTGCAAGAAAAGCATACTAAAATTCCTTAGTTATGGCCATTTATAGGTCTAGCTTTCTGACAGCATAGTTTTTGTTTAATTTGGCTTTAAGTTTAAACAATACAGTAACAAAGAAAACTGATTTTCTCGTAAACAACTGGCAAGAAACAAATTTGCAACATGACATACACATTGCTAGGACATCAGCACATCACCAGCATGCTCCCTAGTGGAACAGCCCTTCAGATACACATACACCTACCAAGTTGCAAAATGTCATGCTAATTTATGTCATGACCTTCAAGATAATGGTGTCAGGATCGCGAAGACAGCCACACAAGTGGGGCATCTACCTTTGACAAGTATGAACGTGTATAGAATGCATAAAAACACATTCATTTCTACAGAAACTGGTGTTTCAAGTACCCAAATCTAGTGCAAATGACTGCACAAATGTATTTCTTAATGAAGCTAAACTAACTTGTCTTGGGAGATAGTTCTGAAAGCTCCAAAAATATAAATCTTTCTTTACACCAAATTATTTGCTGGTTAGCCATGCTGTTCTGCACATAAAACATGCATTTATACAAGAACATGTAGAAGTGCAAAAATCTAACAAAAGATTCAAGTCACTGCACTTTCCTTGTTTCAATCTTCTTTTTGGTTCATTTCATATCATTCATATCACAAAAGTAATGCGGTGTAAGTTTGATTACTATTTTTGCATTATAAATTTTTTCCTACCTTTCTTCCTCCCCCTTCTTTCTCACACATGCAATTCCATGTGGATCTGAATCTGAATTGACCAGGAATTTATTAGTTTAAATTATACAGCATCATAAAGAGCATGAAGACTCGAAGCCAAAAATAGGTCCTCCCTTTCCTACGAAAAAAAAATCTGAAAAAGTTGTAGCTAAATTTGATTTTCCTCTTTGCCAACAAAACTGGAGATCATGCAAAACTTTATTTCCATTATTCAAAAAATAGTGGGTAGCTGCATGGAAATGGGATTACAATAATATTCAGAGTGAATGAGCGAGAACTTCTCATCAACAACATGGGGTAGATACAACAGGATTCAAAAAACTGATTTAGCATCAGCACCTTCATTCTCTCAGTGACAAAGTCAACAGATGAGAAGACAAATGTGAAAAATGTTGAAACAGACAAAAAAGTAAATGATCAAATGAGAAAGAGTTAAGTAAAATGATAGAAATGGTCACCATGTACATGCAAAAATCGACCAATGGGAAAGACGTAAACTCACTGAAAGACCTGCTGCGGGGAAGAATCTGACCTTGTATGACAAGGAAATTTATCTACACAGAAACTAAAAAACGTAAACAAATTAGGATAAATATTATTAATAATTCACAAAACCTGGATGACAACAGCCTGTTAAAAGCATTTAAATCACAATGCAGTGGCTTACAGCTTTCACAAAGGCAAAAATGAAGCAAGTCATCCATGTAGCTAAGTTACAACCTTGACAAGTGTGATGAGTTCTTATTCACACAGACAGAACTATTTTGACAGAAGAACAAATGCTGCAGAATGCCATGAAATTTTTATTCCAGATGCCACTGACGTAATGATTTTATTTTTCCAGTCAGCAGCCAGCCAGTTCAATGAGCAATGTGGCACAACGAAGCACCAACGAGAACATTACTACAGATTGATGTGACTGAGAAAATGATGAAGTATTTACCAATATGAAGCCTGACGTACCTCCTTGGTAGACAGAAAGGAGGTAGAGGATTAGAAAGTAGAGCCCATATAGAAGCAAGTAAACCAGCAACAACAACCCCACAAGCAGCACAAACAGATCAGGATGGTCCTCCAAAAAAGGGCACTTAAACATGTATCAGTGTCACCTCCCCTGGGCTGAGATATTACATGCAGACTAATTTCACCAAACTGCCTGCCTGTTGCACTGCATCAGACTTATTTACAAAGAGCCACTGTCTGCACTGCCTGCGTCAGTCCCTGCAGGACTGGGTCATGTGACCGTGTATTGAAATTAGCCTCCTGCTGCAGCAATTTGATTTTAATCATCAACATGACTTCCATACACCTTTTTCACATCACATGCTAAATGAAATCATGTCATTCTGGTAAGCTGACCTGCAAGAGTTTAATTAAACACCACTCCTTCTGATATCTTTGGAATTTACGTGGGTTGTTGGCTGTGTAAAAATCTGAATACATTAGCATTGCTATGGTTACAGTGGAAGAGCTCGCTTCAATCAATAAATGCCAGTGACTAGGGCTGCTGCTTGTGGGCACTATATGACTACACTGCCAGGCTCAGGCAGAAAAATATTGTTACTTATGTCCCAGCATCCCTCCGTTGGCAAGCCACAAAGTAATCACAAAAAAACAATACCCTTTTTCAAAAACACTTCACACAATATTTCAGGTGTCACAAATCATATTAATGCATACTCTGTGATGAGTCTTGCCTTGGTGTGCCAGGGAAAGAGGTAGTGTCATAGAGGAAGTGAGCAAATTGAGGATGTGACTGCTGTCATGTTATTTTTGCTAACAACAACGCAAATGTAAAGAGTGTTCAAAAGTATAATTTGGTAACTACTTTAATTCCTGTTAGACAACACAATGCTTACAATAAATAATGTTCTTCATTTGATATTCTATATCTACGTCACAAAACTGGAAAATACAAATCTATAGTGCATAATTTTCATGCTTTACCACCTTCCCACCACTAAAATATAAGGTACATTCATTTACATCTGAAGCAAATTTTCAAAAAATTTTAAAGGTTTTTCCTTCCTTGATACGAATAATAAATTTTACCAACACTTCTTATCATACGTTTCAGCTTTATTGTTATAATTACAAGTGTATGCCAATATACCCAAATACATGCACAAAGAGAGAAAGAGAGAAAATAAGCAAAAAATAAGTCAGAAAATTGTATAATTTATTTTTTATTTTAAGAATGAACAGAAAAAAGGAGAAGGAATTATATGTTTATCATCTTTGCACCTGCAATATAGGTCAAAGTACCAAATTAAATGCATCTTCTGCCTATTGATTTTAATATGAAACCTTATTTAGCATCCACACATATTACCTCTTTCTCTCTTTCATTTCAGCAATGCACCTCCATCAATGCATATTAACCACAAAAGTTTACGGAAGCATGCGACAATTGATCTAAGATTGGGAACTGGAATTACACAATCGAGTCCTGAATGTTATGATATATTGCTTACGTTTAGAAAAAAATGCACATTAAAATACACGACCCGCTTACTAGTAATACATAATGATGACCTGCAAACAAACAATCGTTTGAATAAAAAATAACTCACACCCAAAAACGTAATTATCTGGGCACGCCCTTCCCGTAAGCGACATCACTCGATATTTACGAGACGAATTATAGCTAATAATCTCTACTCTGTCATTAAAAATAAAGTTATCTGGTCAATATCATTCTTTTAAATTAAATCATTCACAGAAAACATCGAAAGTGTATGGATCGCTTCTCCGCTGCCTTAGAACCGGTACACCATACCGGATGAATCACCGGCCCTACCCGTGCAGGCTACCGGGGGTCATTCATACATAATCAGACGAGAATTACTACAAGCTAGTGCATTCCCTGCATAACTTCAAGCCTTACCAAAATCAGCGAAACAAACGCACTAAGAGAAGACTATAAATGATAAGTATGCTTATCAGAGGTGTGCTTCTAATAGAGGCACAAACAAATATTTCCTACCTGCTTTAATTCCCTCTTAAATTTCCTGATGCTTGCGACGCGTACGACCTTCTCGAAAATCCAGTACGTGTGCAGACTATGCTAATCAAGTCGAACATAATGTTGAAAGCATAGGCACAAAATAGTTTCATTTTATTAGCAAGCATTATAAAACCTAATACTTTATTTACACAAACATAATATTTTACATAGAATATCTTTAATTTTAGAAAGTAAGTTACAATAAATGTTAAAAATGTAGAGGGAGTAAGCTCATTAAGCGGAAGAGCAATCGGTCATGTGACCGGACATGCCCACTAACGCGTGAGTCCGTCGACTGCCTCCCATGGTTGTTTATGTAGACAAAAATGTTGCGGCAGCTGATTAGTGAAATTTAAACCTTATTTTCACTTATGACTTAATTCTTTTATTTGATTTGATTGCTATAACACTTTCGTAAGCCTAGTTTAATTCAGCTACGTACATATGGTATTGTCAATGAGCAGACGATTTTTTTATACTGACAGTACAAATAAAAACTATGTTGTCGTTCATTAACACTGATACCCGACCATGATGTATTTTTGAAATCTCAGAAAGGCAGTCTCACAGCATCACCGATAAAGTAATCATTAAACGTTATTTTTACAATGTATGATTAATTAGGTGAGTGATGTCGAGCTGAATTATAACTGCTAAAGCATAAACAGGTCTTGCAATCTGGTCTGAATTTATTATCCATAAATTATAATACGGAACAGACAATAATGACAGAGCACAACAGCGAAGATTCAAGTACTCTTAGTTCTGGGAACGCAGGACGTAAGAAACTTTCGAGCATTATTGTTTTTGATACGGAAGCGTCATGTCTGCCGAGCCCGGGTAAAAGCCCCAAAATTACCGAATTGTGTCTGCTCTCTGTTCTAACGGACGAAATACAAACACGCGAACGACTTCCAAGAGTGATAAACAAACTCCAGCTTTGTTTTAACCCGAAGAAGGTCATTGATCCTTCAGCCTCCAGGATAACAGGTATGATATTGTTAATGGTATAACAGCTAGGTATGAGATCGAGTTGCAATATGATAATATTCATGCTATTATATGTATGCGTCTTCGATCTCACAGTTCTGTATAATTTCTATCACTTACCTTCTGGAAATGTTTGCAGAAAAGAGCATACGCGTACATTGTAATCAAGAATAAATATGAAAACCAGTTCAAGCAGCATGTATGTGACTGGAAACATATAGGCCTATGTGTTATGTCCTTTAACTACAGCACACAAAGGATTAAATATTGAATCCTTCTTGTGCTATAGTTAATGGACATAACACTTATTACTAAGTCCCTAGAGCAAGGTCAAACATTTTTTTAAAAGTACCAGTATTACTTAAAAGCTTAATTTTAACAGCAAGATACTTAATATTATCAACTTGTCAGTGACTGCTCTCTGGTCTTTTTCTCATCCTTCTTTCTGCTGTTGCCCATGGATTTTCTCAACTGTTCATCAGTGCTTTTGCTGTGCCACCTGCCTTTGTTCAGGATTGTTTGTTTGTTTGGTTTTTTTTTTGTTTTTTTGTTTTTTTGCATGTTCCAGTTTGTTTTCTTCTTTGTCAAGTAACAGTCTTTACAACATTATCTGTGCCATCTTCACATGCATAACTGCAATTGTTGTGCTTTTTTCTCTCTGGACTACTTGATTTACTTGCTCTCTACATTTTCTATTGCTTTAGATTCTGGATCAGCATGTGTCTGCAGCATAGACTGAAACTCATTTATTATTATTAACTCTCTGATCTCTTGTTTACTGTTCTGCACCTCTATTGCATTGATACAGCATCTTTAATCAATAAACGCGATGTGCCTCGCTGTACTAGTCGCTTGTCTCCATTGCTGTTTGGATCTTAAGTTGTAAGTAGGCATCTTAAGTTGTAAGGATAATAATAATAATGATGATTATTTCTATAGCACTTTTCTCTCCTTTTAAGGTGAACTCAATTTAAAGTGCTTTACACAAAGAACACACATACATGATAAATGCTGGCAGCATACAGTTGTCAATTCTGGAATTTAGGAAGTATGAGGACAAGTGTTTTTCTTCTTTTTAGTTTGACCATGATCACTTACACATTGAAAACATCTGTACTAGCTTCATATAATGCCACCCACCAATGACATGGATGTGTTTACAGTTGTATGGGGTTAGTTTTAGAATCACTGAAAAATAGCCGAATTCTTGTAGTAAGATCATCAGGTTAGTTTTACAATCACTGATAAATAGCCAGATTCTGTTCAAGAATTTCTGGACTGAACTACTGAAGGCAATCAACAGCATCTTGGAGTAATCATAGACTGTTCGCAGGCGCTGGCCCCCTACAACAGTGGATAGAGTGTTGTGGAGGCCAGTGAGACACCCCTGTCCGCTAGCTGATATTAAAACATGGCTAGCCTTCACGCTCCTGTGTATAAAACCTCTGCTGTGCAAGTATTCCAGAACATGAGGTACATCCCACAAGATATATGTGACCAATAGGTCTGGCAGGTCGCTGTGAAACAGGCATGCAGCCGGTCACGGCAAGAACCATAGCCCATAATAGGCATGACTGTCCACAGTTCATGGCGATGGACAAAGCTACAGTACTGTGGAAGAATAGTTTCATGTTGTAACTGCTTGGTTAATACAACTTCTTTCTGTATATAAGAGAACTCGTGATCTAAGTTTTCTAGATCAATTCTTTTAACAGTCCTGTTGGCAAGTGCTGAGGTAGATGCACTGTGGTTGTATTTTTGTGACCTTACCCTATTCCTGTATATAGCTGATAGACACAGGCCACACTGTCAAACTGTAGGATGATCACTTCTCATGATGATGACTCACTGATGTTGACAGTGACCTTCACCTTGTTTTCTGCCAGTGGTGGGAGGTGATGTCGTAAGGCTTACTTGCTGGTGGAGAATCAGACAGCTGAGATTCGGAACATGCACAATGATTTGCTACTGATTTTCCTGACATAACTTTTGTCCGTCTTTAGCCTCTTGTCACTCCTGAATCTATGAACTTTATCAGCTACTTGTTTTAGCAAGTCGTCTGCCCTGAGACCCGTGCTGGCTTTCAACAGCCCTGAGTTCAGATCTACATCGCAGAAAGCCATTGTGTCCTCAGTGGGAACGCAGAATAGATCAATAGAGACTAGGGTCAAGGAGATGAAGTCGCCAGAAGACTGCTGGTATCGATGCAATCACAAAGCAGAGGTAAACTGCATGAAAATTTTTAACCAAAGGACTGGCTGTGGGATCTTCAAGATCTTCAGAAGAAACCATTAGGCAGAGAAGACCATCAGTCAGCGGGAAATCCGAAAGTCACAGAATAAAACAAAAGAAACAGTCCTGCACAGCAACGATGCAATGAAAAAAGCAACGCCCTACACAATGGGCACCAAAAACACAACAAACTTTTAAAATATGCCACTCCAAACACTATAAATTCTGTGTCTGCTGAGATACCTGTAATTCAAAATTTTCAGTTCACAGCTATAGACGCCCTCTTGATGTTAACCTTACTGCTATCTTTTTTCATACAGTGTTGTTGTGGCATTCTTGTGTGTATGATTCTCTTTTTTCTCTCTGTTGCTATGGTCTCTGTATAGTAGCTGATATGTTTGGTCTGAGTTTGAACATTTGCTGTATTGTGAATCTGTATTTTATTTGTGTAAAGCACATTGAGTCTGCTGTTCAATGGAAAATGCACTAAGGTGCATTTATGTGCACATTCACATGCATTTACATACACTTAGGCATATTAGAATGATACTCATAAGAGATACAGCCTAAGATGATTTAACAGTGATAAAATGTTGACATTTTCATATTGATCAGTACACAGATGTGAACATTATATTTCAGGTCTCTTCAATGATGCTTTGGAGCAGATGCCAACTTTCCAGGATCAAGCAGCCCTAATAACATCTTTTCTGAGCAGTCAGCCAAGTCCCACCTGCATTATTGCCCACAATGGACATTCCTTTGACTTCCCTCTTTTAATGGCAGAATTGAAGACAGCTGTTCACAGTTTGCCAGAGAAATCATTAATATACTGCGCTGATTCTTTGGAGGCATTTAGAATGCTTGATGGATTACCTGCTAAACCTGAATGGCTGATGAAAAAAGAAGCAAGAAGTAAGCAGAGATCTTCTGTAGGCACTGATGATAGGTCATCAGACAGTTCGCCTGCAAATGCAGCAGGAAATCAAGAGGAGAATGAACAAGTATCAAGAGTTTGTTCACAGCTTAGTGTATCTGATAGCAAAATTCAAGAAGAAGTGGAGAAAGTACTGTACAAAGATTCTGAGAGAAGTTTGCTTCCTAAAGAAAATGATTCTTCCAGATGTCAGTGGTCTCAGGATGAAAAAACACCAAACAGGGCTACAAGAACCAGTGAATATCCAAGCAGAGATTTGGCAAAACAGCTTCGAAAGCGTCACATAGAACTATCAGATGAAGAGTTGCAGATAAAAGATAGTAAAGTTGTAAGACGGCTTTTTGATGAATTCAAGGGGAATGAAGAAAATAAATCAGAAAAGGCCCCAACTATGAAAGATGAGCATCCCTCATCAGAGGGCTCACCATTAGAACATAACAGCAGGGTTTTCAGATCAGATTCGGAAATCCAGAGCAAAAGAGTATCAAAACCAAAAAGCTCAGAGGAGGAGTACTTTTGGGATGAAAGCATTCCTGATGAAGAGTTTGGTACTTTGGTGTTGAAAGCAGAGGCTGCTCATGCAGAGGAACAAAGGGTTACCTCCCTTGGCTCGGAAAGCACTAAAAAAGCAGAACCTTCAACTGAGCAAAGTATCACCACTGGGGAGAAAGGTTATACAGCAGATGGTGATAAAAGTCAACTTGCCAGTTCTTTGACGAGTAAAGATGCGATTACACAACAACCTGGGCTGCAAAAAATACGAAGAAAGAGAAACATGCTCCCAGCCAACATGAGTAGCGTATCCTACAAGCTGGGAGAGATCTACTGGCGTGAGTTTCAGGAGAACCCTCGAGGAGCTCACTCAGCAGAAGGAGATTGTCTTACACTTTTGAAGTTAATACACAAGAGGGGCTCAGAATTCATTTCTTGGGTAGAGGAGAATGCTGTGCTGCTGAGTACAACTCATCCGCTGTGCTAATCCATTAAATTCCAGCAAGGAAATATAACAGTTTAAACATTAGGAGGGGTGGGGGCTTTAGTGACTCAAAATACCTTATTTAGCTTAACTTAGCTTTAGAATGTGGTGAGTTCTTTCTGCGATGAAATGAAAATGTACAGTTAAAACATATGTTGGCATGAGCACTATGTCATGCCAATGGGAAAAACATTAAATTTAACATAAGCAGCAACCATGCTTAAAATACTACAAAGGCTAAAGAGGTGTCTTGAATTTTGTACATTCTGAGAAATAGTTATCAGTTTTCAATTATGTCTCATCTACCTATATTTTATCTTTGAAACGCAAAGATATTTTAAATATGTGTCTTAGAAGTGCCCACTGGACAGCTGTGAAGTACTGACGATAAAAAAAAACCCCGCATGTTCAATCATTTTTGCAAGTTTCTTTGCATGTGAGTACTTAATCATGAATGGGAATTTAATGTACTAGATAGAATTGTAAAATTTTTTTTTTAAGTTTTATCTGCTTAAACTTTAATATGCAGTGCATATATATATATAATTATACACATATATTCAATGGATGTATTGTATGTATTTTAATAATATTTTGAAATGGTGCATTTTAAATATTTTCTGTTTTTATCATGAAATATCTCATTTGCAATACATTTTTATGTAGCATTTACTATGGGCTTTTAAAGTCCCTTATATATGTAAGCCAAAAAGAAAAAAATCATAGTATTATATTGTTTGGAACTTTAATAGATGAGTAAAATTGAAATTTATTAATATTTTTATACAAAGCATTCATTCTAGCATTTATACATCCCCAGCATTATCAGTTCTTTATTTCTGATTTGCTGTAGGGACACTGTGACAGTCTTGAACAATGTTAATCCCAGTTCTTTGCCATTTGTCTTCATTTTCTTCTATAAGCAGTCGTGCCCCTGTATCCATAGTTTCAGTTATCTGTAAACCTTAATTCTGCTTTATCTTTGTTGTTTCAATGATGTGTAAAATATTTTGAAAATGTTCATAGGTGATGGGCTTAATTAGTGAGTTAATTATTTCTTCATGCTGTCAGTAATCATTTTGCATTGTACAACTCAGCAGTCCTTGCCATGTTTAGGAATAAGTGTGAATGAGTTATTACCAGTGTCTACGAAAAGAAATTCATTAAGCTCATTTCATTTCTTAAAATACTTGGGTAACACATATTTAGATCACTGCTGCTAACTGTGAATTTTATTTGTTAAAGGCACTTTTTTTCCCTGCCAAAAGAGTTATTCCCTGTAAAAAGAAAAAGAAATGAGCCTGTCTCTTTTTAAAGGGTTCAGAATAAATCTTTGCACGGATATTTTTATTGGAGGGGTTTGATTTGGTTTTGTCTTGTTTTGCTTTGGTTTTTATAGTGATCTGTTTAAATATGATATCATTGTCCTTAAAAAATGAGATGTTATTATGCCTGCTGACCCACCACATGTATCTAGTTTCAGATATTTATGTTCGATCATTAAAAAAGCCTAGTCTATTACTGTCAATAATAATGACTTATCAGATCGTCTCTTTAAACCAGTCTTATCAAAACACTTATGTGAAACATTTTATGTGATAACTGGATCTTTGTGTCAAATTGTATTGCTTCCTTATATAAATATCATTGCAGTTCTTTTTGCTATATTATAAAGACAGGTGAAAGAACAAAATTGTCAAAAGGATTCATTGCATGTAATTTATAGTCACGTTCGCTATGACCTACTTGAAAACACCCCAAAGCAAATTCATTTATTCCCATATTTTAGTAGTAATTTTTCCTGACAGGAGAAGAAAATACTGTTTTATTAGAAAGGTGGGCAATTGACAGCAAACCCATCTATAGAGGACAGAACAACAGATGCACATATAACAACCCAGAATAGCTGTATGTGCATGTGCACTGCTTCTATCAGATTCAAATAAGAAGGCATTGCTTACTGATTTAAGCATACATTGAGGATAAAGCTGTCGATCCCAATCTCTCTACTGGTTTCCATTCTAATTTTTTTTTTCTTTGATCATGCTTCTCTTTTTAATGGTCATATTCTGCACAGTCCCAGTTTCTTGGCAAAAACAAAAACTTACTTTTCCGTTGGCTTTCTGTACAGGGTGGTGTAGAGAATAAACTGTCTATGCTCTGCTGCAGGTTCTTCACAGGTGCCTCCTTTTCATTCCCAGAATCAGGACAACAACCTTTGATAAGTACATGTTTGCATTAAGCACCAACTTCTTAAAACCTCCTTCCTCATGTGCCACCAGCAGACAAAAAAGTTTTTCAAACGTGCCCTTTAAAGCACATTTGTTCTAGAAACATCTGGAATTTTAGGCCATAAGTTTCAAACTGGATATTGTTTTATATTTTCTGTAGCTTTCAATGTGTTCATCTGTTGTGCAATTTATACCATTGACATTCATGTATTTGACTACTACTCGAAGCATAGCATAACTCTGCTGTTGTGGTAGAGTGCTAGAAAAATGTACATTTTTTTTATTATCTCACTTTTTCAGTTGTTCTCTATCACAGCTTTGGAATTCCTGGAACATCTGGTACTTAAAACAGGCATTTACTTAATAAGTAACAGTTTTTAACATAAACCCTGAGATTGAATTTATACCCTGAAATAAAATCTTGTTTCCTTTATTTTCTGAAGATGCTTACGTTTTTTGTTCACAATAAACAAAAATCCTCTGTGATCAGTTTCAGAGTGGTCCAGTAAAACACGTGTCTCCAAGACAGAGTTTTGGATTTTGAGTTGCAGATGCTGCATCCTGCACATGCTATCTCTGTAGGCTTGACATTTGTTTATAAGGACTGGCTCGCCCTGATGTAGCCTTTGTTGTGTAAAACATGAACAGTCTACATTCACAGCTCCTTGTTCTTTGGGCTAATTCAATTTTCACTAGTCAGCATAAAATGACCCAAGATTTTCAAGGTGAAAGTGACTCCTTACAGACCTGTATTGCACTTTCTTTTACTCTGATTACAAAGAGTGTTCTTAATGACTCTAATGATGAAACCAATAACAACAGCATTTAGAAAACACCATCACACTCTTTTGTAAGCATACTATTGTACAGTATGGCCATTGTGAACATCCGCCATATAACCCAGTCCTTATAAACAAACGTCAAGCCTACAGAGATAGCATGTGTGAGATGCAGCATCTGCAACTTGAAATCCAAGACCTTTACTGTCTTGGAGACAAGTGTTTTACTGGACCACACTGAAACTGGTCACAGAGGAGGCCTGTCAGTAGGTTTTAAAATGAAGAAGATCCATGATCCATCTTGCAGCTGATACATCTCTAAAATGCCTCCATTTGTTAGCTCCTCTGATTTCTTTGACTAGATGACTTTCTGTTAAGCATAGTGAGAGAGATCTAAACACACTTGGGGATAAACAGTGGTAAACATTACAAAGAAAGAAAAAGTTTAGCAGAAATGGGAAGAAAACCAATTCTGTCATCCTGTCATTCAATCCAACTTCTTAAAGTTCTCAGCAGGCTTAGAAAGATTTTAATCAGAAACTAATTTAAACCAAATGGAAACACAATAGCTTTTACTAAAAGCAGCCAACAAACCTTTCAGAAAGATGAAGACACTAAATACCTTGTTTCTGGGAAAAGTGGAACTGGGGTTGAAATTAAACAAAAGTTGTGTTCCCACTGCTGGTCTTTATCTGATGTTTGTGTCCAAGTTAACTCTTAATTGCCAGTGACACAACATACCTTACTCTGACATCAGTACTTCTTGCATCACTAAATAGCCTTATACCTGTACAAATGACAGCAGTGATAATTATTACATAAGAGGTGGGGGTTGCTGTAGAAAATTCAGAGACAGCAGCATTTCCAATCTCTGAGAGAGAGAGCAGTAGTAGTATATCCGGGCTTACAACAAAATTCTTGATCAAGGTGATATAAATAGAGTGCATTGTACAACAGCCTTATTTACATGTTCAGGGTAGAAATCGATGCAAACAAGTTGTGCTAGACAGTCATTATGTGTTTAAAAACAAAGTTTATCATAAAAGAAATAGGTATGCGTTAATGCTTTTATACTAGCATTTCTATTGATGGTTAGATAACTGTAAATTTACAGTGCAGGAATGAGAAAGAGAATAACACACTGGCAACCGGTCTATTGATAGATTTCATACTGTGTGTGCAAGTCTTGGCTTCGGTACGATGTCTCCAAAACTTCACGTGGGGACAGTTTCGGAAATTCTCGCTCTGTAGATCTGCGAGATGTGTTATCACTGACCCGCTCTCCTGTGGGATATGTCACTGAATACATGCCGTCACACATCAAAGCATGTGGAATATTTATTATGGGTTTTCTTTCTTTTGTATGGACATTGACAAGTGGTGCCCTGGATAATTTTTGAGTTTTTGTTGTATTTTGTTTGTTTTGTTTTTTGTAAACGTATTTACAGTTCAAACAAGATGACACTAGAAAGTTAAAGCTTTTTTAGATGAACCATTGCAGACGGAATGCCCACCTGTTTGCTAAAGTTCAGGAACTTGGGGTTTAAGGTTGTGAGGGATGGTAGAGAGAGAATGTCTGACGATTGAGTTATGGTGAATCGACAATCCTTCCATCCCTTCTGCCTGGGCGCTTTAATTAAGCGCTACAGCCTTAGATGCTTTAGATATGGTGTTTGTGAACAGCGAAAACGTCCTCACACCTTCTTTTGAAGAAGCTGAAAAATTTAGCACAGTCACTTTCTGCAGCAGCTACAATGCAGCACCCTCGAACACTCGGTCCGGAATGTCCTGGAGCAAAAGCTGTAGATAACGGGGTTGGCGACGCTGTTGATGAAGTAGGAGCGTAGCAAGATGTTGTGCGCCACCTCCCAGGCGTTGCCGTCGCCGCTGAGGGAGTCGTCGTCCAGCACTTTCAGCACGTTCAACACGAGGTAGGGCAGGAAACTCAGCAGGAAGACCATCGTGATGAGGAACAGCATGAGGGTCGTCCGCCGCGTGCCGGAGTTCACCGAGTCGGACCGATTCAGGAATCGCCGGATGTCGGCCTGCGTGTGGACGGTGGACCGGCGGCGGTAGCGTCCCTTTAGCGTCGACTCGCCAGCAGACTTTGCCCTCTCGCGTTGGTTCGACTTGAAGGTCAGCGTGTTGGCCGGGATCATTGTCAGCGACGCAGCTGTGGAGGACGCTGGGATTGAAGACTTGGGGCCGCTGGTCGCCATCCGCGAGGAGTCAAACTGGGGGATCATGGGATTGTCACGTGACTTTTCGAAGGACGCGGTGTTGCATTCCCCTGCGATGTGCGGCTCGCTCTTGACGGAGGGGATATTTCCCTGCTGGAACTCCGGGCCCGCCTGACCGGCCTGATCGTCGTTGTTGTTGTTACTGTGGTTGCTGTTGCTGCTGCTGCTGGCCTCCTCTCCGTTCCGCCGGTACGGAAAGGTGAACACCACGTCGTCTGTGGTCGGGGATGAGCACTCCGACCCTCCCGCGAAGATGAAAGAGATTCGGCGGTTGATGCCGGTGTTAAAACCGATCCTCCGAAACCGCTCGTGCGACCAGATCTTGCGGCCGATCAGGATGTACAGAACGATGAGCGCTGCCGCCCCGGTTAGGAAGAGGACGAACTGGAAGGAGCTGAATGCCATGGGGTACACCGTGCCAAGAAAGACGTCGGCCGTGGAGCAGTCGCTGCCGTTGATGGCCGCGTTGTCGGTCTGCACCGTCTGCTTGCCGTATATGACGGCGGCTGGCGAGGCGCAGACGAAGGCGGCGAGGGTACAGACCCCGACGATAATACGCGCCTGGCGTGGGGAGATCTGCTTGCGCAGCGGGGTGCAGATGCGTTTGTAGCGCTCCACCGCCACCACCATCAGCGTCATGCCCGACGCCACTGTGCAGAACATGTTGACGCTGCGCAGGATCTTGCACATGGGGCTGCCGCCGAAGGTGTAGTTGTTTCTCATGTCTATGGTCTCGCCGGGGATAGCCACTAAGCAGCTCAGGAGGTCGAAGATGGCCAGGGCCTGAATGAACCACCGGATGGTGCCCTTGTGCAGCTTACGGTTGTAGACGTAGAGAACCAGTGTGTTGCCGATCACTCCTAGGAAAAAAAATTAAGGAAATGGTGAAACCATGGTGATGATCGGTATCGACATTGATTTTTTTCTGGTCTTTGTCTGGCCGTAACTGCTGTTAATGGAAGCACATTCAGTTCTGCAAAGATTTAGGTTGAGAGTGTATGAGTGAGCCAGAGAAGATAATACTGCAAGAGAGAGGAGAAAACAAGAGAGAGAGAGAGAGATAAGAAAGATTAAGTGAACGGTCCTATTAGGGTCTGATGCTATAAGTGGCCAAAGACGAGAGAGATAAACTAACAGCGGGTGCTCTGCAAGGCTCTGGGTATCTTGTTAACCTCATACATGCTATGACCAAAGTCTCGATCTGCATTTACTGCCAAAGGATAAGTTGTTGAATTATTTCGATTTCTATAAGGCGTAACATTTTGATTTAAATTCTGTAGTATTTGAGTGGCATGAATTTTAATTAACGAATATTTAATCAAATTGTGTTGCGCGTGCAAGTAATTCCTTTTTGGTAAATTATAAATAGCACCTTCTCTTCCAAAGAAAGAAAGGCACTTTTGTACAAAACATTTTTTTTTTTTAGCCTTTGGAGCAACTTACCTACAACGAAGAGAATGCCCAGGAAGACGATAGCGGGGATGACGAGCATCGTGAACTCGTCGTTCTTCTGCCGCAGAAAGTCCTCCATGTCGTGTACAGCATGCGTGGCGTTTCTGGCCGACGTCGTCGTGTTGCGCATGGACCACAAGAACGTCCCATCGTCCACCTCGCGTTCCCATTTTGCTGTCGACAGCACGTTGTCCGAGTCCATGCTTCCGGTAGCACTCAGCCAGTCTACCCCGGTGGTGGCGGGGCCCACTCGTAACCACTGGCTTTTACTTGTGGAAACTAAGTTTGCTTCTTTCATAGGTTCTTTAAAAAAAAATCACCGCCCACACTTGTCAAACTGCTTGATCTTTGGTGTGATCTAATTACAAACTTCGGTTGATCTACTTTTTAAAAGATGCGATGGCAGCAATATTTAATTACAGAACTTTTAGAACTCTAGAAGTTTCAGCTAAGAGAATTGATTAGTTGTTCCTCTTTTGTCGAAGCGGTCTGTGGTTCGTAAGCATGGACACCTGATGATCAGCAGCTCGCACAGTCTTGGCTGTATTGTATTGCCCGTGATCTCACTATGAGTCTAGCGACAGAAACTTTAAGGAATCGACACAACTCCAGAAATGACGAAATGATCGACGATATCGAGGGCGTCAGAGCTGCCGTTAACAAGGACAAGACTTGATACGTGATGGCTGGTAAACGACTGAAAACAAAAAAAGAGCAAAACTTTTAAAGCAACCCATTCTCGTATTCATGGAATTGTTTAAAGGTATACCGTTATCATCGACTTATTTCGAAATTGTGTATGGTGCTCAATTGAATCATGGTCATGGCCATTTGAATATCGTAATTAATCGGTATCGTGGTTAGAGTTCAGGTCACTTCACTCAGTCTCGTAATCTAAGATCGAGGTTAACGATTCTTTGCGTTTATGGCACAGTTCCTTTGACGACTGTTGGGGAATTAAAGTATTATAATAAAGCCAGATCTCCACAGGTTTGACTAATTACCGTGGGCGAAATTCATGAAATTCCTTGTAAGGTAAATTCTCACAGTGTTTGGACGATCCCAAGTCCTCCGAGACTTTGAGTCTTTAAGAGGCGAAATGTTTTTTGCAAGAAACGTGTGATACAATAATTCCTATGGTTTTAGAACTATCTCCCCCGCAGGCCCCGCTCCCTTTTCCCTACACCTTAAGGCTTCACCACGCATGCGCGACAGACTTAAGAACACCAGTCATGACCAATTCAGATATAAGCTGAAGGTCAAGACTGCCTCTTGGATGTCATGTAGTCTAGCAGAACACAATCGCGCTTGTGGGCGTTCACTTCTTCCTTTGACCCCCTAAGGTCCTTAATTCTACGCGAACTTTGGAGGAAAAGACGCACAAGGCACGCAAAATTAGCCGCTCCGTCATCGTCCTCCGTTGCTATGGCAACCCATCAACCTCTTGAACTCGGCAAGAACAAGGAAAAAATCTCACCCAGTTTCATTCACAAAACGGGACCCCCCCTCCCTCAACCACAACCCCCTCCCTCTCCACTATTCTCGTCAACTTTGTTTTTTCGTTGTAATTACGATAAGGTCGAACGGAGCGTAACACGAGTAGCGCGTGCCTTACCCGCCTGCAGCTGTGGAATTCCACTTATCGCCAAGCATTGTTCTTCACCCTCTCAGGAGGACGTGGGCACTACAGACTGACCTGCCACCTTCCTTTTTGGTGTGCACCGTGACACAATCAAAACGTCCCTACAGCCGGACGTACATCTCGCTTTCCCGCCTAGTCTGACCTAGTCCCCACCCCCAACCTCCAGCCCACCACCACCTCGATTCCACCGCCAATCATTGTTTAAAGGCTAACCCGAGACAAACATAAAACTGAGCTCACAGTTATCTGAATATAAAGCGCTTGTCGTTTGTATGCGGAAAAAGTGTTGTGAAGTTTTGTTTTCCTTTTTGTTTGTATTATTACGTAGATTGATCTAAATTCTATCTACGGACGTCAACGAAGGCCGCAGCCAAGATGATAGCTTGGAGCGTAAGCTAACAAGGCGTTGCTCAAATCAGCAAGTCTAGTTTTGTGGCGGGGGAAATTGAGGCCTTGACCTTTACAATATACAGGTGAAAAGTGTGATGCGCTAAAACATTTATCAGTTTATTATTATTATTTTATATTATTTTTAGGATGGCTAGGAAGTTAGTTTCCTATAATGAACTAACCCTATTTATGTTTGAATTGTTTTGCAATTGGGAAAACTTTTAATTTGTTAGATTACAAAAAATTAATTATTCTGTGCCGTGCTTCCTAGCTTTGAATTTTGCACACACACCCCTAAAAGGAAAAGGCATACTATTTAATCTAAATTTCAAAGAATATTTAGATATAAAGTTTTTTTCTGAAAATAAACATCTTTCCATATCACTGTATGAAGATATCTTCAGTTTATTTCTTCAGTTTTTCAAAGTTTAAAACGGTATTAGTTTACTAAGTAATCTAGTATACCAAGACAGTATTAGCACTTAAGGACAATGAAAATGACAATTCTTCATTAACGAGGGTGGTGGAATAAGCAAAGCATGTGTTTTTTAAACCTAAAGCCCTCTCCAAATACAGGGAAAAAACATACTAAAATACTAAACGAATATAAAAGAGAGGGAGGAGAAATATGTACAAAAAGTGGTAATTATTAACTCGTATTTTATTTACAGGAGGGTCTTTGGAGTCGGGAAGTATCCCCAAATTTTAACGGCTTTGAATCTTCGTGCACGTTCGATGCACATCTTAATGCTAGGTTCGCCAATGGTGGATAAAAGATTACAGGAAAGAAAGAAATCTAGAACAGCATGGAAGAGTTGCACAGAAAAAGAAAGAAAAGCTAGAAAGACAGAAAGAAAGAAAAGCTAGAAAGACAGAAAGAAAGATGTGGACAGAAAGTGGGGAGATAAGGAAACTGTGAAAGTCCCAAGAGGCTAGATAATGTCTAGTTCACAGTGTATCGCTCAAATTCACACCTTTTCTATAGCATTGTACTTTTCGCGCGTTTCTCGTGACGTGACGTGAGGTGACGAGAGGTGCCGATCGCGTGCCGTAACTTTGCACTGCCCGGATGTTTCAACTTCATTAGCGTATGCGCCCGTAAAATGAAGGGGAGAGGGGGTAAGTAGCCATGATTCATACTGTAATGAGATGTAAGTGGACTCTCTTATCAACGAGAAGGTGTAGACTTTTAACTTTTATACAATAAGAAGGCGGTTTAGATAACGAATCTTGATCACCACAGTTTGACTTATGGTAACATTGACTCCGGGAGGAAAATAATGCATGGCATTTGAAATTCATTTTAAAAATTAAAAATAAAATACTCATAAGTGTATTGTTCTCCAAGGGCTTGATCCGTGTGTTTATGAAGAGAAAGTCGTCAAAAGAAAGATCTCCATTCAGTGCCCACGGAGCTGACCTTTCTACTGTAAGAGTGCGCTTGCGTGTGAACCTGTGCATATCACAGACTTCTATCATCTCCGTGAAGTCTGTGCTTCATATCTTTGGGATCAACTATAAAATCACACGTACAAAGTATATTACATGTCTTTCATGTCTTTGCATGACCAGTACTTTTCCAGGGCGTATGTTGTGATTGTTGATTGTATGTTCAGCCTCTTCACTGATATGTACATGGTGGGAACTTTTTTTCCTCAGAAGTAATTTTGTCATTAACCATATGTGATAGTTATCTTTGTTGAAATTTATTATACTTTGCAAATTACTTTCTAACAGATACAGAGCACAAACTTTCTCATTTTTTCTGACAGAAAAAAAGTGTTCAATAGTCACTAAATTATTAGCTAGTACAGTAAAATGTAATAATAACAAAGTGTGTAAATACAAAATAACGGAAAGTTTGCTCGTCAAAAATTTGTTCAGCAGTTTCTTACTCTATTTCTCTCTTTTTCGCTCGATCTGTTTCTATCTCGTGCAACCTATGATCACTTGTTGAGGTATCCTCTACACCATTGACTAACTATGCACAAGGTACACATACCAGAAACCATTGTCTAGACTTTTCCTGACGTATCTACATAAACATCCCGTAAATATACGGAAATAATTACTGTGTCTGTACGATTTTGTCGCCACTCCGCTACTTTTCATTTTATGCACTTTTTAATTTCTTGTATTTTATTATAGGTTTTCTGCCATAATAGATACTGAACAAAGACATCCTTTTCGTTTTTTTCTGTTTTTGACAGATATCTCTTACAAACCACAGGAAATCTCGCGTAGCGTTACATTTCATTCAACTTGTCATCTGCTTTCATTTAGATCTGTTCTAGTACTGGCTTGCATCACAAATAAGGGTGCTATGATAAGTAAAATTGCTTCCTAATATTTTACACTGTGTATTTTAAGGCCTAGCACTGCAGTTTGTTTAGATTTCTACTACGATGTCTCCACGAAATCGAGTGGCACCTATTTACAGTCAATTTTTAGCTTTCCTCTTTAGAGCAGTAGCTAGATGTTTAAAAAAAAAAGTTACTGATTTTTTTATCATTATTTGCTTATCCAATAACCTTTTAAATGAAGAAAGATAATTGAAATTGTGAAAAACATACCCATGGGCACTCATGCATGCATGCGCACGAAAACACACACACACACACAGAACTCATGTCCGGTTATCCTTACACATGAATATAATGATATATACATTAAAGTATGTTTATTCGCACGCAATATTTGTACATTATTTGAATTTTTTAAATAAAAGTTAAAGTAAAAATTATAAAAAAAACTTACATCCAATTTATCTGCATAAAAGTGTTTTGTGGTTGTAGTTCCGTCCGAAGTCAGTGTGCTGTGAAGATCGTTCTAGCTTTGTCTTTCCTTGTGGACGCCAGATTTGAAAGTGAGCGGCGTTTTGCGCTAATTGTGGTATGTAAACTGTCTTGTGGTGCTCGTGTGCGCGCGCGCTCCCCACGTGACCTTCTACAACTGTGTCGCCTTGTGCCACTCAGCCTGAAGTGCACAGATAGCCACAGCGAAGTTGATAACTACAGACCATGTGTTCAGATCAAGTAAATTGTTTAACAAAATGCACGTTGAGTTTGCTATTTAAATTTTTTTAAGTGTTTTTAATTTAATTGATCATGTTCATAAGAGTGTTTATACACGAGCGTACTACACATACGCATGTGAATTTTTCTTACTATTTTAATGAAACTATTCTTTTTAATTCACGATTTCAAAAATAAACCACAGAACATTGAAAACTAGGAATATTCCATTTTGCATATGCGAGCAAACAGATATGCAAGTAAAATTTCGTTAATTTTAATGTAGCTATACAATTTTTTTTAAATCTTAAGTTGAAGATTAAGCGTTGAACGTTTAAAATAAAGAATAAAATAATTTAAATTGCTACATGTATTTGTATATGTACACCTACTTCCTCAGTCTACGCTGTCTCAACTTTCGTCCCTTCCCCCTACAGACACATAAAAGAACGTATGCACGTTCATATGCGGGAGAACACACGCATTCTTAAATTAGTCTTATTTGCGCATGCTTTAACTTCAAAATTCCCTTTTCCAAAACGACCCCTCAGATGTGAATGCGCGGTAAAGAGTCGAGTTTGGCAGCGACTGCTGGCTATCTCGCCAAGAGCACGCGCAGTACAAGCCAGTATGTAAGAGCTCGCGCCACATCCGACTTGAAAGCGTGCCGCGGCGCTTGCAGGTTGCCAGGGTCAAAGGTAACGTCGCCGCGGTGGGACAACGCCGGTCTACGTCATTTCTAAGGAAGGAAGCCAGGCGAGAGGAAGTAGAGGGGCTGACGGTCAAAAGGAGGTTGTGGGGGTAGAGAGCACAGACCACAGACTTCTATGATAATAGCTTGTGGTAGAGAGGCTGGGAGGAAGGGAAAGCGAGTGTCGATGCTAAAATTGCGTTCGGTTTCAACCGCTAAGTCGGCAAACCCGCGCAGATCACAAAGGCATGAACGTGCAATTGTTTCCTGGTTAGCTGTATCGTCTGTGCTGATTTTAATAATGTAGCTACAACTGTCCGTATTATCAGCCTGATAATTAAAGAGTTTGTTCATTATAGGCAACCAATCACAGGGCCAGAAGAACATCACATGACATAAATCCCAGCAGCTTTGTCAACAACTCACTCAGTGCAGCGAGTTCATATTCAGAACTCAGATTTAAACAAGGAGTATTATGTTGCTTGTTTATTTTCCTTCTTTTACATTGCGTGAGCTAAGGTGTGAATAGAAAGATCAGCTTATCAAAGATAAACTTATGTATGCTTTCTCTTTGTGTCTTGATTATACACTATTTTAGACTTTACAAACACAAAGAGAAGAAACTTGCAAATATACAGCAGAATCCATTTTCCCGAAATATATTTCAGCAGCTGACTCATAGTCATAGAGATATGCACATTGCACACTCGCGCGCGCGCATACAAACACACACACACACATACAGACGCACACATCCCCCACAACACACACACACACACACACACACACACACAGAATAACGCACGCGCACGCACATACACACAGAGGAAGAGAGGGAAAAATAGAAATCGACAAGAAAGTGTGTGTGTGTGTGTGTGTCTGTGTGTGTGTGTGTGTGTGTGTGTGTGTGTGTGTGTGTGTGATCATACGTACGTGCGTGCTCAAGGGTCTTTGTGGCCAGTTTTGGTGGAAGTCGCTAATTGGTTCCTTCCTGTCTCCTATTACTCGTAAAGAAAAATTATTTTACACACCCATTTAAAGTTCTCCCCAAGCCCAAGCACCACCACCCCCCGACCCCACCGCGCACCGTTATGGCAGATTAACCAGCTCAACTGATTGCTGAAGCGATTTTTAAATCTGAATATAGATGCACGCATATTTGGTGAGCTTTAATACCACTACCACAAGTATGTCACGTAGTGATGACAAATCGATAGGTGCTGTCTATACTGTACAGAGGAAATGACGAACGACACGACACTGATCGAGACGGGTAGACTTCTAACACTACGAAAAGAATCATCATCATCATCATCATCATCATCTTCTTCTTCTTCTTCTTCTTCGTCTTCTTCTTCTTCTTCTTCCCACCAATTTGTTGTTGGTTGTGTTTCTTTCTTGTATGGCTACCTGTCGCCGCTGTCGGTTTCGTAGATAATTGTTCTCTCGGTGGTGTCAAATCCTATTTCCTTCTCCCCTGGCCTCTTTCTTTGTCACACACACACAAACTCATTCACATATATTAGTTCTTCACTGTTACAAATGCGGAGCTCGTATTTTAACCATGCAAACTTAGGTGCTTTTGTGATATTATTTTCCTCTTAATTAAAACGAATGACTTATTGCAGCCATAATAATAATTTTTAAAAAGCGTACAGAAATGTTGAAAAAACGATTGTTCTAAAACCAGTCAGTATATACCTTACAAAAGTTAAACAACTGAACCATAGCGCATTTGTTTTTTTTTATAAAAAGAAAAACTCCAATCGATCGATGGCACAAGTATCCATATATATGTATCACATACATCCAAAGTCTTGCTTTTAGCAAAAATATTTTGTCTTAGAAGACAATACTGTAAAGCTTTCCTTGTGTGTATTCGATCAGGACAAACAGGAAAACAAACATTTCACAAACAAAGAGATCTAAATAATGCATGACGTCACGGACAAGCAGACGACAGTTTTGGAGTCTGCTGTTTACCAAAAGCGAAGTCCATTGATAATGAGAACTGATCAAAAATAACTAAAATATATGCATAAAACAGATTTTAAAAATTATAATTATTTTATTTTAGTGATGATAAGTTTGCTATTTGGTCACAGGAATACAGAATTATATTAATCAATAAGAGAATATTCTGTTGATAAGGAGATCTCCCTCATGCTTTATCAGGAAACACACCTGGCTCGCTAAGTCTGCTGGGATTGAGTCGTGTATTTGGCCGTCTGCATGGGTGTGTGTCTGTTATCTGCCTGTATTTGTGCGTGTGTGTGTTCGCAGGCTGCTTAGACCGCGAGTGTCATCGCCATTTCGCACGAATTAACAGGTGAAACTTGGCACGAATGTGAGCCGTCAGTGGCAAGAACAACATCGACTCCGGCGACGAGAACACAGCAGTCGCGGGCAGCTTCCCTCTCAGCGTGTTGTAGTTGTGCAGCAAGCCTCACCGGGTATCTGAAAGGCCATTGTCGCTTTTTCGAGTCATTGGCTGCTGTACTGGGCGCTTGACGCAGGTGTGACTCAACACGTATATCAGGTAAGTTTTTTGAGTTTGTCTTTCCTTGTGTGGTTGTGGGTCGACATGTCTGTATGTTTGTAAATTGTGGAGGTGTAAATGATTGCAAATAGAAACAAAATCCTAATTAGATAACGTCACAAGCTTATGACTGATCTACCACTAGCCTCCCCCTCCCTACTCGCCAATTTTTTTTTTCCATTTTATTATCATCGCGAAATGAAACGGGGTTTCTGTTCAATTCATTTTGAGTAGGCCGCGTTGACGCAGAAATTTCGACTAACGATTCGAAGTAGGACGAATGACTGTAGAACTACAGTCGAGTTCAGCCCACAGATTATAGGTAGCTGAAGTCGAATCACATGCAAAACGCAACCTTCTCGCAAGTGAAGATCGAGTTCGCTGATTGTTAACTGCGGTTGTTGCACGGCCTTTAAGTGTTGCTACGACGTAAACAAGAGCGTTTCTTCTCTGCCTCCCTGTGACTAAGGCTGCCATGGACCGTCGGTATGGGTCGAGCCAGCCCAACTTTCCCCTTGCCCAGCCAGCACGGTGCTCAATCGATATGAACCGCTGATGTAGTCATTTAAATACGGACTGAACACGTCCACTGGCAGCTAGTCTGGCCTGTGCTGATAAGATTCTTTCTCATGTTAAGTCCGAAGTAGAGATCGAGTCACTGGCAGTGGTAAGGTTTTTTTGTGGACATGGGTTAGGCATGTTGGGTAAGGGTGAGGGGGTGGTAGACGAGTCACAACCGATTGTGTTTAAATTAAAAGCATTACAACATGCAGTGGGGAAGGGGCGTCATCAAGAAGCGTGCAGCTTTGCATATAGTGTATTCGTTTTACGCTAAAACAATGATCTAAGCGCGTATTCTGTAATGTGTAATCTTAAAAAAAAGAACTTTTTAGAGATGATCTATAATGATGTGTTCCATAGTGTGCTGTTTCGTGTGTCTTATTTTTCTTACACACGCTGTTGTTGAAGAGAAATCGTATCACTTAAGTCACAGATCAAGATTATTGTCGTGTCAAACTTAATTTGGCGGTAGGGTAGGAAAATGCGATGCTAACAACGTTAGTAACTGCACGAGATCACACAAAATTATTGCGTAAACCTTAAACATCTGAAAGCGTGTTTTCCTCCATAGCTGTGCGAAACTAAATGAAAATAGCGTTTTACCCATGAGACTTTAGCTCAGACGTGTATAAAATTCAAAAGGGACACCACTCAGCGACGTGGACCGAGTCTTAGTGGAATGAGCCATGAAGTGTCTGGAATAGCAATGATGAGACTAAGCCGGCATAGAATTGCCTCTTGTCGTGAAATATCGACCGAACTTAATCCTGACTTTGCCTGCTTAAGTCCCAGGAATCACGGAATAGCTGAGGACTCGTCCTGCTGCCTCCCCCTGAGTACATTCCGTCTCGGACCAGTCCTCACCCTCTTGCTTGCTCTTTAAACAAAGTTGGAATTTACATAGTTAAATTTGTGAGCAATGATACCTAAACAATTGTACTCTAAATTATAAAAATCTTTTATATTTCAATGTGTTATTATCCAATGAGCATTTAGTTTTAGGAAGATAACAATGAGATGTTCCTAATATAAAGTATTTTTCTAGCATAAGTAGAATTAAAAAATATCAACAAATTAAAAAAAAACAAGTGCTCATAATGTCCAAAGATCTTTTGAATCAAGCTACCTTTCACAACAGGCTTTTCTCCTTTAGACAGTTCTTCCTTCTTTGAACCTGCATCACAGTTTGTGTTTCCAGCGATTTTTGCTCAGCAATCGGGTTGACCTTTAAAGCTTTTTTTCTTGTACAACACTCCTTAATCGAATAAATTATCAAATATGTATCTACGTTTGGCAAATTCGCTTCTGCATACACATATTCCACAGTATGTGTCCGGTTAGGACGCATTCACTGAACGCAATGATATTTTAAAAGCCTAGCTCTTAGTCGTCGTCTCTTCTGTCTGAACTGAGTACTGGTCTTCCTGTTCGCCTGTTAAAAGATTTATTTCCCTTTTCACTCTTCGAGAAGGAAAAAAAAAGATTCTTCTCGGGATACTCGGAACAACATTTTCCCCAGGGCTCTTTCACAAATGCTTTCGGAAAACTTCTCCGTGAAATATTTGAGCATAAAGTGAGGTCTGTGCTGACAACACCCTCCCACTGTCAAGAACAAAGAGCACTCTTTTACAGCACACCTAGAAGACAAACATTTCCTCGCTATCTGTTAAGGTGACCATCATATCGTAAGCCATTTTGGCACACCTTGTCTGTTCGTCAACAAAATGATCTGTGTGATCATGCAATCTCGTTCTGGGCTCCACAAACCTGTTTTGCATAATGGACGGCAAGTCAAAGGAAAAGGATGTAAAGCACCTTACTTTTCTTTAATGAAAATTTTATGAATGCAGTGTAAACTTTCCTTGAATGTCACCTACGTATCTGCTTTCGCCATCGTTTGCTCGATGCAGGAAAATGTTACCATAAGACCCTGTTTTTCGGCAAGGCATCGCGTTTCAGCAAATGTCTTGTAGTGTGCAGGCTATGCGAAAGTCCCTTGCGTGTTTATAGGTTCAAGTGACAAGACTCCTTGCCAGGCAATGTCAGCGTATTCAACGTTGACATGTATTGGAGGCTGTCGCTTGAGCCACGTGCACCTTGCTTTTGCAGCCGGTGATGTCTCGAACGCAATTACGTAAGTGGCAGGGCAGTGAAGAGACCGTTAGACAGCAAGGAGAGTGTCCGTGCACATGAGTAGGAGGACAGTAAGTTAAAAAAAAACCTATTGAAATGTTGAGCTAGAAGATGCAGGCTACGATGATTAATTGTTGTGCGCCAGATTGTGTGTGTGTGTGTGTGTGATTTTTGTACGTGGGTGTTTGTATTACCTTCATCGCTTTTCTGATAGGCAAAATTTTTTTTTACACGATCTGATTGACGGTCCTGCGAAATCTGACTGTCAAATTTACTAAGTTAGACTGTCAATTTAACAGGTATTTTTCACTCTTTTCAGCTTATTTTATAATTCCTTAAACTACAGTTATTTAATCTGAGTTATGTCGGACTAGAGTATCCCTGAATCCTTTATTTGATAAAGATAGTATTCTACTCTGAAAAAGTTAGGGGCCAGTTGCAGTTTTGGAGTGCTGAATATATATTGAACCCTTTGCAGTGAACTGAAAGCTGCCACGTGTACTTAGATTACCAGTACTTGTTTTCCTGTTACTGAGTTTGTTTGACCGTGCCTTTACAGTTTTAGAAACGCATAAACATCAATGAAAATAAAATAAAAATGCAACTGTACAGGTGAACCAAGCCTTCAGCCGCACGAAGTGTGCATTATATACGTGCAAGTCATGGATCGTGTGAACACTGTTCACCAGTTGTTTAGTACGAAGGGGTATTTATATGAGATGAAAACAGACATGGCCCCATGAAGACGTTTTACACCTCAGTAGATTGAGCCCAGTCGCTGGTATGACTCAAGACAAGGCAGAGAAGTGTCCCGATGGCAAATGGGGAGGGGGGTTGAGCCATTATGTCATTTAGTGACTGTTAAAACTATTTAAAACAACCAGCAGCACTGAACAACGTCCTCGGTCTGGATGGTTCGGGATGACGTGACACCACAACGACCAGTTCATAAGGCTGACAGCTCTACCCCGCAGTCATCACTGCTGAACATCTAAAAACAATCCGAGAATGGCAACACTTGTCAACGTCAGCCAGCAGACCATCCGCAACCGCCTACGTTAGTATAATCTGAGCGGTAGGACTGACTACATTAGTATAATATGACAGGTAGGACTGCTGCCATTCTTGTACCATCCACGCAGCTACTCTACCAGGCTCGCATGCAGTGGTGTGGACGTCATCAGTGCTGACCTGATGGCATCAGTGGCACAGAGAACTCTGTACTGATAAGTCCAGGTTTACAGTCGTGGCAGACAATTAATGAGTGTGGTAGCACCCAGGAGAACGATTCATCGAAGTCTGCGTTAGGGAGCACCTCTAGCATGGCGGCGGCTATCAGGTCTGGGAAGGGATCCATCTCCATGGCAGAAACCATTTCGTTCGTGGCGCTGACTGACATCCGGTACAGGAACGAGGTTGTGCTGCGTCTGATCACGCCAGCTTTACAGGCCATGAAGTCCAGGTTCCATGGTGCAAGATGATGACTCCTCATTGTGTTTGCGTAGTGACCGATTTCTTGCACCAGCGACTGATTCAGCCCCTTGATTAACCATCACGTTCACCTGACTTGGCTCCTGTTAAGCATGTCTGAGGCGTTCTGGGACCCAACAAACATAGCCAGCTTTTCCCGTTCTTGCAGGAGCGGCTAGACATTCCTCAAGCGATTTTAGTGTCACTGCATCAGTAAATGGCGGCTGCACACGTGTTTGACTGTCAAAGTGCACTTATAATTCCGGTTATTTTTTAATTCATGGAGTGGTTTGTTTGACTGCGACTACCCATATTTTGAACTGGTTTATTAAGGAAATTCTTCTCAAACTTTTTCAAATAATAAAATTCACATATTTTACATATGTTGAACAGTCATTCATGCTGTGGTTGGTTTCTGTAAGCATTTTTCAATCTATCCCTTCAGTTTTTGTAAGTGTTATATTAGTTTGCAGCAGTGGAAAAGTATATTTTCTCATAGTTATTTGGTGTAGCGATGCCATGTATGGTCGTAAAGACTATTGTCAAAACTAATGACAAGAGGGGAAAAAAGGAAATTGGAGAAAAGCAATTACGGAAAAGGATTGAGTCCAAGGAATCCAATTCTTCTTCAAAAGTGTTTGTGTAATCATTCTGTTCATCGGCCGAATGGAATAGGCGAAGGACGGAAGACTTAGAAAATGAAGTAGCAGCTTGTGAGAATGAGCAAATGCGCTGAGAGAAAGAGGGAGGGAAGAAAAAGAAGAGAGAATTCTTGATTCCATCGACAAAAAGGGAAAGTTTCGTAATCAGATTTCAAGTCTGAGAAGGACAACCCTCTTTGTCGATCCCGGTTTCACTTGCACCAGCTTCTTTTATTCATTACTTGCAGAAAATCTTCAAAGAGACATTCAGCTTAATTTGATATCATTTAGAACTTCAGTAGTTAAGTAAATGTGTGTCTGTTTATTTCATCAAAGTTAAAAAACAGCCAATTTTCATACGTGCTTTCCTGGTCATATTTATTTGCAGTAAATGATTTTGCTTCCAGATCTGAAATCGATAATTTGTGGGGTTTTTTTAATTTGTGTAAGTTAGCATTTCTCAAGTAAACCGTGATAATTGTGATACTGTATCACAGATGTTTGCACAGTCCCTGTAGAGCAGATTACCACCTATTGATAGACAGACCACACAAACAGCAAAGCTCTAAAAGGATCAGGCTTTCTGAAAAGTTAACAAGACATTCGATTTATTAAAAGAAAGTCAGCGGCTGACATTTTCACAGACAATGAACAGTTACGCGCCAGGCATTGGAGAAGTATTGTTAAACTTTTGTCCAAGGTTGAAGAAGATATTCGCATTAAAAGCTTTTCAAGATTTAAGAAAAAAGCTGCTAATTTTAGGCACGTATTTTCCTAGAGTGTGTTAAGGTCACTTATAATAATAATAATGAAGATTTGTATAGCGCATATTCACACTCATAGAGAGCATGCTCTTAGCGCTTAAAAACAAGGAAGAGACATGGACTAAATGGATAGAACACGAGGGGCGTACGAATAAACGACAGTACTGACGACAAGCAGAAAACAAAGATAGAAAACACAAAAGGGCACCAAGTAACAGAACATAGAAAATATAGAGATTCTGTAGAGAAAGATGGTAGAAAATTAGCAAGAGCAGAAGGGGGAGAGTAAGAAGGACGAGCATTATGTGGACTGTGTTAGGAGTAATGCTCAAGGAAGAGGTGCGTTTTCACTAGAATTAATGTGCCTTTACGGGTGCAGGTTGGCAGTGATCCATGCATTTGCTAAAACAATGAGCTTTTATTTTAGCTTTTGCTGACATGTTTCGCTATTGTTCACCGAAATAAGCGTTCATTAACTTTGGTCAACAGTTTATTAACAGGAGAGGGGTCGTTGTGTTTCACTTGTGCGATGTGATGTAGAACTATATAGCTTTTTACAGCAGAGCATGTTTTAAACAGAGCTTCACAATATTTGTCAAAATGCTTACTTTGTAAGCAAAACGTTTGTGACAGCGCGGCTAAATCTGTTACATGTTTGTAGTTTAACTTTGAGGTCAGACGTACAAATAGTTTCAAATGGCTTTATGTCCAGCCCCAACCTCTATTTGAATGCAGTGTCACGTGTTGCCATTTTGTTTAGGCTTGTTTTGTTTTTAAGTTGGATGCTGTTTCTGCAAACTGGTTGCTGTCAGGGAAAGGTCGGGGTTAGCTGATTGATGTAGTTACCAAACATGAGGACAAATATTAAACTGACACCTGAGTCGTAATGGGGATTGTTTTGTGAAAGAATAACTCGACAGTCTGCTAGAAATAAAACTGAAGTGAAACCAAATAAAACACACACCATTAGCTGGAATGTGTGAAAAATAAAACTAGAAGAAACATTATCTGATCAGAGAACACTCCTGGAATCCGTTGTTTTGTTAACGAGGAAAGACTTCGCCGTCGTGTTGACTTAAATGTTGTCTCTTTTTTCTTTCTTTCTTTCTTGCGTTTCTTTTTGTTGTCTTTTCTCTGCTCGTGGTAACAATTTTACAATTTCCTTCATGAAAAAATTGGTAAGTTTTTCGCACGATGTAAATAAGATTTTCCCTGTATCTTCATGACGCTGTAGAACTCTGAAGGTTAAGCTGTCCTAGAGATCCTTGTTACAAGTTAATTCCTCAGATAAGCCCCGACCTTTGAAGGGTTCGAACGAGTGCAGCATGATGTCAGACTACACGACGGTCAAGGAGTACAGCTGTTCTCGCTGTAGATGTAGATAAGATTATTAACTGTCGCAAACAACGCCAATGATCAGCCCGTCCTTGACTCTTCTTAACAGGACACACCCTGATAAATATGTGAATATGTTTGGCGATTAATTCTTAGTATAAAGGGTATCCGACTTCGCCCGGGTTGCGTTCTGCTACTTACGTTTTCATCTGTAATTGTATTGTCAACTTTAGATATATTCACTCGAGCTAAGCTTATTATTTATGCCCAGCGTCAGTCTGTCGAAGTACTCTCGTGAACTCTCGATGCTTCATAACGTGAGGGGCTGACGGCTCATGTTTGGCACAAAGTTTCCTGGGAACGGAAAGGTAAACAATTGTCGTCCCAGCCACCCTCGTCCTTCTCTCTCTCTCTCTTTGTCGATCCTTCTCGTTCTTTTGCCTCTCACCATGCCAACACTCTCATTTCTTGTTCTTTGTGCGACTTTCTCGCTATCGCGGTTTCTTTTTCCTCCTGCCCTGTTTCTTACCACCACCCACTACCCCGCTCGCAATCCTTATGTGTTTTGCTCTCATAGAAACTGCTTTCAAATTACGACGTTGTTCACAATTCTGTTCAGCAGTTTTTTTGGCATATTATTGCTTCAAGTAGAGCCAGCGGTGACGTCTTAGAAAAAAGGGGGTGGGGAATAAACATGTTCTGGAGCAAGTTACACCACCAAACACAGCCTATTTCCTTCATGTAATCGAAGCGAATCTCCTGGCAAATTTAGTGGGTGTCGGATAAACGGTGTAGATGAGTTTGGTGGTGTCACACACGCACACACACATCGCCACATTCTGCTTTATTTGTAAGATGCCGCCGGCCTGTAAAAATGCTCCAAATATCTTCTTCATATATTCGAAAATCTGTCTGAAAGAAGGTCTGCTGATGCTCAGTTCGTTTTATCCAGTGTTCAGCTAGCGTCAAGTAACACATCCGCCATGTCACCTTCCACGTGAAAGAGCACTGCCAAGTGTGACAACAACCTGACAGTGATAGGGTGGAGTGAGTGAGGAGAAAGAGAGAGTGGGGAGCGTTAGCGAGGGAGGGAGATTGGAAATGTATGTGGCAGGTTAACTGCACCCTTGATGGTATCTTACAGCAAGCACGACTCTGTCATAAAATGACGGAGATGGCTGTCAAGTGCGCCGCGTGAAGGTCATCGCTTAGACGTTACTAGAGAATGACATAATCAGTAAAAGTGGATGACACATTGTACACTGCTTTGTTGCCTGACCTCTCTTTGGGCTTGTGTGTGTGAGCGCATTTGTACGGTCTTAGATGTGTATTTCTTTTAACTCTTATAATAAACTCTCTCTCTCTCTCTCGCTCACACACAAACACACTCCTGTAAAAGTTTCCTTCTTCACATATTCTAAAACGTGTTTGGTTAAAGGACTACCGGTGATCAGTACGCTGGATTTAGCGTTCGGTTGGCGTCAGATGAGTGAATTTTCTCTTCAGCTGTGTCATCTTTCCAATGAAGAACTTGTCAAGCGTAGTAACAGATAGAAGGGAATGGGGAGAGACAGATAAGGAGGGAAGGAGAGAGCGAGTGAGAGAAAGAATGAGTGAAGGCAGGTACCGGAGATGAAAAGCTTAGGTTAAAACAGCAGCAGATTCTCTTGTTTGGGTCTTCAATAAATGGTCAGCATTCCCCATTACCGCATTATTTTCTTCATTTTTTTCTTGCCACGTGGTCTCTGACGTCAAAGGACCTGTGCGAAACTAAAACTTTGAGGTTCTTCAATTCCATTGTTATTTCATGGTGTTATTTTTTTAAAAGAAACTCCTTAAGAGATTCCAGATAACACAGCTGCTCTCGATGGTGTCTGTGCTATTATCTAGATTTTATTTGGGGTTGTTTGTTTGTTTGTTGTTGTTGTTGTTGATTTTTTTTTAAAGCTTCCCTATCCATGCGCTAAGAACTTGCGAAATTCTTTTCGATCACCGTGACCGAAAAGAATTTCGCACGTTCTTAGTGCATATGCCAGTACACGAGGAAAAAAAACAATAGACTTGTTGAGCGCAGTTTAAAGTCACTTTAACCTTTTGGGCCAACGAAAACAAGCACGTGAAAAAAGATCGGAAATATATATATGGTAGAATTAATTGCATCCTTGATAGTATCTTATAGCAAGTGTAACGCATTTGAAGTATTTGACTCTATCATAAACTGACGGAGACGATTGTCAAGTGGGCTGCGTGAAGGCCCTCGTGTAGACACTACTAAAGAATGACGTAGTCAGCAGAAGTAGATACTGTTGCTTTAATTCTTTCTCTCTCTCTCTCTCTCAGCATGTGTGACTCCGTGCGTCCGTACAGTTGTGTATTCCGTTTATCTTTTACAAACTCTTATGTGTAGGTAAATATCCATACACACATATATCCAGTAACATATATTTGATATTAGTGTGACTGTTTGCGACGTGACGCGAGTCGTTTCTTTGGTTAGTTTAAGGCAGGGTCAACACGGTGCACGCGGGCAACACACATGGTGCATGCGGGCGACCAGGGCATGTTGATACCTGGCCTGTCTATACTATCGTGCATGTTACTCAGTAATTTTGTATCAAACAAGTAGTTCCTCGTATTACTCAGTCCCCTTGAAGCAGCCCAGTGTCAAAAAGGTTGGTGACCCCTGGTTTAAGGTGTATGGTGTGATAATGTGTCCGTGCTGCAGATGTTGGAGATATGAAACTATGTTAGTCGTAAAGCGGTTTAATGGTTTATTATCTTTTTTTTGGTTTATTCCATTATTTATTATTAGATTTCACTTAAAGGGATAGCATGGCACCCCGGCCAAAGCCAGGCTCGCCGCGCTTAACAAACATAAAACACAAAGTAAAGGTGAAAATCCACCGGCTCCTTCGTTGCAGCTAACGGGAGCCTGTGTTGCCGCTCTGCTGGATGAACTCTTCTTTGTAGACCAATATGTTGATTTGGTACAGCTAAAATCTACAGGTCGTAAAGGCATTGCTTCTTCCATGGCAAACGCAGAAAAGATCAATAGTCCGTAGTAGTGACAACTGGAGAAACCGTTACGGCGCCAGGCAGAAAAAACGACTGGAAAGTTAACAAGTCATGGATTCAAAGTCATAGCTGCTTTGCTGGAATACATCTTCTTTAGAGGCCAAGATTGTGATCCGTTACAGTTCAGAACTAGAGGTCGTTAAGTGGCATTTCATCTGTGGCGAACGCTGGTCAATCGCTACTTAGGCCAAGTGTACCTTAGATCATCAAAAGAGTGCTGGGATCTACGCAATCACAAGAAAGAGAGAAACTGCAGTAAAAACAAGATTGTTTGACCCTAATGGAAGGTCAATAGTAGTGACGACTTGAAACTATTATGGGGTTAGGGAGAAGAAACCGTTAGTTGACACGAAATTAGAAAGAAAGACGTAGATGAAAAAAATAAAAAGTCAAAGAGTTCTGACAGTGACGACGCAAATAAAAGCGCTGGTCCACACAGTGGGCACCAAAATAACAAAACAAATCAAGCAGAAATACATAAAAGGCGGAGAGCTGTCTCCTTCAAGCCTGTAAGGCGAAGAGACACCCCTCCAACAATTTTTTTTATCTCCTTGAAAACTATTTGAAGAATGTCAATATTTAATGAACTGTGGGACATGTCACATCCAGAGAGAAGTGTTTTGGGATCGGGATCCATGCCCACGACATCCGAATCTTACTGTCATGGTGACCGGCACTTTAGCCACTGCGGCTTCCACCAGTTGCCTCCAAAAAAGCATTCTGGAAAATGTACTAACTCATTCTGAAAATGGACTGACTCGTTTTGAAAATACCAGTGCATGTGCGTGCGTGCAGGCAGACAAAATGTGTCCGGGTTTCAACCTCCAAACATTAGCCTGGTCTCGGCACTAGACATTCAGCAGCTGCTCTCTCTTGCTGCTGATTTACTTTTGACATGCCATTGACTGGCACGCCAATATGACACTTAAAGCGGACAAAGGGAGATGGGGCGACACATGTCGGTGGTCATTATCTAATTTCTCCTGGGAAACGGACTGCTGATCAAATCCGAGGTTGGACGCGACGATATATGCCAGCGGACCTATTGTGCGTGAGTGTGTGCGTGTGTCTGTGTGTGTGTGTGTGTGTGTGAGAGAGAGAGAGAGAGAGAGGGGGGAAGCTTGTGTAAGCTGGAAAGTTTCACACGTCATTCTGATATTTTGTTTTCGATCCCCATTTCCTTCTCAACAGTGGAGAATGAATCGACGAACTTGCATTTTAAGTGGACTGCTGACTCATGTCATGTGATTCAGCAAGTCCCAGACTCAGGCCATGTACATGTAATCCAGCAAGTCGCAGCTCTATTGCGAGAGAGCAGCCGCATCAGTCTTAGGTTGCACATACAGCTACGCTTGACATGCCCATTCTCATTAAAATTGTAGGTGCATAAACACACATTTTCTTTTAGCTTAAATTTTGTTGCTGAAAAAATGTGTACTCAGCTGTTAAATTCGATCAGATTCGCAATCGCAGATGCAGAGACCAAAAACAGATATGCTTGCAGCATTGCGGCAAGAACATGACCTACTTTTTTTAATTAAAACCTGAAGAAGGTTCAAGAAAGAGTGGGACTGGAGGCCTGAAATAATAAAATCCACGAAGAGACAGGTTTGCTTATAATCAGGTCAGTCATTTGGTGCTAAGCTATTCAGTCGAGTTTTGGCGGAGACTAAAAATAACAGAGCAACTATGTAGTAATTATCGATATAATAATAATTTGTCACTAGACAGCTGTATACTGTTATACAACTGTTGAAGTGTCTAAACTATTATTATACTCGTATGCTATTTCTTAAAATTATCATAGCTTTATAATAATTATGACTGTACACTACAACCTTATTAATCCACAAGGGGAATTACAGGTGAGATTTATAGGCGCTAATGCGCTAGCAATATACAGCTAAATACATACATATATTGACTACGGCAAATAAATTTCTCTTTCTCACACAGACAGCAACAGTAGGTACAGTTCGACCACTGCACTAGGTCACCTCAGGCTAACACAATATCACAGTCAGTGGAATTGATTAAGTGTATGGCACGTGGAATAAATGAGTTGCGGTGACGATATGTTCTGCATACAGATATCGCGTATCTGCGACCGGGGGCTAGTTGCACAACATGTTTCTACACCTTAAAACTGTTTTAAAGAAGGAAATCCATAAAATGTTTATTCTTCAAAAATCGCTCATATGACATTAAGACGCGCTCCACAAAAAATATGTTGACGGAAACGAAAATCTGGTTTAAAAAGTGTTTTCTTATTTTTTAAAAAGTTCTGAAAATGTGTTGTGCCTTTCTAAAGAGAGTTAAAGCCTAAAAGTGTCTAAAATTAGAAATGAGTCATGCAACTGGCTCCAGACCGCAAGAGTGAGAACTGGCATGCCAACAGATAATTCGGGTACGGGATGCCTTTTGAAGGATTTTGCTGATCACGTAAGACTGCTTAGACCCTGTGCATGGGCCAGGTGAGCTTGGAACAGATATTAAAATGGGAGACAATACTGTTCCGGTTCCCTAGGGGGAAGCTGTGGGGCCAAGAATTGAAAGAAAAAGTGATAAGACTTGAATGAAGTACTAATAGAACCGAGTGAGAATGACAGAGAAAGACCTAAGTTTTAGTAAGAGGTACAGACTTTGGTGGCTGCAACTGAGGATCATGTCATAGTTGATACTCCATTTAATCTGGTTATCGAATATAATACCTAAATGATTATAAATGTCGACGCCATCAACACGGATAGCACTCTTGATTACATCAGGCTTGTTCATCCTGAAGTCAAAATCATTTGCTTTGTCTCTGAGACATTCAACCCAAACAAATGCTCGTTACACCAGCGTACAAAGTCAGAAAGAGCGGCAGTATAAACATGTTCATTATCATACAAAAGTGACAAGAAAAACACAGGATGGAGGGAAGGGCGTGAAGAGAGAGAGAGAGATGAACAAATAAAGTATCGGGGAGGTGCCTTGGGGGTGCATTCAAGTGTTGATAAATATAAGTTGACCTATGGAGTTCTTTTGGCAGCTTTGATCTCTGTTTCGCCACTTGGAAGTTTATCATTCTCGAGGACCACTTCAAGCGGACCGTTGGGCTTATCGTCCTGTGCCATCGGAGCGAGGGGCCAGGCCAGGGGACCTCACAGTCTGACTAGTTCGTTAGCAACATGTTTGGGCTACGCCTGCAAATAGGGCCAAGCAGAATGTTTCTCCGCTCTAGTTAGCATCACTTCTTTCTCTCTCATATCTATCCTCAACAAGGTATAAAATGATTCAGTTGAAAAAAGTACAGATTCTTTTCATTCGAGTGCCACTTCCGGATTAATGAAACGTCCTTTCTTACAATGCGTATTATGAAGAGGCGGTAAATGGAGAGGGTGAGGAGAGCTGAGCTGTCTAAGAGACCTGAATCTAGTTCATCTTTTCCCACCTTCTCCAGTAACAGGAAAGACATAAGACTTTATTTCGAGTCGGAGAATGTGCTCGAGTTCACTCCTTAAGTCTTCCACATCAATAATAATGTCGATGTATTTCTAAGCTCTTATAAACAAATGTTGGAAACAGTAAACTCCAGTCTTTAATAATATCTATATTTGGAGTTATTTTTAAACTCAACCATTACATTTAGCAGTACGAACCCGGCATACACGTCACTTGGCAGGTCAAAAAGTCGCAGTAGCTTCTGCAGTGTTGATTTTCATACAAAAAGACATGAATGATACGGGCTGATACAAAAAATGTCATAGCACTGTGCAGTAATGTACATATTTTTAATGGCTGTGATATGTAAGATTTTAACCACATTTTGGGAAACTAATGAAAACTGACGAAATTTAATTCCTTACTTATCTTAATCAGACGTTGGTTTCCGGTCCACGTGAGAGATTGAGCTGCTAATCGTTTGTTTGTCAAAGCGAGCCGCATGCATATCCGATTTAACCTTATTATCTGCGAGAGAGAAGTTCGACTTTTGAAACCGTTATCGCCGGACACCATTTGGTACATGTAAATGTCATAAAGTGAAACTAGCTGTTGATGATGATGTAGTTCACCCTGGAGAACTGAGCACAATCGAACACAAGTCTAATTGAGCTAATCAGTTGAGAAAGTTCTCGACGACCACTCCAACAATAACAGATGGTAGCTGAAAGCAAAATACAAGGTGAAGGCCACATTCATAGAGGAAACAGAAACAAATATGATGGGCTAATTGTCACTCACACAAAAGCTTCTCCAAACAAACTCAGACACAAAATATAACAAAATGTCAGCAGAAGGTACTTGATACGAAACCGAAACATAACGGTGCACCACATTGGAACCCCATGTTTTCTGCTTTTTGTCCACGTAACTAGCCGCATCAGCAGCATGAAGTCTGTGCTGTCCACGACCGTTATCTGGGTTCGGAATTCAGGACTTAAAGTGACAAATGAGTTAATTCCTTTGCTATGATGCTCTCCTTCCATTGAATGTCCATAACGTTTCACTTGGGTCCTGAAAGCGTCTGTAAAATGAGCATATCTGCACTCAAACACACTTAGAATTCTTTGTGTTCACGGGTGAAATTTTAATTTCAGGTCAGTACCTCCAGGAGAGAAAGGGTGTTATTTACTCAGAATCTGGGGCTTGTAAAGGACTAGTGAACTGACTCCAATAATTTGAACCTAAGATTTCCGACCGGTGGATCTTTAACAGATTGTGGACCTCTATGCTGCATCTATTTTGCCAGATAATTTAGGTGATAATTAAAAATATTCCTCTTGTTATTTCTTTAGACACTTACATAAATACAGGAATACACATTTCAGTGTTTGAAGCAATCGAGTAGCTGAGTGCTTTTTTTAAGGATAGAGAGCACTGGAGAAGCAGACTTTGACAGGCCATCAGATAGGCGGCTAGCTGTCGCCACAACCAAGCGCTAACCTGACACTTCAGGATCAGCTTCGCAAGAACGCGAGACGGAATTTGAACCTGACATCAAGGGAGCTAAGTGCGCTTACAAGATACATGCACTTCCGGTATAAGTGCAAGTAGATAATAAAGGCATTGTATTTGCTTACTTCCACCGAAAGTTTGAGAGGAGGGCAGATCTACTAAGCTCCGTGTTTCATGATTCGTCATATCACGGGAATGACCCTTGATAAACATGTTACAGCTGTCTGTCAGTCTGCCTACTATGAGCTCCGTAAGATCAGTGCCATCCGTCACTTTCTCTCTACACGTGCCACCAACACTCTTGTCTGTGCGTTTGTTCTTTCACGACTTGACTACTGCAACTCCTTGCTGGCAGGCTGCCCCTCATCCCTCATTCAGAAACTCCAGAGAGTACAGAACTCCGCTGCACGTCTGGTACTTAGAGCAAGGAAACGGGACCATGTCACTCCTCTCCTTCGTTTTCTACACTGCATGGCTACCCGTCCATTCTCGCATCCAGTACAAACTGTCTGTGCTGTGTTTTAATTTCTTTTGCTGGCTCCTGTCCTGACTATTTCTCTGAACTTCTCATCCCTTACTCTCCGGCCAGACAACTCCGCTCTTCCTCTGACAACCGTACTCTGACTGTTCCTGTCACCAGAACAACAACATATGGTCACAGGACTTTTGGCTACTGTGCTGCAAAACAATGGAACTCTCTTCCTCTCCGTATCCGCCACCTTCCTACAATTGAATCCTTCAAATCTGCACTGAAAACGCACCTCTTCCTTGAGCACTACTCCTAGTCCACAATGCTAGTCCTTACCCCCCCCCTTCCCTCTTGCTACTTTACCCATCACTATTTTTCTCTGTTCCTGTTACTTGATGCCTTTTGTTATCTGTTTTTGTCAGTACTGTCGTTTTCTTTCGTCCCCTGTGTTCTGTATCTACTTAGTCCACGTCTCTTCCCCGTTTTAAGCGCTAAGAGCATACTCTCTACGAGTGTGAATATGCGCTATAAAAATCTTCACTATTATTATTATTAAATCAGGAATTTTTAAAATATTGACACTTAAAGTTATTTGAAGGACATTGACATTTCCGTCATATAACAGTTTAAGGTCCTTTGTAAGTGTGCACAATATAAAATCAGTTTATCTAATTCCGGGAGATGTAGACAGAGATAGAGAGAGAAAGAGAGAAATAATAAGCAGTCATTTCATTAAGTCATTTCCTGCTTAAGATCGGTAGGATAACACACATGATGAAGATATCAGCGTTTGTAATACATAGTATCGAATTTTTAAATGCCATAACAGTTTTGTGTGTTTCTAAGATTTCTTTGAGAAAATGATGATATGTATGGGCAGATACTGCCTAATTCTGACTGCATTGACCAAAATCGCATGACGAATAATAGTCGATAGCCGGAGCAAGGGTTTTTTCTTCTTCTTTTTTTTAATGCGTTCCCTGCCCTCCAAAATCTGGCCATGGATCCCCTGGAGGAGAACCTTGTGAAGGGACGAGGATACTAGCGGTTTATACATCGATTCAGCCTGTGCCTGAGGCTTGCTAAAGGGACACCTCAAACATACTGGTTACATGGAGGAGGTGCCTGGGCCAAGTCGATTTTACACGAGACAGAATAGTGGATTAATGAAGCCAGATCTCACCTGGCCTACGGCTGTAGGAAAGGTCACAGAAGGCACGCCTGTCGTGACAGATCGCGTTAGAAATTTAGGCTGAGCCAGAATGAGCATCCTCTTAATCTGCCATTCGTGACTAAACTTACTGGTTTGGGAAAAAATTGTTTCACGTCTCCTGTAATCTGCAGGTCAGCTTCGTCTGGTTTCCATCAGTTTGGAAGGGCTGGAACCTACCATGAAACCACGAGAGAAATTTAGCTGGAAGGTCCGTCTGGACTAAATTTAGCTCTAATATTTTGTGCGCGTCTCCTTTGGGTGCGCACTCACGCAGTCTTGAGACTGCTGCTGCTCCAGGGACCAGCAGCATGAGCGGTCCTATCCTCTTTCCTTATCATACAAGTGACATACATTTTATGGGGATATCTTGTGTGGGGGGAGGGGGGCACGAGCACTACGGGCACCTGTTATGTATGGAAAGTGAGTCAAAGCTGCTCCCAAAGCAGGGCCTTCTGTCCACTCGTGATAAGAAGGGCTGTGTCTTTTCAGACGAAGTAATCTAGTTACGCCATCTTAAGTCGGCCCCACGCGAGTGCTTTTTACCGCTGTCTCTACGGAGGTCGCTGTTCACAACAAATACTTTTTTGCAGTAGAGATGTATTACTTCAGCTATTTTTGTTTTAATGTTAATGCTCCGGTGGTGATATCTTATCAGTTAGAAAAAACACTTCCTTGCTCCTTTCCCCACGAAGCTAAAACAAAACAGAAAGTAAAATCAACAAATACCTTGGGAGGTAATTATTGAGCTCAGAATGTTTTCAAAGAAATTTAATAAAGGTAGCCCAGTGGGTCTTGCATCGTGTCACACACCGGACTTCATAAAGATCAGCAGTAGAATATATTGGCCGGAAACCGGAATAAGCAAAGCGACGGCGGCGGCGATGAGCAAGGCATTGTCGTGAAAAATTGACAACCTGACAATGTGGCATTCAAAAGACCAGCTTCCATTTCCTTGTGAGACAGTGCCAGCATTCAAAGGATCAACTGTCGCTTCTTGGGACCGCATTTCCCACCATTCAAAGAACTAATTTTCTGTCATTTCTTGAGCGGCAATATATTAGCTGCACAAAGGGCTGTCAGTTTACTCTGGACCTTTCCTCTTTTCGCCGAATCATTTCTTTCAATATCTTCAGCTTCTGCTGAGAGAGAATTTGTGTTGTTTCGTTTTTATAATCACGTGTACTTGCTAGTGTTATCAATCATTTCTGCATGATATCGTATCATGATGTAATATTTGTGTGCTCCGCAGATTCAGATATTTTTCTTATATGTAGACAGTATGTTCAGACTCTGCCGAAAGAGTTGGAGTCATGTGGTACAAAAATCTTCATTCAAGTCATTTTGAATTTTTTGCCACTAAAATTAAACTTAGGTAATTAGAACATTAAGCAGAAGACGATGCTGAGAACGTTATTGAAAACTTAACATGAATATTTTTAGTCTTATTTGAAAGGAATGTGATGGTTTTGCTGTCTTTTATTTTTTTAAAAAGTGTGTAAGCCGCTCACAACAGACGGTGCAGAGAAAAAAGGCTTAAAGAAATGGTACTGTTGTTTGGTCAAAACAAGCCCTCGTTATGTGTGTTAACTCGCGATGAGAAGGTAAAGCGTTGGCTGGGGTGGGAGAGAGGAGGGCGAAAAGAGAAAGAGGCAGGGAAGAGAGAATAAATAGGGTGAGAGAAGGAAAATGGGGGAGCAAAAATTTAGAATGCCTTATTCCACCGAAGTCTTCTTCCCGTTCCTCCAGTTATCGATCAGTGATTTTCGACGTGAAAATCTGATCTGTCCTAATGAGGATTATGATCAGAACACCGGGGAGATTTTGGCTGGCCGCGCGTCTGGAGGGCGGGCAGCTGGACTCTTTCACGGGTAGCACGTGCCTGTCAAAATCCTCGATCGTATCTGTGGGGGAGCCTCCCGCTCTCTCGTTTGCCCTCTCATACCCTCGTGCATACAAGCTGCGCTGATGGCAAGGATTTGGGGTGGAAGTGAAGGGCGTGTAACTGGGATTGTGCATTTTAAAGCGGGACGCGCGCTTTGTCGGCGTACTTCCCATATGGGCGTCTACCCCACGGACTGAAGCTCAGAGATAAACGTTTGCTGTAACCGAGGTCGTTGGCTCGGAACGGAAATGGTTTGAAACTGGTGCAAAAGGTTCGGAAACGCCGCACACGCGCGCCCGTGTGTATGTGTGTGTTTATGATTTCATGTCAAGGGTCAGTGAATCCTTTGTCCTATCGGTCTGTCCCGCCGAGATAAGGCACCTCCCTCTTCACTAAAATAAAAGAATGAAAACAGCAGCCGGCATCCCTTCCGCCATTAGTCTGTTTTGGACGCGCGATTCCAGGATAAGCGCTGCATTCTTCTCATATCTAGCCTGTTGATCGCGGGAACGGGAGGGGTAGCCTCGGTGGGTAGGAGAGGTGGCGGACAGCCAGACCGGTTGTCTAGGGACGTCTGTCGCTGTTCTGCTCAGACAGCCCCCGCCCTGTGGCATGCTGCGATTCTCCGAGGTTCTCGAGTGCGACCATTCTGTCGCCATCTTGACCGCAGCTTTCTCACGCGCGCACCCCAGCTTCTTTCTCCAGCACTGCTTCTGTGCAATGGTGTGCATCCAGAAAGGACGGACTGCTTCTTTTTCTCCGATTGTACGAGTCGTGGCGCCCTACGGCTCGCTGCCTGACATTAAAGGCCGGAACCGCCTCGAACGCGTGTTATCTCGGTGTTTGCCATGAGCTACGTCTTGTCGCCGTTCGTACAAGCGTCACAGCTGCTGGACTTGCAGCTGATTTTGAGGCTAGAGTGTCTGCAGTAAGCAGGAACTCGTTTCCGCGTGACACGCTGCGGCTTCTACTTGTTGTTGCAAGTTTGAGCCCTGCTGAGATTTTGTTTATACGTAGAGGTGCAAGAATGAAGATCATCATCATTATCATGAGGTTGATGATGATGGCTTCAGATAACAACATTGATAGAAAGAATGTAGAAAATCGATATCGGAACTAAAACATCAGGTTTGCAAGCAACAGAGGAAATGGTATGCAATAATGTGCAAGTAGGCAATAACAATGACAGTGTAAACGCTAAACCTTATTGTGCTGTATACAATGCATTTCCTAAACCGTTTCCGATTAGCATAGGACATTAACCTCCAAGTGTATTTGTTTACTATATTAATCAAAGTAACATCATAAAGTCTGAAGAAAATATTTTCTATACAACTGATGTGTGACAGTAAAATCCCCTGTGCATGATTTATCTGTCTTTTATTTACATGTCAAAGGAGTATCTTTTTGTTATTTCTAAAGATGCTGTTAGAATGCAGGAAAAGACAATCTCTTCAGTAGGGCAGCTGGCCTTATCGTCGTTTCGTAACTTTGTTTTGTTTTCAGATTGCAGAGGATGGCATAATGTTGACATAACCGGATCTTGACGGCGCTTGAAGACGTGAAGACATGCGGAAAAGGCCATGCTGCGTGTATGGGCCAGGCATGTGCCTTACTGGAAGTCACTGCTGTTCGTTCTCGTCGCACTGTCCGCTAGCTTAGCAGGTACAGGCAATGAGGACCTCATATCTCTGCAGACAGAAAGTAATAGGATGTAAAGGTGTATTAAGAGAAATCCCGGCGATGTTGATTTAGCTGTCGATAGGTACACAGACAGAAGCTGTCGATACCTGTATAGACACGGTTGGGATAGGGTAGCAGCTGTTGCGAGGTACACGGAGACATAAGTACCAGCTCCCAAAAAAGCTGGTGTCATCAGGATGCAGAAGTAGTTTTCGTCAGTTACCTTAAAGTAAAAGCGGTTTTCATAAGGAGGAAGAACCTGAGAAAAATAGAAGAGGGTTGCTAATGCAAAATTATTTTTTTTTAAAAACTTAAAGTAGTTCTCACGGGGTACACCAACATATGTAGCTGTCCAGATATACACAAATAGTGTCACGTTGTGGGTAGATGTGAATGGATATGTGTACTATAAAAGTATACATCATTTTTAATAATATTATATACACTTGTGTGCACTTTTTCACTGTTACTGCAGGCTAAATCCATGACTTACTTTATTGTGTTGCATAAACGCCTGCCTTTTCCAGTGAATAATTTCCTATTTTCTAGTGTACTATTTTCCAATTCACTGTTTTAATTCCTTTCCAGTTTGCAGCAAAATGTTTCCATATTTTCCGGTGAATTGTTTTCCATAACTCAATGTAAACAATTTTCAGTGAGTCTTAACTAGTTTTCAAATTTTGCAGTGGACGTGGACACATGCGAAGATCTGCAGTGTCTGAACAGCAACCCTTGCCAGACGTTCCTCTCCCAAGACAACCGGACGCATGCTCAATGCAGCTGTGGGGGCCGGTGGGCGGGCCCGAGGTGTGAACACGTCATTCTCCTTGCGTCAGAGGCGGTGACTTCAACGCGCGTGCAGCTGCGGCTCGACTTGATGACCTACGAAGCGGAAGACGGCGCCTCGGCGGGCACACCAGACCGCTCGACGGCCATGTCCTTGGTGTCTCCGGAGGCGATGGAGAAGATCGTCCTGAACTACACGCTGGTCTTCTGGCGAAGGAATGACAGCTTGTCTCCTCCTTCGAGGCCGGAAACCAGCAGCGTGCTGGCTCCTTTAGCAGATGGCCACGTGTCCTGCGTGCTGCTTCAACGAAAGCACTCCAAGAGCCCAGTGCTAGAAGGACTTCTCCCAAGGACTCGCTACACCGTCTGCGTGGAGAACGGATTTCTGGACTCCTGCTATCTCCCCTCCATCGCCGAGATGCGCTCAGCCTCACTGTCCTCTTCTTCTTCTTTGTCCTCTTTCTCTCTGTTCTCTTCTTGGCCTTCAAACTGCGTGACCATCTTCACCCCCGGGACATCTTCCCCGAGAGTGCCTGCCACCCCGTCCACTATGGTAACCGCCGTGGCAACGGTCTCCATATTCGTTCTCGTCATTCTCATCATCGTCTTTACGGTCTTTCTCGTCCGGCGACAGAGCGAGACTTTCCGGTCGTGCGTCGACACGATTTTCTGTGATACCCTGTGCTGCTGTTGTCCAGAGGCCTGCGTCCACAGCAACGAGACCCCCGCGCGAAGCTACATGGAGGAGCTGACGTCACCACCCGCGGGCCGTGCGCGGAGGTTTCTCGGAGAGACGCCGAGGCGTGGCCGGACGCCCAGGAGGACGTTGCTATGGAAGCTCTTGGGGCGGAAATCTGCCGCAGAGGAGGACAGTCGTGCGGCTGCCGCTTTGCTCGTGCTGCCTACGTCATCTGAGTCGGGGCTGCCAGGCATCGAGTCGTCTCTGAGCGACATCGAAATCCTGCCGATGGAGACTGACCCCGCCTTACAGGACCATATGGCTGCTGAACTTCTCCTCCTTCAAGCAACGTTTGTTCCGCCCGCAGCGAGACCCAAGCGAGGTCACCGATCCGGTAGGCGAAAGAGGGGACACGGCAGGAGAAAGGAACAGGTGTCTCGGCTGACCCCTGTCCTGGAGGCTCCTTCGGAAACGGAAATGACCAGCTCCGAACAGGCGTCGCCTGACGATGTAAACACGTGACTGGGTCCATTTTCCCGAAGATGGTAGAGTGTATAGAATGGTGTTATCTGTGGATAAGCATTGACAACTGCTCATACGCGCGCACACACACACACACACACACACACACACACACACATTCATTCATTCACACGCATTCTTACTGTGACAAACATATGCACACACAAACCCATTCGAGTCCGATAAAAAGTTCAACTACTGCAACCCACACACACACACACACACTCCAGTGAGCTGTACTAGCCTCAGTCTTCATCACTGAATTTTCGTGTTGTAATAATGCCTAATACCACCAAGAATTAACAAATAGGGGTTTTTTTGGCAGCGCCAGTAATGATATCACGCCCCTAAAGTGTGCTGAGGATATGGTAGAGGTTATCAGGGCCTCCAGGTGATGACATATGTTATAGATTCTTAACCCTTCGAGATTAATGACTCGAGAGGCGGACCTGCAGTGAGATATATGGGCTAGAAGAATGAGTTTCGTTCAGTAGGCTCTTTTTGTTTTCCTGCGCTCAAAGGACGCGCGTGCAACTTTCATTTGACCAAGGTGCCTTGAGGCTGGAATCAAATAAACATTCTGATGATACCAACTTCGGAAAGAAAAACAAACAATATATTCTCTATTTTCTGTTAACCTTGAAAGAATTGCGTAGGTGCTACTTCACTTTTGTTTAAGAACACCGAAGACAAGGGGATAATAATCCTGGATTATGGGCCCTGTTGCCTTTACTGTACCGCCCTCTGAACAGTCTGCAAGGCAGAAAACAGGACAGCTAATACTGATATCATCTGAGTGATTGCCACAAATTGCATGAAAGACAATGAACACCGAGTCTGACCAGCGAAGAGCTATCTTCCCACGGGAAGCTGACAACCGATTAGGTCTCGCACTAAAAATCAAAACAGATTTGTTGTGTGTACATTTTGCTTGCGTATGAAAACTACAGACTGGCCTTTGAACCTATTTGCTGCCTGTGCTACACGAGGTACATTGTCAAACAAAGAGCTGCGTCGTTGTTTGGGCAAACATTTCAACTAGAGATAGCTACACTGAAATCAACCGCTAAGCTGACTATGACAAATTACCGGCTGTTCAGCTTCCTTCTCTTTCTTCCACCCTTGATGGGCTTAAGGGACTAGACAGCAGGAGAGAAACATAAATGTATGGAAGCCCATACTGGTCAAAAGTCTGCTGTTTTAAGTTATTTTGACTCGGCCGTTTGGCTATATGGCTTTGCTGTGCTTTTTGTTTTATCTTATTTATGAGTCTGATCGCTTGATGGACAGAATGTCTCTTGTCTTTTCATTATGCATTTATATCTATGCGTGTTCTGTTCCGGTGCCCGTATAATACATATCAAAGGCGAAGACCTCTCATAGAAAAAAACAACAACACTCGTCTCCTTATTTTCATGCAAACTGCGGATTGAGTGTTGGTGTGAAGAACTGAAACAGTGGTAACTTGCCTGTTTCTTTCAATTCATGGTATTGAGTTATCTGTTCGCTGGGCAAATGTCGTGCATATTGAAATATTATCATCATTATGCATTTAATAGTATGCCATTTACTGATGAAACCAAACTACAAAAAAATGCATGAGAACACGATACTAAACTTATTGACTGACACCATAATGCGTTTACCAGCTGTGCTACTGCATAGTCATAGTTCACATGGAGACAAATACTGCTGCAACAGTAAGACAGACAATTAATGTGTTGCAAGCTACGAAAATTCAGTTCTATTGAAGTCTTGTTCTGTAATCCTGTACAACCAATGCAACGGCCTTTCAAATTAAGTTTTGTTAATTAAAATGTCGGCAAAAGATTTCCTTAACTTTTCGGGGGAACTGTCAAATATGTCTATTACTGGAATAGTACTAATAAGAAGAATTTATATAGCGCATTTGCCTGCTTAATAGAAGGCACACTGCGCTTTACAACAGAAAGGCAAATAACGAAACAACGAAAAGGCAAAATACGGACACGGAGTAAAAGATGTCAGTTATCAAAAAAACGGACAGAGACCCATCAACAGCCATAAACAGAAGACAGAAAAAACTGCATGTCAGGGCAGCTCAGCATTTTTTTTTTTTTAAGGACTGACAGCGCCAGCGCAAAAGGGCAAGTCTGAGTGGCAGCAGTTACATCAACAGTTGCGAACATTTATAGAACCGTTACAGAAAAGAGATCTGAGAGTTGAATCTATGCCAGGTAGAAAAAAACTGCTCCTTTCCCTGGAAGTCTGTAAAATTGGCAAGCTGGACCAGAGATAAGGAGCTCAGTGTCGCCGGCATACATGTGGTACTGCATGACTGGCGAATCGCAGGACCAGGTGGCTTGACATAGGCATTAAACAGGAGATGTCCAAGAACTGAACCCTGAAGCACTCCATTTTGCACATCAGCAGGTTTCGAAGCGACGCCGTGGACATTAACAGACTGGGTACGAGCAGGCAGGAGTACAATCAACCAAGGACTGTGCTAGAACAATTGGCGGATCAGCAGCAAACACATGTCTATGAACAATAGACGAAAAGAGAGAAAGACAAGTCACCCTCTAGCCAATCAGAAAAAAGGACATTTTTGTTAGGCGTGTAAGTCATTGATACGAACAACGTTTTTAAAATTAATTTGTTGATTTTTTCCCCCTACTGTTGGATTTAAAAAAAAAATCAGATAAAATCAGTTTGATGACATGTTTTATTATTATTGTCGATGCTAAAAGGTGCCCCACACTGTATTTGATATACTCCCATTATGCACATCTCGACTAGCTAGTTAATGCTAGGGGAGGAATGGACAGAGATGGCGAGATCCAGACAGTCTCGTGTCTATTGAACTGAGAGTATTGCTCAGACTCAGAATGGCTTATTTATCAGCTGCAAGTGAAAACATCGCATCCGTCGCTCACATCACGCACAGTGCAAGATTCACTACACTTGAGAGCAGCAGTTTCTCCCGCGCTTAATATGCAGCTAGCATCAGCCCTGCGTAATCATGACACGAACATCTGGTCATATGTCCGCACTTGACCTGCACGAGTCGTGGAGAGTTCAAAGGTTGCTTCCTAGCCCGTGTGATCGGAAGCTGACGGCCTCTGTTTCTGAGTTCACATGATGTCCTCGTTTACCCATGACGCGACATTTAATGTCCATAAACCAAATATCCGCGTTAGTCAACAAAGTCGGTCCCTGCATGACCGTTTTTGGTGTCAGACCAGTGCACAAGCAAGAATTCGCACAGCTGAAATTCAAATCCGCAATACCAGTATTATGTAATATTGCTTGAACTACGTGTCCCGGCTTACTGGCAATCATAGGGCTGACCGAAAACTTCAACTCTCGACTCTTGGTTTCTCAGTAAATTACAACCATCCACTTGCTTCCATATACTTTTTTAAATATATGATATTCCCGAACCTGAATGCTTCCCCATTCGTTCTCGTACGTTATGCATACATGCACATTAAAGAGACAGAATTTATTCACAATCTGCCGGAACCATTGAGGAACAAATGTACAAAAAATACACAACTAAAATAATAAATGTAAAATTTTGAGGTCAGGTGAATAAATACAAAAGAACCACTAGCCTGGATGGTTAAAGCTTAGCACTCAGCTAAAATAGAGATGAAATGTTATCATAGACATTATAAAATAGCGGCGTACATAAGGCAACTGGTACCGCGAAAGCATTTATCCAGAAAGCTTAAATATGTGGATAAATAAAAAGATTGATAGGGGTATCTCACCCATATAATATGTTATATGAAGCATTATAGGGTTCTGTAATTTCTAAAAAGGAGATAATAAATGCTACTTGATATAGGTTCTTTGTTACTTTTTTGCCAGTGGCATATAATTCTGTATCCTCCATTAAGTTCTGAGATAGATGCTATGCAATCATTTCATATTGCAGTTACGAATAAAAATCACAGAATCTTGAACTCCTGAATACTATGATGATGTCGCATATGACGGGCTCTACAAAACTCATGTTGGATCAGTCCGGCTGTGTAACTGCTGAACGATAACACTGTCACAGGAACTTTAGCAGAATGATGGCTTGTCTCCCCTTATTGCTACAGTGGCGTAGGAACCAGGGAACGTTGGAACAAGGGGAGGGGCAGCCACCCCCTAAAAAAAAGATACTAAGGTTACAAGAATGTGAACGTCGTTCACTGTCAGCTTGGCGTTTGCCCCCTCCTCCCCCAAAGCCGAACATCTTCCTACGCCACTGACAACAGCATTTAAGTTCTCACTTCCAACGACATAGGTTTCATCTTGTTAATAATTTTGGCCAGCATTGTAGACGACCATAACCTGGTGCTTTGTATGGAAATTATTTAAGGGAAAGTTCAGTCTCTCTCTCGCGCGCGCTGTCTTTTGGTATCTTGTCTCTCACCTCTCAGTTTATTAACAAGCCCGCACTCTTATCTTAATCGTAAATGAAAATTGCTTCCTGTTCTTTTCGTATCCAGGAATCTCGTTCAGGATCAAGTATTCTTTACTGCACTCTCTTCTCACTCGTATTCTAGATAGGTACAATAGCTGGCTACTAAAGCCTCGTTGCCAGCCTAGGTTGTCCGACAGATCAATAGAAACGACACACACATAGTTAACGACATCATTACTCCTTCCATTCCAGCAGCTGAAGTCTAGGGACAAAAATCAATGTCGTTACTAGGAAAATTCGCTAAGAACCACCACACTTATCTGTCTGTGAATTTACTTAGAGTTACACCCAGGCACCTGGATCATGTATGTAGCGTTGTGCTTATGCAGACTGACTGCCCACATTCTACATCGTTTTAGCTACAACCATGCCCGCACTACCCATAGTTGTTGTATTCACTAATACGTGTGCTTGCAGTCTACACTGTGATTTTACTTGCAGACCAGCCAGGAAACCGACTCCAACTGATTCTACGTGGACTACCTTCACAGAACCAGTCAAAGTCAAATCATAGGTCACAGAGTTAGAACACCACATACATTTGTGCCAAACCTAAGCCTGTTTATTGGCTCGTTCGTTCGTTGTGGTGGATGATGGTATTTTGTTGGTGGGGGGGGGGGTTAAGATGACAGGCTGATAACCGTGCTTGCCCATGTACAACAGTTTTGTGTTGTGAGACGTTTATTTCTGTCGAGTTCAGGTTCGCTTGGTTAAGTGAATACAAGGTGCTCTCAAATTAAATTACAAACTCTGATTTTAACGAAGTTCGAAACCTTGCCGATGCAAAGACATTAAGATAAGATAATACTTTATTTGTCCCGGAGGGCAATTCGGTGAAATTAGGGTTGGCTGCTTGCTTTGGCAGGATACTGCTTCCACCTAGAGATGATGGACTTGTCTCATCATATATACCGTGATCAAGAGATGGGGGTGGACTATCGCTATTAGAAGTGTTCTTCGCGATTTAAATCCACTGGGTTAGAAAAAAAGTTTATGAAGCTAGAATACATCATTAAGCAAGAAATTATGATCATTTAAAGAAGCTTTTATGCTGCTTCCTGGGGCCAGTTGCACAACACGTTTCTAAACCTTAAAACTTTTCTAAAGAAGAAAAATCTCTTCTTAGCAATTTTTATGCATTGCAGAAAAGCATATAAAAAATTTTACTGACAGGACGGAAAGTCAGACTTAAACAACTTTATCTTACTTAAAGCAGTTTTAGTTTTAAAAATTCTAAAATTGTGGTGTGCACTTTAAACTAATTATCTAAATAGAGTTAAGGCCTAAAAGTGTTTAAAATTAGAAATGTGTTGTGCAACTGGCCCCTGTGTTATTATGGAGTTCTGAAAAAAAAGAAAAAATGAGAAATGACAAAAATGATAGTGACAGTGGTGTACATTTCCCTCATATATAGGCAACAGCAAAACAAGGTAAGTTGTTTGTGTGTGTGTGTGTGTGTGTCTGTGTGTGTGTGTGCTTTCAGTGATGAAAAAAGCAGTAATAGTTAATTAGACAAAACTATTTTTACATTTAAAATAAAGATATTTTTGGTTTAGAATTTTGCGAAGACGTGCCTTCAAAGGAGGGATGAATTAATTAACCCTTTTTTTAAACAATAGGATAGATTGTAGAATCCTGACCAGTGACAGTTTGTTCCTCCAGTATGACAGCAATGTGTACCGCGACTGAGGACTCCAGTGTTATTGTATGTTGTACGATGTGTGTAGCTCTGTCTTTCTACTCTATCGCGGTTCTTGCAAGTTGTTCTGGCCAGCGCATATTTCGGTGTCTGTTGAGAGGCAACGTTCCCCGCCTCCAGTGAAATGCTGATTGCTCCCCCGCTCGTTCGACCGCACCGCAGATCTGGGGCTTAGTCATCGAACGCTTGAACGCTCCTGATGATCACTTCCCTTCGCGGTCGACCGGTGGTTTGCCCTCTCACCCTTTTATCGAGCGGTCGGAGGTGTCGGCACATGCGCACTCGTTGGTTGCTACCGGTTAAGGCAAACAATTATAGGCTCTAAGGAAGCACTTGAGACGCGCCCTTGAGTCAGCGGAGGTAAATCCAACAGCGATCGGAGACGACTTGTGTAGGTAAGCTTTGTTCCCGTACAACATCTATAGTTTTTAGAGCTTCTCTCATAATAATGATATCCCCCACAGAGAACAGATCAGCACATAAATCCGTCATCTGGGACTTTCACACTAACCAATGTGACCTGACCCGCCCACAGTGTGTGTTCGTGTGTTGTATGTGTGTGTGTGTGTGTGTGCGCTCATGTGTTGTGTGTGTGTGTTCGTGTGTGTGTGTGTGTTGCGTGGGTGCACGAGTGTGTGTGTGTGTGTGTGTGTGTGTGTACGAGTGTGTGTGTGTTCGTGTGTTGAATGTGTGTGTGTGTACGAGTGTGTGTGTTCGTGTGTTGTATGTGTGTGTGTGTGTGTGTGTGTGTGTGTGTGTGTGTGTGTGTGTGTGTGTGTTGTGTGGGTGCACGAGTGTGTGTGTGTGTGTGTGTGTTGTGTGCGTGCGTGCACGAGTGTGTGTATGTGTGTGTGTGTGCGTATGTGCGGGAAGGTAGTTACAATCAAAGGAAATGCACAGTTTTTCTACCTAGCAAACAGTGTGTAACGATCGTCTGTAAAAGCGTTATGTTACACACTAGTGCACCCACGCTTTTACGCATATACAGACTGACACACACCCAGCAATATTACCTACACACCCACGAAACCATGCAAATTCACAAAGGGATGATGATGAATTAACATTTATAATTCTGAAAATACTGACTGGAGGGCAACACACAAAGAGAGAAAGTGACAGACAGAGGCAGAAAATGCTGAACAATTGTAGAGCCCACCCCTCACACACTGATAATATAGTAATACTACAATATTTGTACCTTAATGCCGCTACAAGTCGTGATAGACAGGCAAGTACCGAGGTCACTGTCAGAAGGTGGAGTACGTATACAAAATACAGGCTACTGCGCAATAGCTGATGACGTTTGAGAGCTGTTTATTGTTAGTTGAAAACTAAAATAAATATCAATAATAATATAAAGTGATAAAAAGAATATAAATATATAACAAAATACAGTGATAAAATAAATAATGGAATATAATGTTAAGATACGGGGATAAAATAGGGATAACCGAATAAAAGCAACCGACTCTGCCTTAGCCTCTGCGTCTCCCCTCTGCCGTAGATACACACAACCCCAAACATACGTACATGCACACGAGCAACTGTCAGTGCAACAACACACGACAGGATAGACTGACTGGTATGACTTTGCCACCCCAAATATAAACTGAACAGAAAAACTGAGCAAGATTCAAGAAAATTACTCATCAGTATTACCACGTGAGACTGTATTCATTATCCCTGTCTCCAGGAAAGCATGTCTGAGCGGAAAGTGGTTGCGGTCTTCGGGGCCACAGGAGGCCAAGGAGCGTCCGTGGCACGCACCCTCGCGCAGACACGTGACTTCACGGTGCGGGGCCTCACGCGCGACGTCAGCACCCAGCACGCGCAGAGGCTCCGAGAGGATGGCGCGGATCTCATCCCTTACGACCCGTTCGACCGTAGGTCCATCGAGTCAGCCTTAGCCGGAGCCTACGCCTGCTTCGTGAACACCGTCACAGATTACTCGGATCCCGACTGCTTCGAGAACGAGAAGCGGCAAGGCAAGCTCATCGCTGACGCCTGCAAAGCAATGGGAGTCCGCCACGTCATCTTCAGCTCCCAGCTGCACACGGCCCGCATCACTGGCATCTTGGTCCGGCATATGGTGTCCAAGGCGGAGATCGAAGAGTACATGCGCGATATAGGACTTCCTGTCACGTGCCTCATCATGCCAATCTACTATGAGGATTTCTGCGGCATCTTCAAGCCAGTCACTGGCGATGGATATAATTTTGAGATCCGTGAGTCTTGTTTGTGCACTCAGTGTGTTACGTGTTAATTTATCATGTGAGTTGTCAGCACCCTTGAGAGCCAAATTTATTAATGATCTTCTCTGTGTATTTTTTGTGTGTAATAAAACAGACCATCGTATAGAGCAAATTAGCTCGAAGTGCACGCATCCTTTAGATTATTGTTGTTTTTTTAAGCCAATGGGAAAACAATTACTGTAGTTTGATGCGTTAAAGGTGTATTGCAGCCGATGGGAAACGATAATATCCTAGACGACAAATTCACCGTCAAAAACCACTCATTTTTTATGTCAGCAAGGGCAATAACTATTCATTGACGATACAGACATTAATGCAATAAGAGCTCTTTAATAAAAAAAAATAAATAAATCTTTCTGACACTTTTCCTCCACGGCCCAAAGCAACCAGCCAATGCTCTTCACATCATCTGTTTATACACACTTCTTGTTCTCCAGATGTTGAAAATGAGATGTACCTTATGTTTTTCGGTGTATGGACTTGTTTTATCAGGAACGATGATTTTATGTTACTTTTCAGTGCTGCCAATGGGATTTACGCCCTTGGATATTATGAGCGTCGATGATCTCGGCCCTGTGGTTCTACACGTACTGCTCAATACAGACGCCTTTCTCAATAAGACTCTCAGCGTCAGCGGCGATAAAATGACGATACACGAAGTTGCAACAGTTCTGAATAGATATCTGGCGCCGAAAACCTTCAGATACAGACAGGTAAAGAGGCACAGCAATCTCATTATTATTCAAACTCCGCCTATCATGCATGTCGAGATATTTATTTTCAGTAAAATTTTTCTCAAAATAACCAAATCAGCCGGCTGAACTGATAATTTTGTTGATGTGCCAGTTTACATTCGCTTCAGTCTATTGACATCCACCTTTCAAATTCTCTTACGTCACAGTGAGTGATGGGAGATAAACTTCATTTACTATATATTTTATGTCTTTAGGGGGGCCAGCGACTACATTTTTCCAATAAAGTTCTGCCACTGGTATATGCCAACAATTAACCCAGTGCAGTTGCCGACCATCTCACCTTGACTTAAACTGAGCTTTTTTCTCTGATCAATCTTTCTGCCAAAACAAAAACATACACCTAAACGGCTAAACCCTAACCCAAACCCTGATCCAAACTCTAACCTTATCCCAAACCTTAACCTAAACACCAACACTGTCTCACGCTTGAGTTAGCAAGTCTCTATCTGTCTGTCTCTCTCTCGCTCTCTCTCTCTCTCTCACACACACACACACAACCCTCACACACACACACACACACACACAACCCTCACACACACGCGCGCGCGCGCACAGGCACGCACACATGATCGACTTTCTCTCTCACGCACTACGCACGCACGCGCGAGCTCTTAATAACGAGGGAAAAGATAATAATTGGAGCGTATATATACCAAAGAAAACAAATATGCAATAGAAATCGAAGACATATATTCCAGCCTGCGGTCGTCGAAGGGTTTGTAAAGGTACTAAATGGCAATGTCTGACGTGCAGATAACCGTGCAAGAGTTCTCCCGCCTAGGCTTGCCGGGAAGCCTCGACTGGTCTCAGATGTTCAACTTCTTCGTCCGGGTGGACCAGCGCTATAATGTGCAAGCCACGCTTCGACTCAATCCCCACATGCAGAACTTTGAGACGTGGGTCTCGTGCAATGCCGATCTAATCGACAAGGCACTGTCGCGGGCTTCGTAAAATAATAAATAAATGTTTATAAGCGCGTCATTTTCTCTTGCAAGAGCCTCTCTACGCGATTCGCTGACAACATTATCTGTGTGCCTAAGATCGGTTTGCATGATCATAGTGGCATATGAAGACTGCAAAACTGTCCAGCCTGCGCGAGAGAAAGGCCCTTTGTGTAAGTCATTATTAATTTTTTTATTTTATCACCGAAACGTTCAGCCACATGGAAACTTGCAATTGGGTTTTGCAAGAATATTTCAAATATCCTTTTGCAGAATCTAAAACCATATCATTTGTTCACATTATAAGAAATAAAGAACTCTATTTTTATCATTTTGTCTCCTATTTAACTGCAGAAAGTTCATAAAAGATGTTTGTAATCTTGCCTTGGTGACGCTTTAAACTGGTTTGATGTTCTGATTTCAAAATTTATTTAACTTGCTAAAAGTATACATCAAAGTAACTTTATTGCTACAATAAAACCACTAACATAGGCCGAAAGTGTCTGAAAAAAATTATTTAAGCGATGAACTGAGAGACAGGTACGGAAGGATATCATGTTAATTCTATTGAGACAAATGTATCTAAAACAAAAAAGAGCATCTCCTACATCAAAAGTTACGAAAAAAAACTGAAATGACTGGTTTCATGTAATCTGAAATCGAATTTTCTTGATTCTCGAAGTCAACACTCGGTCGTCGCTTCAAGCGTTAAGTTGCATAACACCTGAGTATGTCTTTCAAAACCTTAGACCAGTACACTTCACAGTGGAAGCAAGAGCTGGTCGGTAAAAACACTGTGACCTCATCAATCTACAAGGTGAAATGTTTGATGGTGTACTTGTGCAACGTTTTAAGCTCTCTGATTAATAAGAAGCAAATTTAATATGGCAGACTACAATGTAAAATTATGCGTAAGAAAACACAAGACAACAACACCGGTATCCAGTGGACCATCATCAAACAGCTACAGGACCTGGGCTTTGCAGGTGACATTAGTCTCCTATTTCATCGGCAGCAGCATGCACAAACCAAACTTAGTAAGCTTTCAAAGGAAGCCGAGAAGACTGGCTTAAAGGTCAACAGGAAGAAGACTGAAGTGATGAAAATCAACAACAAGCAGGAACTCTCAATCCAACTTGAAGGAGAGAATATCCTAGAAACAGACCGCTTCACATATCTGGGGAGCATCGTCAGCAAGGACGGTGGAGCAGACAATGACATCAGAAGCCGCATAAACAAGGCCAGGCATGCTTTCAACAAGCTCCAGACCTTTACCAACCGATGCCTTCGCCATATCCTGGGAATAAAATGGCCTGAAAAGATCTTCAATAGCAGCCTGTGGAAAAGAACTAACTAGAATGACATTTGTCAAGACATCAAAAAGCGCAAGTGGTGCTGGATAGGACACACCCTGCGCAAAGCAGCTGACACCATTGCCAGGCAGACACTTGACTAGAACCCTCAGGGGAAGAAGAGAGCTGGGAGGCCAAAACAGACTTGGAGAAGATCAGTAAAGAGCGAGGCAAAGGATGACAGAACTACATGGGCCCAACTGAGGGGGGCTGCCCAGAACTGGGTCCGATGGCGAGGTGTTGTTAGGGCTCTATGCTTCTCGAGGAGTAATAAGGAATAAACTACTACACAATATAAAAACCCACATTCCTGTCGTACTCAGTACATTTATCTGGGTACAAATCCTAAAAATGTACTACTACCACTAAAAAAATGGTGTTAACTATTACTACTATATTCATTATGTTTGCCTCACTTTTACTTTACAATAAATTGTTCGCATGATTTTAAACACACATTTCACAGAAGAAATAAAAAAAGTGTGTGCGGCATACTCCTAGACTGCTTTTCTCTTCGTCTCGTTAGACTTGTGATTTACCACGCGCGGTGTTCATCCGCGGACAAGGCAATCCCACATCTTTGATAATACGATTTGCTCGAAAGGCATTATGCACTATATACTTACTTTCAAATAATTCTAATCATTTTGTTGTTGTGATTATATTTAGGTAGTTACCACTGCAAAAATAACAATATTTCACTATTTCACGAGTCGGATTTGTTACGTCACATGACCATCTACAGCGTTGGGACTATTTTCAGAGCCATCTTACTGCACAAATGATTTATCTTTCTTTTAAGAGTAATGTTTGCTCAAGGGAATTGAACGAGCATTATTCTTCATAGCATGAAGGCTGGCTGAACATTGATGAACTATGTAATTACAATAATCAGGAATATTTATAACGCACCTTCCTCCTAATGAATGGAGCACCTCATGACGTTTACAAACTGTCGACATACGCACGCACAAATAATAATAATTAATCATATTCGAATACCCATTTCTCTGTCTGACCGATCAGCTGCCCACATCTTATAGATTCGACTGTTATTTGCAGCTGGGAGAAAAATAATACCATAGTAGGTCCTGGTACAGATATTAGAAACGCAGCTGAGGAATCCAGAACTGTAAGTTCAAGCATGTCGCATGAAAATACATCTTTATGGATCTCTGCCCATCTTTGCGCACAGAGTTGTCTCGAGTGCAATCCAGAATCCTGGCCTTCCATCAGTCAAAGTCAAATTTCTCGTTATTCCGGACTTCGCTCCATTACTGTGGTGCAAAACCATTGCAGAAGCCTTTGGAATCTTGCACATTTGAGCCACCTTAATTTATCAGGCGGATGATCACGTTCCTTATCCGGGAATCTTTGATGGCATTGGGAAACTCAAGAACTTTGATGTCACTCTTTATACTGACAAATCGGTCACTCCAGCTGTTCGTAAACACAGCCGTATCCCTTAAGCCAAAACTTCTCAAATGACTAGAGAAGAAAGATGTTACAGAAAAATTTTCGGGACCTACTGAATGGGTTTCCAGAATCAGATTCAAAAAGTGATTATGAGAACACGACTTGACCGGTACAAATGCCCTGGGTTTTGATATTATTTCCTTTCAGGCACCAAAGAGAACATGGAAAAAAACGGACCTCTTCATAACTAGTTATAGCTCACAGGCATGATCCCTGGAACGCAAAAGAAATTATTTCAGCTGCAGAAATCTTCCAGAACACTTTCCAGAAAGTAATTGAAGGAATAAAAAGAGCAAGAAATGTGTGTGATGACATCAAAGTTTTTGGCAAAGATCAAGCTGATCGTGACCGCACTTTACACGACACTTTGAAATATCTACATCAGTGAGGATTTGTAAACTGTCAAAAATGTCAATTTTTCAACAACAAGCTGCATTCTGTGGATTCATATTCACATCGAAAGGGATAAAACCTGGTCCCAAAAAGATCAAGGCTTTGAATTATGCAGCAGTTCCTCCAAATGCATCTGAGCTACGCTCATTTATCGCAATGGCTCAGTACTCATCACGATTCATTGACAAGTTCCCCAAAACTCCTGAGCCTCACTAAGGAGGATATCCCATGGTCCCGACAGGAACAAGAAGAAGCAGATTTTAAAAAGATTGAATAAGCAAACTGCAATGCTAAAACACCAGGTTATTTTGATGTAAAGAAATCATCAGACGGTAACCTTTATGCAAATCCGGTATTTTAACGTGTGTGTGTGTGTGTGTGTTCGGAGAACAGATCTTACCATGAATACTGATCACCATCCATCGCTCATGAATTCGAACCAGGTCCACCAGCAAGATTTGCTCATTAGCCAGGAAAGACAACACCACAGACCATTCTCTCGTCAAGCCAGATCAAATATCACCCCCTCAGCAAACAAAACTTAAGCTTTTCTCATCAATAAGGTGTGGTTTCCGAAACAACGAATGTAGCCGTAGGATCCGTAGTCCGCTTTTGTATTCCGTGTCAAACAAACAGCTGAACCCCTGAACGTCAGATTTGCAGGCAGGTCCATGGCGACATCTCAGCATTGATTTTTATGAACCACTTCCTCTTGGTGACGCAATACTTGTAATCACCAATGAATAATGCAGGTTTCAGGCTGTACAAATATTACGAATCACAAGTGTAGAATTTGCCATATTACGGTAGACAAAACGTGCTTAATGTTCGGTTAGAGTGGCGTTATTAAATCAGACAATTGCCCAAGAGGTACAAGCCCTGGTTGGATGCAGTTCATGAAGTTTTGTGGCATAAAACGCCGCCGCATCACCCCTCAATAACAGAGCCGTTTAACAAACCCACGACGAAAGCAATCAGATCAGCCAAAATACAAAAGGAAAAGTTGGAAACAGCAATTATTAGAATGTACAAAACGGCTCCATATTGCCCAGCTCAGTTCACTCCACACCTCCTCGTGTTTAGAAGAGAAGCTTCCAAAAGTTTCATCTGCCAAATACCAGCTGATGACCAATTTAAGTTAGACATAGAGATGAAGTAGCAAAAACGAAAATGAAAGCATATGCAGAAAAACAGAATCAAGTCACGAAATCAGCACCATGGAGCCTGGTAACATTATTCCCATGAAGTGAAGAAAGGAAAACAAGATATAACTGACTTCAGCCAAATCTTACGCTGTGATGGCGAATGTGAAAGGACCAATTATCACTGTCACAAAGTCAGACGACTCTACCAACACTTGAAATTCTCCCCAGTCTCGTCGACTCCCATCATTGTCTGTACCTACGACGTCCTCGGTATTTTTTTAATTCCGCTTCTAGAAGACAACACCCTAGTCGAAATTCTAGATGAAAATTATCCAGTGTACTTCATCCAACACTAACCAAGATATCAACGATCACAGTGCTAGATCGACTGTGGACACGCCAATATTTCGTTCTGATGAGACGCAGTAAAAGGGTCCAAGCCTTGAAACTAGCTCAAATGTTAATAATAATATAATAATAACGAATTTATATAGTGAATTTCCCTGGTTTACAGAAGACTCGATGCGCTTTACAAAAGAAACGCAAAAGCACAAAGAAAGACACAATTAATTTCACACCACAGACATATACAGACTAAAACACGTACATCCGCAAACAACTGTACAGAGATATAAAATAAACACAACATAGAAAAACCCACTTGTGGTCAGGTTTAAAATACACAAAATAATAAGAATAAATACAATTAACATATGCAAACGTTATGTCTATATAGAATGACGATCGAATCGGTTGCTGAAACATAAATGAAGGCAGTATATAGTCGCTCCAATGTTACGTTTGCGCTAAATAGAAAGACAATAATTTATGTAACGATGAGGTAAATTTATGACGTGTCTACATAGAAAGACAATAATTTATGTAAATCAGAATTTAATTACATTGACAATTGTTTCTTTTGGACGTGATGCTACATATGTCAAACAAAGCATATTATAGATTCATGACAGGGATCATTGTTCAAGGATTGGAGGACATGCAGTGTTCCGCCTGTTAACACTTCAACGAAAACAAAATCGTCACTTTAACGATGAGGTAAATTTATGACGTGTCTACATCGTAAAACTTAAGTGAGGAAATAAGATTATAGAAAAAGCGGAAAGAAAAAAAAACAGTAATTAGCAGGGCAGCGAACTGTAATGGAGAAATAGATAATAATTATATGCTCTCATCCTATTTATTTGCGACTGCGTCCCCACAAACAGTACACTGCAGGCGTATGAGAACTATCCAGACTGGAGGCAAACGGCGCTACAAAAAGCACAGATTAACACGTAACACTAAAGTCAACGTTCACCCATGGAAGAACCAAAAGACAAGTTTGTAGGTAAGGGGAAGGGACATCACTCACAGAGAATGGAGAACTCCGTATGCCTAATGAGCCACTCAAGCAAAAATCGTGCTTATGTGTACTCGGTGTTACATATGAATGTGCTATGCAGCTAAAGAAAAACACCTGCTTATCCTAGTGGCTTCAATATGTCAGATGTGTTGCAGTTATAGAAGAAAAATAGGGTGGCACATTTAAAAAATATTATCACACGTATGCGAGAACTGCCGATCATGTTTGAACTACATTAGTACGCCTTCAGTTGACCACGTATATATATATATACCAAAGTCTGTCGATTTCTAGGCAATGATTTAATTATGAGACCTGAAATTTTAACACCAGACTTTAAAAACAGCATTAACTGTAAATAATTAGTTATTTTGCTCATTGTTAAGTTAGCTGATTGCGCTGACACACCCACTGAATTATTTGTCCCAGCTTCGATGGATTCAGTAATTTTGAGTTGTTGAGCAAACCTTTTTTTCTTGCTGTTATGAGTGATAATTTACCTTTGTGGATTTTAGAGCTCGTATTTATTAAACAAGGAATTTACCTGATCTTAATGGATAACAATGATTATTTAGAAGAACAGCAATCATAACAATTAAGGCATTGCATTGCTTACAGATTGCCATGGTGCAAGCTTCTTAAAAGTCAAAACATTCAGAGACCACTTGCACAACGCATTTCTAAATTTAAAGACTTTTATTAGGACTTAAATCTATTCAGATAATCAGTTTTATAAAAATATGAACCAAAATTTTAGACCATTAAAATAGTTTTAAATTTGTTGAAGCCATACTTTAGTTTCCATCAGCAACATTTTGTATGCATTTTTACAAAACATCTAAATGACAAAGGAGCGATTTTTGAAAATTTGTTCTAAGTTTGTTTCTTGAGAACAGTTTTAATTTTTATAAGCGTGCTACTAGCTCCAGAAGTTTGCATGACTGAGCTTTTACACCCCTAAGATTTATGACTGGCATCAGCATTTCTTTCACCCACTCAAACTCATAACACAGAGACTGAGGAACGTGGGCTAGTAATATAATCATAGGTGCACCATGGTCAGCCGTAGAGCAACAACAATTAGAGGTGGCACAAGTACTGTTCATGACGAGGCCAAAGAATCTTCAGATGGAAAAGATGATGTAGAAGAAACCAGGAGACTTATATCCAGTGGTATACATTGTCTCATGCTTATTTTTCACAATTCTAGTCAATATGACACTTGTTTGCTTTGCTATCGTGTTATTCATGGCCTTTCCCCAGTCTATCTGAGTTTGTGCTGTCATACAAAGCCTCACAGGTCAGTTTGCTGGGCCCATGCCAGTTTTCTCTCTATTCCACATATCAGACTGAAGACTTTTGGCTGTCATTTTTTCCTCCTTCTCCACCCCCAGTATTTGGAATGGCCTGCCTCCGTTTCTCCATACCGCAGAGTCAGTGGGTATATACCTAATCTGGACTTAAAACATCTCTTTCTTGGAAACACCTGCTATGACTCATCCATCCTGTTGTCCTTTTTCCCCAACACTTTTATCTTTGCATTCCTTCATGTTTTTGTATTGCTAACCAGTGCATGTTTGTGTATGTATGCTGTGCTTGTTTGTACTTGATTGTGATGTCTACATCACATGGCCTCATCCCCACTCCCCCTGTTCTCTTGTGAAGTGCATCAAGCTCGCCTTCATGTGGGAAAATGCGCTAGACAAATCCTATTATCATTATTATTGTTTCAGACAGCCTGCATTTTGCATTTCCTAGCATTTCTTGAGAAGTTTTTACAGTTAATTTTTCAGTATCACACATTCTGTTGGTTGCATGTATTATTCCTCTGATGACTATGTAAAATGTTTTCTGCACAGTGACTACACAATTTTTGTCATTGTTTTTGCTGGTGTTTTAGCCCTTGCTCAATAATTAATTTTCAAAAACAGGATGACATGCTTCTTAAATTGTTATTGCATTAAAACTTTAAATTAAATAAAACTATATTTTCAAATCATCAATATTACACTTAAAAAAATGAAAAAGTGACGGTCAGTTTGTACTTGTTGTCACCTGTGATACCTATTGGAAACATGGAGCATTAGTATGATCAGTCTGTTTGATTTAGGTGTGGGATGCTTCAGATCTCCCTGACTGCTGTATTATTTTGCAGGTGACCATAAACCATGGTATAAGCAGGTTTTCTGCTATCCCAGCTATGTCCTGCTTTTGCTTCTGTTAACATACCTGTTGAACCAGCTGGACCGTTACATGCTGGCCATCACCATCAGATCAGTCGCCCATGACCTCAAGTTTGGCAACATGGCCTGCTTCCTCAATACAACATTAAGTGCAAAGGAAACTTTGGGTATCAAGTGCAACATGACTTCTGAAAACAGGTTTAACTCTTTACAGTTTAGTTCAACATGTATAGTCAAAACAGGCTAACTGCCAGATGCTCAAGTATCACCTAATTTTAAAGTGTCAAGGAAGCAAAAAATATTATGCTTATGCACTTTATAAAAGGAACTAAAATTTTTTTAAAGTAAATTATCCATTATCAGTCATCATCATTATTACCATAATTGTTATTTAACTTTGGTGATGTACACAGTGAAGATGCAGAAACAGTTTCTTTGTAGAGTTGTTGAGCTACAAAAGGTGTTTTTTCATGATGTATGTATGTGTATGAATGTGCATTTGATGCCTGCCATAAAAAGTTGTATGCGATCATGTGCCTGTATGTAAAGCACTGTGAACCAGGCTTTAGTGCTAGAGAAAGGTGCTATGTAAGCATGCTGCATTATTATTACTATTAAAGGTCTAGTGCAACATTATTTTAAAAAGACCGGGTAAAACTCAGTTCTATTTGCCCAAATCATGGTGAATAATCCTCATCTGTTCTTGAAATATGTTCCCACAAATGAAAAAAAAAAAGACATCAAAATGTGATGTCATGTTTTTCAACAGTTACACCTAATTAACATATGGCCCTGATTTTTCCATTGGCTAAGACCTTGACACTCTAAATGTATCCCTGTACAATCCTAATGTGTGTTGTTAACCTCTTTCTGTGCATGCTGATGTTTATTAGGCATGTGAATCAAGAACAGAAAGGGAATATTCACCCAGATTTTAGAAAATAGTATCTTGCAGTGACTCAGAAACAGCTGGAAACCTTGGCTTGAAGGTCAGTGCAAAGAAAACGAAAAGTAAGAGTGAATGCCAGGGTCCAAGAAAACATCAAACTAAATGGAGAAGAGATTGAGGAAGTTGTCAGCTTTACCTGTCTTGGGTCCAAGATGTCAAACACTGGGGATGCGGAAGTGGAGATTCGAGCCCGACTGGCGAAAGCCAGCCAAGCCTTTGCCTCAATCAGGAGCACATGGAAGGCAAAAAACATCAGCCAGAAGACCAAGATGAGAATCTTCAAATCAAATGTGATCAGCACCTTCCATTATGGATCAGAATCATGAAAGATGACCAAAAACATCGGTAACAAGCTCACCGTCTTACAAAACAGATACCTCAGGCACATACTTAACATCTTTCGGCCAAACACCATCACAATATGAAGAACTCCACCGAAGAACTGAAACCACCACGCAGGTTCAACGAAGGCATTGGCGATGGATTGGACATGTGCTCACACTAACCAGGAGATCGCTACAGTGTTACTATCTGTAGAAACCCTGGCAACCAACTCATTCCCAGCACTCTGGTTATGCTTACCTTCTCCACACATTAAACTTGAGCTCCACCAGAAGGCAGCAGACCTCTCCAGAATCGCCCTACGATAGACTCCAGACGGCCAAAGAAAACGAGGCTGCCCAAAGGAAACTTGGAGAAGAACAGTGGAAAGGGAGATGAAAGGAAAGGGCTGGACATGGGGTCACCTGGAGCGGGTTTTAGCCGATTGACATCAGTGGCGGGCTCTGGTTGAGGCCTTATGTGCAACTAGCACGAAGAGGACTGATTGATTGATTGATCTTGCAAACTCACTAGGCCTTTAAGACAACAAAACAGATATCAAGTACTTAGAAAGTCAACATCAGCTAAAATAAAAATAAATCATCTGAGACATGCAGCAGTACATATTAACTTGCAACAATGTTCACTTATCAAAAGTTAGGAATAATACATCTGTTTACAAAGGAGGGTATTTTAAACACCTCAATCAAATGTAAATAGTGTTTTTAAATGGGATTATACAGTGTTACTGTGCATGTTAAGTGCACTGGTAACAGTTTTGCATTTGGGGAATTTACTAAAACAAAGGCAAGCCACAAAGGGTATGTCAGACAAATCAGTAACCACACATTGTGCTTATTCCGAATCTCAGTTGTCTGATTCACCACCAGCAAGTAACCTGACGACATCACCTCCCCACCACTGTCAGAAAACAAGGTGAAGGTCACTATCAACATCAGTGAGTCATCGTCATCAGAAGTGGTCATCGTTCAGTTTGACAGTGTGGCGTGTGTCTATCAGTTGTATACAGGAATGGCCAAAGGTCACAAAGATACAACCACACTGCATGTAGCTCCGCACTCGACAACAGAGACTGTAGGTGACTGTTAAGCGGATTTATCTAGAAAACTTAGATCACGAGTTCTCTTATGTATAGAAAGAAGTATTAACCAAGCATGCAGTTACAATATGAGACTGTTCTCCCACATTACTGTAGCTTCGTCCATCGCCATGAACTGTGGACAGTCATGTTTGTCATGGGCTATGGTTCTTGCTGTGACCTGCTGGTCATACACAGGGGTGTGAAGACTACCCATGCTTTTATATCAGCTAGCGGACAGGTGTGTCTCACTGGCTTCCACAACTCCACAGTCTATGACTATCCTAGTATACTGCTGATTGCCTCCAGTAGTTCAGTCCGGAAATTCTTGAACAGAATCTGGATATTTCTCAGTGATTGTAAAACTAACCTGATGATCTTACTACAAGAATTCGGCTATTTTTCAGTGATTTTAAAACTAACCCCATACACTGTAAACAGATTTTTTTTTTTTTGAAAAGCGCATTGAGTCGACTTTGGAGTTGAAAATTGCGCTGTATAAATCTGCTTTAATAATAATAAGAAGAAGAACCAGCTGCCACAGAGTGCATTTTTTTATGTTCTAGTGAATAATTTTTGGTGTGTTTAGAGGCTGGCAAATAAGTAGACATAGCTAGCTTTGGATGTGTAGCCACAAAAGATTCAGGTTTTCTTGAAATTTGTACATCCATCCTATCCCTTTACTCTTCTCAAGTGTGCTGTACAGATTTTAAAATGTTAATTCTGCTTTCATCATGTATTTACCCTGGTTACACTACCTGGCTGTACACGAGTCTCAGAGGTGTCTTTTTTACCAACTGGTTTCAGCTGCTTGAACATAACGAATGCAGCAGGTATGCCAGTGTGTACATGGGATTACAATGGTCAGGGACTGGAATATCAGATCCTTGCTGGTCCCATCTTCATTCTGGATTACACTTTCATGGGAATTTTGGTTGGTTTCGCTGCCGACACACTCAATCGCAAGAACATGCTGGCAGTCTGCCTGGTCTTCTGGTCTGCCGTGACCTCCCTGACTGGGCTGGTTACAGAGTACTGGCAGCTGGTAGTGCTTCGCATCCTTCTGGGAATGGGGTCAGTCTAGAAAATTTCATCTTTGATTGTTGTAGAAAATTATTTCTGTGTGGTACTGATGGAAGTGTCTTGTCTGAGGAATGGCATTATATTTGTATGAGGGTACATACAGCTATATATGAATGCTTGTATGTGTGTGTGTGTGTGTGTGTGCACCCGTGCATCTATTTGCGTGTGGGGAGGATGGATGGATGTAATTGTAAAATAAGGTGGTGGGAAAGAATCATTCACAGCTAGATTTTAACAAGACCTTTATATTTCCAAAACAGCATGGGTATTTTTAGTTTAACTCTGAAAATTCCACTTTTTTTTTTTTTAGATCAGGCACTGTAGCCTGGTAGGTTGCATACACAGTTTTGAAAAAGAAGTTGTTGGATCAAGCTTGCGACTGGAAAACTTTTCCCACTCACTCGTCAGCTTTGAGTATGAGTAACTGATTTTTTTGTGAAGAAAACAATTAAATTTAAACCTCGCCTTCCATATAGATATAGCGAACCACTTATACTGCACTGTTCCTACAGCCTTTGTACCTTCACCAGTTTCACTTTGTTAGATACAGGTTGTGAAACTGAACAGAATGAAAACGCTCTGTTGTGATGTGCTGTGAAGGGTTTGTGGGTTTTCCTTTTATTATCTTTATTATCTTGACTGGTTTGTGTGTGTGTGTGTGCGCACATGCTTGGTAGAGAGGCTGGATGTACACCATTTGCCATCAGCATCCTGACTGACTACTTCCCCACTAATCAACATGGAATTACAGTCAGCATCTACAATTTGGGTATCTACACAGGCTACAGCCTTGCTTTTGCTCTGGGAAACTTCATCACTCTCGCCAACATTAACCACCAGGTTTGGCAGTGACCTGCACTTGAGTCTAGTGGATCATGTGTCAATGATATAGTTAAGTTTAATGGTGTCGTGACGTAGCTGCCAGTTGTCAGTAACCTTGCAGTACTTTCTAGGCCATGACAGTTATTGTGTTACTGCTAGTGTTGTGCCAGTGTATATATGTCCACACATGGTCATCATGGCATCCAAGAAACTTTCCAATGTTAAAATTGAAGGAAAGAAGAAAGCAATAAGAATAATAAGAATTTTTATTGAACTATGAGAGTAGCATAGGTGTGTCTTAATTAGCCATTCAGTACAGCATGGTGAAGTTGAAAATGACTATACTGATACATAAAAAGTCCATTAAAACAGCTGATATAGTGAAAACGATACAAAATTTTTAGTTTAAGGTTTTAGTTGTAAGTTTATAGAACTGAAATGATTGTATTAGAACTGTAATGAATGTATTTACTTGAAACAAACCCATTTTCACAGATGCTGTACTATAAAATACTATAAATAATACAAAGTAGTTACTGTTGAGTGCTGGAACTAATTAAATACATGTACCTTATTTTTTATGCGGAAAATAGTGATGGGCTCTCGTGATCGGCACTTGAGTTAATCAACACTCGACCAGCCTATTAGAATGGATTGTGGTTGAATGCCAAGATCACTGTATTTGAGGGTTTCTGCATTTTAGAAAAAAAAATTGATAAACATTTGTGGATGCAGTACTTCTTTTGCAGTGTTCTGTCACACATGTGATATTCTTTGTTTCTGCCTCAAAACAGGGCTGGAGATGGGCATTTTACATTTCTGGAATGCCAGGTGTCATTCTAGGGATCTTGATTTTCTTGAGTGTTAGAGAGCCACAGCGCACATCATTTGCTTCTTCAAAAGAGGACAGCGCTAATAGTCTTGACACCCCTAACAGCGTCTTAGAAATGATGCCTTGTCAAAAACTCCGTCGCACTCTCAGCATGTTTGCACAGCCCTCTCTTATACTTTTGTGCTTGGGAGGGTCTTTGAGAAATGCTGGTAAGAATCTTTTTCAGGAAATGAAGAGGTATTTAACCTTGTTAGTGATAGAAAAAAAAATAATTCAAAAGCATTGCTACTAGATGGCAGCAGAACACTGCTTTACTAGGGCTTAATGCAGGATCTAGGCTCTGATCAAGTTAACCTAACACTTGGGGTTAACCGATTTACATAACATTCTGAGCCCAAGTAATGCTTGGGGTTAACACTATGGCAGACTTGGAGAAGATCAGTGGAGAGCGAGGCAAAGGATGCCAGAACAACATGGGCCTAACTGAGGGGGGGGCTGCCCAAAACTGGGTTGGTGGGTGAGGTGTTGCGGCCCTATGCTCCTTGAGAAGTAACAAGGAATAAACTAAACTCACAGCATGGAGGCTAACTGGGTTGTGTTTAGAATTCTAGGAGTAAGATTAATCATAAATGTCAAAACTGATATTAGTTTTAGATCAAGTCACAGTTGTTCACAGTGTCAACATAGCTGCTTTACAAACACCTGAAACAAGGAAGCTGTGATTGTCACTGTGCACTCCTGTATTTACACAAGCCCAGAAAATACATTTAGTTTGGATTTTGTGAGTTTTCGATATTGTTACTCTGTGGTAATACACTTTGATTTGTAGTATGTAGGTTTCTGACAGTGTACATCGTGATAGACTGAATCTGACTTCTTGCCTGAAGTTGGATCAGTCATTAATTAAAATGTAACTCATTTACAATATGGGTGTGTTCGATCCAATTAAGTTATAGCTATGAAGGCATTTGCATGTGTGAACTGTAAGGGAAGAGTTGTTCATGCAGTTTACCTACAGCGTTAGCTAAAGGACATGCTTTCATTTCCTGCAGTTTCCATTTTATCACAAACCACAGGTATGCTTTTATTTTTTTTTTGTTTTTAAATCAGGTGGCTATGTGTGGGCCTACAACTCTCAGCCTTACTTTGAAGCTGTTGGTGAGAGCAAAGAACAGATTGGTGCCTTCATGTCCTGGGTACCACTTGTGGGAGGCAGTCTTGGTGTGATCCTTGGTGGCAAAATATCTGATGTGTGGGTCCACAAGCTCGGACCTATCTCACGGGTCTTGGTTTTGACAGCCAGTCAGGTATTTGAGTGGTTGACTGAATGTGTCATGGGTGGGTTTGTCAGTTCCTTGTTGGGTTGATTTTACCTGGGATGTAGTGTTGGAAAATGAATAATATTGGTCAGATCATACAGATTTTTAACCTTGTACTTAAACTAGTGGATTAAAAGTAAAATTTCGGAGTTTATTTTTGCTTTTGTTTTGTTTTTTTTAGGGGAGGGGGTGTTTTTGAGACTGATAACATCAAGGTACTGCATCTCAAAAAAACAAAACAATAAAACCCCCTCCAAATTTTCCTGAAACATTAGAAGCAATGGAATGGGGTTGGGTGGGATGATGCAGGGAGTCTAGGTCTGTCTGGGAGGATCCTCTACCTGTTGGAGACCCTGATTTCAAACACTTGCTGAGAATGATTGTTCTTTTTCAGCTCATTGCTGCTCCATTTGCTGCAGCAACTCTGTTATTTCAGGCCCCTGTCTCATTCATCATGCAGATCCCAACATACATTATTGGTGAGCCCTCAGTTTATAGCTGCTGTACCGTTTACTTTCAACCTGCATAGTTCGTCTCATTATTTTCCTTGTTGGCAGTTTTTATAGTTTGTCTGCCCCTGAGTGTTAACACTTTCACCACAATATTATTTTACTCCGTGCTGTAATCTTCTTCAGTACCTGTTCAACTAATTGATGATTCACTTTCGCTCATTCTTTGCTATCTTAAATAAGATAGTGACTATAGTATTCCATCATTTACAAAGAGAAAAATTCTTCAAGCATCTTTGATCCTAGAAATGGACAAAGCAGTGAAATGTTTTGCCATAAATATTTATTGAAACTAAACATTAAGGTTAATACAGTTTGCTCTAATAATGGCTTCTATCTTGGTTTTGTTTTTAGTTGCTATAAGATTAGACATATAACTTTCTTCTTGCCAGTCAACGTCAGTGAATTTGCATTTGACAAAACAAGTATCAAGTGTTAACTAAGGTCAACAGAAAAGAATGTATAATTGACCCATGAGGTTATGGAAGTCTAAGCAAAGCCAAACCATGAAAAACAACTTTGGAATAAAGTGAAGGTGGCGTTCTTTACACACACAGGTGAGATGTGGGTTGGGGTAGCCCTGGCTGTGCTGGTGGAGTTGGTTGGGTCAAAGTTCAAGACAACTGCCATAGCTGTCTATCTTTTTGTCATCACCAACATTGGGGGATGTATACCTCTGTTGGTACCCCCTATCCAGCAACTGTTTGAAAATAATGGATACAGCATGTCAGACGCTTTGAGAGGTGAGCAAAAAAAAAAAAATTGAACGTTTTATAATGGTGGTTGTCTAAATGCACTTGAAAAGGACAACGAAAATATGTTAAAATGATAAAGGTAGCTAACTGCTTTTAATGCTCATTAAAACTAGAAATTAAAAAAATAGTTTTTATACAAAGTGAAAAAAGATACTGTGGTGCTTTAATGGTCATTCCTACATTTAATCACAGTGTAAGGAACAACTAATCTGACTTCATATACCAGCATCACAGAACTTGCTGATACTGTTGGAGAGAATGTCAGAATGCACAGAATGATCACAATGTTATCAGCAAAAACATCTGTCGAATTGCCGAAAGTGCCAGTTTCTTTATGCACATCCTCCACTAACAAATTCTGACTAAAGAATGCTGACACAACCTGTACAGAAGTAGCAGTAGTCGTGCCATATAGAGAAGGAAGAGATTAAAATGACCTGTATTTAAAAGTGTGATGAGTAGTGATGCAATATTCAGACAGTCAAGTACAAGCACATACCTCTTTTTCATGTTCACAAATGTCTCTTTCTTTGAATCAGCTTGCTTTCCTGATCTGGTTCCCACAGGTGCCCTGTACGTGTTATACCCTGCCATGTACATAGCTGGTGGGCTGGTGTTCTTGCTGACTGTTGGTGTCCTGAGGCGAGACCAACAGCACTTTGGTTATGCTACTCTTCAGAATAACTAAGCTTAGATGAGCTGTCGAAAGCTAAACTGTCCAGTGCATCAGCATAATATCCTATACAAACATGATACAGGCTTCCTGTGTCTTGCATCAGATTCACCAACAGGAGGTGGGATTTTTTTGGTGTTTAATGCTGAATCAGAAATCGGCCCTGTAAACAGGTGCCATAGCATGCCAGAGATCTGAATCCAAGGCACCCAATCCCCTCAGTATTGGTGACAAACGAGGTCACCAGTAGGACATGCACTGCAGGAGAAGGTGCCTGACATATTCACAGATTAATAAAGTTATTTACTTAATGTTAGTCCTATAAAATATTTTTTAAGTCTTGAAATTGCTTTTTTTCAGTGATAATAACACAATCTATACTGAAGTTTTCAACTAACAATAACCTGCACTAAAGTTCATGAAAATCTGATCATGTTAACAGTTTTGACTTAAAAACATCATCATCAGTTATATGTTATGGTGGCGTGTGCATGCATGCGATGGTTAGTTGATGAAATAGAAACAGGAGAGGAAAGACAAGAATTTTGACATTTACTTGCACACAGTAACAAACGACTCATGACTTTGTATACACACTTTCTTTAATTTATGCACATTTCATGAAGGGGAAGGGGGAGAAAACAATTAAGCAACAGTGATCCTTTGTTCCTCATCTTTTCTAAGATGTTACTGGTTGTCTCTAGAAGGTAATACATTCCACACGCAGTGATCTCTCCTAACAGTCTGTACATGCTCACTTCAATACTTCCTATCATGAATTATGTGACTATAGGGGGGTTCCATATATCATGACAAAGTCATGCTTCTTTCAAACAACATAATTTACACACAAAACAAGTGGTCTAGTAATCTTGATCTTAAAGCAATACAATATGTTCACTAAGAAACTAAAGCAATGTTCAGACACACCTACACATCCTCGCACACTAAATTGTAGAAAAAGCTTACAACAATAAATGAAAAACAGTGTATATGTGTGTGTACACACATATATATATATATATTATAAAAAACTGACCAGTAGTATCAAGATATAATTCCTTAAGAGTGTCTCATGGTCACACAAATATTTAAGTAACTAATAACTTGAACCAAGGTACACGTTTGCTTATACTCCAGCCAGTCTGAGTAAAAAATGCCTCCATGGTCAAGTGCTGTTAGCATTCCAGAATCACACAAGGATGTATGAAATTGTAACACAATAAAAATAAAAATGTAAAGATGATAACTTTCATAAACAGTGAATCTAGTCAAATAGTACACCAAACACAAGTTTGAACATAACAATGACTCTATCTTTTTTTGGAAGTTGGCTAGCATGACACATTTCAAATAACCTACCCAAAGCCATGGGCAGTAATATTATCAAGGTAAGAAATATTTATTAAAGAACTATTTTTATAAAAATCCTTGCAGAAATCTGGGATTTATTTCAGTCACACTCTCAGTACCTTCCATGCAATGCCTTGAGTACAGGAATTTTAAGTCACTATATGGGCAAAGTGATCTGTGCTGAAGCCATGAGATTTTTTTCTTCTTCATTAGAGGGCTTATTTAGGCCTTAGCTAAGAAGCTCTTTTAGACTGCACCATGTAAAACCCATTCACTTTTTTCAAATAGGCATATTCTATTAATTTCCTCTTACGCTTAAATACAATGAAATAATGTTGACAAGACAATTACATCTTTAAACTAAATAAGATAAACTATCAATTCCTTCTTCACTGTTAGTGACCATTTGACAAACTCTGAATGTCTAAGGATTCCACATTAATGACACTTATGTAAGGTTTCCTTTACACATCTATTTAAGACATCAAATGTTAAAAAAAAAATATGTTCTTCAACTCTCAAAGTACATTTAGATGGCATGGCTGTCTTCTTTTCCTTTTTGGCACTCAAGTGATTCCTTACAGATTAAAGTGCATTCGCTTGTAGCAGTCTACTTAAGTAATATCTTGGTGCAATCCTCATAAAAAGTCTTTGTCAAATAACACAACCAGCAACAGATGGAAAAATATCAAAATTCATTTAAAAAAAAACAAGTTTCATTTGTGCCAACAAAAAATAACCCAACACAAATTCCCTCTCATTCCAGTACAAATATTTTTAAAGGAAGTTTTGTAACAAGAAGAAACCCAAAAGAACTAATCATCACCAGGAGACCATGGTTGGCGAAAATATTCTGTTGGCAGTGGTGTACAGTGGGAGGAGTCGAAATCGTCGAGGTACTTCTTTGCCTGAAAATCAGAAGTTTACAGAAATTTTCAAGCATAATGAAAAAATACTTCTCAGTAAATCGTTAAACTTGTAAAGTTAGCAAGTAAGATCAAGATTTTTCAGCCACAGGCCCAGGGAAGTCTCAAACCAGCAACCTTCTGCTCCAAGAATGAGCAAACTAATCTCCAGGCTTCTACAGAGTCTTTTAGTATTAAAGGGAAGGCAGAGAATGGGCTCACTAACCCCTAAAATTTACAATCTGTTTATTTTCCTGCTTTAGGAGGTGGGGGGGTGAACTGCGCTCACACGCTTTTGATTTGTGGCCACTTTGGATTTCATTTTCCTCTTATGATTGCACACAGTGACAAACGACTCATAACTCTATATACACACTTTTTTTTAATTTACACAAATTTCATGAAGGGGAAGGGAGGAAAACAATTAAGCCACCGTGATTATCTTTTCTAAGGTGTAACTGCCTAACTGGTTCTCTCTAGAAGGTAATACATTCCACATGCAGTACCCCAGCACACATTGATGCATCAAGCACGCCAACTGGGCTACAGTGCTCATCGCAGCCAGTCTACTTGAACCTGCGCTCAGCCCTTTAATACACAGATGAGACAGGAGCGGCTGATGATGGTGGCAGGTCTGGCCCAACCCTACGTTCCACAACAAAGGGAAGACATCTACCTGTGACGGGTAGCCCAAGCATCGAGGGATGCACAGATGATTCTACCCAGCTCAGAGGCAACAGTACTACAGGAGGTTGTTGCAACATAGACAACTCTTGCGACAGATCTCAGCCACTGGTCACTGACATGTTTCAGCTTGGTAGATAGGGAAAAGCTATGGTCAGTGTTACATAAGATACAGGTTTCTACAAAAATGATTCAAATGCTGAAGGCTATGTATATGTCAGTTCAAGCATGCATGCGAGCAGGTTTCCAGCATTCTGATTTCTTCGACTGTCCAGCTGAAGTTCATCAGGGATGATGAACCTATGCTGATATCAGGGCCAAATATCTTGCATCCCTGATAAACACCGGGTCCCAATTCACTATATTGCTGTCTCTTGTGGAAACAAACGCCATGAGAAATGTCGCAATGTATATTTTTTATGCATTAAGAAAGCACAGTGAACTGATAGCCAACACTGGAAATATTGGAAATACTTTATAAATAATTATAATGTGACCTCATGTGGTTAGATTCACAGGCTTGGCTCTCAAATGTTAAGCAGGCTGGACCCGATGGCCTAATACTGGTGTGTGTGTGTGTGTGCGTGTGTTGTATGGAAGAAAAAGAGATAGGGTGAACGAAGAATGGTTTGTGTGAGTGTAGGTGCTATGTAATATGTCGAATGTAATGTGCCTGTCTTTGGTAGACCATTTTAGTTGAGTCCATGATCAAAGCTTGCATGACTTCAAACGTTTTGATGACTTAGATCAGACCTAATGGTCAACTCATGCACAGTGTGTGTGTGTTTGGGGGACCATAAGCTGATGTCGTATGCCTGTTTATGTCTTTTTATTGATGTTGTTGTAACCATATTTCACCCTACTTTGAACGGGTTGTTGACCCATAAAATAAACAGTTCAGTTGAGTCCTGCTTTAGAGGAGTTCATGTTTGACATTGTAGAGAGACTTGAATTTTTTCCCCACCTTACTTCCTTGAGTTGCCCCACCCACCAACCACCCCGCATCCATGGCTATCCAGAAATCTCTTACCCGAAGACCAACAGGCCATGTGCAATGAGTCAAGACTCCACTTTCTGAATTTTCATAAAAGATCACAAATAACTTTCACGGGTTAAACAACACTTCAGCAGATTGCAGAAAGCAGGTGGAAAAAAATTAATGATAGATTTGAAGAGAACGACAGTTAACATACCAGGAAGAGAGTCATTGCATTTTTCTCATGCTGGGTGAACTGCTGGCCTGAAAAAGAAAAACAAACATTGTGAAGTCTGTTATCTGCTACAGTCAATGGAGACAGAAAATCATAAACCTTCACTCTCTAAGCTACTGAACTAGTCACATCACAAATATATGACACTATATTACTATCATGCCATTAAAAAACATTGTTGATAACAGCCTTCAGTGCAAGGTTAACTGTTAAACAGTTTTTTTTCTAACCTATGCTAGCTATAGACACTCTAAGGGGCATCCAATAGTTGCAGTCTGGCCAAGTTTGCTAATGTGTGACAAACACAGAATGGCATGATCAGCACACTCTCAGTCTTAATCCAAAAATAGTTTTATCATAGGTCTGTGGGGTAGGTTACAAATGTGCTTTAAAAATCACTTAAGGTTTAAGCATCACACACACACACACATGGAAGGATACATTCTGTGTTGTCCTTTAACTACAGATACTTGGGTTACTCTCAGCTTACTAATATGTAAAGACATTTTTATTACAACATGGATACTTATGAACACACATGATTCTTTTCAAATCTTTATCAGATCCAGAGCCTGGCATTGCCAGTTTGCCCTCATAACCTGCCCACTGAACTAATGAAGCATTATTGTCAGTGACATGCTTGAGCAAACCCCAGTAATTATGGTGAAATTCTCTCAAACCTACCTATCTCCATAGGGTAGACAAGGGAATGGTCCTGGAGATACCGGCGGAACTCTACTGCACATTGCCCCATGTCTACGCTATGTTCCATTAAAATGTTGTCTGTTGACAGCAGACACAGCATGACATTTGTACAGCATAACAGACTAAACAGGAGAAGAAATGTATTCCCATAAAGCATTCTCTCACATACATACATACTCTCTCTCTCTACGCCAAATGCATGCATGCGGCTGCACGCGCGCACACACACACACACCAGAACGAACACACACTCTCTCGAGGCTGACTCCATGAACCTACCTTGGTCTCCTCTGGACACTGCTAACCACTGCTCAAGTAGAGAAACTGTACTGTTGTCTACAATCCTGGGATATCTAAATGCATAAAAGACATTTTTAATCAATTCATGCACAAAGTGAGTGCCCCTTTCTCTTCTAATTTCCTTGTGTTAACAAAAATGAAAATTTGTCTAACATGACTGCTGATACTATTCTATGCACCTTCAGAAATAGGAATAGGTTACACCATCACACACATATATACATATATACAACTTTTAATAATTTAATAATTATTATTATATATTCAAGGCTATTTGGGTTTTATGCAGTTTCTGTGCTTTGTATATTGAAGGTGTATGTTTAGGGGTGCAAATGAAACCTGGGACACTTGAAACCTGTATATAACAAAATTTATAAGAAGGAATAACAAATCAACCTTTCTAGGCTATCAACCTTAAAATTGTGTGCAGCTGCACCTTTGTGTATCTACACACACACAAAAGCACACCAGTGTGTGCATGCACTTTCACTAAACACAACTTGGGATATTATCAACAGAATGAAAATGGGTAGGGAATGAAACAGAGGACAAAATTACTTATTTTCTTGCTTAGTTCACAAACACCTTTTGATGTAAAAAAAAGAAAACTGGACAGTAAAAGATTAAAGAGCAATTAACCTATACTTCAAGAGCTGAATGAGAAGAAAGTTCCCACGATTTGTTGATAGGACAGGCATCATGCTGTTTGGGTTCCTGTCAAAACAGAACAGGTTAATAACTGCAGTATTTACTACAATTCCAAGATTCAAGGTTCTTCAGTAATTGTTCACCCTCTTAGGGGTATTGAGATATTTAATATATATATATATATATATATTCACACATTTCTATCTTTATATATATCTGTCACTCACATCTACACACGTCTCTTATTACAAAAAGATATAAAACATATGCTCTAACACCTGATAAAGAGCCTAAAAGCAATTAACTCTGAAAGGAAGAAAGAATGTGTGGTATGGGTCTCATTTTTTCTTTTACACATGCAGAATCTCACAGACATCCATGCACAGACATATATATATATATACACACAGAGAAAAATACACATACTCGAAAATATTCATATTGAAAAAATACACACACTACAAACATGCTACTTCACTTCTGCATATATTCCATTCACAAAACAGAGAACATCGCTGCATATGCATATACTACACACATGAATTCACTTTTCTCTCTCACGTTTGTGATGTAGTTTCTCATATACATATATATAAAAAAATCATGATTAGAATAATAGTTGAAAACATGAAGCAAGATAAATTTTAAATGGATTAGCCTTTATACTTAAGACTTCACCTTAGACAAAGGACTTACAGTGCTGAAATAACCTCGTCCTTAAGTCTTCGGATCAACTTAACAGGTCCTGGATACCTATTATTAGAAAAATTAATAACATATATATATAACCTCATGTGCACTAATTTTTCCCAGACTGTGCATCAATCAAGCCATTATTATGCAGTAATTAGCAATAGCTCTTATTCTTGAAAACAGTAACTAAATATTTTCATGCATGAAATATACTTGCAGAAATTAATAATTATTAAACAAATGGACTTCCTTCCTCTGGATCAGACCATTCTTCCCTAAATGAATGATGAAAAATGAAATCAAAGAGGCAGTTCTAAATACTGCAAATGATCTGTATTAAAAGTGTCAGTAATACATTTTGAAATGATAACAATAATAAAAATATTATATTTAATGGTAAATAGTAAAAAATTCCATCTCTTATCTTCCTCAGAACGCATCGGAAGGAAAAATTAAGTCCATACTCAGCAAGCATGTGTGTGTATGTTTGGTAATAATATACTGAACTAACAAAAGATACCGTTCAAAATGAGATGATCACTAAATATTTGAATAACGCACCTGCTGAAGGATCATTACTTTTAACAGAACATCAAAAAGACATACTTGGCCATCAATACCCTTATTAGGCTAATAACAAACTTACTTGACGAGTTGTTCAGAGACATTGAGGTTCATGTAGCTTCGCAGTGCTGACCTCACTAGTGAACCTGTGTTAGAATCAGGTCATAACTTACTTTAAATCCTTGTAGAACAATACCTCCACTTTAGAATATACTATAGCTAGGAACCAAAAATAAACGAGAAGCAAGAAATCTTGAAAAGACACATGTGGTTGATCTACCAAAAGAAGAAACTGAAGGATTAATAACAATACTTCTTATAAGAAAAAAAATCAAACTAAATTAAAATTTAAAACTCACTCCATGACCGCGGCATGGTCTTGACAGCAAGAGGAACAATGTCATCAAAAGTAGCATCCAGAATCTGACACACATTACAGTCAGATAAAATCTTGTCAGAAATATTCACTGCAACAACATTCTATTTAACCATACTGTTTAAACTATGGTAATTAAAAACTCAAGATGACAAGGAGGTTTGCACAAAACAGATTTAAAGCTTTTCAAGAAAACAGGATGTTTTATGCACGAAACACAAAAGCGAAAATGATTTGTGAGCATCAACAGTTTGAGTGGATCCCATTCATGAACAGCAACAGAAAGTGCAAAAATAAATGATGACATCAACAAAGAATATGAATTTAAAAAGAAGCTCATGCAGTCAAGTAAGTGATACCATTTAGTTTTTTTCTTAATCTTTTTACAATTTTACTGATATTTTACATGATGAACAGTGCTTTATCAGCTTTTTAAGTCTGAAAAAAGTATTTTTATAGTGAGATATGCAAAGATGTCTCACTCATCTTCTTCACTAAAACCACTAAGCAGCTGACTGATTAAAAAAAAGAAATAGCCTGGAAGAGATTCTGGAGGGGGGAAAGTTTGTTATGTGAAGTCTTTGTCTCTCATGAACCCATACTGCTGTGTTATTTTTACAATAACACTTGTACTCATCACAGAAAGGACTCGAATGTATTTAGTCTGTAGTAGTCACAAAGACATTATTTTATTCTGTGCATGCAGCTCTTGACATGGTCAACAGAATCTAATCTCATCATCTTCTAATGACCTACTCTTTATCCCTAGCTGCTTACCATAGCATGGAACTAAAAATGGCAACAAATGACACTGACAATTAAGGCTTTAGTATAGGTTACTCACCACGTATTTCACCTCTGGATAGTTCATGGCAGCCCAACTAGCACTGTACCCACCAATAGACCAAGCAAAAAGCACAATGTTTTCAGGACTGAAGTTGAGTTTATTGATTGCATACTGCATCACAACATCCACTGCTTTTTGCTCAGCATCAGGAAATGGCACTCCCTAAACATTAGATCCCACAATGTCAGAAGATTAATAAAAAGTGTTCAGAGATATTTAAACAATGGGCACTATTTGTGCCACTTCAACAATACACACGTGACACACACACATACACACCATTTTTGTTAGTAAGATTTCTTCAATTACTTACCAGATGACATGACCACATGGAAATATCAGTCTCTAGCTACCTAAATTCCAGCTGTCCACTCTGGTATGACCAATCAAGGAAAAGAACAAAATCAACCAACTCACCCTCTACCCCCATCTCTTTCTGCCCCACTAGTGAGTTCCCCTCTTCAGCTTTTCGCTGGAACTGAGAAGAGACCCACAGTGGGGTGGCAAAAGGGAACTAGCTGTCCTATCATCTGGTAAGTACTTAAAGAAAAATGTTATGGCATTTCTTCTTCATACTGTACCAGTGTCACGAAAGAATGTGTTAGGGGGAACGGGGAGAGGGGGCGTATAGCGCACTAGCTCTGGTTTCGAAAATCCCACTCTTTAGTAAGGGCCGAGGGCAGGCAGTAATATTTCAATACAGCTGTTATCTGGTACAGAACAAAGAAGAAACAACCCAGTATTAAAAGATAGCATAAACAAAAATCTAATCAGAATAAACAAACAAACGAAAAAAATCCTACTTACTGTGCTTCCTGCAAAGCCTGGGTGATTCCACCCCAGCACAGAAAAGCCACAGTCCATAGGTGTGCCTGAGCTGCCCATTTCATAGAATCCAGCATTTCCCTCAAAACAGATCACCTACAAACAATCCTTCTTTTTAAGTTCCCACAAATTATCAGGTTAATCCAGTGAACACACATCAATCAATCAAATGCACACATTTGCAAACATGCACCCATGCACACAAAAAGAAAACAGGCACCCATGCAAACATGTCTTACACACCAATGAATCATCTGTATGGACTGTGCCAGAAAAGCTTTTCAGAGTGAATATAACAGCTATTCTTGCTATGAGGGTAAGCAGAAAAGTAAGCTGCTTTAATGTCATTTGTTTGTGCCAGTCATGTGACGTGCCATGTGCTGTCTGCTACCCCTGGTGATAATAGGGATTATGGGAGTAACATGTGGAAGCCTGAACGCATAAAAGAGGTTCATCATTCCTGTATGTGCCAGGCATACTGTGAAAAATACAGAGTTGAAAGAAAAGTGTCTTTTTATTGTCTTCCAGTAAATAAGAATTTATTTTGATACGCCTATGCCAAATAAAAATACCGAGAGGGGTGGGAGTGGTTAGAGGAAACTGAAATGTCATTGCATGGCCTCAGCTTTAAAAAGCCAAAGCCTATTTTCTTTTTAACTGAATGATTCTGAATGAGCTTAGAACTGCTTTACTTAGACTTCACACTAAAATAAACTTTTAAACAGCCATCCACTGGATAGTTCACCTTGCTTTATACTACATATTTCTGTCTTCCTGGTGTTTATTTGGTTCTCGTTTGGTTCCTTGTAAAATACCTCTGCTACCAAACTGCTACAAAATTACTCCATACAAGAAAAATAAAAATGATCAAGTTACTTGAACTTCTTGAGACACAGCTACATTACACAAGAAGCAAGAGATTACAGTTAGTTAGTTGGTGTTTTATGCCATATCAGCAACTAAAGGTATCTCATGGTCAGAGCAATGTACAGGACCACTCGAAGGTATGAGATTACAGACTCTTTGGATGTAAGTCAAAATATTTACAAGAGGCAACTCTTTCATACCAGTGTGTTGCCAGTGTCTCCTGTCGATCCCCGCCTGTCTACAAACATGGTGTCTATCTCATTGTTGTCTTCTGCCAGTAGTTTGGCTCTATATCCATGTTTCTGTACAGACATAAAAAAAGGTTATAGACTTTTGTAAAAAAAAGTAAACACTGGAACTATTGCAGAAGAATGAAATGGCAAGTTGGGCCTAAATGATAGATCCTGAATGGACTAGATGAGGCCACAAGACAAAAAAAATATGGCAGGCTCTTCGTGCTTCTCAAGAGTTTTATTTCAGATGCAGTTGTAAGTAAATGACTGTCCTCTACCCTCAAAATTTCTTGAAATTTCTTTGTGTTTTCTTATGAGAGCTTATTGAAAACAATAAGATCAAACCCAAAATAAAGGTGCTTAGCAAGTCTAATGACTATGCCTGCATGCACTACAAAGAACATTTGTCCTTTTAAGATAAGGCTTTGAGACCATATCATGACCTAAAAAGAATATAAAAATACCTGTTCTATCAGTTGTGCACGTCCCTGATTCAGCATATTTCCTGTTGAGAAAAGACGCAGAAAATTTTTAAAATCTACTACGCTGATTACCAAAACTGGTCATATGCTTGTTTGACCTATACTAGGCCTTTCATCAGGCAAAAAACTTTCTCTACACAGATGTGTCTTTTCACTATCTATGCCTTTGTTTTGACTGGTTTTTAAAAAGTTCTCTCTGCACAAAAAAACACATACCCACAAGCATCTGCATAAGAGATGTGGCACCCGGATACACCATGCGGCGACCAAATGTGTGAATAGCCAGGTATCTAAAATTAACATGATTTCTCAACTTCATAAAAATCTCACACAATTTTTTTTTTCTTTTACAAACATTAATTTTTTTAAAACACTTAGGCATTAGCCATAAGAATTAATTGGGTTAGGACTTTTATGTAAAAATAAGTTACCCTGAGTAATATTTGAGGTTAATGCCAAGAAGACCAAAAACCTTAAGCCATGAAAACAGCATTATCTCCGACAAACCTTTCTCCTAGAATTATAATCCAATAATCTACATCTAACTAAAACTGTTCTCTGAAACAGTTTTCTCTTTGTTACCTAATGTTCATATGTTTCTTTTTATCGTTACTGGTCAGCGCCGAGAGTGCAACCTATCTTGGTCGCGATAGAAGTGCACAAATTATTATTATTAAAAACCAAAATTAAGTAATACAACAATAATTACCATTACCATTCCTTAAGAACTTATGAATATCATGTCACAACCTTCTCTACAACAACTGTAAGTGAATAATAGCAATAACTTCTGCCTGCTCAAAAATTTGCACTGACTCACCCTAGAACTTTAACAATCAAGGAGGGGGACTCCTTGTCTTTATCTGATGATCCCTGTATTCTGGTCTTCTGCATCCTCCCTCCTTTCCTAAAATACCACCAAAAATTATGTTTAAAACATGACCAAGTATTTTCAACAAAAATATTTGCTAGGCTGCTTTACCTTGTATGGAAAAAATTATTCCCTCTTTATAAGATGGACCACACATGCGTGTGCATACAAAAATATGCACACTCACCCAACCCACACACACAAACATACTCTGTCTTTTTTCCTTATTAAACTAGTGACAATATTCCAAGAAGTAAACACACACACACACACACAAACTGTAAATGACTGGCATAAACTATCAAACATTTATTTCACTTATAGTCAGTGTGATCAACAAGTTGATTACAGATAGAAGATATTTTATCCTAGTCATAAAAATGCAGGTGCTTTTTATCAATAAGGAAGTCAGTTTCAAAGTTTTATGCAAATCTTCAAAGTAAAACTAAAAAGTGCCTCATGCCATTTTCTTTGGCCAGTCAGATTTTATCTTCCACCCTAAATGAGTTGTGGGTTACAGCTTACAGGACAATGCAATCTTTCAGAAAGTGGAAAAAAAACAGGATAATGAGGAGTTTCAGCAATTGGGTATAACTTCCATGCAGATTTACCATCCAATAACTAACATACCCTTCTGATCCTTCATTCCACCGATAATCCACTGGCCAGGCCCAGAATTCAAAATCATACCGGTGCAGCAGCCTCTGCAATTGCAATACAATATGGCAGCCTTTGTGGTGAGTCCATTATTTTGCAAGTGGCTAGAATAGCTATATGAATTCCAGATTTGTGGAAGAATGGATGAAAGTACTCAAATGCAGGTGTACTATTCCCTATTCCTCTGCTCATAGGCATAAAACTGAAAGATGTTTTACATGAGCCTGCTAATGGACATAAAAAACAACCTTTAAGGAAAGGCAACTTAAATATTTACTATTTATCAGGCAAATCATGAAATGTAATATTTATCAGGCAGCTTTACAAAGCTTTAGAGGAAAATAACTGGTCAGCCTTTTAGTGTCTTTGATGAAATGAATAATGCATGCTCCATAGCATTTTATATATAAATGATAAGAAAATGAAAAATGACCAGCAAAATGTTTGACACTTAATAAGTCATTCAAAGTATAAACAATAGTTTACTAAGTGATAACTCAAAAGAAAGTGAATGTACATGTTACTGGAGTGGACACAAACATAAAGGAGAAAACCTGTACAGATCTTTAGACCATTACATGTGCATGCAGTGTCCACATATTCAAACTACGCATCCAAGTCTTAGTGTAAGGGCATACAAACCCTGCTGTTTAAAGATGGTGATGTTATAGCTTGTGCTAACACATTGATGAACACCATATAGTCTGCATTGCATAATCTTCCAACACCTAAAAACAAATAATAAAAAAGGTATCTTAAAAAGGATCAGAAAACATTTTCTCTGAATGTTCTTCCTTCTACTTAAAAGCACTGCATGAAGTTTTCATTGTCACGACTAACAATTTCCAAAAACAAAAGATATAAAGGTAAGAAGGAAATATTTAAAAAAAACCATTAAATTTTACATTTCTGTCATTCCTCTTACTCATTAGTAATACTTTAGCAACAGCTGAGCACACAATCAATTAATAACCAGTTAGTAATAGTTTAGCAACAGCTGAGCACACAATTAATAACCAGTTAGGGATAAAACAGTTTCTTATGACTCTAAGCCGTCTAAAGGGTTCCCTTGAAAGTCAATGGAAGTCCTGCTGGATGGGGGGGGGGATATTTTGTGTTTTATGCCGAGCCAGCAACTAAGGCTATATCACGGTAAGGCAGCCAGCCCTGTAGACAGATGCCACATGCAGAGAAAGAACAGCGTGCCTGAGACAAGAGCTGAACCCAGGACAGGCAACCTTTGCTGTAGAGGTGACAGGCGTTAACCATTGTGCCACTGGACCGCCCAAGTCCTGCTGGAGATATCAGATTTTATCCAGTAATCTGGAGCGTAGTGAAGGCAGACAATTTGGAATTTAACTAAACAAACTAAACAAATAAAAACAAAAAAGCCGTCTTGAGACTGCTTATGATAGGCTCCAAAAAAGAGTAGCAGGTAGGTGACAATAATTAGTGAATGGTCTCAGGGCCAGTACGAGGCTATGTTGCACTCTGGGTGAAAGACAAGTGCTGCGTTTCACCCCACCCCCCAAAATGTCAAGTAATTTTAACGCATTCCACAATTACATATGTTCTTAAATTGAGGCTTAAGATCTCATTTCTTTGCTTTTTTACTGTGTAAAAAGGGTTATTAACTACTAGATCTAGTGAAACTGCCAAGTCATGCTCCATGAATGTGGTGGCCAGCCCAGACAAACTTTTTTTTTTGCAACAATGTTGATCTCTGATAGTTTTTAATTAATGTACACTGCACATTTTTCAAAATTTTTACATGACAATAAGATAAAAACAGAAGTCTGCATCTTTTGTGGCATTATCTGTCCTTATAGCTGTAGTTTAAAGAGAGGGAGAGAAAGACTGGTCTTCCCATCTTTAATGGTACCACCTGTTTTAATAGTGGTTGTTCATAATAGTGCTTTCAGAATAAACCACATCTGCTGATCTCATTACTTATATCTGATATCTTCCAAGATGATATCTGATGGCATATTTTACAATAAAAACCTTCATAATTTAATATTGGATTTTATTAACATCTTCTGTATATTATTTTAGTCTTTATCACAAATGAATAGAAATGTTTGCTTTGAACACACTGTTGATTGAACGGTGTGACATTTCTCCCGCTAGAAAGGCTGTCTGCATATTTAAGGATGCTACGTTTAGAAGTGTGAAATTAACAATAGATTTATGCAGCTATAATGAGAAGTCATGTACACAATGTCATAACATCATTTGCCACTACAACACACACACAAACATAGACCATTTCTGTGTCCCCTGCTCAGTACTTGTGCCTTTGGCAATTGTCTAGTTGCCATGACGATATAACTGGAACTGTCTGGTCTCTTCTCTCCTCTCCTTTCCTCCCTGTTTTCTCTTATCATCTGTCATGCTTTACAATAGCTCTTATGTTATAAGAGTTAATTTAAAAATACACAATAAGCATTACTCACCTCTCAAACAGAAGGCTCCAATGTAAACAAGACTAATGGAACACAGGAACTTTCCTATAGAAGTCAGCCCCTCTTGGTTAAAGTAACCTATAAATTACAGTCAGTGCAGGTAAAATAAGCAAAAATATAATACACTAATTCAAAACTACATTTTTTGTTATATTGCGCAAGACGTTTATAAAATGCATCTAAAACCCTAAATAAATCCAGCTAGATAAAAAGATTCACTTTTGTATCAAATCTATATAAGGAAATTATTAGTGCTAAAACTCCCAGCACACAACATACATGCCTGTCCTCAAACGTGCTTCATGCTGTTGTATTATAGTATTTTCCTGGTTATCAAACCACCTTTACATGCATGGACACTACTGACATATTTTAAAACTATCAAAAAGATATTTAATCCTCTTGGTTCAAGATAAAAATATAACATTACAATGACTGGCTTATAACTGAAGACTGTGAAGACGACAGTGGGTGAAGTTTGTTTTTATTATTGCTGCTCTGAGATAAACATTAGACCAAAAAACCTATACATTTTTGGAAAAGAGAAAACTTGAACTTTGCAATAAAAAGTAATGAAAATCGCCTTGCCCGTGCTACCCGGCAAAGCCACGATCGTGGCTTGTCTAACCAAGAGGGTTAACAAACACAATTTTTAATGCTTGTACTTCCATGATGAATTATAGATGCTGAAAACCCTTTTGATATCTCTTTGCCATCCCAGCTTGAGAGGGCCACTTTACTGCATTTTTGTTTCTCGGTATTGATCTGTAGGCTTCACTTTTTGCTGGTATCCTTGTCTCTGTGGTGGACTGTTTACTTGGGTGTGACCTTTTGTTTCTCATCTACGACTTTCAACTGTAAGTCTTTTCTGACTACCACCATAAGGGCCAAGTTTCTTTACTGTGAAAAGGGGAAGTAGACTATGCTGCAACACTGGATGTAAGATGGGGATAAGGTTAACCATCAGACAGCACCGGCTCTTTTCCTACTGCTGCAATGCCTCAGTTTCCACATTCCCTTTGTCGATGTTTCCATGTGTAAATTGGCATTACCCTTATTAGTTTATGCTGGTTGTTTCACGGGAGATTTTGTCTTTTCTTTTGTGAAAATGCTGATGGCATTTTTAAAATACTTTTTGGTAAAGCACAGTGAGCCTGGCTTTGGCTGGTGAATCCCACCATATAAGCAAGAATTATTATTAACATTTTATTAATGAGGTGTCATTATGTGCATAACATCACAACAAAAGCAAGGACATCAGCATAATCATGAAATCAAGTTAACTATCAGTGGTCATAGCTATGAAGCAAGGTTAAGTCATTGCCCTGGAGCAATATGGAGAACTTAAGGATAAGCATCTTGTTTCCAAAGTTATAAATCATTGTCCAGACCCCACAGATGTTTTAACTCTGGAGATGTAGTTAAAGCAATGGCAAAGATGCCCTGAGGTAAAGAAACATGATGTAGTGTCCACAGGCTTTGGGCATTGCATTTTAACTATGAAAACAAGATGCTTTTCCCTCGTTCCCTATTTTGCGTTGGGGAAACAACTTACTCTCACTTCATAACTATGGTTCTAGGGAGGATGCTGCTTATCAACTGAAAATGCTGAAAGCTCTGCATCAAACCTGCTTCTTCAAACTGCTACGTTGTCTCACTTACTCAGTTCTTTTGCACCCATACTTTTCTAAAGCATAGCTATTCCTAGTGTTCTGTCTGGTTCACGGTTTGGTGTACGTTGTAAATAGAGTGTCTTATCTCTCCTAGTAATACTTACAGAATGTGAACTCTACAGGTAATGACTACTACAGCAGCTGATTCTCATGTTTCTGTAACAGCACCAGGGAGCCTGCCTGCTTTACATCATCAGCATATCCTGCATGGGCTTACATTTATATTTTAATTTCTTAGAGTTCACTATGCTGAGCTAATCTCCCAACATGATAATGCACAACTCACCTCGTCTGTACAAAACTGTCATGATCACTGGAGAAGACCACCATGAGAGAGACAAACAGGTGTGTAACTAGAAAAGAAATGAAAGGATTCACTTTACTGAAAACAGAGCTTCTTATTGATTTCCTCTCATGTTTCATGAGCTTTCACAAATCAATTTCACACTTGAATGGCATGGAGTCAATGACTGAAATGACTTCTTTTTGTGTTGTGTATTTTGTCAAGAGTTATACGGTTATGCCATATTGTGCATTAGTGTGCATATGCTTGCATTATGTGTATAGGCACACACATTTAAGCAAACATGTTAGAACATGTGCTTCTGTATAAGCATACTGAACAAGTATTATGTATATCGCTAACAGTATAAATAACAAAATATCATAAAAATTTACTCTAAAATCAATGAATGGACATATTGCTATGATACGCTGACGGTGAATTTAAAAAAAAGGTCTCACCACTCTGAGAACTTTATCTCCACCAGCCTCCAGTATATTTGGTATGTAGTCTCTACCCTGCAATCAGATTACTCATTCATGAAACAAACATTTTAAAAATCTTTTTTGAACTGATTTCCAACAATAATAGCTCTTATAAATAAAATTCTATTTACCAGCTACTTTCAAATCACACATGAAGGAGAGTCAATCTGTTAACCCTCTTGGTTCGAAATGCCACGATCGTGGCCTTACCTTGTTTATCTCAGAGCAGCAATAATAAAAAACAAACTTCACCCACTGTCGTCTTTGCAGTCTTCATTTATAGCCAGTCATTGTTATGTTCATTTTTATCTTGAACCAAGAGGATTAAATACTTACAGAAATGATGATCTTTAAGGGTTTTTTTCAGTTCCTCATGTTTGGGTATGCATTATATTTACATACACAGATTTTGCATAATTTGATTAACCACTTTGAGTTTTTGCTGCTGCTTTCAGATTTTGTACTTTCCAACTGAAAAGCATTATTTTTTGACATTATGTCCTTTTGGCTTTGATATTTATCAATTTATTTTTTTTTTTTTTTTACCAAACTGCTAGTATGATCAATACAAAGTTTTATGAAATAAATACTTTGCATTTATTTCTTATCTCCAACAAATTCTGGCGTTGTACCCAAAATTCGTGTGGGACATTTTGATAGTAAATGTTAAAACTACAAGGTGTTCTTCAATTGTTTCAAGCATAGCTTTAATCAAGCTTTCCACTGCTGGATTCGTCATTTATTTTACTGTTTGGTTGGGTTTTTTGTGCCTTATGATTTTTAGTTTATATAGATTTTGGTGGGGTTTTTACGTGTTCATTTCTATGTATACTGCTAATTGCTTCACCGCCTGCTAGAAATAAAGACCGCAGGAATAACTTATGATGTCATTCTCGACACTGGAAATCCGGTGATCCTCTGGCAATCATGATCACGACACGACTGCACTGCTGCTCGGATCTTTCAAACCGATACAAAAAACTCATTATTTTCCACATATTGAATGTTGTGCAAACGAGAGTTGTTATCTAGTTAAGATGAAGGATTGACGGACGATTGAGGGGCCGAGTTATAAGAAAACGAAAGTTATATAGTCACGTTGTTGTCACCATGGTGTTTTCAAGTAAAGCTCGCTATTGAAATCAGCCAATTTTTAGAGGGAGGTCGAAAGAGGCTTGAATTCCGCACTCCTAATCCAAACTACTGGAGTCATGTCGCCGGGAAAAATACCTCATTGTTATCATATTTCAGCAATCTTATTAGCCGGGGCCCTTTCAAAGCCAACCAGTAGGTTCCCATCTTGAATCTGTACGTAAAAACTGGGATCGGAAAATAACGTAAAAATGTACGAAAGACGAATGTCTTGATGAAAACCGTTGAAACTTCCTCGCACACTTGGAACACCACGGGGCCCCTCAGACTTTTATATTTTAAGTTATATGTATTATAGAAAAATCCCGAGACCCGAGGAAATTATTATTTTACCTTTTCAGTGCATTTAATAATAAAAAAAGGTTTTTAATTTTTATGTTAATAATAATTATAAATTGCGTGATTCCTAATGCGCGTCACACTGGGAATATTTTATTACATATTAAAACTCTTTAATTGTTTTGAATTTTGTTATCGATTTCTTCGTTTTGCTTTATTATTTTCTTCCCTTCTTAAAGGGCCGGTTTAAGGGAGATAGCCTGTAGTTTACGAGTCGTAGGGTAACAGTTACCTGTCTCCCCTTATTCATACAAAAATTAAAAAAAAATTGTTTAAATATTTGCTACTTGTAGACTGCTGGATATTGCATTGTTACCGGAAATAACTGGTGAAAACTTTAGATAGGACAATGGGAAGTGGCTGAAAACATCGGTTTCAAATTCCCATGGACAGACAAGTAAATATAGTGATCACTCTTAATTGTAGGTTCACCGGTATTTAGGATACGATTTAGTCAGTTTGTTAATTGTTAATATATCATGATATAAATTTCTTTCATTAAAAATGTATATTATCCATCTTGTTATGTGTATAAATATGTAGACTTGTCTCCGCGACTGACAAACTTTTAACTGTTGGTGACCTAGGGGTCACACAACACCCACAGACCCTATATATACGCACCTACCCCCGGGTAAACGGATTAACTATGCAGAGTACTGTCAATCAGGATTACAATTAAGGGTCTAGTTCCTAATATTCTTGACGCGCTCTCTTAAATTAAAGACCAGCCTGAATGGTTTGCGTTTTTTTCAGAAATCGGTAGATATATGCGATATAAATATATATAGCCTGTAAATTTCAGCCTCCAAAACCTATCCGTTACTTAATTATTCGCTAGCAAAGTACGTGATTCGCACCATTCACAACATTGGCATCAGTCAACACCAAACAGAGAGAATGAGCGACAGTTCATGTTATACCGACGTTGAAAGTCTGCATTTCTCATGCTAAAGTAACAGATTTTCAGGACCACGAGAAATGCAGACTTTCTGCGTATTATATATCTAATCCGATACCTCGCATTGTGTTGTTGTTTTTTTGTTTTTTCTACTTCACAACCGCACTTAGCCGACCTTTGAATCCATAAAAGACCTTGCTTTTTCCCAGACAAAAGTGTGTTTTCTCAGGTGCATTGCTCAGCTCCAAGAATCTTCATGTGTGTTCTCTCGCTCTAGTACGTTATACTCGTTCATCATTAACACGATCGACGAGGACACACGTACATCACGCTAACATTCCTGCGGACTAATAACGCTCACACAGGTGAATAAATTCAAAGACATTGATTTTATTTATATTATTTACACATACAACTGCTATACTTCTATTCTAGCTAACCTACTAAAACCTAGCACCTAACTCCCTGGGATGGGGAAAGAGGGGTTGAGTGACGTGAACAGGTTTTCAGCGGGACCATAGGTCCATAGCACCTTGCGGCAAAATGATACTTCTCTCGCACTCGGGGTGGGCTTGCTTAGAGCAGATGTTTTCAAACTGTGGTACGCGTACCACTACTGGTACGCGAAGCTATGACGGGTGGTACGCGAGCACCATATGCGCCAAAATAAAAGAATGTGTATATATATTTTACGAGGGCTTTAATAAGTAGGGTTGGGAGGTGGTACTCGGTCAATTCAAATTTTCGAAAGTGGTACGCGTCTGGAAAAGTTTGAAAACCTCTGGCTTAGAGGGAAGGGGATGCATGAGTAACAATTAAAGAGCCGCTTTTACTTCCAGCTGGACCGTCACCTTGCGGCTGAATGGTACTTCTCTCGTACTTAGGGTAGGTTTGCTTTTCCAATAAGGCCAGTCGTTTTTCGGTGTAAGAACCGACTTTTTTCTGCTGTTTATACTAAAACATTAGGGTACTACGTCACCCGCTGTGTTGTCTGCCTGCCTCTCGATGCTCTGCTTGCGCGACCAAGCATGGGGTGGGAGGGCGTGCATGGTGGAGGGAACAAAGCACTGTAGGCAGTATATGCTGTCTAGCGCTTCCGCTACTGTAGTAAGTTAAATAAGTGTATAACAAATCGATTGACAATGACAAATTTCATGCCAACGGGCAGGTAGTGGAGCATGAACCAATTAAGCTGCAAAACGAGGTGTAAACAATTTTTTTTTAACATTTTCAGGTAATCAGGCATGCCACAGATTAGACTGACCAAGTCTGGGGAAAATGGAAAAAGAAGACTGAAGGTTCCGCTTCGCATTGTTAGCACAAACTTCTTTCATATAGAAGAATTTATAGATTTGTGAAGTATTGGATAATTGCTCAAGGAACATATTTTGATGAGGGCCACCACCTAATCAATAAATACCAATCATATGCACTTGCAGACATATACACCTACTAAATAAAAAACAAAAGAAAATTTTCTCTCCTTGCACACACACACATGCATTCCCCACACATTAGATCCACCACTGCACGAACATGCATGTATTTACCACACAAATTACCCCCTTAGATTTCAAGGTGATATACAGCTTCTTGTATTGCACAGATATATACAGGTAATCAATGTCGATGTTGCATGATGTCCACTTTAATTTTTTTTTAAATTAATGTCATAGCATAACAAACTTCTGGCACCCAGTGAGCTGCTCATAATTCAGTCGTGACGTAAGTCTTACAACCTAGCGCCCCTCCTAGATGTCCATTCTTTTCCTGGAGGATCACTGTAGGCAATTTCTTGTAAGAAACACATCAAAGAAAGCAGATAAATTGTCACAGTGTGGTGCAAAAGATGATAAAAATTACAAGTGCATTGAAATTTCTTGAGATTTTTTTAACCACTGAATGAAGAAGTTTGTTCTCTCTGAATATCTTAGAGGTGGATATTATACAATTAAGCAGCCAGCAATCAACATTATGAAGGAGAGTTTTTAAGTAAAAAGTTAAAAAAAAAAATGAAAGTAAATAAAAAAAATTGTATACATAAGAATGTGCACGCGCATATGCACTTGTGTGAATATGTGTGCAACAGACACGAATGAAAATGTAATGATCAAGAAAAGTTTGAGAAATCACAAGGTCAGCATTTGAGTGGTCTGCTAGAGCAGTCTGGTCAAAATCCCCAAAAGTAATGTTTACAGAAATTAGTGCTTAACCTCTACATTATTGTACCTTTTTTATCAACTTACATCTTCCTTTTTATTGTTCATTGACTAATTTTCACACATGCACACACACACACACACACAGATAAGCACAAATACATGCAAAAAAAACCCACACACATACATATACATGAGCATGCACATGCACACACACAGATAATGAAATATCAACTGTGTATCAACATCTTTACACAATACATAAACAAGTTATGCACCAAACAAAGAAATATTGCTATCATGTACTTCTGGAAGAATAACCACAATAGCTGCTGCCCTCTGGTCCAGATCTAATTGATCCCAGTAAGAAACTCATTCTTTGTATTTACAATTACAAAATAAGACTTGTTACATACTAAACACAATAAAGACAAGCCACTCAAACATATTGTCCATTTCTAAAATTGATGAATCCGCACGCACTGCATGTGCTGAAAACTTACTTCCAGCATAGCTACTGAAACTGGTCTTACAGACCATCAACACAGTGTTGTCAATCACAGTAGATCTTACAGAATTTAAAAAAAGCCATATCTGTGGGTTCTACTTTGTATATTACAAAGTATGTACATTGTCTGCCTTTTTTAAGATACTGGTAGCTCAGAATGACTGGGATTTAAAACGGTGCAGGTGTTGGAACAGGTACACTCATAAGAGGAGAGTCAATCTCCTCAGGGACTGGCACTGGACTTGGCTCATAGGATTTGATCTTTTCCTTTAGCAAGTTGTATGTTGAGTGAACCTCTGCACTGTGCTGCAAAGAAAGGGTAGATAAATTGCAACTGCCAAGTTTCAGTACCTTCTTTCCCTTCTTAAGCTTTACACAGGAGTAGTCTTTTTAAAACATGTAAGTTTTGGGTTTTGTCTGGTGAACGTAACTGAAGCTAGCAAATTTCTGAAAAATATTTCCTTCCTTGACACGCTTGAGTCAAATCAAGAGAAATATAATGTTTTACAAGGCTGAGCCATGCAATCATCATCATCATCATCTAACGAGCTGTAAAGTCTAAAAGAATTGCTTTACCTCTTTTTCTGGCTGAAGACTTTCCATAAGTGATTCTAATCGTTGTGGAGGTAAGCGAGGATGAATATGCCATAAAAGCCGCATGATGTGTTTCACTATGTTCTCATTTGAAATTGCAGGCTACAAAGAAAAAAAATTGTGTAGTCATTATAGACATATTTCTTATGATCTGATAATTAACATTATAGTAAATCTCTTCTCTCAGCAAAATACCCTAATCTTTCTTTTACACACACACACACACACATCTCCCATTCCCTCCGACTTTTATATCAACCTGTGAATAGTCATGTACATTGTTTTTGCCATGAGATAGCCTTAGTTGCTGACTTGGCATAAAACAACAATTAACTAACTAACTAACTAACTCCCACTTTTACAATAACTAGACAAAATAACTTGTACTATCATGATTCAGTCTCATAAAGACTGCAACAACAAAAACAACAAAAAATGACTTGTTTCAAAACAGCTTACTGTACTCACCAGCAAGAAATCATCAAAAACAACTGTGCAGAATTCCTCATTGCTAAATTCTTCTCCAAAAGCTATAAGGTAGGAGATAAGTGAATGAAGGAATGTGTCTTCATAGGCACGGTCGTTTTCACAGTGGATCAATGTTGGAAGCAACTGACATAGAGCAAGTCTGTCTTTCTGCCGAGCAGCCTGATACACAAACATGACATTATCTAGATTTGTTTATTGCCTGCCATCCTTTACTTCTGTTTTAAATTTGGTTCTTTAAGGCTGATTTCTTTATAAAAATAAATTGACCATTAAGATGAAGATGATTATCATTACTGTCAAACATTTTTGATCAGCTATTTGTATGGCTGTCGATATGATGCTATCTGTGCTTGTAAATATTCTGCAATGTTTTTGTTCTGTATGTGTGTATGTTATGTACATTTTATATTTGTAGTTCTGACGGTAAAACATAGCCTTTTCTGGTTGAGGAGGGGTTGGGGGGAGAAAAGCACCGTATAAAAACACTACGTACGCAGTAGTTTTGGTAACTCAAGTAATGTTTGAAATATAACAGTTTGTTTTAACATATATTTATAGGTATAAAAAATCTTCCTGGTCTTAACTCAGCGTACATGCATGATAAATAGCAAAAAACAATCACAAAAAATACAACTGTCCTCCTTTCTCATTTTTAATTCTTCCGTTTCCAAAAAAAAACCATGTAATTCTCTCCCTTGCTTTAGAAATATGGAACACCCACCTCATTTTCTTCTTCCATTTATATAGGCAAAGGCTGGTTTTTTTAAGTGCTTTTAGCACAAAACTAAAATTCTGAAAATTAATTAAAGGTCTGAGAGATTCGAATTCCTGACCTGTAGTGTGTAGTACATTGCAATAAGACTTCCAATTGGGTTTTGCTTGATGTAGGTAGCATACAGGTCTGATGGCAATTCTGGTGGCTTGACACCTGCATCTGGGATTTTAGAAGCCACCATCCTTACCTGGTCATCCACCATCATACCAACTATCGTTGCCAGGTATTTGGTGAAAAAGTGTGCATCCTATCCACAGGGAAAAAAATTAATACATCTGTAAAGCATGATTGAACACAAGCCTATAAAAACACACATTATAACGGCTGATAAAGGTAATAGATTTAAAAAATAAATAATGATGTGTTTGAAATAAGACAATCAAGACAACAATCAAAAGGTGCAGGAATGTGCTTGGTTCAAACCTAAGCAACAAAATCATTTTAAAATCAACTCAGTATCTAGTGAGCTCTGTTATGGATCTTCTTGTGATTGTCAGTATTGTTATATAAACATTTACATTTTAATGACAATCATTGCTGTTCACGGTGGTGTAGTAGCTTGAGATCTGTTGCTTGTAAATTAGATCTCTTTCAAATATCATCAGTCATAACAAAAAAATATCAAGTTCTACTTTGTTGTAAAGTACTGCTGAAGCAAAAGAGCCCCAAAGAAAATTAGTCAGAACTCTTGATCAGGTCTTTAAGTCTGTGGATAATAATATGATAAAGACAGACCACTCGAGGCTCCTTGAAGACTTGGCTGTCAACCATGTCCCAAGCATTAAGTCCCAGGGCAATCATTCTGATTAGCAGCTGAAGTTCCTGATTATCCTGCAAACAATAATTTACTGTATAAAAAGAAAAGAATCAGTTGCATGACAATACTGCCCAGTCTTCCATCTCTACCTTGTAATGAGCTTTTCTGCTATTATTGTGCCACGCATCAAATGGGAGAAATTTGGCAGACACTCCTTTTCCTTCTCAGACCCCACTGTTTGGATTCTCTTCCCATTTCTCTTCAAACTGTAGCTATGTTCAAAGCCTTCAAATCTGGCCTCAAAACCCATCACTGTAAGAAATCTCTTGCATTATCCAGAGTACTACTCTGCTCACTCCTTAGTTTTTCATCCATTTACTTAGTTCGTGTTTTTTTATAATGGTGTGATCTGTTTGCTGATGCTTATGTTTCTTATATGGACTGTTGGTTCATTTGTATTCTTTTGTGTACAGCCTACTGAGCTTGCATCTACACAAGAAAATGCACTTAACAAATCTATTATTATTATTACTGCTTTCAACAATCATCTTAATGCATTATTATTATTACTGCTTTCAAAATCATCTCAACGCCTGCCTTTTCAAACGGTACCTCCTGCGCATTTCTCATTTTTTTTTCTTGGTACATATCTGGCAGAGGTTTTTCTTTTATACTTTGTGTGTGTTTAATGCATGCGTTCAGCAAATGTATAAATGGTAATTGTAATAACAATTTCATATTCTGCTACTGGCTTCAAAATGGCATATGTAGGCATAGTAACTCACAATTATTTTCTGGACTTGCAAATCTACATGCAAGTTCATATTATGCAGGCTTTACAACACAAACTGAAAAAGTTCTTTTCACAGGGACCAAAAAAAAAAACAAAACAACCATGCCTCACCCTTGGGAGAATATCTGTGTTGATGCAGTGCTGCAAGGCCTTCATCGCTGACAGTACAATGGTGTTCATGGCGAAAGGGTCACAAAGCACCATAGAGAGATCACTGCCATAACAACCACAAACTTAATCAGTTAAAAACACCAGCGGAATACTATGAATGTTAAAATCTATAACTACTGCTAAATATATAAGGTACTTAATATGCTAAGGCCATTTTTATTTTTAAAGCTTTAAAGTATAAAATTCTCCAAAATCGGACTTAGTATTAAGATACCATGCAAACTCAATGAACTTGCTCATTTGCTGATCCCTTTAAAAAACAAAAAAACTTTGCATATGGGATATTTGAAGCATGTGTTTAAGACGAATATGTATTAGGAGGAAAGCCATTAAAGTTCCTCACCCAAGGACATACTCCTGCCCCTTTCTAATGCCATCCAGGAAGCCTTGCAGCTCACGAAAACGGCTGCTGTTGACCATACCCTCACGGACACAGGCATCAACGCACCAAGCAAACTTGTGACAAGGGTCAACTAAACAAATCTCGTTTACCTCCAAGTCATGAATGGCCATAAGAAGCTCAGATCTGAAATACACAAAAGAGGGGAAAAAGTGACTGGACCAGTATTTTCTGAATTTGCTATCCACAAAATTACAAAGATTCCAAGAGCCTAGTAGAAATACCAGGAACATTTTGTATGTATTGTGTATAGTCTGTCAAATAAGTCCAAAATAACAGAATACTAAACATGCATCTCTCCACATTAACCGTAGTTACAATAGGTCACTCTTTATACTCCAACACAAAACAGTAACAGTGAATATAATCCAGAGAAAAAAAAACAAGGATTTTAGTAAAAAGGATTCAAATGCATTTGTCTGTGCCCTTTGCCAGCCAGAAAGTGATGCCAAACTAGACTTTAAAAGATACTTTAGTCAATGCTCTCCATTAAAAAAGAAAAAAAAAACTTTTAACTCACCTAAGTGTGCAGTAGTGTCGGTTGCGTGTACGTAGAAATAATGTTCGTAAGAAGCGGAGCACCATGTCATAGACCTTCACGCTCTTGCCTACCATGTTAACCAGCTGTGTTACCACCTGACTCTGACGTCGAGTTTTCGGCGTTGGAAGGAAGAATGTCAGCGTGGCATTCTCGTGACTAAAAAGAGCTTTGTCCTTCTCAGAAATGTACTGCGAAAAAAGTGGTGAGACCTCATCTCCAAAGAGTGCCTGATTATCCTGCCAAATTTGCCGCTTCACTTCTGTAGCAGCTTCATTATAGAGGTCTTTGTCCTCCAAGATGGCTGTAAGATAATGCTCTTTGATGACTGGAAGATGCTTTAGAATGCATAGCACCACAGGACGAATGCTCTTCACCTTGGCAACAGGGAAGCTCTTCTCAAGAAGGTCTTCTAGGATCTTCAAGTCCTCTTCTTTCCCTGATTTCGAAAGCTCTGCTATTCTTTGCAGAAGCCTGTCCCGCATTTCCTCCAACGTAGACATGTGGAATTCATGGCGTTGAACACCATGCAAATCAAGAAATGGAAGGGCAGGTTTAAGTGATGGCAACAATATTCCATTCTGCTGCTGAAACTCTTCGATGGCTTTGATGGGATCCGAGCACACAGTCAACGCTTCGCGCAAGTGGTCCCCACCTGGTATACCCAGATGTTCAAATCCAGCCATGCTTTTAATAAAAGAAATAAAAAAATAGATAAAAATAAATGAATTTACAAAATTCAAGGACAAAGTGAAATAAGATACAGGAAAAAAGCTATATTACCATTCAAATAAACAATTTAAAAAAAGTTTCAAAACAAGCAACTAATAACACTTTATTTATCCCAGAGGGCAATTTGGGGCAGCTCAATATAAAAGCATGAAACATAACCAAAACATGTTACCACCACATATTCATATCCGCCAAACATACTCATACATCCATGGTTCAAACAGCTGTATGCATTCACACACAGTAAAACTCTGAAGTCGCACAGCCAAAACAACGAAGGAGTGCCTCAGTCTGTTGGTCCTGCAGGCATCTTTCAGAAGTGTCTGCCTGTTATACAGAGACTGAAGAGCACTCTGGGCTGTCCCAATGACTTTGAAGCAGGTGAAAACAAAACGATGTAAGCTGGTCTTGTCCTTCACTGATAAACTGTTGTAAAAACAGATAAAGGAGGACAGCACTCTCTCTATGTGCGATCTATAAATGAGCTGAAAAAAATTGCTGAGAGACAGAGAAAGACTTCAGCTTTCGGAGAAGAAAGAGCCATTGTTAAGCATTCTTCATGACAGCTTGTCATCATAGAACAGTCCATCGAATAGCAATCCTCCCTTTATATAACTTTTGTGGATTTCGAGAAGGCCTTCGACAGTGTAGACAGGGACGTCATCTGGAGGCTGTTGAATCATTACGGTATTCCGCCCAAATTCATAAATATCATCCAGGGATTGTATGAAGACTCATCCTGCCAAGTTATCCATAACGGCAAACTCACTAAACCTTTTGTGATTAAGACTGGCGTAAGACAGGGTTGCATATTATCACCGACAATCTTCCTGATGGTCATAGACTGGATTATGCGTAAAACAACACAAGACAACAACACCGGTATCCAGTGGACCTTCACCAAACAGCTAGAGGACCTGGAGTTTGCAGATGACATTAGTCTCCTATCTCATAAGCACCAGCATGCACAAACCAAACTGAGCAAGCTAGCAGAGGAAGCATAGAAGACCGGCTTAAAGATCAACAGAAAGAAGACCGAAGTGATGAAAATCAACAACAAGCAGGAACTCCCAATCCATCTTCAAGGAGAGAGCATCCTAGAAACAGACCGCTTCACATATCTGGGAAGCATCGTTAGCAAGGATGGTGGAGCAGACGACGACATCAGAAGCCGCATAAAACAAGGCCAGGCATGCTTTTAACACCCTACGCCCCATCTGGAACTCCTGAGCATTATCCCTCCGCAGTAAGACCCGCATCTTCAACACCAATGTGAAGGCAGTCCTACTGTATGGCTCCGAAACCTGAAGAGTGACAAATACCATCAACAACAAGCTCCAGACCTTTACCAACCGATGCCTTCGCCATATTTTGGGAATAAGATGGCCTGAAAAGATCTCCAATAGCAGCTTGTGGGAAAAAACTAACCAGAATGCCACTAGTCAAGACATCAAAAAGTGCAAGTGGGGCTGGATAGGACACACCCTGCGCAAACCAGCTGACACCATTGCCAGGCAGGCACTTGACTGGAACCCTCAGGGGAAGAGGAGAGTTGGGAGGCCAAAACAGACTTGGAAAAGATCAGTAGAGTGTGAGGTAAAGGATACCGGAACCACATGGGCCCAACTGAGGGGCTGCCCAAAACCGGGTCTGCTGGCAAGGTGTTGTTACGGCTCTATGCTCCTCGAGGAGTAGCAAGGAATGATGATGATGACAGCTTGAGTGTTGGGATCGCAGCAAAGTCTCTTATCCAAGATGATGCCCAGGTATTTAAAAATAGGGACAATTTCCACCTTCTTTTGGTGGATGACACTTAAAGGATTTGGTGGAGAATTCTGACAGATATCAAAGACAATCTCTTTGGTCGTACTCACATTAAGTTCTAAGAAATTGTCATCGCACCAGGTAATAAATTTATCCAAAGCTACATCATGGGTATCCACTGGCCCACTAAAAAGAAAGACATGCAGTGTCATCTGAGAATTTGACAAGATATTGACCCTCATGCTTGCTGCAGCAACTGTTGGTATACAGAATAAACAGAAGCAGGGAAATCAAATAGCATATATTTAAGTATTTAAACAAGTACAGTAGTACTTTTATTTACTGTAACAACTGTGAAAAGTTTCTTTTTTCTGCAAGATCTTTTATTAAACATATTAACTGCATACTCTGCTTGTTATGATGTTGTAAGCGGTGACTTCTGAAGTCAACAATATCTGTTCAAGTCCATTTATAAATTAATCCAAAATCATTATAATCATCGTTTCTTGCTTAAAGTCATGGTAGCTGGTATTACTAGATAGTAATGACGACTTGATTATATTTTGAATGTAAGTGAATGTGATTTTTATTACAGCTATTTCTTGAAATTACAGTGAAAATGTAGTTTTCAAATAGCACACTAAAAGCTCTTTCTCACTTACATTAATTTTTTTTTAATTGGTCATCATGAAGTGCCTTCATTAGAAAAGATTGCCAATTCACATGCACAACATTTGGAAACTAGCTTTCAGTCTTGTTCGTTTTACAAGTCAATAATCAACTTTCAGTTTTATTACGGACGTATTATATCTGTCGTATAATTTAGCGCAGTCAATACTTGTAGCCAAAATATTAAACAAATATATAGGCCTACAAACACTTCTTTAAAAAAAAAACTGCAATACTCGAAAAGACTCATAACGGTGTTTTTCCCACCACCACCACCACCACCACCACCACCACCACCACACACACACACACAATCTCCTTTCCCTTGGCCATAAGATATCAGGCTGAGATCTGCTTTCGTTTCCGTCTTGTGGTGAGGAAATTATTTCCGAAAAATTTCCCGTCACAAGAAGATAGAAACAAAGTAATGGTTACATGTTGTTTCATAGAATATTAATGGTTTAGTCATACTTATGGCATTGTGTTTTTCAGTTCTTTGCTGGTTCATATGTACTCTACCTTGTCTAATCCGAAAATGATGAAAGCCCACTTTTTTAAAATTACGAAAGTAAGTTTCCCACGTTTGATTGCTACGCCCTCGTCTTGGGCTTACCGTAGAGCTACCTCTAAATAGTAAATTATGGGAACGAACTATATCGGAAATCACTAATTTCGAGACAGAAAAAAATCCCCGCTTTATTGTTACTGTCACATGATGTGAATAGCCGATACCACGGAGGTATTTAAGTTCGTGATGATACGGTTGAAATTAGGCAGATGTGCTGAGATAAACGAATGACGGAGGTTTAAAAAGTAAACAGATTGGAAGATAAAAGTTATCATAAGTTAAACAGATAGCCAGATTGAGCTTCCAGCAGTGGTACCACTATTAGCAGACGGAAGAAATGGGAATTGTACATCGTTTGTTGCAAACTTCTGTTCTGCTACTACAGCTGATCTCAACAGTTCGTTCAGCCATACAATGCAGGGATCAAAACGGAAACGCTGTTGATTGGTAATAAAGTCTTTTAGTCTCATCATAGTTAGGCCTACCTGGTGCTTTTCCCCTTCATTGCAATTTGGTTATTTGGAAATTTTTAAAAAATCTTTACGTTTTATACACAGAAACGGCCATGTTATGTAATTACATGCCAGCTGTTATTCTCCATCATTTCTCTGTCTTGTGCAAACACATGAGAATGGTTACAGTGCTTAAGTCTTTTCGTGTAAACAATTTACGTGCATATGTAATTGTTTTCACTATAAAATTTATCTTCTTGCACTAGGTTTCTTGTGTACAAACTGCCAAAGTTACGACATCAGACTGGCACACCCTTCGGTGAAGGTCTCGAGTTCTTTTACATGGACAGCAACCACCCTGAATGGCTATTATCTCCGTTCCCCATTAATGAATCTGGTCAGGCTATCGCTTACACATTAAATCAGATTTATCAAGATAAGGTACAGTACCTACACTGATGCAATATCACATTATAAAATGGAACTAGTGGTAGAATAATGATAACCTTTAAAGTCTGAACTTTCACTGTCTGGCAGGACAGAATGGATTCAATCTGGTAAAGATATTTGCTGGGCCAGATGGGTGCAATTAGCAGAAAATGACCACTTGAGCAGCTAATGCTGCATGTGCATTTCATCTCCCTACCTTAGGTCAAACCATTCTTTCCCTGCCATGAGCGTGGCCTTAAGATCAAAACATGGGTTTAAAAGTATCAACAGATTTTTAGTGCAAGTGATAGTTTATATATTGCTACTAAAGCAGCTAATGAGGGGAGGATGATTTTCAAATGTGCTTTCAGTGAGATATACATTTATTTTGTGAATATAGTGTGGTTATTAGTAATAATAGTAATAGCTTGTTTTCTTCCTGTTTTGAACAGAGCTCAGAAGTCAATTACTTTATGTACAATGATGAGAAACCTTCGCACAGTGTCAGTCTGAATCATGGACACACAAAAGGTGAGAGACTAAAGACAGAAAAGGAGACATAAAGATTATGTAACATTATTAGTAACAATAGAGTTAAAATGCAATTTATTAAAAAACTGCATTAGTTGTTTAAAATATTAAAGACAAAATTTGTATGGTGTGAGATTTAAAAAGACTAGTACAAATATAAACCTATTCTATATTTTTGCCTGTTAATGTAACAGAAAATGCAGAACAATGAAATGTGATATTTCAGTTTACTTGCAAATGCTGCACGATAAATAAAACAGGCGAGCAAAGGATCTGTATCACACCATTAAGTTGGATCTTTGGAGGAATAATCCTATGATCACTGATGATCATAGGAAGAATATTAGAATTAGTATGCAGCTTGGATCCAGTTATTTTGCTGATCAAGGTTTCTTCCTTATTCAGCATTTTTCAAACCATTTATAAATGACAAGCAAGTTTCATCAGAATAATATCAATAAGCATGATGCTTTTTATATTTCACTTTTTCCTTTTTGACATCACTTTCATTGTCATTTGTAGGCTCAAGGATTATAGTACTTTCCATATTATCTCCACCCATGTATGATGACAAAATAATTTTGTTTCTAGGGTTTTTTTTAAAGACTAATTTTCCAAAGGGAACTGAAACAAAATGAGGATACAGTATACTGTAAGATGGAAAGAGATTGACCATGAGTCAGATGGATAGTCAGGCTTGCTGAATGCCAACGCCAAATGCCTAAAATCCTTGCAAAATATTAATTTAACTGGCTTCTAGCCATTAGTATCCAGTTAGCATGATTGTGCGCTGGGCCGCAGGATCTTATCAGTTGCATTTGTGAAAGAAATTGTGCCTACGGCTAGTGTACTTACAGGAAGAGAACATTTTACTATACATGAACTGTATATGAACTATTTGCTAGAAGGTCCTTTTACCAGCATTTCACCTAGACACCCAGAAGCATAAAAGCAAGATGTTTTGATAAAGCCAGATCTTTTTTGGATTCTTAGCTGTTTCTTCTTGTTGGAATGTTTTGTATCTAGGAACGCTCGGCTTTGATACCCAGTCAGGGTTCTGGCTTATTCACAGTGCTCCAAGTTTCCCTCCTGAGAAGGATGAAGGTTATCAATGGGCTGAAAATGCCTCAGATTTTGGGCAAAGTTTTCTCTGCGTGACCTTTCTGTACTCAACTTTGGGAATGCTGGGTGAGATATTTTAAATTTCAAAATTAGAAACTTCTCAGAATAACTTTTTAAGGTTTTTTTTTTTTTTTTTACATTTTTACATCTTTAGGCAACGTGTGGTTTTTATTTCTCTTATTGTTAATTATTGCCGCTGTTCAAATCACAGAAGTTTGAGATCCATTTAATTTTAGGGCTTTTTGCCTCTTACTTGGTTTGTACATGTTTTTTTCAGTAGATAGTATTACATCACATGTCTAGAAAATGTGTTAACCCTGTGATAGTATATTTTGATATATTCATTTGTACAACATTTGATTTGCATAAACAACATCTGAAGAACTCCTTCATGCAAGTCTCTGTTTATGTAAATATGTAGCTAAGAAGGGAATGACTTGTTCTTTAGAAGAATAATTATCTTGTGACTTACAGTTCACAGAATTTGTATTCTAATTTTCTCTTTGTATGAGTCATTTAAGATTTGCATATCAGATTTTGAATAATTATGGTATGTACAAAACAGTTTTTGTAAAAATATGGAATAGTATCCTAAGTTATTGTAAAAACAGTATTAACTCACAAGCATGGCAGTAGAAAAGTACTGTAAAAATAGCCCAGCCTGGAATCAGTCCTGACAAGAGGGGCGGGGTCAAGGAGGGCTAGTGTATGTAAGCCAGCTGTGAAGGAGGCCTGGGGCCAGTTGCACAACACGTTTCTAAACCTTAAAACTGTTCTAGAGAAGCAAACTCTCTTCTTTGCCATTTAGATGCATTGCACAAAAAATACAAAAAATTGTACTGACAGGACTGAAAGTCAGACTTAAACAACTTTATCTTACTTAAAACAGTTTTAGTTTAAAAATTCTAAAATTGTGGTGTGCACTTTAAACTGATTATCCAAATAGATTTAAGGCCTAAAAGTATTTAAATTAGAAATGTGTTGTGCAACTGGCCCCTGACCTTGGTCAGTAATTTTTTTCTTTTTTTTTTTTCATATAAACCTAGATGGTAATGGTATGATACTATTGGTATATTTTACTCAACATCCTGTACAATATCCTGCAGGCCAACAATCTTTCTTCTTCGAGAGTTAACGCATTTGCAGTGAAAAGGCCTGGTTACCTGCATAAAGAGTAAAATATGGCTGACTTAGTTTGATTTAGTCTTCGGCATTTATGATTAGCATGGGTACTGCCTTTGCTCGATAATGTCTGTTTGCCTGATGGTCCTCCGTCCAAGTTTGGTTATAGCTAGACAAAATATGTGAATTCTAATACCCCACAAGTGCATTCACATCTCTTCCCCCTACCCCCAACACCAACATAGCCAAGATTATGATTTAAATTATGTACTTACAGTTGAAGACAAATGCACATTTCTCATATTTATTATATATTATAATACAGAGATATAAATACATTTATTTAATTTTGTTCATTCCAGTTACTTCCTAATTCTTACGCCTCTGTTACTCATGCATCATCATAAGCCACAAGCAAAAAGAAAAGGCAGCACAAGAAAAAGAACAAACAAAATTAGACTTCAAAGAACACTATATAGTTGTTTTAATAAAGCATTTGATTCTGTTACGAGAGAGAAACTCTGAAATGTACTGCATAAAAATGGTATTCATGGCAAGTTACGACAAATAAGAGCATGTATAATGTAGTAAAAGCTGGAGTTTGAGTAGAGGCCGATCTGACAGACTATTTTTAATGTCCTAGGGGTTTGAACCAAGAGGAGATATGTAGTCCGGTATTATTCTCACTTTTTATGAATGAGCTTACAAACGAAATCCGCACAAAAGGTCTTCATGGTATTCAGCTTAGTCCAGAGTTAATCCAGTTATTTTTCCTTTTATATGCAGACAATATTCCCCTATTTTCTGGTACAGTGATTGGCTTACAGAACCAGTTAAATATTCTATATAAAACAACAAAACACTTGGACATAGTTGTAAATATGGAGAAATCTAATGTGGTTATTTTGAGGAACGGGGATCATGTTGCTAGAAATGAAGAATGGCATTACAATGGTACAAAACTGGAAACAGTCAATGGTTATAAATATCTAGGAATAATTTTGTTTTCTCAAGCCTTAATAGACTTAACAGCGAAGGCATGCAGAGGAGTAATTGGAGTTCTAAAAGTTCTTTGGCACCTTGAAGATTGTAATCCCTTTTGTTTTTCAAACTATTTGATACACAAATTCAGCCAATTCGTCTGTATGGTTCTGAGGTGTGGGGTCTGTGTGCGGACAACAATATTATTGAGAGAGTCCATTTATTTGCAATGAAACGTTTCTTGAATGTGACAGTAAGAACTCCAAATGGAATGATTTATGGTGAACATGGAAGATACCCTTTTAAATGCTTATGTGAGATGTATTGCATACTGGCTGAAAGTTGTAAATTTGCCCCCCAATAGACTTCCAAAAAAAGTTTTAAACATGTTGCTAAATATACACAGTAATAACAAGGTCACTTGGGTTAACAACATTATGGTAACACTTTATCAATATGGGTTTGGATTTGTTTGGGAATCTCAGGGGGTGGGCAATGTTAAGCAGTTCTTAAGAGAATTTAAGCTAAGACTTATAGACTGTTTTGAGCAAGACTGGCATAGCGAAATATCTAGTAGGGATCGATTTTCATTCTACAGCTCATTTAAGTCTTCTTTAAAGTTAAGCAGTTACTTAATGGACATTAAACATATTGCTATTAGGAATTCACTAATGAGGTTTAGGCTAGGAGTTACAGACATAAACTGCTATAAGCAGCGTTACAGCAATTTGTCCACTATTTCGTTAAAATGCCCCAATTGCAATTGTGAAGAGACTGAGTTACATTTTGTGTTCGTGCGCCCAAAATATAAAGATCTACGACAGCTGTAGATTCCTGAAAAATTCTATAAGAATACTTCTCAGTTTCGTTTATCTATTTTGTTTGCAAGCAACTGTTTAAAATTAATCCAAAATGTTGCCTACCATCTGTATAAAGCACTACAGGTTAGGGAGAACAAATAATTTGCAAATTACTGATATTATTAAATAACACATTAATGGATGTTGTAATTTTAATGAAGTAAGGACACTATTTATGCATTTTGTACTTTCATTTTGATTCCCCTTACACCCATTCCCCCAACATTGGTTATGGGCACGAGCCTACCGAAATAAAGAAATAGTCATTGTCATTGTCATAGTCATATATATTTGTGCACTTTTACTAACATATTCTGTGTATATTACCTTACTAAATAAAATGTAGATATTGTCAGTGGTAATATTGTAAACATGCTGTTATATACTGTAAAAAAAAAAATGATTACAATTAATGATTAATGCAAGGGGCTAAAATGGTCGTCTGCCTCATGCTGGCTTTCAGGGACCCTGCCTGGAATACAATTTTCAAATTTTTTGTTTGGATATTTCAGGAAAACAGCTGGTGATCAATTATCCTCAGGTTTATGATAAATATTTGTCGGAAGCTGTTCTGTCTGATTACCAAATTCTGCGTGATGTTGGAAGCAGACCTTCAGAGCAATTTCCTGTCTCCAATGTTGAACATTTTTCATCTAAAGATGGAGTGCCATTGACCAGTTTTGCTAAATTCACCACGTTTGGTGCAGGTATAAAATGGATTTCTTTGCTGTAGAATTTTCTACCCTTCAGTGTTAGGCACTCTTCTTCTTTCTCAGTCTTCATTTCTTTTGAAAACATATTTGTACAGGAAGTACTACTTATAGTGTGTCTTTGTTTTGTTTTGTCTAGATATACCTGAGCATTGCTTTTCAAACCTAAGTGATGGGTTATTTATAATGTTTTCTGAATGGTGTGCATGACCGAATGAGTGCGTTTAGTACCTGTTAAATAGAGCCTTATAAATGCTTATTCTTGTTACTACAATATTCAAGTAGGAATTGAGAATGAATGCACTGGTAGAATGTTGGTAATTAAATAAAAGAAAGTAAATGGCTAACCAGAGCTCTAAATGCAATCTGTTGCATAATATTATAACTTTGAAGAGGCAGCAAGCTCTGATGTTTGCGTTTTTCTTTGGTCTTCTTACCATGGTGATTTTAGAATGTTTGCTCTCTGCTTTGTTTAGTGTTGTGTGTTTCAGTATCCTGAAACTTATAGATGCTGAAACAGTATCCTTATCAATCTTTCTTTGTAAGGATATGTAGGTCTCAGTTTAATATTATAGATATGCAACCATTTGAACTTGGAATAAGAAAAAAATTCTTTGTGAAACATTACCATGTTCTTTGCTTACTCATCACTACTTGCTGAAACAACAGTAGGTTTAATGTAAAAATTAAACATTACTGCTTGAGACAGCACCATAAGCATTTTTTTTTAAATCTCTCCTTGCTTGTCGACTACCATTCCCTTCTTTCTTTGCTCTGGTTTTTGTACAGTTTTCCTGGTCTTTGTATCAGCTGTAGCCTAGCAGTCACCATATGTCAGGTTGTTTGTTTTTATTTTTACCTGCCTGAAATAGATCTTTTTTATGAGAACAGATCTTTATGATGGGCTAGTAGCCCCTACTCTCAAGGAACCACTTTTGGTGGAGACATGGAGAAATGGGCCAACAGCTGATTGGTTGCATACAAACTGTTCTGGTCCATATAAGGTGTGCTACATTTAGGACACTCTTATGTCATACAGCTGTTCTAAAATATGTTGCACCTTATTTTTATTCAGGCAGCCTGGTGGCGCAGCCGTTAACACCTGTCACCAATACAGTGAAGATTGGCTGCCCTGGGCTCAGCTCTCGTCTCTATTATTTTATTCAATCCTGTTTTTCTTCTCTTTTTTTAAGTTGTTTTGCTAGTGAAAGGATGTGTGTTCAGTTTTATGAACACTGACCAACTGTATTCTGCAATTTGTGTATACCAACATATGTTACACCTGTAGTCTTATTTACTTACAATTTGAACATCAGTCAGTGATTGTCTTCCAAAGAATTTGCTTGCTTGTTAGAGGCATTAATGTTAGCCTAAACTTTCTAGTTATTTTTATGAGATGTACACTGTTATGAAATATGTGTTTGCAGGCTTTAAAAAAAAGCATTAAGGTGAATTCAGTATAGACAATTGTTTCATTAGCACAAAGGTATATTCTCAGTTGATTAGTATATTGATTGAAATTGATAATTTTCATTACAGGTATACAACATTGTCCAAGTAGATCTACCAGGCAACTTATTCTTTGATGCTCATAAAGATCATTCAAAGTATGCAATATCACTTCCCCCTAACTCTAACTGGGTTTGTGTCGGTGACATCAATAGAGAGGTTAGTGTAACTTTTTTTCTTCATTAGAAAGTTGCTCCCTTTTTAGCATTTCTTCTCTGTCCTTTTGTTTTGTTCTTATTAGACATGGAAGAAAGAAAACATCTCTTTTAACAATCTGTATACAGAAATCTTTATTGAGGAGTTTCCTTCCAGTGTATTTCAGATGTTTTCATCATTTGCCATTTTAGCATTCTTGGTCTCCAAACAGTAACTCATGAATAGGCTAATGGGATGAGTTAACAGTTATTCTTTTACATATGCTAAGTCCTTATTACCTAAAGTTATTAGAAAGATTGGTAAGGAGTAACAGCATAAGATTTCATGATAGAAGTGGTGTCAGCTACCAAAATGCTGCTTTATGTTATCTTGGTTAGATATTTCTTCGTCTCAAAAATACTATGAACTGAAATACCTCTATAAAGATACAGAAAGCATGCCATTGGCCTTGCTTCTATTAGCTACGAAGGCTTGCTGTTTGATGTATCTCAAAGAGTTATGGGTTACTTACTAGAGAAAAGAGATCTAACAAGGGATGTAGGGACAATGAACTATTGAGCTCGTGTAGTCCAGAGATGTTCATTCAGTCAGATTCTATTCTTCTCTGAAAGATCAAGTACAAGTAGGTGGGCATACAGTTTTCTGGCTCAGGTGATTCTTGAACCTGGAACTAAGCTCACAAAAAATATTTATCATCGATGTCATCTCATAGATCATTGCATAATATTTTTATTTTCGAATTGCAGTGGATATATATTTCCTGTAGATCACCAAATGCACATGCACACTTACACAGACATGCATGCACACACACACAGGTAATATAGAGATATAATAATAATAAAAGCACTTCCTTCTTTTAAATTGCAAAGTTTTTTTTTAATTTTTCAGACAACTCAGTTCAAGAGGGGTGGTGGAACCTTGTGTTTTCAACATTCTGATGTGTGGAAGTCTTTTATGAAATGTGTCACATTTTTTGAACCCTGCCCACGTGAGTAAAATGTGGGAAAGCTAAATAAAGTGGAATAAATAGTGTTGCTCAAATAGTTATGTTTCAGATTCTTGCTTTTGTTATTGTTTCATTTTTTTTTAAATGTTGGCAGAAGTTTGAACCCTGCCCACGTGAGTAAAATGTGGGAAAGCTAAATAAAGTGGAATAAATAGTGTTGCTCAAATAGTTATGTTTCAGATTCTTGCTTTTGTTATTGTTTCATTTTTTTTTAAATGTTGGCAGAAGTGTTTGCCATAACTACATTAACATGTGCTTATACTTGATGACCTGACCACCACCACCACCCCCATCCCCAATAACTAGTTTAACTTTTTAAGCCTGTAAGATTTATTTTTAAACAAGCGTGTTTGAGAAGAATATGATGAGAGATTATATGTTAAAATACTGCAATCAAAGGACTGTGTATATACAGTTTGTACATGTATACATTTCGTCACTCAAGTTCAAGTACTTTGCATAAATGCATAAGGATGTCTGGGTGAATATTGTTTTACGAGCTGACAAATCATAATGACACGGCCTATTACGGACATTCTTATTTTTTCACTGTTTACTGTAAAAGATCTTGAACTTTTTCTTTTGTTTTCCAGGATGCAATTTCAATGTTGATTCAGGTTATACTGATGAATTTGATCTTTATGCAGTACTTTACTGCAGTATTTTATTTCATTTATTTTCACTTTTCCTGGAGGATTTTAAAACATATTGATTATCTGATAGTGGGATGGACTTCATATTTTAAGGAGTACATCAACACATAATAGTCCAGTTCATTTTAGGAGTGGTTTTTGTTCAACTAAACGACACTTAGCATGTTGGTAGTAGTTTTCAAACTTAAAGCAGTTTTCTGCAATTTTTTTATAAAATATTTATTGATTATAATAGATGATCAGTTTATGATCAAAGTATTTCAGTGTCAAGGCTTTTTTGTATTTCAGCACAACAATTTACTATATTCTGTGAATGTTTTTCATTTGAACCAAAAGCAAGCACACTGCTGTTTCATTATATTAACAGTAGAACAGTTTATTAATGTTAAAAATCCAGTGGTCATATTTTTGTATTAAATATATTGTTACCTTTACGGCAGTCTTTTGTGTGTGTTCAGTCTCTTTAAGATTCTGTTAGTAAGATTTCACATTCTGTTTAATTATATAATTTTCCCACAACTTTGGTAGTATGTTTTAGTGCTTATTTGGTTTTTAATATTAGCACCATAATAGACTGTTATTTGTGAGAGCCAACCATTTTTTTCCCTTTTTTGTTTGTTTGTTTGTTTGTTTATATTTTATAAAAACAACAGCAGTCAAGCATCATACGCAACCATCACAGGAAAGCTTAAATATTTGACATTTCAATTGCTACTGTAGAAAGAAGGTTAGCTTCCAGTGGGATGTTGTGAACAGCTGTGAGAGTGCTACTGTGATTTGGCGGGATGCTCTGGCGAAACAGGAAGACAACCTGTACTTAAATTGGATTGTGGACAACAGTTTCCTTATAACAGGAAACTCAGAAGGGGAAATTAATTTTAAATTTGAGCTGCAAGAAACTGCTTGATCAAGGAAGTAATTGTATAGTTTTTAAGAAAGATAACGGGCTATGAAGCGGAAAGTTTCATTTTCAGTTGGATCTAAAGACACTGACAGAATTCCCTTCCCCTGTCTTTGTTCAGTGTGCCTCCCACCCCCCAACACCCCTTCCCCACGAGCAGTTTCTCGGTCCCCCATTGTTCTTATCCCCTCCCCCCCCTCCTTAATAGGACTTTTGTTGGATTTGCAAAGCTCTACAATTGAACGTGTGTCATGCTGGTTTGCTTGGTTATGGAGACCACGGATGATTTTGGCCTGGGCCAGGCTGACCTTTACAGACATTGAAACGACAGGTGCATCCATTGTTTAATCGCTTCGGTCACCTAGAGGGAGTCGGGGGCGGGGAGTGGAAGAGTTCATCTCTCAACATTGTGGCCAGATCTGAGCCCCTGATCGAGTCGTCTCTAGTTTTGGATAATGTATAAAATACCTTAATTCCTTGCGTCGCCACCCTCCCATCTTGCGGATGGAGGTGAGATTAGGTCGGCGCGGTGTAGGTCTTAGTTTACGTTCGCACTTTTGTTTTACAATCCGACGCTGTAAGCTTGTACCTTTCCCAACACGTTTACTCAAAACACATCTGTACTGCAACAGTGTACACAGCAGACCTGGGAGGTTCCGTATCGCTAATGAACAAGTCTGGACACACAAAATAGTTTCATGATCTCATAAGAGCGAAATCGGACACATTAGGGAGCCTCCAAATTATGTTATCAGCTGTTGATGAGTAAGCTAAATGTAGATATAACATCGCTCGTCGCTTGCACTGATGTGACAAACAATCACGTTCACTTTTAAACAAAATTTTAAAATATACCGATCTCTTTTTCCCGAGGAAAGAATGTGTGTGTTTTTACATAACCCCTTCCGCAGAATAATGCCCATGTAGACTTCTGAGACAGAAGAACGAGACCACACGTCACAGGTGCGAGCCCGTGTGTTTTTCAACATGTCCCAGATAGGTGACAATCTTACAACTTGATATCGAGATGCCGTTTGCTGAACAAGGCAGGCATGTAAGGTTTGGGAGGCGGGGGGGGGGGACACCATGTGTTGATGCACCCAAAGGTTAGTGACCTCGAAGAAAGCGAAGTCACGATGACCTAGAACTGTGCTAAGGGCACTGTCCTCCGTTATGAGACTTCCGACAGAAAATCGCTACGACCTGCACTGTATAGCAGTGGCGTAGGAAGATAGCGCTCACTTTCTTGCCTTATCGGTATCTTTTTTGTATCCCCTTTGTTCCTAGGCTCGGAGTTATATATATATATATTATGAAACTCTGTACAGTGGTATAGATCTGAAGCTGTTTGTATTGATTTCGAATTTTTCATGAATGATATGGTACATCTTAAACCTGTGCCTCATATTTCAGCTCCTTTTTTCTCGTTTTGTCTATTTGCCTGTTCACACGTTGTCTGTCTCCAAGTATGTGTTCTTGTTGCGCACCTCACACACACACACACATTGATGACTTCGAGGAGAGAAAGCAGGAGTAAATGATGTGTTAAAACACCATTATACATTGAAGTCATATAACACGCGGCCTTTCTTGTCCTCCAGGCCGACCCCCCCCCCCCCACCAAGAGGCGCGGCGGAGGTCAAGCTAAAGATGCCGCTTGAAAGCACTCAGATGACGTTTGTAAAACTCCGTCGTCAAGGTGTCTACGAAATGGGGATTATTTCGTTCAAACAGATGAACGGGCATGCGCACACATGCGGGGGGAGATCGACAATTTTTGTTGTCCCTCGATCCGTCTCTTCGATAGTGGTAAAATAATCTGTGTGCCTCTTCATTCAGGCAAGGAATGCAAATAATTGTTTCTTCGCCGAGCACGGGAGAAACTAGAGGTGACACTGGAGTCACAATGGGAATGACTAATGAACGTCTCAACGTGGGCCTCTAGCAATTAAGCATGCGACACTTCAGTTATTTGTAACTAACAATATCACAGCAACTTAACAAGCAACGTTAACTGTTTGGATGTTTGTGGAAGCTCCACGAACTACACAAGCTTCTGTATTCATTCAATATTTACTCATCAGCAACCTCTTTAATATTCGTTTTCAAATCAACTGTTTATGTGACTGTACAAAACATTTGTTGCGGAGGAAAATAATCAAGCGATTTTAAGCATAGTTTAGGGTATGATTTTGTACTCTACGGAGGACTACATCTTACTTCATTGAATATGTGGAGGGTGATTAAGAGATAATATTTTCCCCTCTTAGCTTGCATGCTCTCATTCGCAAGAATCTCCTTTGCGAACACTGGTCATGTGATCCATCAAGATTAGTTAACTTGTTTGCGACATTTAAAAATTAATCATGAGGGACTTTCATCTCTCTGTCTTGACAAACTTATGAAGAGTAGGTACTGCATTTTTAAAGATAATTTTCGGGGTGACGTTGATTTGCGTATGATTTGAATTCCATAATAATTTAATTTTCCAGAATGCATAAAAAAAATCCTTACGGTAAGTGAGAAAGAAATATTACAGCTTTGATAAATTAGCAAACTAACATCAATTGTTTGCTGTACCTTATACATGACTGGGTTTTTACATACATAGGGTCTGATAAGTGATAAATCATTTATAAAACTGCGCAGATTGAGGCAGAAGATTTGGAAAGATGCTGCTGAAAAGTTAGCGTTTGATGCTGCTACCACAAAAAAAATATTGACAACAGTTTTAGATTCCGTAATAGACACCATTTTTTACTCTCATCTTCTCTTTAAACGCATGTAAAAACACAAACCGCATCTGTCACGATTGTCAGGTCAAACTTAGCCTCACTTTGGATGACGCGCAGTCGCCACAGAAAGGCCTGGGACCAGTTGCACAACACATATCTAATTTTAAATACTTTTAGGCATTAAATATTTTTAGATGATCAGTTTAAAATGCAAACCACAAATTAAGAATTTTTAAAACTAAAACTGCTTTAAGTACGATAAAGTTGTTTAAGTCTGATTTTCCGTCCTGTCAGTACAATTTTTTGTCTGTTCTTGTGCAATGCATCTAAATGGCAGAGAAGAGATTTTGCTTCTTTAGAACAGTTTTAAGGTTTAGAAACATGTTGTGCAACTGGCCTCTGGCTAACAATTTCATCTCCCTGTAGTTTTACCACCTGCCACCCACCAAAACACAATAAACAAACAAAAAACCCACCCTCCGACAAAAAGCTCATAGAACAAAAACAATTAAATTACCTAAAAGCATGGGGCTAGCTAGTCGCACAAGATTCTTCTCAAACTTAAAGCTGTTATAAAGAAGCAAACTTAGAAACGTTTTTCAAAAATCGATTCAATACCATTTAAATGCGCAAAGTTAAGCGCATACGAACAAGTGTGCGGACGGGAACGAAAGTCTGGTTTAAACAGTTTTATCTTATTTAAAACAATTTATTGAAAAAAGTTTTAAAATGGTATTATGCGCTGTTTCTCTAAAACTGATTATCTTCATAAATGCAAGGCCTAAAGGTCTTTAAAATTAGAAATACAATATTTAATGTGTGGTGCAACTGGCTTCTGACCTTTTCGGACAAATGTTTGAACATTTCGGGAAGGCTGTATGTGAAGAAAACTAAACCAGTTCCTTGAGGACAAACATTCAGGACATTGGAACTTGATTTTTCCAATATGCTGAGTTGAAACTTGTTTAACAATACATTTACTAATATGCAGACCAATAAAATGAGATTTAAAGGCACTGCAGAGGTTTGACGTGTTGGCACTTTGCCCGGCCTTTGGCACACCCGCACTTCGCAAACCGTCTAACGGTTTCGCATGCATGAATGGGATGTTCAAGCGTGGCATTTTGCGTAATCTAAAGGTGGCGGGTTGCGCGGTATGCTACAGTGGAATGGCGTTAGCAGCTGGAATGTCTGCACGTGAGCTCTCGGCAGCACGTGCGGTACGCTGACAAACTATTGGTCCCAACGCGGCGCGACTTTTACAATGCCGTTTACGCGTGTTTGGGTAATAGCGGCGGTCGAGAGGAAACTCTATAGCCGCTCAGAACTGCACACATTCTTTCCTCCCATTAGTCTGAACGCTTTTTTTTTTTTTTTTGGCAAAACGAATATATCGAAACGTAAATTCAGAATCAACGTCCCTGGGACGTACGAGGCAGCTAACAGCAAGGGATAGGAGCTGTAATATTTCAAGAGGCTTGCCATTAATCCTAACACTTTTGGCAAAGAAAATACGAAGAAGGTACATATATCACTTAGCTGCAAGGGAGCCGTAATCCAAGGGGTCAATGACCTCGATTGCGGTAGCATACAGCAACTCCCTTCTTAAACCCATTCCCAACACACCCCTAAAAAAAGTATGGAGACAATACGTTTTATCTTGTTCTTGCGATAATGTACGATTATGAAACCATAGCTTTGAAATCTGTGCGGCACGAATGGAAAACTTCTGGGGACAAAAAACAAATTGTTCTAGAATTAGTGAATTTTATCAGGAGGTAGTCTAGATCAAGGGAAGCGACTGAAGCATATGGCGCCAGCGAATCTCCCGCCATCCACATCCTGGGCTAGACAGGTGACATTGTTTCAGGTCTTGTCCGCCGCTTTCATTTGAGTCATCTCCTTCTCTCTTGCTTGTACTGTGGGTGTATATCACTGTAAAGTTGGAATATTTGTGTAACCGAAGAAGAACCTCGCTCAGATTATCAAAGCGCGAACAGACTCCCGTACTAACAAAGTCTTCTTCTTGTTGTCTGGGTCTCGCCAACGACTCCGTCCGTACAGGGGCGGACTTCCTTTTTGGATGATTTTTGTTGTTGTTGTTGTTTTTGCTTTTCTGATCTTTTTCTGAAACGACATTTTTCTACATGGTATCCTGATCATATCCCTCCTTCATTCTCACCCTAGACTTGGAACCATGGCAAAAGACCAATTTATCTTCATGGAAATTAATATTACAGCTTTGTATTCTAGTTGCATTAAAAAAAGATAAGGTGTCAGTTCCATGGTGTAGCCAGTCCTTCGAAAATGTAGGCAATACACTGGAAAATTTTGCTTTTAAAATATTTTTTAATGACAAACAATGGTTCTCGATCTGAGGACAAAGGGAGATGAGGTCAAATGACTGTCACTACTTGTTTTTAATGTTCTGCCAGAATGCATAAATTTAAGTGACTGAGGTTATCTTTCCCTGCAGCGTGGTTCGTTGATTTGTATATCGAGAACGGAAGACTTTATTCATTCTGATTTTTTTAGAGCCTTTACTAAAAATCAGTCCTGTCATTGGATCAAAAACAAACAAACAAACAAACAAACAAATGCTGTTGCTAATCATTCAGTAAAGACGGAGACTTTTAGATGTTTCTCAGACCGCTTTGGTTTGCGAATGTCTCCAATTACAGGACGGATTCTCGGTCACAGCTAGCCCTGAGGTAACGATACCACTACTTGATGACCACGGCACCTAAAGGCGTATATCTCCGAACGGAAGAGGGCTACACGCTCTGATTTATAAGTTAGTATCTTGTAATGAACAAAACTCAAAACACACGCTCGGATTGTATATTATTATCGTGTAACTAGAAAATAAAATCAGCCATTTGAGTAAGTGTTTGCAGCAAAATGAGTATTGTTCCCGTCATTTTCTTTGCGATCCACTTTTGTCCAGTTTTGCTATTACATGACTTTGTTATGAAATGTGTAGTAAATGGTTTTTTTTATGAGCACTAAGAAACTTCTGGGTCAACTGTTTTCAAAAGCAAGAGCACGGCATATAGTTCAGCGCGTTTTGACTGGGTAATTTTTCTCAGCTATTTACTTTCCATATAAAATTTAATTGCTTTTGTGGAAAAAATATGTACATCTTAATGTATTATTCATGCGTTATCTCGATTTTTTTTTTTTTTGCTCTTTTCACGAAGGCGCATGAGAATGATGGCCTCCTCAGAACTAGAGAAAACATTATTCCTACTATAAAATTTCCAGATCATATGTCTCTTAACCCCTTGGTCATTGGTCTATGAATAGTAACTAACAAACGCCTACGCATATTACGTTTACCGAAATCTGTGACAAAAACTGAAAATGGCATCAAGTGGACGATACATTTTTGTCCAGTTTCGAGGCCATCTTGTTCATGCATACTAAATCAGGTAAAGTTCGCATGCAATCCAGGTCGGTCTGCTTCGCATTCCTTGTTTTATAACTGGACACGATTAGTAAACGACAGACGATAGTACTTCAAGTCTTCAACTCTAGTTAAAAGTGAAGATCTTGGATAAAAGACAAGAGCAGCAATCCCTTCAAGTGCTCCTTCGTGAAAGGAAGAAGAATGCCGGAGGAACACACAAAGAGAAAATTAAAGGTAAATATTTTATACAAAAAATGATTTTTATTTCAAAGTAGATGGGCTGAGAAAATGAGTCAACCAAAGCGCGCTGGACAATTCTGTGCCGATGCTTTTGCAAAGAAACCAGTTGTTGCACAGTGGTAAGCTAATAATAAAAATCAGCAAGAACTGATCAGGACCCGTTTCTTAACAAGGTCAATAAGCAGCAAAAGCGGATAAAAGTGTGTTGGTCGTAGGGGTGGAAGCTGAACGGATTGTCTCTGATGCTAAATCATCTGCAGTGCGATAAATAATAATAATAATAATTGGATGCAACGGATTGTGAAGGGTATTTGTACAAACAGGTTATAACTCGTTAAATAGGGCAACGCTGCTTAGCAAATAGCACAAATAGCGGCGGAGGTGTTACGCAGGTTCTTTCTGACTTTATTGCATCCGCTTTTCCCATCCATGTGGGTCACCTGCTTTCCTCTCCAAAACGTTGACGTTTATTGCTACAGAACAACATTTCATTAATCCTTGCAGCTTGGTGCATGCCGGTGGTGGTGATGGGAATGTGGGGAGGGGGAGAGAATGTGATGAAACTCATCAGCGACACAAAAGATCCTGGGTGTTGTTTACCTGACAAGTGCTTTCAAAACGCGGGCTTTCACGTCGAGATGATAACGAGATGATAGCGTTGTTGTTGACAAGCATGTCCTGCCCAGGATCTTTTGTTTTTCTTGTCCCTTTGTTTGTCGCTGCGGATAAATATCTACTGACAACGATATTTTCAAAAATACCCCTCACAGCGACAATCCACTGTCGTTATGCTACAAAAAACAGAAGAGAAGAAACTTGAGTAAGTTTATTTTTTGTAAAGAGAGGAGCTTTTTGTTTTGTTCCTATACATTTATCTTTTTGTGTATCCAGAGAAACATGCCTAACAAATCGAAAATCGATTAGAAGACGTAAAATTCACACTTAACACCCGAGTTCTCACCCCGCCCACTCCAAATGGGAAAAGACTCGTCTTTGCAAACAGCGACACTTAACGAAAAGCGGAGGATAATGGAGCCGCAGGTGCCACAATTTTTAAGACTCATCAACCCTTCCTTTCTGCTTCGGGGTTATATCTTCTCTTAAACAAATGTGACTTCGCGACAATAATGTTTTAAAACAGACAAACACAAGCAAGAATAAATACATAAATTAACTCCTCGACAACAAACAATAACATAAAGACCAAAAACAAAAGTCCCGTTTGTTGAGCAGTGAAGTCACCGACCGTTGGCTGCCAGGCTGCGTTTTTCATGCTCGGCCGTTGACGGTTTCTCTTCCCTACCCCGCTCCGTCCTTCCTCCCCTCCCCCTCCCTCAGCTCACATCCCCTTTCCCCACGGACTTCGCAGCTCCTCTAAATGAGCAACACGTCTCCGCGGTGACGAGAAGCGCGAACAATGACGGCAACAGCACCTTCAACGGGAGGGGTGGGATGGAGGGTGGGGTGGCAATGGTCACAGCCGTGGTTCCAGTGTCAGTATCCGCCCGGCCCATCACCTTGCAGCCTGTCGGGCCCGGTGCACCCTGTGGCTGTGTTGCGTCGGAGCCGATGCTTGCGTCCACGTGATTCTGGGAGTCGCAGAGAAGGCAGTGTATAAAGTCAAGTGTCAAACGGCTCGCGCAGCCCATCGCCGTGCAGCCTCCTACGTCAGCAGCAGCAGCAGCTGCGACAACTACATTACCATTACTAACAACAACAACAGCAACGAGTACAAAATCTGCACAATAAGCATGAATGATTACTTGTCACCGTTCGCCGACGACGAGTCGGAGTCGTTCGAAGACTTCAACGAAAACATCGACGTTAGCGGCGATAAGGACGAGTTTTACATTTATCACGACAACAACACAGGTGTCCCTGAAGCAGCAACAGCAGAGCTACACACGCAGCTGGTGCCAGCTATATTGCTGTTTATTAGCTCCTTGGGGCTCGTGGGCAACGGCATGGTTGTCTACGTCATTGTCCATTACGTCACCATCCGCAAAGTGACGTATTTGTACCTCATGAATCTGGCGGTTGTGAACATACTGTACCTGCTGGCTAGTGCCCCCATAACCGCTATCTACTACGCCCTGACCGACTGGCCATTCGGACCTTTTGTTTGTAAGTAGAACATTTTATGAAACAGTTGAACTGTAGATGAAGCTTTTCATACTCTTTTTGTTATTTCTTTTTTATGTCATCTTGAGAGCACAATATGTAAAATCTATAATTATACATCTTTACAGATTTTGGTTAATAAGTACTATACGTTATTTCAATTGACTGCATTTGTCGTGCATAATAATTCGTCGAACTACCCTGCATGCACATAACAGAAAAATTCAAACAATGACTAGCGTGCGCAAATAACGAGCTCTGGTTTAAACAGTAGAATTGGTGGAGCCAGAATGGCAATTACTATGTGCAAAATTGGAGGGACATAGGTGAGTGACATGTCAGATTCCATGGACGTCCATTCTGTGAAGTGTGTGTAGGCACTTGTTTGTATACCACACTTGTTTGTGTGACACTTGTATTATTCTGTGCTTTATTATTTTATGCTGTGGATAATGGACCTTTTCGTAAAAGCATGGCTGAGACACAAACAGCGCTCACCTTCTCTTCAGATCGATGAAGTTTACAGTCTGTCCCGAGAAGGCGCCATCAAATTTCAAAATGACCCCAAACTTAGGCAAACGTGAGCTCGAGAACGAGTATTTAATAATTAAATATATTAACAACAGCGATAAACACATACACGAGAGTACACTTGTCGTTGAGTTACAGTAGAGCCAATAAAATTAAATAAAGACCCAAACTAAAAAAATCGTGAGCATTGAAAAGGTCGCAAGAGGGCAATAAAATAAACATCATGCATATACAAAAAGCTACTAATTTAGTCAATAAAAAGTGCGCAGTAATAAATGTCGTCTGCTTTTTTTGTGCCCTTTCCTTGTTGGTATTGTATTCACTGTAAATGTAGTGGCATTATACTTTTTATTTTGCGAAGTCATGTTTGATCTTTTTTCATTTTTATGCTTTTATGTAGTACTGGTTAAAATTGTTTTTGCTTATTTAGTTTGACAATTTATAAAAAAAAAATGTGTATGTCTGTTTCTGTATTTGTGTCCTACTCAAAAAAGAACTTTTTAGAAATGTTTTGGGTTCATAGGGAACATGTTATTAGCTTTCTTCTAACATCTTTTCGTCATTTTGGTTAACAAAGCATGAATATATCGTATAACAGGGCAACGAATTTTTAAAGGAGTTTAATTTTGCGTTGATCTCTTTTTATTATTATTATTATTTTGTCAGTTCTCGCGGCAAAAATGGCACGTTTTGTGCAATTCGTACTGCGCACAAAAATTATTCAATTTTTTTTAAATCGTAACTGATTTGCTGGTTCACCTAGAAATATGCACAGAAGGGAAGAATTTTCGAAACATAGTGATAACTGCATGTCACACAAATGTCAGGAAGAAAAGCTCACTGCCTTAACTACTGTTTTGATTGGTAGTAACATTTGATATGCTCGGCAACACTCTTCCTAAAAAACAGTACTTGTTAGTGCTTCATTTAACACAATCATGCAGAAAAGTCGTGCGCTCGTAATTCTCATCGAGATTTTTTTCAAGGTTCCTACGTGCTGAACTAAACTAGTTTTAAGTCATCTGAATATTCATCAGTAGAATGATCAAGTATCTGCACGTTAAAATTGTGTAGAATTAACAATTCTGATAGTGAAAGTCAATGTTGATACCGAAAAAACATCACGCTTCGTTGAAATTTGAAGTGTCTATCGTCTTCTGCGATTTTCCACCTCCACAGCAGTCGCAGTTTTTTCGCTTGCGTTGTGAAGAAAATTCACGAGAAACAAAGCTGGGCATCTAAAACTAACAAAGGCTGAAAGGGGTTTGCTAAAACAATGTTACAACGGCAATTTGTTTGTTTGTTTGTTTGTTTGTTTGTTTGTTTGTTTGTTTGTTTGTTTGTAGTAAACATAGACGTTGTTCAGACACTGCACACAGCGTTGAGCCGACATCAACGCCAAGAGGATTAAACCGACAATTGGAGTGAAGGTCACATGCATGCATAATTCGCCTAAAAGACGAATGTTACACTGCAAAGTGTATGGACACTTGTATACAGTGTGACATGCAAACGTATAAATAATTGTATTTGACTGTGAAATAGACACATGTGTGCCACCAAGCGTATTGACACTTGTACCCATATTGCACATCATCATCATCATCATCATCATCATCATCATCATCATCATCATCATCATCCTAACAGATGGGTATTTGTGGGAACGAGTTGTGTGTTTCTCAGTGGGCCACAATCTCAGTACTTTAAAGGCTAATCCAGGTGCAAAATTATGTTTAAATTAGTTGGTTTCATTCATTATAAGATACTAACTCCAACGATCTGGAGGAAAGATATTGCAGTTCATTTTGGAAAGAGTCCAGGAGATCATGTCCCACGACATCACGAAAGCTAGCGCCCCCTATAAAAAAAATGTTCAAGCCTCTTGAACTGGCAATGGCCTTCTGTGAGGTCAGAAGTCAGTACTGTTGTCAAGCTTCCTGTGCGCAATAAATTCACAACGATGAGTGCTCCATTTTCTGCTTACTTGCCATAAGCTTTTATCTTAATTTGATATTCGATTCGGGTTGGGCTTTAAAACCTGGCTGAGCCAGGGATGGAGAAGACACTGAACTGGAATGCCGTACAAATTACAGGCAGATTAACCTCTAAAGTAAAAATAACCAAGGAAAGATTTACTTATGGCTCTTGTCTGAACGCCAGTAGGTCCAGAAAGAATAGAAAAAGCAAGACGCTCCCAAAATTTGTGCACCTAAATTTACCCAGCAACGCAAAGTGACGGAAAAAGGTAGAGCAAAAGGAAACTATAATCGTGACAAACTCCTTGAGATATTCCTACTGTAAACAAATAAAACAAGCACTTAACGACGCTTGGACACTATCTAAATTTTTACTCTATGCGTCATACATTGTTTTAGGAACTTGTTCTTAACATACCTAGTTCTTTTTTTTTAATATTGAGAGAAATAAACTGTGTCACCGGCTTCTGCGGGCACTGACTTTGCCTGTTGTTAAATCGGGACTGTACGCTTTTGGGACAGTTTCGCCACCTGTTAAGCGGCTTATTGGAAAGAGAAACTTTCCCTGCTTTTCCCCCTACCTCACCTTCTTCCTCCTTTCTCTCTCTCTGCAAAACACACACATATATCTCTCTATATATATTAAAAGAATAGGAAAGAGCAGAAGAGAGAGAGAGAGAGGTGGATTGGGGGTGTGATGTGAAAGAACACAGGCTGTCCGAAGTGAGGGATGAGAAATATTCAAGGGCATTTACCTTGAACTTCTGATGTTTTCTTTTTTAAACCAAAGGCGTTGCCCGACCTCCAGTCGTTAAATGTGTGTGTGCGTGCGTGCGTGCGTGCGTTATTTCTTTTAACTCCGCTCTGGATTTGTATTATTTAAAGTAACTGTTAATTTTAGCAACGCATGCTCTTTTAGAACTTCAAGAGACTGCAGTGCCTGTCATGCCCTTCACTTTGACACAAGACAAAGAAGAACTGTGTCATACTATCAGGAGACCTGACTAAGACTTGACGTCAAGTCATTTATCAACTTAAAAGACAATTTATCATTACCATAGATTTCTCTTCTTCATATTATATTTTATCAGCAGCCTTTTGTCAAATTCTCTCTTGCTGAAATGTCATTCCCGGTACTACTCTAAGCAATAAATACAATCATTAATAAGGATTCTAAAAATAAAATGAAGAGAAGGAGAAGAAAATAACATGTTAAGAAGGAGGCGCAACGGGAAACAGCAAGACAATAAAAAAAAAACAAAATGTTGTAATTAAATTCTAATATAATTATGAAAAATACAAAATTTAACAAATATTTTATATATTATACATTATCATCATCAGTCCTCATTGTGCCGTCTGGCACGTGAGGCAACAGCTAGGGACCTACATCTGGTTCTGTCTGCTGCTGTTCTGGGGGCTGTTGCGAGTGATAGGCCTCTGTTCTTGAGGTCCTTTTCGATGGATCGTCATTTGGCTTTGATCTCTTGCCGTCATAGGGCCAGTTGTCTGGTCTGCTTCACTCCTTCTACCAGATGAAGTTACTTCTCTAGCTGTCGTTTCCGTAGCATAAAAGGTTTTTATGGGATAGGGTTGCTAGCCCTATGCCCAACCCTCCTCCTTTCTCATCCGGGCTTGGGACCTGCAATGGCGGAGTTTTATATATTATACATTCGATATTAAATAAAATTATCAATATAATATTATACATAGTTAAGTATATTTAATGTAATACATATTAATAGACATAACAATTACAAAATAATTACTAAATAACTTTTTAATAATTGTGCTTGCCGTAGTAGATCGGGGGCTTCTGAAAATATGATACCCGTGAAACTGTTAGAAAAGAGCAGACAGACTGACAAACCGGGGTCTGTAAATTTACTCAATGTCTAATTATTTTTTAGCCTACTTAACAACACAAAATAACATGATCACAAACATTAAAAAAGCAGCACAAGAATCTAAGCCGAAGTGAGCAGATTAAAAGTAAGAATAGCCTTCTTTCTGTGTAAGAATATATCTACATATGTCTACCATTAAACCTTAAGGCCGTTCAAAGATCTATCCGTAATGATTAAAATTGGGAATTACAGTTTGTGTAAATGGTATTTATCTGGTCTGTGAGGTGCATACTGTACCCAACTATTTTATCAACTTGATTGCGCTGTTTGGAGCTGTTATTTGTTTTAATGCATTAACTCTACTTTCTTTAATATATAACTAAACACTTTCGTTAAGAATAGTATTTGAATTTGTGATTTTGAGGGTAGGAGGAACGTGAAGTGAGAGATAGCACATACGCAACTCAATAACAATTATTATTTAATATTATTATTTAATTTAATATTTTTTAATTATCACAATCCATGCACGTATCTTTTTTCTTTCGTTCTTGTTTCTTTTATTTGGCCCTTGTTGAGAAATTCAAATAAAGTGCCAGTTGAGCAAAGAGTGTCACTTTTCTCGGTCACCTATCTCACGATACATTGAGGACAGTAAATCTTCACATGTTAGCCCACAAGTTAGCAAGTTAATCCCTAAAATGTACATCACACGCAGACGTGAGGTTTTTTTTTTCTTACTACCGGAAATGGCAATCCTCGCTCTGAGACGGCGAGACATGATGGCCTTTCACTACATCACTTTAGAGAGTCCTTACCACAGCTTTTACTTGCAAGGAATTTTTTTTTCATCCCAGTCGCGTCCACAAGAACTAATAACTCTCTCTCAGGAAAGAGGTAAGCATGCAAAACATGAAAACAACAGCAAACCAGTCAACAAAAGATAAGACATCAACACTTAAATCAAAACTTTGAGAATGGGCAAGCTCAGACATGTGCGGATATGTGCAAAGCTGTGACCCTGGGCTGAGGATAATGCGAGATTGAAAAGTATATAATTAGGTCGTAAATGTTAGCCAACAAAAGGTGTTGCAGCTGAAAAAAAAGAGGGGAGGGTTGTATCTCTCGACATTAACAGCAGGCTTACTCTCAAGGTCACACGAGCAGCTGACGGACAAAGCGTACATATTAGCAAAAAGAAAAAAAAACGAAAAAAATGAAAGTCATTGACACTGAAAAACAATAGAGCCTTTAACAGAAGAAGATAATTTAAACGGAAAATAACAGTCAGAAAATATCCCTGGTGAGAAATATACTGGTTCTAATTTCAGATTTAACTGTCTGCCGTTGCCAGCAAATGTCAGAGCTGCTTATTTTTAAAGGACAGCACAAGAGCAACATTTTTTTGTCTTAACGATCAGGTTACGTTCATTTAAAAATAATAATTCCCAAAATATGAGTGGATAATAAGGCTTAATTTTCAAGATATAAGCCTTCAAACATCGGCATTCTCACCTACCATTAGGAAAGCAGAAGAAAATTACTCTTCTATACTGGAGAGTTCTGTTGCGCGTCAGTAGTTTTAGTAACAGTCAGTGTGGCTCAGTTCAGTAAATCTGTGCATGTCTTCGAGTCAAATGAAGAAACATCGCTCAGGTTATCTTGTTCAGGAAGCGAATTTTTTTTTTTGCCCAGAAAATGAAAGGGCTGATTTTGGAATACAGCCCTACAGATCTGAACTTTATTTAGAAGCTTCCACTTAAATTGAAAAAAATAAATGAAGTAAATCTTTTCCAGATCAAAATCTAATTGGCAACAATCACGGTCATTGCAGTATAAATTGTATTTTCATTTTTTTTACTAAGTTGGTGCATTTGAGTTATTTTTTCATGCGTACTATTGTTAATAAAATATAAACACATTTTAAACGTGCTTTTGTCTGAGATAAACACCTGTCATATTTTTTATTTGATAGATGGCTACTTTCCAGCAGTGCATTTTTATTTTATAGTTACAATTGACTGTTGAAAATTACATTTTGACCATTAAAAATATAACATTTAAAAAATTTGAGACACATTTATCAATGTGAAAACTGATTTCTTCCTCATTATGTTGCATGCAAAATGTACTATTTACTTACTCGCACGTGTTGCCGCTTAAGCTCCTCGTATGTTTGTCACAATTCTTTTTTAGCTGTTTAAGTACGCACATCAATGGTGCCCTCACACTGTCAGTTGTTTTTAGCAGTGTGCTGGATAAGGATACAATTGATTATGTTTTTTTGACCGTGTGACGACATTAGTTGCAGAGCAGAACGGTGTACAAAGCGTCAATATTGCATATCTGATGCTTGACTTTTGTTTAACATCTTTACCAGCAATCGTAGTTGGTTTTAACAGCTCGTGCTTTTGTATAGTTGGCACTGCTATAGGAAGATCTGTTCTTTTTACCGAAAGTCCAAGACTTGCTTGTACTGTATAAGTGACTGGATAACAATTGATTTCAAAATGTTTTGATCAAATTCTTGATTACCGTGTGGTGACGAAGTTCGCACAGCACGTTTGAACAAAGCAGAGATCTGTACATACACATCTCTGAACAAAGTTAATCCACTGCCGTTTGCCGTTATCTTAAGGATTTCATTACTGAGTACAAACTAACTCCATCTGTGCGTCGAAGAGAACATTCAGCAACAGCACATTGTGTCCTGGTCTGTTTTCTTTTACCGAAGATTGCATCTTTTCTTTTCAATATCAGCTCATGCAGACGAAACTATTTTTAGAAATACTATCCTTTCGTCACATCCTGTTTTCTCGACATATCCAGGTGTGATTGAGAGAAAAACGTTAATATAATATTTCTCGTACCTCTTCGTCATAACAATACCACTGGAATATGTTTTTATGATACTTTCCACTCTATTTTGAATGATTTTCGCTGAGTGCTTGTGTTGTCCTTTAAGCCGTCTGATTTCTAATTAGCGCCGAAACAGGATATTCACACTTTGTAAACGGACAAAGTAAGGCCTCGAATATTTAAATCATGCTACCTTGGGAAAATATTAGGCGAACTGCAGTCTACCCGGCTATTTTGCATGATAAATTTCCGAAATTCTTCTCTGCGTTATTTGATTGACAAATCTTCTAGCTTCAGAATACGAAAAGGAATGTCCACTATTTTATCTTTGCTATTAATTATTTTGCGCATATCACATAGTTGAATACAGATGGTGTTTAAAAATTGCTGAAACATTATATATCGATATTGAAGGAGGAAAAGCAGATTTTTAGACAGATTCTATTTAGTGTGAAGAGGGCTTAACCCGTCGTTAGTCTATCTTCCCTAGCGAAACACCTCTTCTTTTAGGAACCACAGAATAAATAAAAATATGTGAGATGAATTTTACCAGACGAGAAACATTCAGTGGAAGTTTACAAAATATTGTCTGTCTCTTCTTCTAGTACTCGAAAGTACTGAAGATAAGGTACAACATTATCGTTTACTCTGCAGTTTAATGCTTTGCGCACTAATAACAAATATTCACCACGACGATCTAGATTCGAGTGACTTGAACGGTTTAGTAGGAGTAAAAGAAGATTTACAATCCAAACGTAAAATTTGGCGGATACTACTTGGGCATCGACTGAGTCAGGACATCTCCGCTTAGGTTAAAATAAGTGCAGCGAGCAACATGTGTTTCAGCTGGATTTGAGGTAGAAAAAAATCATCGTTATGGATCAGATAAAAATTCAAATTAAGAAAATTTTGAAATGCAGCGACAGCATCTTACAATTACTCTAAAGACTATTTCGCACAGATTTCTTCCATGTAGCAGAGACCCTAGCCAAGCACATCATCATCATCATCGTCGTCGTCGTCGTCGTCGTAACAGCCTGCCTAGCCTCCTTTGACGTAGCCGCCACGTGATCTTCCTGGAGCTCTGATCAATTAGTCCTTTAACTTGCCTTCATGATCAAATTAAGAATGATGATGATAATAATAGGCATGTCTTTTTCGTCTAGTTACAGATGGGGGGTGGGGTTGGCATATTCGTCGAGCGTTCACGAAGAATAAATTTTTCTAATCACAAGCGCATAAATTATTCCAAGAGGCAGGTGGTCAAATAATTTTAAATATGCTGACAGACAAAAGAGGATAACGCCTACTGTAGAAGAAAAAGAGATTTCTATGTGTGCTTTTTAGCTCCTTTATACCAGTGAAAATATATTCGTGATATAAAGCTCTTATAAAGGTAGTAGTACTAATCTGTTTATGAGAGATGTAACCTGAGGGAGAATAATCTGACAGCGTTGTTAAGCAGTACGATGGACCAGACAACAAAACAACAACAACAACAACAACAACAACTTCTTTCTTCTGCTTTCTTCTCTCAGGTTTCGTCGTAACCTTATTGTCTTTTTTATATTTTATCTTTTTTTAAATATCTAATTTCAGGAAGAAGCTTACATATTTCTCCCCTACAAAATATTGCGAACATTGAGTCAGTAGTAGTCATCTGTACATTTCGATCATGTGGCTAACATGTACAACCAGCTTTCTCTCTTTCATTTACATGCTGAAAATGCGCACGCGCACACACAGAAAACAAATTGTACGTGTTACGTAGGCCTTAGAATAATTCTGAATGGCAGCAACACACAGTATTCGGATACTGCTTCCTAGCCAGAAGTGGCATCCACGATTTATCTCTTCACAAGGGGGCGAGACCTTGCCGAGAATTGTGCTGCCTTGGGTGTAAGCGAGGGGTGATAACTTAGTTGCGCGGCAAGGATGGGATGACAGCGAGGCATCCCGCTATGCGCAAAGATGCAGTGCGTCAGTTTGTGGACGGAGGGGGTAAAGTAGCGAGGGGGGAGAAGAGTCGATGGAGAGGGCAATGACCGCGGATCCAGTAGCGAGGCCCGCCACACAATGAAGACGAGGAAGTAGAGTTCAAACTGTGGCGATGACGTCATGGAACGCTAGGGCTGCCCTTGCTGTCTCTGATGACGCACTCGATCGCACGCGTTAGTATCCATTTTTGGTTTCGCACGCTCCCATGTGTGTGTGTGAGAGAGAGAGAGTGTGGGGTGGGTGGGGAGATAATTGTGCATAGTACCTTTGAAATGCCGGGAACATTAAACGCTTGTTTTTCCAATCGCTTGCCTAAGGTTTGGCCCGTGCACTTTCCCCTTCCCGATGTGTTTTCTCTTGCGCGTGTACCCACTCACACACTTATGCCAGTTTTGTTGATGCCACACCTCCCTCACTTTAAATTTGCGTTATCACAGGTGCTTGTATCTTGCGTGCAAGTTTAAACAGAAAAACTGTGACCTAGTACTTTTTTAATTCTCTCTCTCTAACTCACACACGCACACATACACGAGAAATGAAAGCGAAAGAGAGGCTTTGCATGCGAATAATCTGGCTTCGTTTTGTATTTGCAGGCAAGCTGAATGGATACATTTCGTCCGTCTGTCTGTCAGTGAGTGTCTTGACACTAACAGCGACAGGTTTTGATCGCTACTTAGCCGTGCTACATCCTGTCCGATCAAGAAGTTTCAGGTTAGAAGAGGCTTCATGTCTTCATTCTCTCTTTTACACACACACACACACACAGAAGCTTGCGTTGACAACAAGGAACACACACACACACACACAAAGAACCTTGTGTGGACAACAAGGAAGCATGGCGTGTGGTGGATTTGAGTCGTGTGACCACAAACCCTGGTTGCAAGGTGGGAAATTTCACAGCAGTATAGCCCACAATCGGATTACCGACTTTCACAGTTTGACAACGCCAGCTCTCAAAGAAGGGCGTCCATAACGCATTGTTTTTGTTCGTGACGCCTTAGCAACGTGCCATCTGCGACTCGAATTAGAAGACGTATTTCTACCGAATGGAAACAAAACATCCTTAATTTATTTCTCTCCATAATAAGAGGCATCCACCAAATGCGGGAAAGTGGGGTGTGCACCAATGACATTCTAAAAAGTGACTTATTTTTTATTTTCAAGCTAATAGAATACAAAACAAATTTGGTCTTTATTTTGACATAATGCGCATGCGTGACCTACATTCTAATTTGTACAGCGCTGCCCTAAAAGAGATCCTACTCGATCGAGGTTTTGAACTCTCTCCAGAACTGGGATATTTAAAGCTGTATTTCATGGGAATGTAATTAATCGGTAGCGCGTATTCTTTTTCAAAGATGATGATGATGACGACGACGACGATGATGATGACGACGACGACGACGATGATGATGATGATGATCATGATGATGATGATGATGGCATCTCTTTCTTGTGTCTAGAACAGAGAAGAAGGCTTTGGGCGTGGTAGCGATCATCTGGGTTTTCTCCCTGGTGCTGATGGCGCCGCGCGTGCTGTTATATGAAGTGTTTGACATGTTTCACGTGCACGACAGCAGGACGTTCTGCTCCACGGTGGAGGCCGGGAAGGTGGCACGGCGGGTGGACAGCGGTCTCATGTTCCTGGGTACCTACCTCCTGCCGCAGATCGCTCTGGCCTTCTGCCACCTCAAAATCGGCCTCCGACTGTGGCAGGGCCGCCGACCAGGTGTGGTAACGTCCCATCACCACGACTACGGTGGTGGGGGCGGTGGCGGCGGCGGTGGCGGCGGCAGCGGCACCGTGCTTGGTCTGACGGAGCGGCGAAAAATTGCCAAGATTGTCTTCGCCATCACGCTGGCCTTTTGCATCGGCTGGCTGCCTATGCATATTATCACCCTGTACGAAGACTTCAGTGCCGATGGCGACAGGATCGCGTTTAACAATCGCGCTGCGCTGGTCTTCGGGTTCTCATTTGGGGCCAACGCCATTAACCCAGTTATTTACTGCCTTCTCAGCAGGCATTTCCGGACGTACTTCAAGTGTGCCCTCACGTGCAGGAGACCCACGAGGGTCACGCGCGCTCCCGCGGTCGGCGCGTCGCAAGCGGCCGCCGCGCGACCTAGGATCTTCTACGGGCACGACGCGCCACGAGCCGCGGTCACTGACCTTGACAATGTCGTCCGCGAGGAAAGGGCGGAGAGGGAGGAAGAAATAATTGCTGTCGAGGACAGGAGCGCTTCTGCGGAGTCTTTGCATGACCGTCATTGGAGGTCGCCGTCATCGTGCGCCACCCGCCATTGCACGCCCGGGAGACAGCGAATCCTGCTGCACGTTGCACCTCTGACCCTGACGTCTTCGGTTTCGTTGGATGACAGCGTCCTTTACTGTGACAGTGAAAGCGACATGTTAAAAGTGTTGCCTGGCAACGGGGGCAATCCTCACCGGAAGGGCATTGGGCAGAACACAAACGATCCAACCTCCTCGATACCTCACATTGTATGACAGACTTGGAGGGAGAAAAAAAGAAACGACTCGTGCCTTCGACGGGACTTGTTCACTGTCTCTCCCTTTTCCTACTTAATGAACATCTCCACCTCTCTCGCTCTTATGTTATTGTTATCTTTATATATGACACCGAATGTGATTATCTTTTTTTAAAAAAAAAACTGACGAATGCTAGCAGTAAACGAGAAGAGAACCTGCTAACATGAATTAGGCTGTACTGCTCACCGTTAACCATTCTATGATGAAAGAAAACACAGCCCAAATGCAGAACTACTGGCAATGGACATCGTGATTAAACAACGAAAACTCTCTAGTCCCAGCGAAAATCACTGGGTATGGTAGATAAGTTTTCAGGACTAGTGTTCATGCAAATACATCGGTAATTACATTGGTTATATGGTAAGGTTGTGACGTATCTGTTTGATGTTCTAGCTTGTAAATGTTCTTATTTACATCTCCAGCTAAATTGTTGTGGCTTGTTATAAATTACGTCTTTGTGATTTTTGTCCCTTCAAAAACATTGCTTCGGGAAATTGCACAACTCTACGAAAAGCCACAGAAATGTTTAGAAATTTAGCACTAAATATTTACAATTTTATTTTCATGCGAAATAATGAAAATGGTCTGACTCGCAGCTGGTATAACGATGGCAATTTTTTCTTCATTCAGAACATAAACACCTTAAACACGTTGTACATTTACACAACCGCACAGTTCGTGTTTAACGACGAAAGAGTGACCGGGGTTCACCAAACTTTCTATGCACAAAATTCTTTACCATGCACTGTAACTGCTTTACTAAAATTTTAATCGAAGAAAAATCCACACGTTTGTTTGTTTGTTTTTTTTAAGATGCTGTATTGGTCTGTGCCTAAATGAAATCCTCGTTTAATGAGCAGGAAATGAACTCGGTTTATTTGCCCTTCAGAAACATGCTTACATGCTTACATCTAAAGCTTGGCAGTCAAAAAGGACCGTCCGGAATGACAAGCACTAGCCTACTTGAAATGGAACATGCCTAAAATCACGCGCATATGAGGGGTTACTACTACTCGGAACCCAGAAGAAAACGTCTGCTTCAGCTTTTTATCTTTCTTGGTGATTTCTCGTTTACCCGCGATGGCCACGCTGTTGTATATACTTGTGTTCCAAAGACGCTTATTACTTTGTCCATTTCTTGCCGAGTGACTCAGATTCATTCCCTCCGTATGGATTTGGAAATTGTTAGTTGTGTCTAGTTGTAACGTTAGAAATGTACCAATCTCCCTGATTAGTTTGCATCCAGCAAGAAAGTTTATTGATAGCCAGATATTACACATCTAGTTTATTATGTAGAGAGGCTGTTACACACACACACACACACACACACGCACGCACGCACGCACGCGCGCACGCACGCACGCACGCACGCACGCACGAACGAAAGAAGCTTACGTTGACATTAGGGAAATACTGAGAAATAGTGTGAAAGAACGCGCAGTAATAAATCAAAAGCAATTTTCGGAGATGTTAAAACAACTGTCACGCTTATTCCTAACCATAACGTTAATATTTAAAGTTAGAATATCATATAAACTGGTTTGTCCGTTCCATTTTCTGTTTATCCATTAAAATTTTTAAGAGTCGGTGTTTAGTTGTTCACAATGCTGATTTTCTTTGAGGCCCATGTCCATTTTCACTACCCTGATAATGAACCATTAAAATAAAGATGCATACATGCAGTAGAAACCATCACGGTTTTGCAAGTGTGGGAACAAGTTCTGATAATAATGAAATATGTTGCTAACAGACAATATAAAACGTTGTCCTACTTTGCTTTGACTTGCATTAAAGAACTAGCGGTGTGCAAATATTCAGTTGACTGGGTAAAGCTCAGTATAATAAATTCTGGGTGGATAACCCTCTTTCTGTTCAGATAAATGCCTGAAAACAACATCATGCACAGATAGAGGTCAAGATTATGACGTCACCTTTGTACACAGATACGCCTAATATGGTCCCAGTTCTCCCATTGACTGAAACTTCACAACGTAGCCGCATACATGTATAGTCCCGACGTATTTGTAGTTGTCACCTCTTTCTCTGCATAGTGATGTTTTTAGGAGTGTGTTTCGGGAACGGAAGAGAAGTATTCACCCAGATCTGGGAAAACAGATTTTGCACTGAGATTTACCAATCATCAGAACAAATTGCAGCCTGATAGTTCTTTACCATTTTATGTCAGGTTTTGGACGAAGTTCTAAGAGACACAGCACCAGCAAAAAAAAAAAAAAAAAATCGTCTCATCTCTTCCCCTCCCACCTCCCACATCCCAGCCCAGCTAGAACTGAAATTGGCTGATCTTTTATGACCTTTTGTGTTGATTCAAGGAAAGCCGTGAGATTTATAAAGAAAGACTTTTAACATGTGTTCAGGTCTTCATGACTGCGTGTGCCAGTCTGTGATTTGTAAAAGACGTGGAACATATATGCGTGTGTGTGTGTGTGTGTGTGTGTGTGTGTGTGTGTGTGCGCGCGCGCGCGCGCGGGGAGAGAAAAAGATCCAATGTAGTGGCGTAGGAAGATGCTCAGGTTGGGTGTTGGCGAATTCCGTGCTGACAGTGAACGACGCTCACATTCTTGCCTCCTCAGTGTCTTTCTTGAGGAGGCTGCCTCCCCTTGCCCCTGGTTCCTACGCCACTGTAATGTATGTGTGCGTACGTGCACATGTAAGACAAAAATAGCCACTCGAAAATTTTCATCTGCTACACTTTATTTTTATTTATTTATTTAATTTTGCAACCAAGAACTCTCTTCATTCATACCCAGCATAAAAAAATCCGCATCCTTCTTAAACATCTCAGCAGTAAGACAGGCTGGTGATGTGTTTCTTGATTACATTTTCTCTAATCAAAACACACATCTTAAGATAGCCCAGATGTGCATGCCGCTAACTGTCATATCAAAGAATCCAGTTCCAGTGCCGACGAGTCTGTAAGTCTTTATTCGCACGTTAAGGTACAAAATGAAAACAGCATTATTTTCTCAATTTTCCTGACAGTACAAAAACGTTTTCGATGTCTTTGCGGAAGATGGAAAATATTTGCATAGGGAAAAAGGTTTGAAAGAAACAGTCCCATTCCTAAATGTAACAAAATCATAATTAGCTGCAGGAAAAAAAATTATAAGAAGAATACCCGTCAAATTGGTTTGCTGAAATCTTAGCAGAATGGCAATACCTATATGAAAGAGGAACCATTTATACTTCTTCTCTGTATAGCTGTTTAAAAAAGTTAAACCTTTAAGCTCTTCTATTGTCAATTTATTATTTATTGCCGTCCTCCCACTTCCCCTTACTTTCCCTACTGCATTAAAATTATTACCATCGTTCGTTTTTTTCTAGTAGCTGGTCCAGTCGATTGTCTCTCCTAGTTAATTCTTTGCCCCTTAAAAAAAAAGTGCAATCGTAGATATAGTTACAGAAGATACACAGCTGCTGCTTTTAACTGTTTCTTTGTTTCATTTTGATTTTTTAAACACATGTTTATCATAGTTCCGTAATCAGCTAAATGTGCAGCTGCTATGAAAATCATATAGCTGTAGACAGGTCTACATACATAAATCCACACACACACACACACACACACACACACACACACACACACACACACATGCACGCACTCCCTCTTTCATTCTACACATATACAGCTTTTTCCTAAATATTCTAAATAAAGTAATCGATTAATATTTGCCAGAATCAAACACATGGGATATATTTCTTGAATAAATAAATTTTACTTTTTAAATTTACAACGTTACAACATACAGAGAGTGCTTGAGTCTCTGACTTTTGTGTATAACTTGAATCTGATCCGGACAAATTCCTCTGTGCGTATTAAACCCTGACAATATTTGGAAATTTATGATGGTCCCTTCGTTTTGAACTGACATAATGTCACAGACCGCATAGCTTACGTCAGTTGATCAAGTGCAGCTATAGAATGTCCGTAAAGCGTGCACGGGAAATAAAGGGGTGGGATGTAGGGGGGGGGGCCTGGTCAGGCATGAGAGAATAGTGTCTAGTAGTTTCTCTACATATTTCGGGTTGAACATGTGACGAAAAATGTATAATGAGGTTCATTTCGTAAAAAATTGAAAAATCGTCTGCGAGAAAGAGCTAGAGCGTTAGTCTGGGAAAGAGATTGACGCATGCTTTACTTGTTATGTCCGATGGTGGGATTATGTGAGCGCTCTGTCTGGAGATGTGTGATATTTTCTCTTCTTTCGTTGACTAAACAATGATGATGATGATGATGATGATGATGATGATGATGATGATGATGATGATGTCCATTTGTAATGCGCAGGTATCCATTCGGAAGAATGCTCATTGCGCAGCAAAAACAAAATAAATAAAAAATAAGAAAAAAAAGTAAATAAATAGATAAACACCAGGAAAGTAAAAAATAAAGACACAAGTGTTGCTTGGTTGTTTAAGTTTAAGTCCGTCTTAAATAAACAGATGGGTCTTCAGTCTTTTTCGAAACGTGGTTGGTGAGGTGATGGTGGACAATGACGATGGCAGAGCATTCCACAGTTTAGGTGCCGCGTTTTTGAAGGCCCTGGCTCCAGTGCGCTTCTTGTTTGTGTCTTCCACTGCCGGGAGACAGAAGCGTGACTGGGAGCCAGAGCGCAGACCACGTGACGGCTGGTAAGGAGGAACTACCTCTTGTAAATATTCAGGAGCAGTTTTAAACATGCAGGACTTATCTATCTACGTAGTATGTGACTGTCCGCGAGAAATATCAAATAATCCCAAAGGAATGCGACAGCCGCATCACGGAGTAAGGTCAGATAGTGACCAAAAGAAATCGACATTATTAGACGGCTGCCTCTCCATATCCCCCAAGGCCAAGGAGAGAACGTCCTGCCAAAGATACAGGGTGTCTCTACAACGATGACATCAGCCTAATGACCTGACACACTGGACTGTTGTATATTCGGATGATTTCCAGTCCCCAGAGGCAGACGAATTTGACGAAAGATCGAGCGGCGAGTTGTCCTTGGGATTTAGAGCTGCAACCTCGGACGTGGAATACAAGTCCGTGCTGCAACTATAGTCTAGTGACTTTGTATTTACAAAAGAATTCGCTACATCCTTTGAGTTTTTTTTAAAGCCGCCTCAAGAATACACTGAATAAATGATTGCAATTTTTATGAAGTTGCACAACACATTTCTAATTTTAAACACTTTAATTAAGGCAGCATCTAACTGTCAAAGCAATGTTCAATTTACTGAAGAATACGAATGCCGATGCTGATGAGGAGACCTTCTTAAAAGTTTGTGCAGCAATCAGAGGGAAATAAAGAGAAAACAAGTGCCATCAATATTAAACGCCAAAACACTTGAAAAAAGAAAAGAAAGATTTTTTTTTTAAGTGTACATCCCGTTCCAAGGGAAGCAATTCATTCATTTATTATCATCCTTTGTTCTCTTCGTGTTTTTGCGAGATTTTTACGGCAATTTTTTTTAAAGAGTTTGTGGTAATACTGGTGTGGAACACGCATACATTTCTTCTCACTGAGATGTTATATCCTAGTTTTTTAGGATTAGTTCTATTATTTCTCTGTGCCAAGACTATTGTTAACCATGGTATACATAAAACACGATCCATGGACCATGGACCATGTCGATCATAGGTGAATGTTATCGACTTAAATCTGAAACATCTGTTAGAGGGCCAGTTGCACAACACATTTCTAAATTTAAACACTTTTAGGCCTTAACTCTAGTTAGATAATTAGTTTAAAGTGCACACCACAATTTTAGAATTTTTAAAATTTAAGATAAAGTTGTGTCTGACTTTCCATCCTGTCAGTACAATTTTTTGTGTTTTTCTGCAATGCATCTAAATGGCTAAGAAGATATTTTGCTTCTTTAGAACAGTTTTAAGGTTTAGAAACGTGTTGTGCAACTGGCCCCTGGGGAAATATGAGCCCAGTATTATTAGTTCAGTTATCTCTTTGTTAAAATTCCCTTTATCTCGTTTTAAAAAAAATTGAGCTTAAATAATTCATGTACAGGTGAACTATTTTTAACAGCATTATATGTGGCAAATAAATTTTAGTTCGTCCTCAAACAATCCTATACTTGAAGTATGGTTGTTATGTTTAGTGTGTTGACGTGTTGTCTTGAGAGACAACTAGAAGAAGAAAGACACTCTGAGACCAGCTCACTGCTTTTGCATTTATTCACCAAACTCCGAAGAGCGAGAGCGCCAAAAGGGAGATAACCGGAGTATCGTGACATCCTCCCTCAATAAGCAAATCAAAACAAAACAAATAAGCAAATCAAAACAACCACCGACTCGAGCTAAATCGAGAGATAGTCGAGGTTTCGAACATTAGTACTGTTTCTCATTGTTGTGACACACACTTGCATAGGTCGTACAGTCCGTACACAAAGTCTTCCATCTTGGGCATTTTAACCTCACGACCGAAACGTGTTCGAGTAGTTGGTGCTGCAGACCGCATTGGGGTTGTGGAGCCATGGAGAGGATTGGAGCCTGCCGGACTACTAGACTCCATCTGTGGTGCGATAAGTTGTTGCCTGCAGGGCGTCGTGGGCTGACCAGCGTCCGGGTTCTGGAGGTCAGTTGGGATAAGCGCAGCCAGGGCAGATGGAGTGGGACTGGGAACAGGATCAGCAGAGGAATCAATAGAGGGTAACACTTTCTTCAAGTGCGCACGGTTGGGGCGGTATGTATAGTGTCTCTGGATGCAACCTCGTATGACCTTTGATCGAGTTGTTTTACAATGGTTCCACTGGTCCATTTCTTAGAGCCTTGAACGTACGGATTCATCATCACTGTATCGCCTTCATGGAGGGTTGGTAGAATTCGGCTGCTTTTCTTTCTTGTGAAGTTTGTCTTTGTGTTTGTCAGGCTCAATCGTCCTTGGCTGCAGCAAGTTCTTGGTAGTAGGTATGAGGGTCCTGGTTCTCCGGTTCAGGAACGACTACGCTGGACTTGTCCCGGTTTGGTTTGGTGTGTTGTGGTGGTTTAAGAGGGCCATGAGCTCATGGTTCTTGTTTTTCTTCAGAATCGTCCTGGCGATCTTCACAGCTAATTCTGCCTTTCCATTTGATTTGGGATAATGAGGACTGCTTGGGCAGTGTTCAAAATCCCACTTTGGCAAAAGAGCCTTAGGAGAATTGAGGTCCGTTGTCACTGACTACGGTGCAAGGGATTCCGTATCTGGCAAAATGGGATTGGAGCTTCTTGATGACAGTGGGCGACCTAGTGTTTTTCAGATGATTGATCTCAAAGAAGTTGCTGAAGTAGTCCACTGTTACAAGGTAGTCTTTGCCATCATATTCAAAAAGGTCTATGCTCACTTTTTCCCACTGGCGGGAAGGGACATCATGACTCAGCAGTGTTTCTTTCTGCTGTGCTCGCTGAAATGACTGGCAGGTCTCACAAGTGGATACATACTGCTTGATTTCCGCATTCATTCCAGGCCAAAATACATACTCGCGAGCTCTCTTTAGGCAGCCTTCGATTCCTGTGTGCGTTGAGTGTATCTCCCTCTTCATGCTCGAACGCAGTGACATGGGTACTACAACTCTTTCGCCTTTGAAAATCAGCCCGTCTTGTACAGAAAGTTCATCTCTGAAGCTGTAGTATGGGAAGAGTTCAGCAGGTAGTTGCCTCTTGTCATCTGGCCAGCCTTGGGTGATGACAATTCTGACTTTTTGCAAGGTTTCATCCTTGTCTGTTTCCTTCTTTAAGCTGCGAAGTCGCGTGTCACCAATGGGCAGAAAGCTTGCCATGTTGACAGTCTTAAACTCGCTCTGGTTGTTCTGCGAGTTCTTCAGGTAGGCTCTGGAGAGGGTATCAGCAAGAAGCATGTCCTTACCTCTCTTGTACTGAACTGTGACGTCGTAGCCCTGGATCTTCAGCATCATGCCTTGAAGTCTGCGTGGCGCTGACGACAGTGGTTTGTTCATGATTACTTCAAGTGGCTTGTGGTCACTTTCTATGGTGATGTAGAGGGCCGGTAGGCCAGGGCTACTTGATAGTTTTGGCAGGCTTTGTTCTTTAACCGCTATAGTTGTTAGTTTTGGCAGGACTCTGCCCTCCCTTTTTGTTGCTTGGCGTGGACCTGCTATAGAGCGTTGCAAGAAAAAAGCTGCTTGGCGTTGATTGGCTAGGGATATGGCGCTACGCGGCGGCCGTACAGGAGCATCGCGGAAAGTTGTTGTTGTTTATTTAGTTGGAAAGTGCTTCCACCTTGCGGTGATTTCGCACTATGGGGGGAAAGGGAGGGGGGAGGAAACCGGAGTACCCGGAGAAAACCCCCGCCGCCCAGCCCTGCGAACAGGTGTCACATACAGAGAGTGTCCCGAGACGAGATCTGAACCCTGAGCCGCTCACTGCAGTGGTGACAAGCGAGTGTTTTAACCACTACACTACCGGGGGCCCGAAATCGCGGAAAGTTAGTCCTGCGAGGGGTATATAAGGGCAGAACTGACACGAGACGGTGTGCAAAGACAGAAGAGCAGACGTGCGGCGGATAGAAGAAGACGAGAAAAGACAGCCCTGACTTTTAGCGCTTTTGACGACGTGATGCAGACGTGGCCATTGTAATGTACAAGCCCGTGGAATAAAGGGTTTCAGACCTGCTGACTGTTCCTGACTTTGAGTTGGTGTTGAAAGTTTGTTGTTGCTGAGACACACCAAAAAGACCTCACCACTCGATTACACTGACATGGCGACCAAAAGCATATTGAACTTGGGCAAAGACTATTGCTAGAGTTTCTTTCTCAATCTGCGAATATCTGGTTTCAGTTTCAGTCATCGAGCGGCTTGTATAGGCGATTGGCTTCCCATTTTGCATGAGAACAACACCCAAACCATTCTTGCTCGCATCACACTGAATGGTAAGTTCTTCCTTTGGGTCGTAGAAAGCCAATACTGGAGCTTCAGTAACTAAATTCTTCACTGCCTGGAATGCCTTGTCACGCTTCTCACTCCACGACCATTCTATGTCAGCACGCATCACCTGGCGAAGCGGCTCTAATATCTGAGACAGAGAGGGCAGAAATTTGGACAGGTAGTTGACGAATCCACAGAGCCGCCTGACTTCTTCTACGTTGCTTGGTCTCGTCATGTTGAGGACTGCCTTCACCTTTTCTGGGTCAATTTTCAGACCTTCGCTTGTGATTCTGTGACCCAGGAATGTGATTTCTGTCTTTCTGATCTCGGCTTTCTCTTTGTTCAGTTTTATACCGACTAAGCAACATCTGTTAGGCAGAGCAATGAGATTTTTGTCATGATTCACGGATGTTTCTTCCGTATTGTGCCCTGCTTCATAGATGACGATGTCGTCTGACATGCCGATCACTCCATGTAGGCCTTCAAGAGCAATGTTCAACCGCTTCTGGAACAGTTCTGAGCTCACACACGTCCCGAATGGTAGTTGTTTCCATCTGTAACATCCGTATGGAGTCTGGAATGTTGTCAGTATGCTGGACTCTTCATCTAGAAGGACGTGCCAATAGGCATCAGTGAGGTCGCGTTTGGAGAACAGTTTTGCATTTGCTAAGCTTGGTAGGATATCTTCCATAACAGGCAGGGGATACCGTTCTCGCTTGGGTGCTTTGTTGAGAGAGCGAGGGTCAATGCATACTCGCAACTTGCCTGCCTGACTTTTTTGTCGCAAGGACCATCCGGCTGACCCAGTCAGTTGGTTGGTCCACTGGTGTGATTACGCCTCTGTTCGTCAGTCTTTTCAACTCCTTGCTGAGCTTGTCCTTCATTGCATGAGGTACCCGTCCACTAGGAGCTGTGTCAGGTGGAACAGTCGGGTCAACCTCGAGATGTACTACACCAGGTAGGTTGCCTTGGGCCTCAGTGAACAGATCTGGATATGTGTCAAGGATGTGTGAGGATGGTAGTTTTTTATTCAGCCTCTTAGGGCTGACAGGGCTCTCCAGTTCCTCCTTGGATGAGAAAGAGAGGCAGTCATCCGTAGGGGAGTTGGCAGATTTATCAGACGATGTATTGCATTTAAGCGCAGTGTATACGGTTCTTGTGTTTCTTTTCTTTCCTGTCCGACTTCTTGGGACATTTGATAGCAAAATGATTCTTTCTTTGGCACTTGGAGCCTGTCTGACCCCAAGCAGGGCAGACTTCCTTCCTCATGACGTGCTTTTGTGCACAGAACTTGCAGGTGGGTTTGTAGTGGTCCCTTTTGGACCTGGAGATAGCAACACAGGCTTCATCAACAAGGTGAGTGTCAGATGTTGTCAGAGGTAGCTCACATTTCAGAGACTTTAGCTGCATGTGGGTAGCTTCCGATGCACGGCATATGTCAATGCATGATTTGAGAGTAAGCTCCGCTTCTTGCAGTAGAGGTTTTCTGGTTTCATTGTCTTGAATACCCAGAACAACATGGTCTCGCAGTAGAGAATCTGCCATATGATCCCGGTGGTTACAAGTCTTCTGTAAAGTGCGTAGAGCTGTCAGAGAGTCCTCAAAGCTTTCATCATGTTTTTGGTTTCTCTTGTTAAACACATAGTGTTCATAAGTCTCGTTGGTCTTCCCGATGAAGTGACTATTGAATGCACTAATGATATCCGCAACAGTGTGGCCTTCTGGTAGTTGCATTCCATTGTAAATAGACAGGCTGTCAGGGCCTACAGTGTGTAGAAATAATGCCATCACGTAGTCAGTATCTTCTTCAGCATGGACCTGGGAGATAATACAATAATTGTGCCACATCTGCTTGAAGAGCTTCCAGGACTCCTTTATATCACTGTTATGCAATTTGGGTCTACAAACTGTTTCTCTGTGTGGACGTCATAAAAGAGAGTGTGTGTGTAAGGTAAAGGTAAGGTAAAGGTAAAGGTCATCCCATAACCTTTTCAGGTCGTAGGGGAGTGAGGTGTTAGAGATCCCACTTTTCTCGGGGCCAGCTTTTACATGAGGGTGGTGCCAATCTCCTCTCCCTCGCTGCCTTACCTTCCCCAACCCTCTATGGAGTCAGGTACCCATTCCCGTCAGCTGGGTCGACTGGGGGAAGTTTGCTGCGCTTATCGGGAATTGATCCAGCGCGCTCTCGGTTCGGAAGCCAGCGCTCTAACCACTCGGCCATCCGCTTCCCCTGTGTGTGTGTGCGCACAGTGGATCCTCCGTTGACTGAAATTTTGTTTTAGACTCATTTCTGAACAGTTTCCAAATAAGTATCTGACATTAATAATTTGTTGTGTAAGAAAAAAACCCTCACTGTAAAATACTAGATAAGTTTACATTTTCAGTTATTTTTAAAATATAACAGTCAAATCACAGGTAAGGAATACTGGTCGAAGAGGGAAACAGAATATCTGGGGGGAGGGGGGGAATCTGGTGTTTCTTTCTGAAACAAATTCTGATGAGTTGATGAGAGAGCGATTCATTACTATTGTAATGATATTTACGTGGCTTTTATTATTGAGCAACTCTAGTTGTGTAAAGCTTCTAAAAGTCATTATTCTCATTGTCATATTTATTTAAAATTTTACAAAGTAAACACCATTTTATTGTCTTCATTCTTTGAAATTCAAAGTTGCACAGTCAAAATCTGAGAAAACCTAGTAAAATATCTCCATTACTATTATAAGCTATTAATAATATTAAGCTAATTGATGTGTTTGTAGATTTATTTGCAAAACAAATGCTTATAAAATAATCATTTATTAATTTTTATTTGCAAGCAAACAATATGGTGGCCTACCACTGTCAAACCCTCATATAAGGCATGCCACAACTCATGAAATATAAAAATATGCACATTCTTTTCTAAGAAGAAAGAGCCAGTATACCATAAAGGCTACATAAATCACAGTGCGTCAGGACAATGACCTTCTTCCAAAGATGGACAGCATATAAAATGTAGTATTCTTCTTATCATTTCATTCTTCAAATTGGACCAGATAACAAGAGTAAAGATCTAAGCTTACCCAAACTTCACCCTAAGAATTATAAAAAACAATCTTATAAACAGTGTGACAACATGCATGTTTGTGCAGTTCCTATCAAATTCACGCGTACGGAATACCAATGGAAATTGTGCTGCTGATCAAAAGCTTCTATACGAACTTTTCATGCTGCGTTGGTAACAGTGACATCTGCTTTGAGGTCGGGACTGGAGTAAGACAAGGCTGCGTGATGTCTTCCCTACTCTTTAACCTTGTCATTGACTGGGTAATGCGCCACACAACGGAAGATGAACCAAGGGGCATAAGATGGACACTCTCCAAGAACTTAGAAGACCTAGACTTTGCCGACGACCTGGCCTTGCTGTCACACACCCATCGATATATGCAGGAGAAGACGACTCGCCTGAACACCTTTGCGAAGCAGGTCGGACTGCACATCAGCCGAACAAAGACAGAAGTGATGACCCTGAACACCACCAATACAACACCGATCAACATAGAGGGAGAAGACCTACCGATGGTTGAAAACTTCACATACTTGGGCAGCGTGGTCAAGCAGGACGGAGGAGCAGACCGTGACATCCAGAGCAGACTGAGCAAAGCCAGAGGCGTCTTTTGTAGCCTAAGCAACATCTGGAAGTCAACCCAGTACAGCATCCATACCAAGCTGAGACTCTACCAGAGCCTTGTCCTGTCCACTCTTCTGTACGGCTCGCAGTGCTGGCGAATGATTGACAGCGACCTCAACAAACTGTCAGTCTTCCACACCAAAAGCCTGAGAAGAATCCTGGGCATCTTCTGGCCAAGGACAATCTCCAACGAGGAGCTACTTGCCCAGTGTGGGCAAGAGAGTATGACCACCATCCTGATGAAGAAACGATGGCGCTGGATTGGCCATGTCATCAGAGGCAAGAGCAACTCCATCACTAAAACTGCCTTACACTGGACTCCAGAGGGAAAACGCAAGCGAGGCCGGCCCAAGAACACCTGGCGGCGAACTGTAGAGGCAGAACTGAAGACCCTAAATCACAGCTGGGGCACTGTGGGGAGGCTGGCCCAGGACAGACAAAAGTGGAGGACCTTTGTCGCTGCCCTACGTGCCGACAGGCATAACGGGCAGTAAGTAAGTAAGTATCAAATTCACACTATTTGTCCAATTCTCACCAAAGCCATGTTCTTTTCTTGTACAGAAAGGTCAAGGGTATGTTCAGCTGGTATATGTTGCTCTAGGGCATATTTCTTTAAAATGTTTATTTACCTGTTTTAAGATGTTCTTAGTGGCTTCAAAATCTACAGTGCAGAGCAAATTGCTTTGTACCTTTATTCTTTAATTGGATGCCACCACAATTTGAGTGTACTCTATTTGAGAAACCAAAAGACAGAAGGGGAGTGAATGGTGAAAGCAGTTGCAAGGAAGCTGCAACCATCAGAATTTTTATTTCCCCACTTTACTACAAACAGCCAGCAGAATCTCTCACGTCTCCAGTTCTGCTCTGTGTGAACGCACTGGCATAAGTGAAAAAGGGAATAAATGAGGAACTGGTTTAGTCTTTATTTATTTCTACAAATTTCTGTCAGTTAAGTAAAGATTACAAAAAGATTAGTTTAATTACAACTTTTATAATATGCTTATCTGCCCAGAAACCTGATAACTCATGTGTTTAAGTTAAACGAAGTCACATTTTCCATGTAACAGGCATAGAACCATAAAGCTTAACAACATACCTCCACCATCACAGCAAAGATACTTTAAAAAAATTGAAGAAAATTATACGAACTCAATAAATGGACAAAATGTTAAACATTGTTTTAATTAGAAGCCATTAGAAATTACAATAAAACAATTAGTGAGATCAGTTGTAGTGGATGCATTGTCCATCCTGCTTTTTTAAGTGGAAAGTAAAATTAAGTGTCCTGTAAAACAAGCACAACGGTAAACAGCAGCTCCAAAGTGGCATGCCCAGAACAGATGTAAAAATCAGCAAATGATAATGTGCAAGTATATTCATACACATGGCTCAGAATGCATCTATAAACATCGGACACAAACTAGAGTGCTTTCCACATATGTTCACACTCTCTTTCACAAATGAAGCGTAGTGCATGTTAATAGTCATAAACACCCTAGGACACACACTCAAGTGCTAATGTTATTTCTTTTTAATGTTACTTTGTATAAGACCAAAGTTTCAAAAATACATGATATGACATTATCTAGAGAGAGTGTTTAAAACAGCACCTCAAAAGGTATGAAAAAATAAATATGAATCTCTTTTATACCCCTAAATGCTTTGAGTAAAATATGTGGATGATTATAATAAAACAATCCAGCTTAAATCACTATTCCCGTGAAACTATTTGTGACCTGTGAAAAAATGCCTTTATGTGTCTCATACAATCAAAACATATTTAACAATATACTATTGTATTAATCTATGAGTATTTTTTAAATAAATGAAAGGAAAATAGTTTGCATCTATGGACTGCAATGTGGAGTTCAAGTATGACAGATCTTGATAAATAAGATATGGTGAATAATAAAGTACTAGAAATGTACCAATTTTTCTTTCTTCTTCTTAAAAAGATAAAAGCGATTCAATAGGGTCATTTAGTTTTATTATCTACTCACATGCTTCTCAGATGAAAATGTCCTTGTTTAAAAATTAATCTTTCCAACTGCTGCATTCTGCATTCAAGACCAAGAGCTTAAGACCATGATACTCCAGTCAAAACCCACAACCTGTCCACTGGACCCAGTTCCCACCCCTCTACTGGTAGACTGTCTTGACGTCCTACTTCCTGCCCTAACAGAAATAGTAAACGACAGCTTGACTTCTGGCATTTTCCCTTCCACCTTTAAAACAGCCTTAGTGAAGCCGCTGTTAAAAAAGCCTACCCTCGACATCAATGTATTAGACAATTACTGTCCAGTCTCAAACTTACCATTTCTGTCTAAAATCCTTAAGAAAATAGTTCTCAAGCAACTTCTATCCCATCTGAACTCTGAAAACTTGATTTCTCCATCACAGTCTGCTTATCGCCCTTTTCACAGCACTGAGACTGCTCTGCTGAAAGTGACAAACGACATTTTGTCTGCTCTGGATAGAGGTGACATCTCAATTCTCACCATGTTAGACCTGTCTGCTGCCTTTGATACCATAGATCACACTACTCTCATTCACAGACTCAGTACTCTCTATGGCATCTCAGGCTCCCCACTCAGCTGGTTTCAGTCATATCTCTCAGATAGGACTCAGTCAGTTATAGTGGATGGCTGCGTGTCTGCACCTGTGTCTATTCACTCAGGAGTCCCTCAAGGCTCTGTACTTGGTCCCATCTTCTTCATCTTGTACTTAAAGCCACTTACCACTCTAATTCAATCTCACTCTATATCCCATCAATCCTTTGCTGACAACACCCAGCTATATACCAGTTGTTCTCCTTCTCAGGCTCACACTACTATCCAGAGCATCCAAGATTGTATTTCGGATATTAGGCTATGGATGACCCACAACAAGTTAAAGCTAAATGATGGAAAAACAGACGCTTTACTTTTTTCAAAGAGGAGAGCCAGAGTTCACCCTTCACTGCCTGTTTCTGTTCGGGTAGGCAATGCCGATGTTCCTTTTGTAACTTCGGCACGTAATTTAGGTTACAGAATGTCTGCTGACATGTCTCTTGATAAACATGTCTCTCACATTTGTCGATCTGCATACTATGAGCTCCGGAAGATCAGCTCCATTCGCCATACTCTGTCCGTCTCAATCACCAAAATTCTTATCTGCTCGTTTATTCTGTCTAAATTAGACTACTGCAACTCTCTTCTTGCTGGCTGTCCTCAATACCTCCTTGATAAGCTTCAGAAGGTCCAGAACTAAGCTGCTCGTCTCGTTTTTCGGACTCGCAAACATGATCATGTCTCACCACTTCTTCGCTCTCTTCATTGGCTACCAGTTAAAGCTAGAATAGACTACAAGCTCTCAACTCTCTGCTATGGTTTCTTCGAAGGTCACTCCCCCAGCTACTTTAATGAAATCTTGTCTGTAAAAACTCCTGCCTGAAACCTTCGCTCCTCATCAGACTCCCGCATTTTATCCCTCCCGCTCACAAAGACAGTGACATATGGACAACGGATATTCTCCCTTTGTGCTGCTCAGCAGTGGAACTCTCTACCACATCACATTCGCCACTCAGCCTCCAAGGCTGCATTCAAACGCTCTCTTAAAACATATCTTTTTACAAAATACTATTCCTGACTTGTACCTCATCTTTATGTTGTCCAGTGTCCCTATGTGTACCTCACTGTCTATTGGTTGTTATGTTTCGTTCTATCAAATTGTACTGCGCAGAGAGTGCGATCTCCCTTATTCGTGATTCTGCGCATTATAAGTTCGCATTATTATTATTATTATTATTAAATCAATTTTTCTGGAGCAACAAATAGCCATGTCTGAACAAGAATTATTTGACCAAGAAGAAATATTTGTACAGTACCTGTTGTCTCAACAACTACTATTATTACTAGTAGTTTCGGTTTTAATGTCAGCCTGAACATGTACAAAAATGCTTGTGTTATTCTCCACTTCTGCTTCCCCAAGCAAAAGATAGGTCTTACAAGACTTTTCCAATGCATATGTGTTTCTAAGTCTTACATAAAGCATCACTGTTAAACACTTTTTTTGTCAAGCCTTTTTCATCCCTCCTTACAAATCTGCTTTTCAGCAAAAGCATTGTTACACATTTATAATAAAAGCACTTACTATTAAGTAATTTACACCCATTGTTTTATAGTGTCCAAAAAGAATAGGGGAAAATACCCTTGTGATAAAGTTACCACAGAGATGATCAGAAAAAATAAAGATAAAATAAAGAAGCATTCTATAGACTTCTGTTAACAGACGGAGAACATCCACTTTAAAACCCAAATTATGTCTTCTGTATCCCACATTCTTTCACTTTCAAAGTTCACTATCAACACTGAAAAAAATTAGCTTCCAAAAAAGCATATGAGGAAAACAAGGCTAGCTAGTAATAAAATTTTTTATAATCATCCAAAGGTGAAAATCCATACCACCATCACCGTCTGTCCAGTTATGTAAACACATCATACAACCAAACTACAGAATATGTCTGAATCACATAAGTGGAAAAACCAGAGTATCATCAAAGATCTCTCCTTCTGTGTCCATTCCTCCATTCACAAGGCAAGCCCAAACTGTCTCAATGCTGTCAGTCTCCACAGCAGCACCGGTTTTTTGGCGGTCTTCACACTTCTCTCCCTTGCTGTTTACTTGTGTGCAGGTCACCTCCTCTGGAAAAAGTATCTTCAATTTCAAATGATACAAGCAATATATTACGGTGTACTTTCAAGCCACTTAAAAAAAACTGTTCTTGTTCTTTAAAAAAATCAAAGATAATAATAATAATAATAAATGAAGATTTTTATAGCACATATTCACACTCATAGAGAGCATGCTCTTAGTGCTTAAAAACAAGGAAGAGACATGGACTAAATGGATAGAACACGAGGGGCGTAAATAAACGACAGTACTGACGACAAACAGAAAACAAAGATGGAAAACACAAAAAGACACCAAGTAACAGAACATAGCAAATATAGGGATTCTGCAGAGAAAGATGGGTAAAAAATTAGCAAGAGCAGAAGGGGAAGAGGGTAAGAAGGACGAGCATTGTGTGGACTGTGTTAGGAGTAATGCTCAAGGAAGAGGTGTGTTTTCAGTGCAGATTTGAAGGATTCAATTGTAGGAAGGTGGCGGATATGGAAAGGGAGAGAGTTCCATTGTTTTGCTGCACAGTAACCAAAAATCCTGTGACCATATGTTGTTGTTCTGGTGACAGGAACAGTTAGGATACGGTCATTCGACGAAGAGCGTAGTTGTCTGGCTGGAACGTAAGGGATGAGAAGTTCAGAGAAATAATCAGGACAGGAGCCTGCAAAGAAATTAAAACACAGCACAGACAGTTTGTACTGGATGCAAGAATGGATGGGTAGTCAGTGTAGAAAACGAAGGAGAGGAGTGACATGGTCCCTTTTCGTGGCTCTAAGCACCAGACGTGCCGCGGAGTTCTGTACTTTCTGGAGTTTCTCAATGAGGGATGAGGGACAGCCTGCCAGCAAGGAGTTGCAGTAGTCAAGTCGAGAAAGAACAAACGCACAGACAAGAGTGTTGGTAGAGAGAGAGTAAAGGATATATAGATGGGTGATGGCAAATGGATAAATGGTTCAAGCAATCTTATAAAGTATTTTGACTTCTACTTGCTTTCTTCTCCCATTCTTGAACTCTTCTTCTGAGACATCATTCTCTACAGCTGGAGGTAAGCAATGGCTCTTACTCTTGTAAATTTTATCTTTCTCAACTTGAATTTTGTGGATTATGGTGACAAGTGTACTTGACTGCATGTTATATATAAAGATTATAATTTATCAAATGTAAATCCCTTGATTAAAAAGACAGTTCAGAAAAGATGATGTACGATAATATCAATATGTTATGATCACAGATATTGTGCACCTTTCTGCATTGAAATTAAAAGCTGTGGGTTTCTCTTTTACCTTTATATAGACATAAACCAACCATCAAAGCTGAATATATGTTTTATGTCTTATCGATGATATTCTGTAGCATGAAACCTTGTTTAGTCTTTGAGAATCCAAGGAATGGTTTGAAGTCTACATTCAGAAATTCACAAAAAAGAGTTTTGGAAATTTTACAGACTTAGAGCTAAAACTGAATCCTACCATGAAACTTAATTCAAGCGCTGATGTACTGAAGGCTTAACAGTCATAGGATAGTAGACTTTCTAAATGAAATGAAAGTCAATGTTCCTGACTTTTAGCTAACATTTAAAAAAACCAATCTCTGATCAAGCGATTGTTAGCATCTACGTACATTTCAAATCGTGTTAGCAGGTCAGACTTGAGAAAGACTTACCACCAACATCAGTCCTGCTGTCTCGGGAGCTTGCACTGCCAGGTTTCAGCTCATGTTCCAGCACCTCTCGAGCATGGCTGCTTGCCTTGCACAGATCATCCTCATGATCCCCACCTTCCCTTGTCCTCGGTCTAGGTACCTGAAGCTCTATCATGCACATTGCAAAGTCCAGTCGACTAGCAGGTGGAGGACCATGAAGCTGCAGCTGTGTCCACACCATCGACACTATCAATAACAAATCAGACCATATCAAGTTGTAATCTCCACATGCTCACATGCATACACATGTACATCCCTAATACTCTATCAAAATTACATTTTGAGATGTCTTTTAATTAAAAATGAAATTACCTTACGAAATGCAAGGTGTAAAAGAACAACATGATGGTTGATGGCTGATTTGTTTGCTGTGCCATTCCTCAGTTTACATGAAGTGGCAGGATGAGTCAACACAATGTGAAGTTGCTACTTCCTAAAATACCAAAATTTCTCTCACACTCTACATTTCTCTCTCACACGCATCTAGTCAAATACATACATGCACACACACACGCGCGCGCACTCTCTCGAAATTCTGCCTTGTTGATCTCTTGTGAGTTACAGTGCACAAGAACTTCTCTCTTGTCACTTCCTGTTTAGCAGTTTTAATTTTGGCCTCTTTCTATTAACCAGTTTTCATTTTTTAATTGTTCGTATTCTTCTTTACTCATAATAAACAATAGTCATTCAGAATTTCAGCTCTCTCCTTCCCTTCAACTAAAACTACATCCTCAAGTAGCCAGAAAACAAACAGTCTGTGTTCTACAACAAAGTCCAAGCATTAAACAAATTTCAGAATCAGATTTTTTTTGTAAACTCTTTTGCACAAATGGTGGGTGAGGAAAGAGAAAGCCACCAGACATACATTATAGGAAAAAAAGATAAACGTCCAAACACACACACACATATATGGATACACAAGTACATGTGCACTTACATCCGCTCTGCAGGCATGAAAAGTTGTAAAAATAAAAAGGGAAAGTTGTGTATGTGTGTGAGAGAGTGAGTGTGTGTGTGCATGAGAGAGAGAGAGAGAAAATGACAGAGTGAGTGTGTGTGTGCATGAGAGAGAGAGAAAAAATGACAGAATGTATGTGTATGTGCGAGCTTATTTTTCTTTGATATACAGGAGAGAGAAAAAAAAACAACAGGTGGGTTGTTAAAAACTGTGAGAAAACTGCGCAACTGTTTTTTCCCTAAATTTCACTCTCGAAGTCTTTTCCTACTACTTAAGCTTGCAACAGCTACTTTGTGCTGCACTTTATAATGTTGAACTTTATGTTTCTCTTTTCATGCAGCATAATAGCAGATCAACTGTCCTAGTCCTTGAAAAGTAGGAAGTTCATAATGGAAACATAATTAATAGCATCTCCTGTTCTACAGCCATGTCATTTACACCATTCACTGTCATTTACTGCACCTTAATGCCATAAAACAGATGTGATGCGAACAATTTAGACTAGAGGCTATTCAGAATGGATGTCCTAATGCCATTGATTTTTTTCTGTCTGTGGTATCACCTCAACATGGATCTCTTTACTACAATTAATTTCTTTTAAATCTTTTATGGCCAAAGTGCAAGCTGTTTCAAACTCTTTAATACAACAAAAACTATAACACTTTGTCTGTCAGTCTGCCTACTTTGAACTCCGTAAGATTAGCGCTCTCTACCCGCGCTACCAACACTCTTGTCTGTGCGTTTGTTCTTTGTTGACTTGACTACTGCAACTCCTTGCTGGCAGGCTGTCCCTCATCCCTCATTCAGAGACTCCAGAAAGTACAGAACTCCGCTGCATGTCTGGTGCTTAGAGCCATGAAAAGGGACCATGCTACTCCTCTCTTTCGTTTTCTACACTGGCTACCCATCCATTCTTGCATCCAGTACAAACTGTCTGTGCTGTGTTTTAATTTCTTTGCAGGCTCCTGTCCTGATTATTTCTCTGAACTTCTCATCCCTTACGTTCCGGCCAGACAACTACGCTCTTCATCAGATGACTGTATCCTAACTGTTCCTGTCACCAGAACAACAACATATGGTCACAGGATTTTTGGTTACTGTGCAGCAAAGCAATGGAACTCTCTCCCTTTCCGTGTCCGCCACCTTCCTACAATTGAATCCTACAAATCTGCACTGAAAACGCACCTCTTCCTTGAGCATTACTCCTAACACAGTCCACACAATGCTGGTCCTTCTTACCCTCCCCCCTTCTGCTCTTGCTAATTTTCTACCCATCTTTCTCTGCAGAATCCCTATATTTGCTATGTTCTGTTAATTGGTGTCTTTTTGTGTTTTCCATCTTTGTTTTCTGTTTGGCGTCAGTACTGTCGTTTATTCTTACGCCCCTCGTGTTCTATCCATTTAGTCCATGTCTCTTCCTTGTTTTTAAGCACTAAGAGCATGCTCTCTATGAGTGTGAATATGCGCTATAAAAATCTTCATTTATTATTATTATTATTATTATTCCTCCCCAAAAATTTATGTACAAATTTCTTTACTAACTTATCTTTGTTCATGTCTGAAGCTATCACCAACTTTGTTTTCCCCTGTCCCAAGCTAGCAGTCTTGTAGCGTTCTAGTGAGCAGATCTGAGAGTTCCGTCTAATGAAACGAGCTTCAGGATAAATCAGTGCAAAAGTGTAGACCTGGATTGTGGTGTTTATAGAAACAGTGCTCTCAGGCACACATTGAAGTTTCTAAGCTAGAAAACCATAAAAAAATCAACCAAAAGATTTAAAAAATATTATATTATGGCTTATCCTATTCCTACCACACCCCATACAATATCCTATTCTACTGTACAGATGGCAAGGACAACAATCTTAAGGGACTGGTTTTAGTAACACTTGTCACAACAATGCTTTTGTCAGCTACTTATTTCACAACAATGCTTTTGTCAGCTACTTATTTCAACATGCTGCAAAGGCCAGGCATTAGTAATAACTTCAGTAAATGGCATAATTAAACCTGCCTAATGTCACAAATACTGTAATTTGCTATATGAAGTCTGTGAAACAGCTCTCATGTAGCATTTTGTTCAAACTTGCGCAAGCAGCAAGAGCATGAGTTTTCCATTTGGACACCGCTGAATGAAATAATATTCATGATTTAACCTAACTTCTCTCGTGTTCTCTGAAACTAAAAAATAATATTTTTCTTCATTTAATCAAGTGAAATATTTGCTTTCAACTGCCTGTATTTAAATTTCTTTTAATATTTAATTTTTACATTAACTATTTTAATTACATAACATTAACAAAAAACAAATAGTAAAATACTACAGGTTAGATCTGAATGAACCCAAACTACCTGACTGATGCCATGTGAGTGAGCAAGAGAGACTAGAGAAGAAAGACCCAGTAAGATGGCAAGAGAGAGAGAGAAAGGAGAGCTGGAGAGACAAAGAATTTTTACTGTGTTCCAAGGTGACTCATTCAGTGACAATTACAAGGCGCCAGAAATGGAAGCAGCTTGCAGCCATGCTTTAAACAAATGCAACAGAATGAACTGTGCCTTCCTCTTGGATTTTGTCCTGTGATCTTTGGTGAGTAAGCATGAGAAGGAATTAACTACTTCTTAGTAAAACCTGTTGAAGGAGAAGTACACTGGCAGCTCTTTCTGTTCTCATTGATTTTTCCTTTTGAAGATGGATAACTGGATGATCTAACATACCTTACTGTGTAATGAGGCAAGGAAAGAGCTAGTAAGCTGCATAGTCCAACCACAACAAAACCTAATTAAAAAATTGGGGGACAGTCTTCTTTAACTTTAAAAAAATTCTTGTTTAGGGTTTTAACTTTTTTAGTTTGTCTGTCATGAGCCAGTGGCTTTATCCAAAGCAGACTATAAAGTTACTTCAAAGTAACTGCTACTATCAAAGCTCAAATCAGTTTTTTTATATTTAGATTTTCAGTGTAAAAGCTGCAATCACCAAGTACATAATACTGTTATACCATGCATATGTATTAGTTATACAAGTTGCTGCTGCTGTTTTTTGTGATGAAGAGTGATAAATACTTTTTAAAAAATTTTAAAGTAAGTCTTTAATGACAAGAATCAAAACCATGCTGGATTACAAAAGAATCCCAAGATTAAATGGAGAAAAAGAAACTTAATGCTAACAAGTTTTGACTGAGGATCTGCTCATGCTTTGTTTGATGCCCGCTTATTCACCAATTCTTTTTTTTTTATTAATAATAGAATCTATAGAAACCAACAAAAGAGCTGCTTCACCTGCATATTATGGGACAGATAATGTATTTTTGTCTATATTTCTACTGACTGTACTTACTTGTGTCAAGTTTATACAAGTCATCAAGTGCACCGTCTCTGTTCATGCCCCCAAACATGAAAATGTTGGTTCCGCTGCACACTGCACCATGAGCAGCTCTAGCTGATGGAAACGTCTTCTTTTTCTTTACATTGACCCAGGCATTCTTTTCAAGGTCCAGTATATGCAGATCATCATAAAAAGTTGAGCCGGCCATGCCCCCATGTAGAAACACTCGACTGTCCACACTGACCATTATGTGGCCATGTCGGGGCTTTGGTGACTCTCCTCTGAGGGTCAGCACTGTCCACTGTTCCTTGATAGCATCGAAACAGTGGACCTGGCGGTCACCTACTGGGTCTGCTCCTTGGTGACCACCACTGTAAACAATGAGCTTGTCCCCAACGGTAGCTGTGGTGTGGTGAGTGCGGGGTGCAGGCAGGCTGCCTGTGGCAGCAACAGTTGACCATGTGTTGGAGATGGTGTCAAGAACTTGAACGTCGTTCAAGTTTCCTGCCTGATTGGCACCACCAACCACATAGATCTTGTGTGCACAGCTTGGTGGAGCAAAGGCAGCATGCTCATACCGTGGACGCAATCCCACACTTTCCACTACATCCCACATTCGTGTGTTCAAATCGAGTACATATGTCTCACAAAAAGGCCCACTAGGGTTTGCACCACCGATAACATAGACTTTTCCAGCATCATCATCCCTCTGACCACGCATGTAGGTACAGGTATGGCCCACTCGTATGGAGGGGCAGTCTCCAGTTGTAGTCAGCACATACCACCATCCAGAATTAGGAGGTGTATCAAACTCAAGAAATGGATGAAGTTCCATATTCTTTATTCTCACTGGCACAACTAAATAAGAAGATTCTTCCTTTTTTCTTGAGGGGGTTAAAGGGAATTGTGTGGCTCCTCTGTGCCCGCTGAAATGCCACTCACAAGTTTGCTCTTTCTGGATGACAACAACTTAACTACCACAAGGTGAGCTGCTGGTGAGATTAAAATCTGCATTCAGAAAACTGTCAGTGCTTTAGAGTTCTGCCACCATCTCGCCACCCTGAATATCTACTCATCTACAAAGATGTGATCCTCACTTCATCCTCTTCCTGCTGAATACAAAAGCAAAGTGTTAAACATGCTCACACTGCACATCCCATTTTCAACAGCAGGTGCTCCATCTACAGAACAATCAAGGATACCTTGATACATTGAAGAAAACTTCAAATACACATATAGTTTTCAGAATACATATCTCAGATCTTTATATCATCAGATCAAGACTGAAGGAAAATGAAACTTATCACAAACATTTGAGAATATCTTTGTAGCATCACATAAAAAAGGCATCTTAGGTTAAAGTCAGAAGTGGGAATCATGCATCCAGCAAGCCCATGGATACAGGCAAAACAAAATCAATCTACAGTCCAAACCCAAAATTTAAAGTTTTTCTAAACATGCTGAAAAACTGACCATGCAGGAAAGACCAAACATCACAAAAATGCAATGCCCTTGATACATTCCATGCATTCAAGTACTTCACTATACACAAACATTGCACCCCTAAAAATGATTGTCATCCATGCCAATAAACAGAAAAAACAAGAGGAAAAATGTCATGCAGCAGTAAACTAATACTGTAGAGGACTGTACTTTTTCTGTAAATAATTTTAACTGCTCATGCTATCTTCATATCCAACATACACTAAGCCAACAAAATCTGGGACACACTCCACTTGTTTATTAAGAATGTAACAATAATTTATGTAAATCTTAACACTGGCAGGCTAGTCTGTGATGCCTCCCACCTTTCCCAATACCTCATTTACTCAAATGAAAATTTATCACTACAAGGCTTGATCAATGCAAACTGTGAACTTCCATTTTTTAAAAAATCCCTTTCACATGGTCACACATATGTGGCTCTTTGTGACACTCCGATCAGATCTAGATACCTCTATCTGTCTCCTCACAATAACTCCATGACTACCAAAATGGCCAAACTCCACTCCACTGCCTTCACGACTTACCCCATCGGAATGTTCTGACTGAAGCAGCTCAATGTGCCTAGGATGCTCTGAACTCTCTGGCAGATTGTGGACGCCTACCTTCACACTATTATACAACCTGTCACCTTCATAATCCCCATCCCTGTGGCGAAGAACTGTACCATCTGCACCAGGAACTTTCACCCACGGTGAAACGCTGTCAGAAGCATTGTGCAGAACACTTGGCACAGGTGGTGATACGGAGCTGGAAAAGCTTGGAGCAGATCCTGTACCCAAGGGTGATGTCTGCCCAGAAATGGGTACACCTGTCTTTGTTTTGCTTGGGGAGTACTTGGGACTAGAGTAAAATACAGTCTCTGAGTGTGGGCCTTTTCCTTTTCCTTTGGACGGTGACAGTGATGATGGTGGTGAACCTGCATATGGCAGTTGTGAAGTGTAGTTACTGCTGTCCTTCTTCTTCTGTTGCTGCTGGAATATCACAAGGGCAGTGTCTTCATAGCGCTGGTGAATGAAGTAAGAAGATTCTGTGTAGCTTGGTGGCCGATTCATTTGGAAAGGAAAAGGAATATCCAAACTTGAGTCAGAAAGGGCAGCCAAGAATGTCTTGTTTAGTCGCAAGATACCTGACACAGAAATGTGTGTTTTAATCAGAGATGATTCCAGATAAATATTACAACATTCTGATCATTTGAGAGTATGTTCTCTAGTGCAATCCCCTGTGAAATGAAATATCTTCCTAAATGCACCGTGAATAAAAAAAAGAAGAAATGCAACCCATCAACTTTCACCTGTATTGTACAATTTATATGATTTATTTTATTAGTTTCAACATCTTGATGCTTTAGGAAATGGTTGACAGAGACGGTGTGTTCATTCTCAATCTTTATTACAAATCCTTCTAAATCGCGGAGATCTTGGTTTTTTTTGGTTTGTTTTTTTACAGGATGGAAATGGCAGGAACAGTAAATAGCACATGGTATGTGTGTATGACCACTTTCCCATTTGTTGCCATTTTTCCACCCACTGTATGTATTAGTGAGATTGGGAGAAAGGGAATTTAGAGTATTTGCATTACAATTTAAAAGACAACATCAAGCTCATCAGTTTTTCAGCACGAACTTGCTCAAAAATGGATATTTCTGTCCGGGAACTTCTCAACCCTCCCCCTCCACCCCTGACAGAATCCATGCTTTTCTCTTCAGGTGAGCACTAGGTCCAAGATAACAGAGGAAGCATAGTATACATCAGTCCTGATAATATCAGACACCATGGAGCAAGCTCTCAATTATTACACTTTGGTGTTGAAAAGCGTTCCACATATGCAGAAAGAACAGCCCTTAATCCTTGCTATTTAGCAACTGCCTGCAGCAAGCACTCACAGCAAGCCTTCTGGATGTCAGAAGTTATTTAACTAATTTATATACACTTCTCCTTAGCCTATAATTATCTCCCAAGGCTGAACTTTTTTTGCAGAAAAAAACTAGGCTGAGGCTCATTTTGGAGGAGCCAAGTTTACCAGCCACTAATGCTGTATGCTGAGTTGTGTATCGTGGTGGATGCTGCCATTCCTTGAAGGTAAGGCAGATATAGTAACAGCTACATTTCAAATAAAAACACTAAACACACTAAGACTGAGATCAAATTTTGTGTGGAAACATTTTGTTTCCTCTACTTATGATTCACCACTAAACAAATCAGCACAAAATTGACGAGATGTGGGGTACTAAACCATGCGTGGTTATTTTATTTTTAAAACCCTGTTACATCTATCTCTTTTTGCAAGAAAAATACCCTTGGGTAAAATTATCTACATCCAATAAACACCCAGAGAGCTGTGCTTCTGACATTAGGCACAACCTTGTGATGTTTTTGTCTGGTGTATAAATATGTATGTACTGCACCTCACTCAAGCAAACTGCAGATAGTGTCATAGTGTATATATAAATCATGACCCATGTGCACGAAAGTCTATATGAACAGGATGCTCTACTTGCCACCACTTGAGCAAATCTCAACAGTTATTTTACTGCCATGCCTATCAAATTTTGCAATGGAAAAAAAACTAACAAAAATCATAATCAATAGTTTTTGCAAGCTTTGCCTATATGAGCGAACATCGTCAAGTGAAGTCAAGTGCATGTGTATATACATGGATGTATGAACATAAAAAACATTTTTATTACTTAAAAAATTGCTATCTTAATTGTTGCACAATTCAGAAGTATAAAATCAATAGAAAAGGATATTTTTGGGAAGGGGGGCGGTGAAATGCTGCATCTTCTAAATACCCCAACACTGACACCCCAGTAGAGTAATGTTGTATAGGTAACGTTTTGCCATCAACAGCTAACCTTACACACCCTCCAGGCCCACACTGTGTGTATAGAGCAAATATTTCAAAGGTCCCCGTTAATGTTTGTTTCTACATTAAACTTTTGCAGTGTAAAGGAGACGAGTTTGAACTGTGTCTGATTGTCTATCTATGCTTGCCTGCACCCTCATACACATTTATTATTATTATTTAAAGGAAATGCTTGAAAGAAGAAAGAAGATAGGCAGGAATATGTAACTGGGAACATAAGTCATATAAGCGCTCCGCTGCGTGATCAAAATTTAAAAAGTCATTTTTATTCGCAACTAAATGAATGATATGTTTGATGCTCCGCTGAGGTCCGTCTGAAGAAGTAAAACGCTCTGAAACGTAAAATGTGTATGGTTACCCGTGCCTGGGGTCGTCATCTTCGCAACACTCGTTTTTTGAATGATTGTTTTAATATGTAGAGTAATTTAAAGTAATAGGACCTAAATATACACGAAGTAAATGGATAAAATTTATGATTCGTGCCACACACTGACACATATTTTCTCTTTCCCCCTTACGTGATGCAAAGGAGAGGATCGAGTTGTGTTATAATCCCGTCAGCAAGGAATGCATTCTAGGTCGAAATAAATCTGATTTTCGGTCACGCACCCTACCATATACAGCGAAAGGTTGGGCAGTAAGTGCGGCATCAGAAACTCAGCTTAAGCTCTTCCGCTGGGCCTAATATTCGTGGTGATGGTGAGAAAGAGAGTGTGTGGGTGGGGAGGGTGGAAGCTTGGGTGTTGATAAAGTAGGGCTTGACAGAGAGAGAGAGAGACGATCGACAGAAGCAACCGAACTCACATGCCCTCAAATTCAGCTTCCAACGATCGGGGCGACTTCGCACAAAACGGTGACACTGACAGTGAAGTCGATAGGTGGAACACGTGTCATGGGATGTCAGCCACGGTCACAGGTTAACGTTACCGTGAGTGACACACATCTGATGCGTCCGACATGGAAGGCGGTGGTCGGAGGGAAGGGGAGGGAGTGTTCGCAAGTGTCCACATTGAGGGCACACCGATCGTCACCACCCCGCCAGTGCCGCTTAAAAAAAAACAAAAAAAACAAAAAAAACAAAAAAAAAAAAACAGATCAAGACGATGTGCTGAACATCAAACCCCCCGACACACGCCCCTTAACTTTCACACTCTTCCCAGGAACTCGAAAATGGTCGGCACGCCTTAATTACTGTTGTGCCTAATCAGTGTCTAGCCCTTCCTTTGAAACGACATAGACCTACTTACATCTCGATGGGTGCAGAGATCATGTATAGTCAATACAGACATCTGGTGGGTGTGGCGACACTGGGGCTCAGATGAGCGAGGATGTCCCAGCCTAAAGCGACCCAGAGATCTGTTCCGTGCCCAATTAATTTATGCAGGAGTCGAGTCGGGCGGCACAAAAGTCGCTGCTGCCGTCTTGCTGTGTCGTTGTTGTTGTTGCTGACTTTGAAAGGGAAAGTGCTTCCAACCCTCGGTGATTTCGCACTGTGGGGGATGGGGTCTTCGGGGAATGTGGGTGTTGGGTAGGTGGGTGAGGGTATGGGGGGATTGGGGAGGTGTGGGGGAAGGGTTGTTGTTTTTCTGGTGCCAGATGTGTTATTTACTTTTTGCATGTGCCCTCTATTTTTGTTGCTGTTTAGGTTTTCCAAGTCTGCCCTCCTTATCGTTGTTGATCTGCCAAGTTTGCAGTCTAGCTGTGTCGCCTTCGCCCTGTCCCTATATAGCTGACTTGTCCGCCTGATCGTCTTCTGCTGATTTATGACAATCTTCATTTCTATTGTCCCCCTCCTCCCCTGCAAGTCTTCTATGTTTGTCTTTTATTACTTGTCTGTATACTTGTTTCTCTTTCTCGGTATTCTGTCCATGTCTTCTACCTTGTCCTAAGCGCTGAGAGCATGCTCTTTTTTGTGAGCATGATTATGGGCTATATAAATCACACATTTATTATTATCTCTTCGTACAGTGACCTTCACAACTTTTAAGGCTGGCCTTAAAACCTACCTTTTTTGTGAATATTATCATTAGTTATGGTGGTTGTCTCCACCATATTTACCTCCCCCCTCTTTTGTTCAAGCACACTAAGCTCATTGCCAGAGAACTATAATGAATGAAAAAATGAATATTAGTACTGCTGTTTTTCCATTGACTCCAGCTGTATGACTCAAATCTACAGCTTCAGCTCACATGTAGCAGGAAGTAACAGAGTGCTGACTGCACAGGCCGCTAGGGTTGTGCTTCATGTAGACAAATTTTCACTACCCGAATCTTATGACTACTTCCTCTTATTAATCAGTCACAAAGCCAGCTAAGGGGTCTACCAGGTGCCAACAGCAAGCACCTGGCAGTCCAAGGAGAGTCTTTACTTCACCTGCCATCCTTATTATGCATAACCATACAGTGAATTATTTATATTTATGCACATAATCTGGTAATTAATAAAATATATGTTGTTCAATAAGCTTCTCTCTGTACGTATGTGTGTTTAAGGATATTTGCACGAAAATTAGCCAGCTGAAAACCAAGGCACATTTTAATTTATATTTATTTTTAAAAGCAGTAGCAGTGGTTTTCATCAGGTACAAGTCTCAATGAATTTTGTTTCTGAATAACTGATGTACGCAGGACTAGGGATTACTCCCAAACTAAGGCTTTTCTGTGAAATTCTTGAATTTAGTATTTCTTCTTGGAATTATCAACCTCATATTCAATGTCTTAACTGTCTTACTTATGAAACTTATTTATTAGTGGTTATTTAAGCTCTTTTCATCCAACGCAGTATTCTTTCACCCTTATTTTTATATACTAGTCTCAAACTTCCTTCATACTTCTTATTCATTCAATTATCCTTCTGCAGGCAATGATTTTTTTTTCCATCCTCAATATTCCTCAAAACGGGAAGCCTTTATCTTGTTTCCAGAAACATAATCAATATACTGCTTTCAGTGATGTTAGATGAAAGTTTCATCAGGCATGGTGAACAAATGGTGTGCTCTTTTGGGATATCAAGTGTCACTGGCACAATTCTTAACGGCTAACAAAAGTACACAATTACTTGCAAATGATTGATTTAAATTCACTAAAAGATACTAAGTACCCCAAAATCCAAGCAAAGTGCATGTTTTGTTAAGGAGATACAAACTAGCTTGGTTTTTGAAGGACCTTTTTCACATGAAACCAAAACTGATGGAGGGTGGGGAGATGCCTCATTCTATGCTTGAAACTACTGCATTAGGTTGGGTCTTAAGTGACAACAGAAGTAAAGCTTTAGATTAATTCATTTATGCTTTTAGAGAAAAAACATATAATAGCTGTGTGCTCTGTAACTTGACAGCAACTTTGAGGTTAATTTCATAATTTCATTCATTCCATGTGCCATTTACTTGATCAACTCTACTGGCCTTGATTTTGTACTTGCCTGAAGTGATCTAAAGTCACCAACTATATCTACCGTTGCTGGGAATGTGTGTGTGTGTGTGTGTGAGAGAGAGAGTGAAATTATTTCAACATGTATATCTATGTATTATCTCTATATATTGCTAGTACGAGCACTATCTGGAATTGCCTTTGTGGATAAATAAAGTTGTATAATTCATAAAGTAATTTTTAAGAAGGATTTCAGATTCAGCCCCACAGCTGGTAATTCTCCACCAGTTCATGTCACCACTACTACAGCACTGACAAATGTGCCTTCATTAGACCCCAATCGTTTATGGAGAAAGAAAAACAAATCTATGTAATAAATAAGCCAATGTCACATGGGGACAATTCAGCGAAACGCTTTTAAAAAATACTCTAGGCAGCTTTACTTTTCTGTGTTCGTCTATAATTTATGGTTTTGAAAAAAAGGGCACATCTTTGATATAGAGTAACTCGCGGCATTTATCGTCCGCTCGCTCCGCTCAATTGCCCAAATATACCTAATAAACTAAACCTAACCCTACCCCAAACCCTATCACTAACCATAACCCCAAACCTCTGACAAAATAGGCCTAGCATAGACCGGCCTATGACGTTGCGAGTTACTCTATATCAAAGTTCTGCCAAAAAAAAGAAAAAAGTTTCATTATTTATTGGCTGTAGTAGTCAGTTCAACATTATAAACAGACCAACTTTAATAAGACTGGTGCTACAGCCATGAAGCATTACCGGCGGATGCATTCCTTTCACTAGACTATAGTGACAATAGTGTCGCGGTTAACGATTTAATGTGGTCATTGCAATGTGCTTAAAAAACGGTTTATAAAAAGCATCTTACCTCATTATGCTAATTGCCTCGTGTGGTGATGCCAACAGTAGTGTGAATCATTACCCGAATGGAATCATTTCTCTTAGCACCACGCTACCAGAACGGGGTTACTTTGGTAATGACATGGAAACGAAAACAGGAAGTATGAAAAGTTAAAGCTGAATATAAGGTAAAGACTTTTATATTTTTAGTTTCGAAATTATGATTCATATATTCCATTTGCTGAATAAATATGATTTTGTTAGTTTTTTTCAATTTCCACAAATAAAATATTCACGTTTTGTCAAGAATATTTGACTATTCGCTTACATTTTGACATCTAAAGTTTGCTCCAAGGAAGAAAATAGGCAAAGGAAAAATCAAAATGGCGGCCGACGAGTGGAGGCGGTGTGCAGAATGGCTCGTTCGGTGCCAGATTTTACCAGCTGAGCACAAAGCAACGAAGAAGGATGCAACTGCTTTTGACTTAGCCCAAGCATTGAGAGACGGTGTCTTAATATGTCATCTGCTAAATCAGCTGTCCCCAGGCAGCGTCGATTTAAGAGACTTTAGTTCTCGGCCACAGATGTCACAGGTTTGTTGTTAACTGGAACTTCTTCCTGGTCTAAGCTCTGAAAATATATTTTCACCCATTTTGCTGTATGGTGCTGTGTACTAACAATCATTAATAAGAGTAATAATTTTACAGTCTGTACACAGTAATTGAGGTCCTTATTCTTTGGTAATCGAACAGAAAAGGAATTTAACAAGTTATGTATATTTTGACGCACAGTCACAGCGTTATCATTTCATAAACTTTGAAGTCGCAGAGTTAATCAGGGATATTTTTTATTATGCTGTTTATACATATTATGTTTGTAGAAACAGTGAGACAGAGGTTTTGGGTGATAATTTTCTTTTTTTTTCTAGACACCTTGGAAGAACTGAATGTCAATAATATTTTGAAATAAAGTTGCTTTGCTAGACGATTTTACAAATATAAGATTCAGGATATTTTAAAGTTAAGGATCAGATTGTCACTTTCTTGTTTAATTATGCCTCTGATTTTAAGTAGTGAATTCATTTGTAGTCCAATTCACTCTTGGCCCAGTATCTCACTAAGCTACACACAAATGAGATGATAACATACTAACATTTAAAACTTGCTCCAGAGAGGAAAATAGTAAAGGAATAATCAAATGCTATATACAAATGAAAGGAAAAAGTGGATCGTATGATCATTAGTTTACCTATATGAAGAAGAAATCATGCAAATAAATGATGTTGTAATGGTTTTAGTTTGTTTTTAAATTTCAAGCTTTTAGATTCATACAACATTGTTGGATTAGGCTTTATGGAATTTAAATATTAGTTGTTATCATAATCAATCAGAAATCCATAGTTATCACTGCTCTATTATCATTAGATGGTATCTTTTCCTTTTCTATGAATTGTCATGAAAAAGTAAATTTTGTTACCAAAACTACTTTATCAAATAAGTGATTTTTAAAAATGTTATAAAATATATATTGATAACTTTGTAACTTTGTAGGATGAAGTTTATTTCTTATACCAAGTACATAATAACACATGCCATATGGTACAGTAGTTTTATAAAGAACATTTTAAGTGGAATATAATTATTTAATTCTATCCTTAACATTCAGTGTGTTTTAATTCTTCCATGTGGTGAGCATTCATTCCTGTTGCAGTTCCTGTGCATGAAAAATATACGAACATTTTTGCAAACATGTTCGAAAGTTTTTGGTCTTCGTGAAATAGACCTTTTCCAGCCTCATGACCTGTTTGATGTAAAAGACTTCAGAAAAGTAAGTATCCCATTCTTTAATCATATCATATTGGCATAAAGTGTTTGGTAGTTTGTTTGTTTTTTTGTCTTTGGGTGTTATGATATAGCTGTGACAGTGTGTTCATTGTGTAATCGTAAATTGTATGCTTTTCAGGAATCTGTATGATTGTGGGTTAACAAAATCAGTTTATTATTATACTTCTAGTGTTCTTTATTCTATTGCAGTTCAAGCCTGTTGGATGAGCCTAAGTAATCCATAGACAGCTTTAAAAAAATTGTCAAGAGAAATTCTATTTCTAATTTTGCATTTCAATTGGTGTAATCAGTATTTCTGCTGACTTTGTTGGAATGAAGGAGTAGGTCACTAGGCTTGATTTGCTCTTTTGTCTGTTGATGGTTGGTTTATTTAGTAGAAAAGTGCTTCCACCTTAAGGTGATTTTGCAGTGTGAGAGGGAGGGGGTAGTACCCAGAGAAAACCCCATTGACATGAATACTGGCAGATAAATAGCAATCTTGTTCACCTAAAAGTGCTGATGGTTGAATTGTGTTAGGTCTGGTAATGGTTCTGAACAAATATAGGAGTAGACAACAATCTGTATTTCTGATAAAATATTATTGGTTAGTGGAGTTATTACGAGGGTGGCCAAAGAAACATACCAGTGTCTTGTTCAGACTCCTTAATTCATGAGGTAACCTCTGAACTCATGAAATAACCTCTGGTTAAGCAGAGTAGCACAAGGATACATTGAAAAATATTTTAAGTAGCCAGCTACTTGTTCACCATCTGTGACATGAAGTCTGAGGCTAGGTCACCTAAAATTTAGGTCAATTACCACAAAATCATTTACCTCTTTCAAAGATGAAATAATGCCAACTTTGAATGTGAAAACAGAGATTGTTTAACTTTTTAGAGCATAGAAATGATAATACAATTTTATTGTTTACATATACTCAGATATCTGGTTGGTTGCATCATCCATTTTCATGATCCAGTATGGTTTCTAGTATTGCTTTTTCAATAGTTCTGTGCTTATTTAAAATCACAATTTCTTCACAGAACTGGGATATTCATTTCCCAACTGCTTTCAAGCTCAGGTAATTTTCTGAATTGTGATGCATAGTTAATCAGTTTAAAAAGAAGAAAGCGTGCATGTGTTTTAATTGCAGGCACAAATAAACTAGAATTTTACCTATTTTTCTGTAAGGTCCTGGATACCCTTTCCAAGCTTTCCAAGACAAGTATTGCACAAAAAAAGTACCGGTAAGTCAAATGTTTAGACATTACATAATTTAACCCTCTTGGTTCAAGATAAAAATGAACATTACAATGACTGGCTTAGAACTGAAGGCTGTGAAGACGACAGTGGTGAAGTTTTTTTTTATTATTATTATTATTATTATTATTGCTGCTCTGAGATAAACATTAGACCAAGAAACCTATACATTTTTGGAAAAGAGAAAAGTTGAACTTTGCAATAAAAAGTAATGTAAATCGCCTTGCCTGTGCTACCCGGCAAAGCCACGATCATGGCCTTTCAAACCAAGAGAGTTAAGGCTGTTAATGTATTATAACAATTGAAGGATAAATTATGAGCCATGCGATATGCAATAAATCATTTACTGGTTTCAAGTGCGTAAAGGCCATAGAATATCAGAGCATAGATTATGTGCCCAAACATGAGTTTTACACACACTCTCTCTCATACACACTTGTGTGTACCTGTGGTGTGCACTTTTGATTTTGAGAGTAAAATCATTGTGAACTGTGTGTGTGTGTGTGTTAAAAGGGTATTTCAATTATTATTTTACATTTTTTCGTGGAAATAAACAATTGTTTAGTTACATTTGAGTGCACAACATGGAATGGCTAAGTTGGGTTTTTTTGGTGTTTATTTCACAAGCAAACGTTGTTGTATGAAGGCTGCTGTAATACCGTGTTTGATCAGACAATTTGTGGCCATTTTCCCTGCGCAGCATGTAAACAGCTTTCCTGCAAAAATGACCATACTTTGAGTTGCATATTTTTTCCTAGTGGTTTTGGTCCACATGGCAACGATAGGGAATCCTCAGACCACCAATATTACAATGATCTGGAGCGCTTGGCAACGTAAGTGTCCCTAGCCCCAAGGCTTTGCCCTGGTAATGCTTGGCCTGCATACACTGGTGACATTGTGTTCGTGTCAGCATGTGTCCCTTTCTTCTGTTGTAGTGATCTGCTAACTCCGTTGTTGTTTACAAAGACTGCAAGTACACAGAAACCCATTTTCACCTGTAATCAGTGTTTCAACAAAATTTGAGTTTGCCTACTAGAAAGGATAACGGTTTTGCAAAGGAAAGACTTGCAGATGTCATTACAGATGACTTTCTGTGGCATCCAAAAATTTTTTTTATCATTTTATTTTAAACTGCCTATTAAATAAATGGCAGGGTGATCTTTAGTGGAATTATAAGCAATACTGTCAGAACTTGATATTCTGATATGTGACAGTGTGCCAAATGATTCCAAAGAAAAAGAATCCGGCCATTGAGAAACATATTATAACTGTTAGGCTTTGATGTCATTTGAGACGAGTGAAAATGTTTATACAAAATACGGAAGAAGATGATGATAATGATGGAGGATGTGGATGATTAGTGTGTATTTACTAAAATGGGCAGAAGAGTTTGGTTCTTTCCTGTGATTTATCTGAGCAAGATCCGCCCATATGATGTCTGATACGGGACACACCATCACCCTAAATGGATTAATGTTTATCACACAGTGAGTGTGTGAAAACACAGTAGCAGTGCATACACTGTATGTTTGTAATGTTAATGTTTTTACTACTAAAAATTGACCAAATAAAATCCAGGCGCTAGTCTTCTAGGTCAGTGCTGAAAAATAGCATTTTAAGTCATATTCTTCACACATTATTGTTTGCAATCTGCGTGCATTTTTGTAGTACCAATGGAGAGTGTGGTGAAGACAATATGGGGAACAGAAGTTACAAGACTTATGTTAAAATTGTGACACTGTTTTAGCTCCCTAATTTTTGGCTCATTGTTATATTTATTATAAGTTACCCATGTAAAATGGGAAGTTTATCCTGGCTTCATGTTTATAAATTGGTGTTGCATGGAGTGTGTAACAGGATTACTTTCATTTATGTTGCTTCCAAATCTGTTGTAGCATTTTTACTTAACAAAGTTCCTTTTTTAGAGTATGGTCCTGCACAGATCTCCCATTAAATCATTTAAGCAGAATTCTGCAATACAAATGTTATTAACTTTTTTGATTTTTTAGGTAATTTGCAAGGGGAAAGCAGCATAGAAAATAGTTTTATAGTTTGATGGAAAACTTGTAATTAATTCCATAGTACATAGTAAATAGTACGCTGTGAACAGCCATGCTGCTTATTAGGCAATAAAGGTATGATGGTTTGTCATATAACCTGGAACTGGATTAAGGATTAAATGTATTTTTGTTACATGTTACATGCTGTTACAATCAAGTTATTGCTAATGCTGTTTATGAAAATATATTCATGATTGATCATGTTTTTATTCAATAATATTTTTGTATTTTAACACTTTTCGTCAAGAAAGTTTAGAATCGTAAGGATCAAGGACATTTTTTCATTATTTCAGTATTAGAAAAAGAGTATAATTTATCTCGAACTTTGGCCCATTTTAAAATTTGTATTGGCAACAATGCGTGGAACTGGACATGCATATCAGGGAAACTGAATCAGTTTGTTTCGCTGCATACTTAGTGATAATGTTGCATGCTGGTTACACTTCTTTTAGACAGTAACAGAATAGTACATCAGTTTTGTAAAATTAATTATGCACTATTTGTACCTAATTTCATAGATCATCATGATGTTAAGGCATATAAATTAACTTGCATGAGTATATACATTATCATATCCGAATGTTGCCACAAGTACACAATGCTGTGTGTAATATTGTGCATGAAATTTTGTTTGAAGAAGTTGTCATTTACTTATTTATTTTGTTAATAACACTTATTAACAAAACAATAACATCAGTTTTAGTACAGGAACCAAATGGAAAAAAGTAATAAACATATTGAAACCATGTATACAAACAACGAATTATAGTTTGGGCTACTTTCATGCAAATGGAGGACAAAAAACAGAATTCAGCAATTTTTATCCTTGGCAGTAGGCTGTCAAGGTTTGTTATCGACTAGTTTATTGAAACTATTCTTTATGCTCTTAGTAAACCTTAATTGTCCATGTCCATAGCATTGCCTTTTCACAGTGCGTTGCTTCCTTGTTTGACATTCAGGTTCTTCTTGAGTAGAAGATACTTTCAAAATTAGGTTAAATGGATGTAGTAGACTTGGTATAAAAGTATGAAAGAGAACGAGAATAGAAATGTTTGATTTTAAAAATGAGGAGAAACATTAGGGAATCAGAAGATTTGAAGATTTAAAAAATACTAATTTTTGTTTTTATGGGAAAGGGATCAAAACCAGCACCATATAAAACACTTAGAGTCAAGAATTTCCAGTTAGACAGCAGCTTCATTTTTAGTGATACTTGTGTGTTAAATTTTTAACGTTTTATAGATTCTAAACAGTTTGCTATCAAATATGATAATGGTAGATGTCTAAAAAAAAACTAAAAACATGCATATTAATTAATATTTAGTCATTAAAGGGTTATGAGTGTCCAAAACTTTTCAAATGATTGGTTTGAGGTTAGTTCAAGGTATTGTTTTTTCAAAATTTAAGTGGAAGCCCACTTGCAGTTCTCAAGGTGAAAAGTCTACAAACATTATCATGCACAGAAATGGTCCAACTTGGAATGTCATAAATATATGTAGACATGCCTGACCGTCCCAGTTGCCCCATTGTATGTTACCATGAAAACATAAATGTACATTTTTGTACCCCTGAAGCCTTTAGGCATATATCTTAAGGACAAAGTCTTTACTCATTTACGTTTGGGGAAATATTATCTTGTGTTGAACGTAGCCCATGTCATTGGAATCTTTTGTTTGCACTCTCGTATTTAGTATAGCTGAATCTAGTGAAGAAGTTTTGTAGAAAAGCTTTTAATTGTGTTGGCAGTCTCCTTGGATGTCATACTGTTATGAGAAATAATAACTTTTAATTCCCTCCATTGCTTTGAATCTTGGCCGGAATACCTCAGTGGCAGAAAGCAAGCACCTTTTATTAGTTTTAGTTTTGGGGTTCATAGTTAAGAGTTTGCAGAACTGAACGCAAATGCTATCACATGCACATGTGTGTGTGCATACACACACATTAGGCTTGTCTAATACACAAAAATCTGCAAGCAGTGCCTGAGGAAATGCGCAGAAAATGATGCATGAAATTATGTGGCTGTACTTATCATGTTGTGTTGTTTACTAACCAAGACTTATGAAATGTGTCTGTAATGTCCACTGAGTGTTGTTGGTGCCCGTCTAATTGTAGAGGGTTTCCGCCTGAGACCAAGGGCAAACCTTTTGAAGATGAGGATGAAGACATATATGGGAATCTACAGGAGCTTGCCATGTGAGTTGCATATTGAGATATTTTTCATGCCTTAACCAGATAAAAAGTAAGTAAATGTCATTTTTAATTAATGACCTGTATGCAATTTTATGTATGTGTGTGTAGATATATATTTTTAATATGAAGCTTTTTTTTTTAGTCTTCATTTTTCAATAAAGATGCCAGAAATTCTGAATGAACTTAACTGGGCAGTGTGTGGATGTGTATGGACATATATGTACATGCCTGTGTGTAGTGGGCATTGGTTTGTGTGTATGTGCATGAAAAGTTTGCATGCATGCTTGCTCATTTTCCATACATCTCTTGACATGCAGTATTTGTCGACAAAGCACTTCTTGTAAGTCTTGGCAGCTTGGTCAAATCGTTTTTTTTTATCTTATTTTAGAATTTTTGTGTTGTTGAAATCAGTAGTTGGGTCTTTCATTATAATGGCTCTCATCCGTGAAGGTTGCATTTTAAGTTATCATTTTGGTGTCTGCATGACTTCACCAGCTTTGTTTTACCTAGTTCTTTACTTGCAGTCCTATGCAAAGAGAAAAACGAATATCTTTTAGGATTAAGTGTTAAAAAAATTGGTTTCGTTTCCAACAAGTTATGTACTTTTTGTAATTTGAGATCTGGGCAACATATGATTGCTTTCAATAAAAACAAAATTATTGTTTTTTCAAACACGTTCTATTTATACCAAGTTTCTCTTTAGCTGTTTAAAAACTATATAAATGTTGAAGTATTAACGATGTTATATAGAATGATCTTGAACCTGGATTAGCACTTACATAATTTGTCGTTAATCTGTTAGCATTCAGTATTAATTCAGTTTTTAAAATATAAAAAATCATGTGTGCTTGTCACTGTCATTCACCTCAACCCTACAGAAATACTTTTAGATAAATAGACCGGATACCTAGTCACAAGAGCTATGGTGTAACACTCTAGGTTTGTTTTCTTTTCAGTGTTCTTTTCAGCCATTTCAGAATCATGCTTTTTTTTTTGGTGGGGAGGGGTTTCGAATTTGCCACTGCCTCGCATGTCTCATTACTTTTTTTTTTATTGAGTTAACTACATTGTTTGAATCACTAGGGGTATGATATTTTATCTTTCATTAGTGTCATATTGTAATTAGTCTACTTCCACTGCTACTGACTTATTTTTAACTTTTCTTTCCAACAGTCTTTGAGCAGCTTTCAAAATACTTCACTAGGTCCATCTGTTAATTGACTTTTTTCAAGTTGACTTATTTATGTAATTATAACTTTTGAAAAGTCTTTTCTTGATTTGTTAGTGTTGTGTTCATCATGTTCATCCTGCCTGTTACAACTGTATTCTTCTAGTAAACCACAGATCGGATGTCAGGAGTTGGTTGGACTTAAACGTGAAGTCATATACCTGTGCAGGGGCTCAGGGTGGGAGGAGAACATTTAAAATTACCTGATGAAATTTACAATTTTTAAGGAACAGTTGATGGTTAAAAAAATTTGCTTATTACTCACACTTGCTTTAAAACATACTTGTGTATTTAGTACCAAATTAGAGATTAGATGATGTTTCTAAACAAAACAAAAAAACCACCTTACTGCTGCTGCAGTGAAAATGACCTTGAGGATCAAGAGGACATCTACGATGTGGTGTATCAAGAGGATGAGGACAAGATCTATGATGACTTGTGTTACCGACCCAGCAGCAAGCGTCTTTCAACTGCTGTATGTGAACCAAACATAGTCTTAATAGTAACTAATTCTTGACATATTGATATTCACATGAAAGTTTAGGAAATTATAGTCCTTATAAAAAGCCACTCTTTATTATTATCCATGGACTGAAATGGTAATAAACATGGATCCACAATGACTTTTCAAAATATGAATACTGCAACTTATAGCACTGGATAACTATAAATAAGTTGGGCAAATATTAGACTCCTGCCAGGATTTATGGTGAATTTTTCTATTCTGGTTACAAGAAAGAAGAGCAGCATGTTGATCCATAAATGGTATTTGTGTATAAGGTTGCAATGATTTATGCACAGAGTACAGCTATGGAGCCAAAGACAAAACGAGACCACTGTCTCAAAGAGCTGATTGACACAGAAAAGAATTATGTTGATGCTTTGCAGATGATTGTTCAGGTGAGTGATTGTCTTTACTTGTTAAACATCCAGTACTGCAGTGACATTTTTTTATTTCCCCTTTTACTCTTTTTAAGTAAGCAAGAAAGCAAAGGATGCAGTTTGAAAAAGTAAGCACACTTAACTTTCAGTTCAGTTTATGCAGTCATCTGCTGACATACCATATCAGTTTACAAATATTCTTCCACAGCATTTCATCAGGCCACTGACCAACCAGCTTCAAGCTGCAGACATGGAGATTGTCTTTGCTCACATAGAAGTTAGTAAAAATGTTTTTTGTCGCTTTGTAGTTAGTACTTCTTTCTTTTGTAATTAGTACTTTATTTTATGACATTTGAAATGGTCCAGTGTTGCCCTCTGTTTATTATTTTCTCATTTATTTTCCTTTGTTTCATCACAATTGTTTTCCATGTCATACTTAATATGGCTTCTTGGGGGTGGGGGAGAGGAAATGTAGCTTATATATAAAGCAGTGAAACAACAAAAGCAACAAAAGACAATAAGATTTTTATTTGTGCCTGCTCTTATCTCATCATGGCATCAGCCTAGCACAGCAGACCAGTCAGGCCATCAAAGTGGCAGCAGGATCTTACATGTTCATACTTTGCAGATACAACCTCTCATTTTGGGCAGTGGGAGGTCTTAAAAAAAGGGGGAGGAGGGAGAACAGCCACACATAAAGCTTAGAACAACAAAGGAGTGAAAACTGCACAAATTATATAAATCATCAAATCAAATTCGACAGTCACATATGACTGATCCTTCTGTGGATGGCCTTTTTTTTATTGCAGACCCTTCATGAAGTTCACAAAAACTTCTATGCTGAACTGATTTCATCAGTCACCAAGGGCACCCCCAAGCTGGCAGAGGTTTTTGTAACTTATAAGACCAAGCTTCTGGTGTATGGAGAGTACTGCTCTAATCTTCCACGATCTCAGGCTCACATTGACCAACTCTGCCAGAATGAGTACATTCGCACAAAAATACAGGTGATTTCTCAGGCTAATTGTGGAAAAAGTTGTTCAGTAGTTTAAATTATTGAGATTTGTCTGTTGTGTCTTGCAAGTCTGGGATAAAGTATTGAATACATCTTTATGACATGCCAAAAAAAAAAATCAATGTTCTTGTAAAATGCCAAGTTGAAATGCCAACATATTTGAAAGAAAGTGAAGATGAAGAATTTGAGATGCACTTAAATGCTTTATTTCGGTCATCAATTGTCTAGGCCCCTAAGCAAACTCACTGAGACAGTGACATGCTAGGAAACATGGCAAGATAACAGCCGATAAAAATGTTAGTGCGGCTCAACGTTCAAACATAAGAGCTTGCGCTGTACCAGCGCTGTTCTCTGTTATACTTCTGTATTCCCATTTATGCTGAAAACCTCAGCCTTTGACAGAACTTGAGCACAAAGGTATTCCTGACAGAATCATGGAGGCATTTTGACTAATTTTTGTATAAAATGCAGAGTCATAATAGGATTTATTGTTTTCAGGAGTGTGAGAGGAGAGCTAATGAAGGCAAATTTAGGCTGCGAGATCTGCTGCATGTCCCAATGCAAAGGGTACTCAAGTACCACTTGCTTATGCGGGTAACACTTTCTTAGCCACCTCACTATTATTTATCAGAAAAGAAATTCTTATTCTGTGTTGTTATGGCATAGAGTGATGCAGCTAGTTTTGCAAAATACTCTTATAAGTATTGATACAGGTAAAGAGTAGTATTAACAGAACATGAGATCAGTGCTGAAAGAATATGTTTAAGTAGAATCTGGAGAGATCTTGTTCCATATGTAAACAGGACTAATGTGCAGTGCCTTTCATGTAACATCATTGACTTAAAACATCAAGGTTGCTTGCTAACTGCTTGAGTGCACAACAGTCTCCTGTTTGCATGTCCTTTTAACCACATTGTGGACAGTTTTTCTGGTTGATTGCCACAAAGGATTTACTTCTGGGATTAATTATTCCAGTAGTGCTAGTTGAATTTTAACTGTAGTTTTCATCTGTGAATATGTGAAAAAACATTGTTACCAGTTACATCATCTGTGATTATATCACCATAGTGGCAGTTCATTCAAGGTAACATTTGTGGCAGCTTTAGCTGGACATCTCTTTCTTTGGTGTAAATCATCCCACCACTCATTATCACAAAATCTTATTTCGTGATCCAGGAGCTGATCAAGAACACAGATCGCAATCATGAAGACCGAGAAGATCTTGATATGGCACTGGAAGCAATGCAGGTATAAGTTTAAATAATAAAATGCTTCTTACTTTCTCACGTAGCTAATTAAAACTTCTTTGTCTTATTGGGTAGTCTAACAATTTTTTACAACCATAACTTCAACTGACACACAAATTATTCTGTCCTTGGAGGTAAGAGCCTACTTGGCTGGGAATCAACATGATATTAATGTTCAGTTAAATAATTTAGAAAGACCTTGCCCCAATAGATAAAAAATGTTATTTTCAAGTGTTTTGATTGTTTTATTTTGGTAAATCTAATAAAAATAACAGCTCAAGTGAATTGATCAACGTGTTGAAGCAGAATTAACAATCAGTAAACATAAAATCTTTTGTAGAAGGAAATTTTTGACATTTTAAAGTTTAAATTCAGAAGGTACTTACATCAGTATTTCCTCTGTTGATTGCAAAATGTTCTTAGCAAATCCAGTAACTGGCACAGCACTACACAGCTAGAAAGAATATCTTTGAATTCTAAAATCAAATTTTTACAAGACATTATGTTGATAAAAGCAGAAAATCCAAAGAGAAAAGTCATTTCTCGATCACCTGAAACAAGCTGGTTTCGCTTAATGTCATTGTTGCCCAGTTGTGGCCAATGTGAAAAGAGCAATTGATGTAAACACTCTCTGGTCTGCTCATTGTTAGACTGGTGTTTCAGCATATCAAGAATGGATTAATTATATAAAACTAAATTTAACTGGGATGTAACATCGTTTATTGTTTTCTCTTGCAGGATTTATCTCTTTATGTCAACGAGGTGAAGCGGGATCATGAGGCACTTCAGCTTATTGATGAAATTCAGCAGAGGTAATTTGATGAAGGTGTATTAGAATTCTGCAAAACTGAAGGCATTTTCACAAGTACAGTCAAACCTCTGTTTATAACTTCCCACAGTATGAAATTTGAGCTTTTGTTCTATATACAGCTAGTGCTATTGGAACCACAAGATACTGCTGTAAGAAATGGGGGATCTCACAAATGTCGTGCCAAATGAGTGAGAATATGCGTACATCTGCATCTGATGTATATGATGTTTGGAATCGCATCACCTATGACATTTTGTGTTGTGTGTGTGTGTCAGCAGAAGTGGTCAGATACCACACAACCAGCTGGCAACTTTATTTTAGTGGCATTGTGTCTTCATTTTTACACTGTTGTACTGAGTGGGGCCGACTCTTCTCTGTATTTGCACTGTTTGTAATTCTTATCGTTTTGCTATTAGTCTCATCATGTGCATGCCTTTTCTTATGATCTGCACAATAAACATGATGCACAAGCAGATATAAAAACACTAGAAAGACAGAAGGTATAAATTATCTCTTCATAATAAAATGGATATATGGTACCCATTATCGGAATATTCTTGTTTGAAACAATTTTCATTAATGAAGTATATTCCAAAAGCGAGGCTTGATTAGATCATTTCTTAGATATCTATAAGCCCGGTCATCAGTGAGATCTCCTTGCTGTGAATTTCAGCTGTTTTTGCTGAGGGAAAAAATAGCCTTTGTAGTGACTTTAGTAACAAACAGATAATAAAATGTTATTGAATTTATGTTACCTGTAATGTAAAAAGTGAGCTTTGCAATGCTAGGGCTACAGTTGACGTGTTTTGTTTGAAAAAGTCTTATAAGGAAGATTTCTGTGCCACTAACTTTAAGTTTTTACATTTCCTTTGCAGCATAAGTGATTTAAAAATGGTAAGTAATTTTGTAATATTTTAAATATTATCTGATAACCCAGGCATCTTTTAAATAAAAACAATTGTTATTTTGAAGTCTTTCTAGGGAGAATATGAACCAAGTCCTAAAGAAATACTGTGTAAGGTCTTTACTTTGAAATGAGTTTGATAACTGACTGTGGCAGTGGTGCCCAGCCTTTTCTCGCCCGAGGGCTGCACTCAGCATGATATAAAATCTCGTGGGCCAGCACATGGTGGTTTTTCCAGAATCATGCTGACGTTAAAAATGAAATTATGCAGCAATATATCTAAGCGTAAGATTTGTTTAGAAAGAAAGAAATCATAAGCCAAAATGAGCGGGCCACATGAGGCACCTTCACGGGCCATAGGTTGGGCACACCTGGTCTGTGGGTAGTTTTTTACATCTTTTTATTTATCCTTCAACACAAAATATAAAAGATTTTCTATACATTCAAAGGAAAAGTTCAAATGATTCCTATCAAATTTGCGATATTTCATGTGCTTCTAGCCTCCAAATACATCCCTCAAGGACTATGGACGGTTCCAAAAAGATGGTGAATTAAAAGTCCTGTCACATATGGACAGCCGAGTGCGAAACAGGTAACATACAGGAGCATGATCTCTGTGTGTATTAGAACTTTCCAGAAGCTTTCTTGAATAGCATTTGTGTTGTTTGCTGTGTTTTATTGTTTTTTTTTTAGTAACAGTAAACCTTTGTTGTCTGCCATGAAAAATTCTTTTAACTTTATTACAGAAGCTCAGCAAAATGGTGACATGTTTGTCATTAACATCAGAGGATGCCCCTTTTCCTCGGCACAAGTTTTATCAGAACAAGTCAAAACAAGCTAATTTAAAAGTTGTAAGGTTGCAGTTACGAAGCTTCCTGATTCTTATCATGGCAGACTGATGGCTGATTTCACAAGGAAGCACCTTTTGCTGTTAAACAACAGCTTAGCTTACATTTTTTTAAACCCCAAGAACCATTAATCACTGAAAGGAAGCAGCTATTGCTTTGAAAATTGGAATCAGTCCTCTAAAAATTTGGTTCTTTATTAATTTTTTTTTTTCATTATTTGGTAAGGATTAACTTCTATTTCCACTCTTCCTTCCCCAGTGTCTCCCGCTGCTGTCTGTGATCAGTGTCCCACTCCTAAAGTTATTGCTGATTGCTGCACGTGGCATAGGCAGAGTCATGTGTTGATTACCTAATTCTGTTTCAACTGCAGTGGTCTATCTAATCCCTTTATCATGACAGTTGTGGTCAAGCAAAGTCCTGTCAGGTGATTACTCTTGTATGTAATTGACAATGGTGACATTCTACAGATGACAAGCAAGCTCACAGGTGTGGGGAGATACTAACTAAACTGTGCTGCTGAAGGGCCTGATGCCTGTTGCTGGTCAAAGCTAGCCCCTTTGACATGCATATAGCCAAATATAGATGTGTAATTCTACACAACATTCCAGTTCTTGTTAAACACAAGAGACATTAACCTGCAAAAAGGCCAGAAAAGATTAAATGCCAGATGAGACCAAAGAAAGAAAGAAACAGCTACAGTGGAATTCTGAAGTCATTTGTAAAGGGAACATTGTACTATCTTAGCCAAGGTTGAGCAATTACAGATTTCCCCTTAGTATAATGGAAACTTACCTTAGGTGGAATTCTTAACTCATTTGTAAAGGGAACATTGTAATATTTAGGCTGAAGCTTAGCAATTGCACACCCCCATCCCATAGTATAAACTTATTGTGAATCCTTTCAAATCATACAAATTTTAAATTTTTTTCTTCATCTTTTCTTTTTTATCTATGACAGTTGAGATACTGTGGAGTTTTTTAAATCCAACTGTGATCATATGTAGGTGGCTGTTGCAACCATCTTTTCTAAAGCATTGAAGCACATAAATAGTATTTATGTTTTTCGGTTGTCAAAGCACATAATCATCTTCATTTTACTGCATACCAAACTGACACAAATGTTTGGTATCTAATTAACATTTTTGGTGGGGGGAGGTTTTTTTGTTTGTTTGTTTTTTTTTGCTTAACCTGTTTTTGACTGGATTTTTTTTTTGTGGGGTGGGGAATGGATTTATATGAAGACGGGCAATTTTATATGTGTCGAAATCAAGCATTTTAATTGATTAATTCTTTCTTAAGTAGATATTTGTATAGAAAAGTCTGCATCTTTCAGGTTACATGCAGTTCACACACACACACACACACAAATTGGAGTACAGGTGAGAGACTACAACTCCGGAAAATGCTGGTGTTAGTAGAGCTTTAAAACAAAAATTAAGTCATCTTTGTTCACTTTGCTTTCGTTTAGTATTTAACACATTTCCATTATTTTAGAGTTTTCTGAATAAACTTAGTTTGTGTGACAAATGAACATGAAATGGACTCAGTGTACTAGATTGTCGGGTGTTTTAGCCCTGCATCTTGACACAGTCTATAAAAATGGCCTAATACACTGGTAGAGTCTCGTCAATAAAATAGAACCATCTGGTGGGTAATTTCAGGTTGGACCACCGGGGTGGAGAGAAAAGGTAAGAGCATTATACAAGATGAAAAGTTGCATCACTGCACCTTTTGGGGCTGATAAATTCCTCAGACTCCTCTGCTCTTTGGGCTGCTCCCCTCCCCCCCTTTTTTTTTCTTGAAACTAACCCACCCAGGTTTTGTTGTAATGGAATGATGGTACATACAGACTGAGAACTAAGCAAAATACCTCTATTCATATTTGAGGGTTTTCTTATCAAGATTATTATTGACCTCACCCCTTCTTTCTGCGTTGTCAACAGTAACGATGTCAAATATTTTTCTGAGCTTATCCATAATTAATGCTAAAAAATGTTATGATTACCTTTTAGATGAATGTGAACCTGATTTATATTTTAAGACTTATAACTGAGCATAAAATTCTTTCTTGTGTAATAAAGTATTGGTCTAAGGATTTTTGGCCTCAGTTCACAGCAACCGAAAACTATATATGATTTCCTCAGGCAGTGATCTGTACAGTTTATGAACATCGCTAAGTTTAGGAAGACATTTTGATCACATGAGGCTATATTTAAAAAAATAGCATCTATCTTGCTTTCTGTTTTTCAGCTTTTGTCGAGGAAATTGCCTAGACCTCATTCTTAGCGCTTTGGCTGGTCTTTGACTTCGTTGTCTCCCTTTGTACATAATGCGCTGCAGTTTACTATGCAGTATTGTATGGAAAAATAACAATACCAATTTAGTATTTATTTTTTGAATGGCTTTCTAGCAAATCTGTTAGATACTGTTCATCAAACAGGTTAAAAACCTGTTTCAATGAACAGACTGCTATGCTTGACCAGTAATACTCTAATGTGCAGCTAGTCCCTAAGTAAAGATAAATTTTGAGCGTATAATCATTGCTGCTGTTTTCTCCACATAAGCAGACTCTACATTCAAACTTTTAACCATAATACATGCACTCGAGCCTGTGCAGCCATAAAATGTTTGAAATGTTTATGCTGTACAGTAGCTTCTCTCAGCATTTCCTTGCACATTTGTAATTTGCTTGGATAGCTTACGTCATTGTTGTCTGATTAAAACAATTATTTTCTTGACTAGGCAAAGCATGCATGTGAGTTTCAACTGTTCTTAACATTTGTTTTACCACTTTTTTTTGTCAGGATGAAAACAGTTGATTTTTTAAGTTTAGGCAACTTATAGAGAATGCCAATCCTGTGAAGCAGGCACTGGGGAGTGTTTAAAAGTCATTTTAAAGAAGCGAGTTTAAAGTTGTCAGTTGAACCCCCTTAAAGGAGCAGCCTGGTGGCACGGCAAAGGGAGAGTATTCCAGGCAAAGGGACTGGCATCAGCAAAGGCATGCTGACCAGCAGAGTATGGTGTGGGGAATGTATAATAAATTCTGTGTAACATTTGTTTTGCAATTTTTAGAAAAAAAGATGAGGTTTTAGTGCAGCTTGTAACCACAGTCTGTTTCAGCCTGAAACAACATTTAGATCAGTTAAATATAACTGCAAGACACTTTTCTCAGCGCAGCGATTGCGTTTCTTATTTTTCCTATGGGCAGGTCACTAGTACTTCATGCATTTTTGAAAATTATTTTAAGAGAGAGAAGTCATCTTAGTTTTGAAATTTGTGTAAATATTTATAGTAAAATCATTAAGTAAGCCATTCCCTCCTGTCACAAGAGAATTGTGTTTTAATGAAAATCATTTAACAAGCAGTATAAGCATGTGTTTACCGTTTATAGGTATTGTCATTTATGCTAAATGTTTTTTGTGTAGCTAATCCTTTATATAAAGCAAGAATATGAATGGCTCAATACATTCTCAAAAATAATTTTATATGGCAAGAACTGTAGAGATTGGTGAAATTTGCTTAAAATCAATCATTTAATGATGTCTGTGCTCATTAAATGCATATGAAGTTCCTAAATTCCTGAATGAGCATGCAGTTCTGCAGGTTTGTTTCTTGTTTCTGCTGGGTGCATGCAAGCCTTCAATTGCATGCACAGTTTTTGATTGTGCCCTTATGTGGGTTTTCTCTTTTGCTTCCAAACCCCCCCTCCCAGTGAAAACACTAGAACTATTTTTTTTTATCTTAATGTATCTTTAACAATACAGATAACTGTCACTGTGAATAGTTACCATATCTTACACTTATGATGCATTACAGATGTTTTAGACATGATAATGCTGCTGCCTATTTGTCTGAAGCACCTAGATTCTGCCATGGTGCCTTTTCTTGCTTGGTTGTTTATACAGTTATTCTCTTCTTTTCTTTCCAGACATATCTTTCTGTTTGACAAAGTCATGCTTATGTGCAAAGCCAGGGTGAGTATTAGTTTTGTGTGCTTGATATATAGTAGAGTAGATTATAATGTATTGCCATGCTGGACTGAAATGAAGACAAGATGAGTCCTGACTATGGGAATAAGGGATAGACTGTGAGTGTGACACAGTCACTGATTCATCTCCGCTTTCGAACACTTAAGGTACATGAACAGCTACATGTATAGCAACCACTAAAACTGCACTAGTCTAAAATCGATAATAGTATCACAAGGATTTGTGCAAAACAGCATGAAATGGGCGCACAAAAGGTCACAAAAATTTGACTGCGTTGTAAGAAGGGGGCAAACAACATGGTGTTTTTCAAGTGGTGTGGGTAGTGTATGTCAGTAGTTGGAATGCACAGAGATGGATGTCTGACCTAGCAAAGGCTGTTAAGTCAGAGGGTGAGCATACCGGTACGAAAGTAATAATGTTGTGTTTGACTAAATGCACATGTGTATCATCATACTTTGTGGCTAACGTAACAAGAACACTCTATCCCTGGTGCCCCCCCCCACCTCCACCACCAAAAAAAAAAAAAGCTGCCAACCATCTGTAGACTATTTAAATGTCAGAAATTAGTCTGGCTTTTACCCTCTATCTGTAGACATAGCGTATGATTTGCGTAGATATAATTAATTGTAGTGATATATAAACTATATTTATAACAGAAATAGTAATAATTTGTCTGTACATGTTGTGTATTCTCACCAACAGTTCTTTGATGTAAAATTGTTCATCCGTTTCCAGTTGCAAGACCAGCTGCTTTGCTACAGTATAGTGATGGCATAGTGTAAAACATCAGTAGTCTCCCATCCCCTCCCATGCTTCCCCACCCTCACCACCACCCCCAGGATTTTGAATTAGGTATATTTGTAATTTGGAGGTGTTTTACACAGCTTTGGGAAAACTGAGAGGTGGTGTTATAATCATCATTAGCCTTTGCTTGCTTGAGAGGATCTGCTAAAGAGGTGAATACACATTTTAAAAAAAACCAGTAAAAGCCATGGAACTTTTTAATTAAAAGGGAGAAGAAAATATGATGTTTAGCATCTGTTCAACAGAGCTTTTCCTTTTTTGTCACATTCCTGCTGTAAATTTAACATTTTACTGAATCTTAAGATTACCATTAAGATAAAGCTTTAAAACAAGAGTATTCATATATCATGGACTTTTGCAATTCTTTCTTTTTTTCATATTCCTTCATTGATTGTGGTAGTCTAGTTTATGGACTTTCTACAACAGCATTACTTTCAAGTAAGATGAATCTGTGACCATTTTCAGTCATAGCAGCCAAAACAGCTTATGTTGCTATGATATGAGTTGTAGGCAGGGCAAGAAAATGTCTCTTTCTCACTCACATACAAACACATCAGTTACTAGTTACACATGATTGATGCTGAGCCATAGCTTAAAAGCGCTAGGCCACTGGAGAGGCATCCCAAAAGGCACATGGTTGATGCTAATCCATTGCTAGCTTAAAAATGCTAGACCACTAGAGGCATCCCAAACACTTGGACAGTTATGCAGATGGCAATCTCTGTGTGATAGAAACAAGAATGTAAAACAAAACTCAAAGAAACCTTACATATCAAGTTCTTGAATGTAAAAAAAAAGCGTATTATTCATTATAAACGTCTGACTGGATTGGTCACCTTTTCACACAGCTATGGTGACTGAATATGTAAGTATGTGCTAGCATGCACACATCTATTTGTACAGATGTGTATGCATCTGTAATGTAAGATAATGCATCATATTTGTGTACACATGCATACACATATTTTAGCTTGTTTTAACTAATCAAAAACAATTTGTACTGTAAACAGGGTGCATTAGTGAAGTGAACAAAATCTTTGATGGCATTAAATTGTTGGTTATTTAGGTTGGCTCAGCCACCCCTTTTTTATGTTTAATGTTTAATTTTTGCAGCTGTATTTTATATAAACTCTGCATTTGATAGGGAAAGCCATTCATTCCAGTTTTCTAAGGAAGTGGGATTTAAAGAAACATAAATCATGTAGTCTCTTTCTGTGTATTTAGTTATTTAGCAATATTTAATGCAATATTTTGCAGTTGATGTTTACAAAATAGTATCTTTATATGATAGGGGTGTTAGTATAAATGCAAAGTTAAAGTTGCCCATTACATGTAAAGAATAGTTTAACTGTTTATGTGGAAGCAGTTTTTGCATACATATAGCTAATGTGAGGGATGGGAGATGAGTTACAGTGGCTGGTAAACTCCTAAGGTATGTGTCTTATATCGTTGCTTGTTTCATCCTAGAGTATATTTACAAGGCATAATGTAAAACTTCTATCAGACTTCGCTTATTATTGTACACATTTTGTCAAACTAAACAAATTTATTGTATCAAAAGTGATGTTTGAAGGGGAACAGAATTTAACAGATTGTTTCCTGGATGCAGACCAGCATGGGAGCTCCTTGCAAATATCTCTAAGACTGCCCACAGTACACCTTTACGTGACTCCACCCATACAAAATGCTCTTCCCCCTTTTGTCACCTCCCTGCTTTATTTACATTAGGTTCAAAGATGTATACCAAAGGTTTTTTCCCATTAATTCTTGATTACTACATTGTTAAAATAAGCGTTTATTGTATGTAAAAGGGATTGTTTGAAATATTCACTCAGCTGAAAGGCTAACCATTGTATGCCTGAAGCGTTATATTCTATCACAAAATCTGTTTTAACGTGATAAAAGCTGATTTTTCAACAGACAAGTAGATTTTTACCAGCAGAAGTTTTATTGTTCTCTCTGAAGAAGAAGCCTTATTTTTCCTGTTGTGATCCAATTTGGTTTTTTTTTTTGACAGCCTTTCCTAGCAGCATCAGTATCATTCCACACAGGGATTATGATGGCACTGCCTGTAATCTTAAAAGTCACTTGTAAAGCTTGCGTGCAACCTCCAGCAAGCATATTACGATGAGCCTGATAAACACTAATCACTGATCACATTTATTCTTTGTGCACATGTCACCAAGACAAAGCTTATCTTTGTAGATGTACTACAAGTGCAGCCTTTGTTGTCTATCTCTCATAGCTGCTTTGCACCAAAGTTCATTTATTGTCACTCAACAAGTTAGCAATCACACGCTCACTCAGTCATATTATTAATAATGGATGGTAACTAATTAAAAGTTATCTGCAAAAGTTTCTCTAGCCTACTTAAAGTAAATGTTTTGAGAGGTAATATTGTAAATTATAAATTGCATACATTTCCCAACCCATGAGAAGGTATGTGTGGAAAAAATCATTGTATGATTATCTGCCTAGTATTTCCCTGCTAGCATTAACATGGAGCTGGGTTATGTCTTTGATCTGTCTCGTGTAGCAATTGAATAGACAAAAGCATGTAGAAACTGAAAATAGAAAAAGAGAAATGGAATTGTGTATTTGCCAGTAGTTGTACGTCATAGACTGCCAAATGCTGCTTGTTTTTCAATGACCATGCCGTGTTCACCACTTTGTAATGAGTAATTTGTGAAGCACATGTTGACCTCCTGGTCACTCATGTTACTTGCAATTGCAGTTTGCTTGTCCACATAGTCATGCAAATGTTTCTTCTGCTCCTGTGTAGATGGTGGACAAAATACTTTGGGTAAGCTGTCTCTCTGTCAGTTCTTGCTCGGCTACTCTGTCAGTAACATTTTTTTTTCATTTCACTCTGGTTAGGCATGGGAAAAGAAGACTTTGCTGATTTAAAAAAAAAATCATATGAAGCACCAAGAAGAATTCAACCCCTTTGTTCCTAGCATTGAAAAATTTGAAACTGGTTAATTAGCTAACATTCAACTTGGTCAGCATTATCAGGGTAAAAGGTCCAAGGGAAAGCTGGTTGAAATCACAAAATGAAGTTAACAATCCAGACACCATTTTTGCCCCAAACTCCTCAGTGTCCAGATCATTTACAATGGCGTCTTCTTTTCTCACTCAGTGTGCATGCCTACTTATGTACCTCTACAATTTTCTGGTCTGGACATAAGCATCTGTAGGTTTGGTCTGTGTGCAAATTAGCTATGTCAGATGTGATGTTATGTGTGCAGTCATTTTGCATTCTCATATCATCGTCTTTTTTTTTGTTTTGTTTTGTTTCCTCTCAACTGCATGCCTTGCGTGCTTAAACTTTCTGTCCAATGTATGCTGATGCTGTCATGGTACCCATTCAGTTCGACATTGACCTTGTATACCAGAGAATTAATGATCAGTAACTGATCTGAATGACATTAGGTTTCGCATTTGTGCTTGCACCTGCTTTAAAGATATTTTCCCTGACATCTTACAACCAGACTAATCATGAAGACTGTTAAACATAAATGAAAAAAAAACCTTCAAAATTTTTTTGATGTAAGCTTTTGCAGGTTTATGCTGCATTTTTGTTTGTTGGTTGTTTGAATGGCCACTAATGTAGGATTGAGTGCTGGAGTGGGAAAAAAGGTTCCTCAATAATTTCCCTTGCTTAAGGGCTTGCAGAAGGAACTTAGATTACTTTTGTTGAGGTAGCCATTCATTTTGGTTTTCCTGAGATTATTCATAGGATACTTAAGACTCCTTTTTAATGCATGATGGTACATTTCTGCTTTGCATTTGTGTTAAGAATTTAGATTGTTCATAATTCTTTGATGATATTAATTTAAAGTGTTGGGCATACTGAATGGGGGCAGCTAATTTCAGTTGGTCCGATCTGTGCCTGGCATGATTTTTCTTTTTTTTTTTTTTTTTAATGAGAGAGAGGCAGCAAGAGTGAAGGTAAATGGAGATAATGTATGGATCCTGTGCATGCATAGTTATGTGTGTGTGTGTGTGTTGTAGACTGTACGACGCATGCTTTTTTTAAACAAAAACTTTACTGTGTTTTATTCCATTTGATAACTGACTATAAAATATCAGTGTACCCAAGTAAGAACTATACAAAATGTACCCCAGAGTGTGTCAGTAAATCCTTTTCTCATAAAATGTTAATTATGGGAGGGTAGGAGGGGAGATAAAATCAGAAATGCAACTGTCTGAAATGTTGGTAAAGGAAAGAAGACAGCAGACATTTGTCTGCATAATGTACGCAGGCTGAGCAAGAGGCATTAGCGGCCCAGAAACTGGCTGAAAAGATAACTCCACATATTTGTTATTGGCTAACTGTTTCAGAATGTGCCAGATAGGTAATAGGTGTTGCATGCATCTCGTTATATGCTTGACCATCATGATTGTATGCTGTCTGTGTAATAGATACAAATATAATAATGCAAGCTGTGGACTGTGAAGTGAAAAAAATGCTTCTGAACAGCATGCAAAAATATATTTTATTAACTCTCTTGTGTATGCTATGGGAAACTCACATGTCAAACAGACAAAATATATTTATATAGTCATCTGCTGTAGATACTTTGCAAGGGAAATGTCAATTTTTTTCTCCTTTTAACTAAAGATTATGTTTGTGTGTGTATAAAGATTCTTGGAGTAATTGATGCCCTTTCCAAAAGTTTGCAAAGTGAGATTTACTTTATTTATTGTTTAGAATATCCCCTTTCCTTTCTCATCTGTTTAGAAACAAATTTTGAATGTCCAGATGAGACGTTGGTTAAGTGTCGTAACATGACGTTAATTGTATTATTTGGCATGCTTTTAAAAAAATGTGTATGTTTGTATAGATTTTATGCTTATGGAAAATGGAGAGATAATTTTTTGTTTAAATACTATTAGCGTACGTTACATAAAGTTTTGTGTACTTTCAAGGTAAGAAGCAGTATTAGGAATATAGTGACAGTTATAGAGTACTAAAAACTTTCAACAGTAACTATTTCAAAAAGAAAGTAGGAAATAGATTAAAGAGAGGGACTGTGATTGGCTAGTGATGGACAGTAAGATTATTGTTACAGGAATTAATTTTTCCAAATTTCTGTTTCTCCAAAATACCCAACTTTATTCAGGCCAATCATCTTTAAGTCAAAGTGTCTCTTTTCATTCCTTCTCTATTATGTTGTTTCAAGTCACACCATGGGGCTGGTTTCTGCAAGTCCCAAGCTCTGCTGCAGGTGGAACTGGTCATGCTGCAAGTGATTGCTCTTTAAGCACCCTTGGTTCTCACATTTTCTAAAGATTGCCCAAAGTGGAAGGAAGAGGCAGCCATTCAACCCATACACGTAATCTGGAGTCTCTTACTGTAATGCTCGCCATCGTGTAGTGGGTGGTTCCTCAGGAGCATTTTCTGTGCCAAGCTCCATTTCCTACTTGGCAGGTGTTGTGTCTGTTCTGAGGGTCCTGTGCTACTCAAAAGCACTACACATCTACAAGCTATTCGCCTTCAGCTTCAACTGCAGATGTTTAGACAAGAATATGGTCGCTCCAGATGCCCATGTCTGGATATGACCTCATTGTAGCCTTATTGATGTTGAAATGGCTTGTCCTGTCAACCAGAATAATGAATAGTGAATAGTCGTTCTTAGCAAGATGACTAATGCTGGCTTATAGTGTGTGATTTGACAATAAGAAGAATGAGTAACTGCATGATAACGATTTGTATACATGTGTAATTACAGTGACTGGACAAGACCGAAAGGTACAAAGATAAAAGACAAACATCACGTTGTTACGCTTGCCAGCTGATAAAAAAATAATAACAGATAGACTTGTTTTTATAACTCAGTGATACTGAATAGAACATGTAAGATGCCACAGAAACTGTTATGGGTGGAAAAATGAATGTTGGAAAAAAATTGGGTCAGCATGGCTGAAAGTTTATAAATTTATTTTAGGAGGTTTGGAGCCATGGCCTTTATAAAATTATGATATCAGAAAGTTATTATCTTTTATTCATCATAAAAATACAAAAGTACCAGACGTAATTTTATTAGAAAGATACCATAAGAAATTTCTTCTGGTACTATTTTTCCCCCACCTTCAGGCAAGATAACTTTAAACCTGAAAGGATTAATCTCCCTAAGATTTTTGCTGCAGAGCTTTTGGAAGCAGGGCTGATTCTATGACTACTAGTATTATAACAAAAATATGGAAAGGAGTACAGTAATAGAATGCAAGAAAGATTAATGTTCTTTTTCCTCAGAAATGGTGACACCACTTTCATTATTTATTCCAAAATTTATTATTGATAGTCCAAAGAAAAAGTGGTAGATACATGCTGTCTTTTTGTTGTTGTTGTTCATTTGTTTGCACATTTTCCACATTTTACATATAAAAATAAACAAATTATTTTGTTTTTAAGGGCTTACTGTTTTTTTAAACAACTGACCATTTTTATTAAACACAGTATGATTCTGTTCATTCCTGTTGAACATTATTGTAATTAATTGCGTGTGTGTGTTGTTGTGCAGGGAGAGACCTATAGTTTCAAAGATGCCATTGTTCTTGGGGAGTACAAAACTGATGACAGCAGCGGAAATTTGCGGGATGAGAAGAAAGGAGAAAAGGTAAGCCTTGGACAGCTCTGCATGCTGAACTTTGGCCAGGTCATGACACTGATAGTGGTCTCAAGGTCATCAGAATTCCATGTACATGTTTTGTTTTTTGTTTCGTTGGGGGTTTCTTTGTTTTTTTGTGGGGGGGGAGGGGGATGTCAGTCATGTTAATGGAGACCACTGTAGTTTGCTAGTCATGTTTCATTCACTGATGTCACTGGTAAATTTCTGTCTAAACCAAGAGCATGTTTGTAAACTGTACAAGGCAGACTCACAATCAAGGTGTTGGGTCTGTGGGGTTTTTGGTACAACAAAAGTAAAGGGGAAAATGTGCTGTTGCTGAACAAAATTTATGTCTGTTTTTAAATTGCTTTGGTGTGTGCAGTTAATATGTGACCCACTACCACAGAATGAGTCCTAAGTGAATCAGATTTTTAAATATATGGCATATTTTTAAAATATAAAGGTTTTGACCTTTCTTTTGATACTTAAGTTGTTCTTGTAGTCCTAAAATTGAGTGGGTTATAAGGTTTGAAGTAACTCCAAGGGCACAAAGTTGACCCTAATCGCCTCTACTATGAAACTGCGATTTAAGACTCATTTTGTGGTGGTGGGACACATATGGTAAGTGAATGTTGTAACATTTTGTCACTTAATTGACTTGTTTGCAGACATTACAGCGAGGGGTAACTCTTTTTCCATTCTTGTTTTCTTTTTTTTTCTCCTTGTAAATTTATAATGGCCATGGAGACAACTGTGGAACCTGATTTAAAAGACCGTGAAGAAGAGGAGTAAATTGTTAAAGCATTCTGAAATATAATATTTTGGAGAGAGAATGCTACATTTACACAGAAGAAATGAACCTTCATTTCTGAAGTTGGTTCAAGTGCCAAAACAGAAACAAAAAAAAGAGATTAGGATATTGGTTACGATATGGGATCAGGTTTGTACTTGATTCCTGAAGGTCTCTGGTTTCAACCAAAAAATTCCTTAAATGTCTCACTTTTCCAGCCTCTTCACAAAATCCCAGCACAAAATTTTTCAAGGTCTCAGGTTAGTATGGTTAGCACCCCAACTCTCCTTTTGAACCCCTAAAACTAATCCTACCCCAACCTCAAATTCAACCTCAACCCTGCCACTATACTAACCCCAACCCCACCTCCCACTCCCCCAGAAAAATGTAAAACTGACCAGTTATTGAATGTGTCCTAGATAACAGGTTCTTTTTCATTATTGATTACAAAATGCTGTAAAGAGAGAGAAATATGTCGTTTTTCTGGTAGAGAGATGCAGTTTGCCTGTAGGCTTAGCATGTTCTCGGAACAGTTTCCACTGTGTTGTCAGCCACAGTTGTGTACTACTGGTTATATTAACACTGTATTGTAGAAGCAACAATAATCTTGGAGCAAGCTGACCAGCTTGTCTTATTTGCGGAGTCGCTGACTTACTATCATTGTTCAAGCTTTCACTGGAGCTAGCTTTGTCACTGGTGCAGGAAGCAGAGTCCCATTTGCAACTAATATTAGTATATCCTAGATAGAGCTTTCATGAAGTCATAGTGATTACAGGTTGTAGATGCTGTACTCCAGAGTTAAGTCAGACTCATTGTGGTCACTTTCTGCAGATGTTGGAAACCTAGGGTGGAAAGCATAGTGTTTTTGTCCTGATTATGGAACAGAAGTTGGGTTGGTCTTTTGCTCAATTTTTTTTTTTTTGTGATGCCTGTGAGGGGGCATTGGAGGGATTTTGATTACTGTAATTTTGTGGCAGTGAGACTTTACTACAGTTCTGTTGACAAATTGTTATGTACATGACGTGTGCATAAACCTCTACCTACCCACCTCCTTTCTCCCGACAGGGCGGTCCGGTCGCGCAACGTTTAGCACCTGTCACCAATACACTTTCTCTGCATGTAGCATCTGTTTACGTGGCTGGCTGTCATGCCGTGATTTAGCCTTAGTTGTTGGTTTCGCGTAGAATACCAATCTCCCCCCACACCTTTTTTCTTTAGACAGTCTTGCTCATACTTGTAAGATTAGTCCTGGTGTATGAGTATTAAAATAAACTGGCAGAGAAGTATAATGTACAATGAATTTATCCTGTTCTAAAATATGGTAAGTGAGCTGTACAGCTTTAAAAAAAACCAATAAAACCCCAAACCTTTAAAAACCTAAAAGAAGATCTTTTATGATATTGTTTCCTGCATTTTGTTTGGCATGATATGGCATGGGTGAATGTAAAACAAAACTGTTGAAAGGCAGATTGATTGTGTGGCTTCACTTTCGTTTTTCCTGAGATCAGCTTAGGAGGTTAGAAAAAGGTTTGTTGGTGTGTAGTGTAATTTGAGAGAGAAAACTTATGTAAGGCATAAGAGCAGGGACAAGCAGTTGCAGACGTATGCTCCTTGAAGGTGCAATGTGCACATTACTTGGCTTTTTTTCTAGTTTTGGCTTAAGAATGGTGTTAGTGACATAACGATTACCTACTAAGGTGCTGCATTAGTGTAGCTTGCACTGGCTTGTGACTTTTATCTTGAGTGTACACCATGGCTGGAGCTAAATAATGTTTATGTAATATTTATATGGTTGTGGCAGCTACAGATTGTTTAACCTGAAGCTGATTGCTTGACTAAAGCTCTGTAGAAAAGAGAACTGGTCTGACAAATACTGGCAACCTGTAATCATGTATAGATATGCACACAGGCATGCATGCACACATATACAACATCAAAACACACACACACACACACATGCACGCACCCACAAGAACAATTTAGGAGTATTTGAAGTGATTTGCTGTTACCATTGTTACAAATATTAAATTAATATTATAAAAAAAGGCAGCTTGCATTGTCAGTGCATGTGCATTGTATAGTTAGAGCTAGCGGAAGTCTATGTCCAAGCAGATTTCTACCCTTAGTTAAAGAAGCATCAGAGAAAGTTGAGACGTTGTCTTACCAGGATCCATCCATGCTGCTGTCTTTCCCATTGCTGCTTCTGTGCCTAGACTAATGACTATCAGGGTAGAGGGGCCATAATCATTTCCTATAAGATACTGTTAGCACTGTTTTTAAAATCAAACAGTGCTTCTGCAGCTGCAACTGCTTCCTGTCCTAGGACAGAATCCCGCTGTCTGTTCTTTATAACAGAACTGATTTTGTAGTCACCTGTAAAGACCTCACAGCCAGCTCACTGGCCTGACAGCTTTGGGGTGCAAGAATCTGGGGTTTCACAGAAGACTAGAGCAGTTAAAAAGAAATGTGTGCACTTTACAGCTCTTGTAACTTTAAAAGAATTTAATGGAACACAGAATGATTTTTAAACTGAAAATTTAAAGAGGTTCAGAACACATGCATAAACACAAGAAAAGCAAAATCAGTATTTTATAATGCACTAAACCCTTCAGATGTGTAACTAATTGTCACACTACAAAATTGTTAAGACTGAACCTGTCAAGATGAATGGGAAGGGAGTGATTTCCAGTTCATGTGTCAAAATTGTGCAGATACATGTCTGCAAGAACACCTTTACCTGATTTGAATATGCTTCCAGCTGTCACATGACTGCCCTCTACATTACACCCAATGTGGTGTTGTGTCGAATGTACTATTTTTTCTGAAATAAGGGAAAAAATCTGCAGTGTATTTCTGTTTTACAATCCAGTTTAGATTTTGTTAAATCATTTCATTAGAAAGTCATCTTAGTCATGCTTGAACAGTAAATCTGAATAGAGATATGTCGCATGTTAGGGATAGATGTTTGCTGGTTAATGCTCATGATGGAAAACTCTTTCTACACTTCCTAGGAGTTTTTGATTCCTGATTTATCAGGCCAGGTAACAGGAGGTAAAAGGAGTGATTTGCTTTCCAATTTTTATGCGTTATACTCTTGACTCTGTAGACCACTTGCAGTTTACTGTCACTTTAGTCGCTAGGTTATTGGACCCTTTTTCTTTTATTACTTTTGGCAGCTTTACAAATTATGTTGCAGGGGAGAGAAAAAGAAATATTTAATTTTCATTATCTACGTAACAGTTTTCTGTAAATTACTTTCAAACGCTTAATGGCTTAAAGATGCCTTATGTTATTTGTAAGCTTGAGTCTGTGCCATTGTGTTGGTATGTTTATATTTTAATAGTACAGAATGATAACTGTGGTCTTTGTTGCTCTAAAATGACGCTATCTCACATATGCAAATTAGGTATCAAACTATGGACCACGTGTCTTTATGGTGGACACTTGTTTTTTGTCATCCCCTTTTATTAATTCAGAGTGCTATCTGCAGATCAAGAGACAGTGTTTTTGCAAGACAGATGCAGTTTGTTTTTCCACTTACAGCCTCATTAAAAAAATACCTTGCTATCTGTAGTCTCATTACATACGACAGAACAGATGTTCCCAATGTGAATCTTATATGCAAAAATCTCTTTTATCTCAGTATCTTTGCCTCTCATCAAAAGTGTGTTGGCCAGGTGGTGGGGAGCCAGAGATTGCGTATCAGAGCTCATAGTACTGGCCTTCGGGGACTATGGGCGATCCAGACAGGGGGTAAACTGCCTGCCACCAGCGCAGTAAAAATCAAAAGGTCCTTGGGTCTTGTCTAGGGCATGCCTTTGAATTTCATTCACTGTATATGACACCTGTTCAATGGACCTAGCTGCCAGAGATTTCCTCTCGGCCCAGGCTGTTTTCCTCCCTCTTTGTTATTGCTTACTATGTAATGTGATTGGCAGTTTTGCTCTACAGTACACTTCATATTTACCAGCTTATTGCAGATCATCTTCAGGTATTACTCGTTTGTTATCAGTGGAAGTGAAATAGTACTCCAGTATGGGTAAAGAATAAAACCAAATAGCTGCTTTTTCAGAATTAAAAAAGATATTAATTTCATTTGTCTTCCTCATTGGCCAGTTTATTTGCTGTTTGATTTGTTGTTTCAGTGGAATTTTCCCTTCATCATGGTCAAGATAGACAAGCGCAATGCTTTCACCTTCTTTGCTAAGACAGAAGAGCAGAGGCAGAAATGGATGGAAGCCATAGCCCTTGCTCTGTAAGATGTAGATAATCTCTCATCCAGCCTTCCCCTTTTTCCCGTTAGTGCCATGTAAATTTATCCCATTGATAGTTATACCTCATTAACAGTTTATATAGTGATCTTACCCCATTTCATGCCAGACACAATGCACTTACAAAATAGGAAGAACTCTTTCCATATGGTGCATACAGTAACAGTAGAGCAATGCAACACAACACAGCACAGCAAAGATAATACAGTACAGTCCAGCATAAAGACATAAATGAGAAAAACAGAATTTTATCGTCCAAAGAGGAAAGGGTAATTAAGGATCAGAGTTGTCTAGTCTGCCTGGTAACCCTTTTGACACTTAAAGACTCAAGATTTTAAAGTTTAGATCTGCAGTTTGTAAATTATGGCCCATGATGTAAACAGTCATATATATATATATTGATTTATTTCAGCGATAACACACAGCCGGCAGCAGCAGGTTCTTGTAGAAGCTACATTATGTACACATTCGAGAAACCTAAAGAATGCGATGTGTGTGGCAAGCTTCTCAGGTATAGTTAAATCTTCCAAATAAATGTTTGCCTGGTCATAGTATTTGTAGACTATTTGAAGGAAGAGGTAAGTGAAATGGCAAATTGGGTGTAAATGGTAGATACTGGCATTCATTTCCACTCAAAATCTGTGGTTGGAAAAGATTCATTTCCTTACAGCCATATCTAAAACTGGTCTTGGGTGGTTCAAAGAGGCTGACATGTTTTGTTGTCAAGGGATCTCTTCAAAGTGCGAGAGTTTAATTTTCAGTGACCAGTAATTTTCAGTTAAACACCATGGATCTTGGAAACATGCCATACAATTTCAAAATTTCAATTTCAAAACTGAACACACATAGAGGAAGAGCTGAATAAAGTAGAGAAGACTGATATTACAGAAAATATATCAAATGGTACCTCCTACAGTATAAATTAGGATCAGTTTGTTTTTCTTCACAGAAAAGTACAAACCTAAGAAGCCTATGAGAACAGGTGGACAGCAGTGTCTTAGAAATCAATCAGTCAATCCTCATCATGCTAGTTGCACATAAGGCCTCAACCAGAGCCCACCACTGATGTCGATTGGCTGAAACCCACTCCAGGCGACCCCATGTCCAGCCCTTTCCTTTCATCTTCCTTTCCACTGTTCTTCTCCAAGTTTCCTTTGGGTGGCCTCGTTTTCTTTGGCCATCTGGAGTCTATCGTAGGGCCATTCTGGAGAGCTCTGCTGTCTGCTGGTGGAGCACATGTCCAATCCATCGCCAACGCCTTTGTTGAACATGCATGGTGATGGACTCGGTTTCAGTTCTTTGGTGGAGTTCTTCATTGGTGATGGTGTTTGGCCAAAAGATGTTAAGTATGTGCCTGAGGCATCTGTTTTGGAAGACGTCAAGCTTCTTACCAATGTTTTTGGTCATCTTCCATGATTCTGATCCATAAAGGAGGGTGCTGATCACATTTGACTTGAAGATTCTCAGCTTGGTTTTCTGGCTGATGTTTTTTGCCTTCCATGTGCTCCTGAGTGAGGCGAAGGCCTGGCTGTGTTTCGCCAGTCAGGCTCGAATCTCTACCTCCACATCCCAGTGTTTGACATCTTCGACCCAAGATAGGTAAAACTGTCAACTTCCTCAATCTCTTCTCCATTTAGTTTGATGTCTTGGGCTCTGGCATTCACTCTCATATTTTTCGTTTTCTTTGCTGACCTTCAAGCCAAGGTTTCCAGCTGTTTCTGAGAAGGCATTTGTTTTCTCCTGCATGTCTTGGTGGCGGTGTGACAACAGGGCAATGTCATCAGCAAAGTCCAAGTCTTCCAGCGTTGTTGCTAGTATCATAGTCATGGTCCATTTGATCCCTCTTCCCTCTCTGTGATATTCTTCATGATCCAGTCCATGGCCAGGATGAAGAGGAATGGCAACAGAATGCAGGCCTGCTTCACCCCAGTACTGACGTTGAAGGGGGCTGTGATCTCTGTGTCACAGACCACTTGAGATTTGAAATCGCTGTACAGCATTGCAACAACCTGGACAAGTTTCTCAGGGACTCCGTAATGCCTCAGGATCTTCCATAAGGACTCGCGGTGGATGCTGTCAAAAGCCTTCTCCAGGTCGATGAAGTTGATGTACAGCGGTGTGTTCCACTCGTTGCTCTGTTCCAGAATCTGATGCAGAATGAAAATGAGTTCAGAGCAGGATCCCCCAGGCCGAAATCCTGCTTGCTGGGGCCGGAGGTCTTTCTCAAGGCTTGCCATCAGTCTTGACTAAACATTCTTGCTGAAGACCTTGTTGGTGAGAGAAAGATGTGTTATACCCCTCCAGTTATTGCAGTCTCCAAGATCTCCTTTCTTGGGTAACTTGAAGATGAGCCCTGTCTTCCACGCATCGAGGATCTGTTTTAGACATGATTTCAAGTAAATAATTAAAGTTAATAAGTATCTTGTAATTCATAAGAAATCTGAAATTCCCAGTGGAAATGATTCAGAACTCAATCTATCATTTTAGCCCAACTTGTCATATTACTTGCCTTTTTCCTTTAGACTTGCTGTTTGTTCACAACTATTTAAGTTTCATCATTGGTACATTGGTGTAAAAATGATGCATTGCGATAGTTTTACATCCTCGAAACAGGATTTTAAAAAATTCTCACAATCATCAGGCCTTTTGTTACCTTTAATTGTTCATTGTAGTTTTTTTAAATTTTAGAAAGGCAGGTGAATTAGAAAATGAAAATCTTTTGGTACAGGACTTTGTACCTGAGCATGTAATTTTAATTTTGATTTCTTTTTTGTTGTAACTGCATTTTATTCTGTCATTCTGTAGAGGTAATCTTGAGTGTGAGTTTTACATTCCCTTCTTTTTTAATCGAATCATTAGTTTTTTTATTAAACCAAATCTGAGACACATAACAGATACTTTGAAGTACATCTTACAAGGCACAATAATGTTTCTTCCATAAAATATTCAAAATCTTTCTTTTGTTTAGAATACAGCTGTTATTCATTTACAAAATAAAATCTTTTGTTTTGATATGGTGAATTTTGTCGTGGATTTTATCAGACTTTTGTGTTTTCAATTTTGTTTATAAAAATCTTAGCATTTTTTTTTTTTTTTTGGTGGCTGGCCTTCTGTTTTCTCAACTTGTTTGACTCAGCTGACACATATTTATAAAAAGCCACCAATATTTATAGTTTTGAGATTGACTTTTCATATTGTTTTCTGTTTCTGTTGTCTGCAGGGGCATTTTTTTCCAAGGCTATTTAAATCAAGGTAGGCAAGGTCATGTGTGTGATTTGATACCGATAAAATTTCATGTCCTACTTTTAACACTACATTTAATTTGAGTGATTGAAATTGCTGTGAGCTTTCTCTACTCCAGGTTACTCAGCAAGTCCAGATATATGTATATTTTTTCAAACAGTTTCAAATATTTCTCATATCAGTAGTCTCTTGATTGGTTTTTCTTGTGACTTACATAGGAATAAAAATTAAAATGGTCACATCAGAGTCATCTTTTTGTAGGTTCCATTTAGCCTTAACTTAGACATTCAGCTATGGTAGTCACAAAGGTTAAATCGGCTATCAACTCTCGTTGCATGAAGTACATTATTCTTTAAAACTATTTTATCATTAATTATTTGCTGACTTTTAAGGGGTTTTGTCAACAGTCTCTAATTGACTTTTATGCATGTCTGTTTATAGATAACAATATGGCTGTGCACAAAGAGTGTATTGGAAAACCAGACAAAACGAAAAGTAAGATGCAGCACATGTGGGAGGGTTTTTTTCCTTTGCTTTGTTTCGTTATTTAGATCAGAGACTTGTATGCAATCTTATCTGGTGATTGTTTTGCTTAGAATGTGCTATGATTATTTTGAAGTCTGTGCTTGTTTTCTTATCCCCGGTGTGATTAAAGTAACATTTATTTAAAGGACTAGATATGATTTCACTGACAATTAAAAATTTTATCAAGTTTATTGTTGAACAAAAATTCACTGTAATTTGTGGTATGGTCCAGACTTTGTTCTTATGTTGCTTTTCTATCCCCTTACCTGCCAAAAAAAGAAACATTTAATATATCCTTTCTGTCATGAAGCCTTTTTTTAAAAATAAAAAGTCTTAATGGGATGGCACATCAAATATTTAGTCTTGATTTAAACATCCAAGACACATGGGTGTTGTTTTTCCTTATAGTTAAGGAAATACTTTACCCCCATTGGGCCAGGATGGCTGACCCTTACAATTATCATATTTTCTGGTGCTTAGTGTTTTGATTTGTGGGTCTGGTCAGCTTTGGTCAGTATTGTGCCTGCATGCAAGTGGTGGGAAATCTTAAGCTTCTGTTACTAAATTCTGCCCACCCTTCTCTCTGCTCTGGTAATTTTGTTTCCAGTTTTCCAAAACTCAGAGAAACTGAAGCTCTAATTTGATGAGTGGTCATGATAAAAGGTTTAGGGAATTAAGTAATTTGACATAAGAATAACTGAAAATTGGTATCAGTCAGTACTAAAATATGCTATGATACGGTAACATTTTCATCATGTTCAAGCACCTTTTGTGAAAGAAAAGGATTCTCAGTTGTAAATTTAAAAAAAAATGACTTTAAAGCATTACATGTGTAGTCCTTTCTCAGATGCATCTCACCTGATCTTTCACTTCAGTATGAGTAGAATAATTAATACGTTTCTTAAAACGGTTTCTTTGTGGTCTAAGCGATTGACTTGAGGCAGATGTTTCATTTGTACACTCTTGTCCTTCATTTTAAGAGAGTTTTTTGTGCATTTTCTCCCTGTTTAAAGGTCTACCAGAGTGCAGAACTGTGAGTTAATCACTGAGTTAAGCCTTAGCCAAATTTAAATACTATTTAAAAAAATCTGAGTCTCCTTCTGCTTTCGTGATATTAGCCTACATATATCTTCTGGTACAGGAAGATGTCAAGACTTGTCATTGAAATCAATAGATATGCCTAACACAAACACTTCAGTGATCCCATTACCTGAGTCTTTGACAATGTAAGTGTATTGATGAACAGTGCAAGGTGATGTTTAAAGACCTTGCATATTGAGAACAGAGAGGATGGGTGGGAAATGTTTACTCAAATTTGGGAAAAAGTATTTTGTATTGAGTTCAAATCAGTCACAAAACTGCACTTTTGTAAACCTTTAAAAAGTGATTGTGAACGATTGCCAGGATTTTTATCCCCTCTCCCTCACCTGCCCTGGTTTGGCGTCTGTGATTTTTTTGGTCTCAGTGTGTTTTATGGGTGTTGTGCTTTGTGCCCAGTGTGCTCAGGTGAGGTTTGTCAAGCTTGGCTAACCAGTGTACCAGTAACATTAACCATGGAGTCTGCAGAAGATCAGGACGAAGATACCCAGACACATTGTAGAAAAACTTGTTGTTCTCCACACTTTCGCCATGTTAACAGGGGGACGAGCTACATTCTTTTTCAGAGCTCATTAATGGTTCATACAACAGGATCATCGATTAACTGTTGTTCCAGCTATATTTTCTTTAAACAGACTGATCCAGTTCACACAGCGCACAGTGGTGGTCACTTCCAAAACTGGCAGTGCTGCTGAAACTTCTGTTAAACCCTGTCAGTAGTGACATTCTGCTTTCTGTTTTACCTGCTAAAGTACTTGAACTTTTATCTTTTAAATTTGTCAGCAAAGACTTCTGAAATACTGTTAAAACATTTCCTCCTCTGTATTCCAACCTGTGGCTGTTCACACTTCTCACTCTTCAGAGCTTTGTATTCAAAATAAAAAAATACTATTCCCTGCATTTATATCGATGTTCTTGTCGTTCTGTTAAAATGATTCAAAAAAGGTTAGGTGAGGGTTTTTCTTATTTATTCATCTGTCAGTGAGAATGATTGCACTGTAGACTATGATGAGAATATTATAACATTTCATGAGTTTATCAGTAGGCTTACACGCAATGTTCTTTACATATAAAGAATAAGTGAAATCAGTAATCCTTAATCTGTGCTAAAATTGGCCCAGAACAAGATCCCAGCTAGTCTACTAAAATGATAAAGGCTATTGATTATCAGGACAACAGGTGATTAACACAAAGCAAGTGATCATTCATTGATCAAAGAAAGAGTTGCACATATAACAGTTTATTGTTGTCCTTGAATGAATCACAGGAGATGAGTCTGTGCAGATTTGTATAGAAAAATGTACTTTTATTTTTCAAACTGTACTACCATAACAGAATACTTTCCACCCACAGACCAGTATGATGCCCTTCAAGGTAGATATAATACCCTTCTGTCACAAAGGCCAACATAAGATCTCTTTAGTTCACTCCTCTGCAGCAGTGCAGGAATGACAGTGCCTCCTTGAGATAATAGGCTTTAATGAGTAGTTCCGGTCATGCTGTTCAGAGACCTTTTATGCCACTCAAAGTTTTTTTTTAAAGTAATTTATGGGCTGGCATTCTCACTGAAGCTGTTTCACTACTGGCAATTTCTTGGGTGGGTTCTGTCATTTTTCTTTATGACACAAGAATTTATTTATTTAGTCAATCAATTCTCTATAATCAATTATTCACTTGCATGCACAACAGACCGCAGGCCACCTCGACCACCACAGGACAAGGGGGAGACTAACAAGGAAGGTAACAATAATATTTTTACTTACAGCTATGGCCTTCCACGAGGGTATATTTTTAAAGTATGTTGCGTGTAATCAGATAATAATTTATTAACAGTTGACTGAAACAAATACCCAAAATACTAAGTTTATTTGCAGAGGAATTATATGGTTATTTTATCACTTGTGAGTGAAACTGCTTAATGACTCTCAGTTCTTTTATGATGTGGTGCTGCTGATCCAAAGAAGGAGAAAACACCTTCTCGAAAATGAGTAACTGTTGTTCTGTGTTGCAGTGTATAAAGCAAAGGCAACTATGCACTATCGAGGGTTACCTCTACCACCTCCACCTATGCGACCACCTTTGGCTTTTGAGAAGGATGATGTTGTTGAGGTGTTGTCTCAGGCAGATTCGGAATGGTGGAAGGTGGGTTGGATGTCCAGCCTGTCCTTGTATGATGGACTGGTGTTATTTTTATTATTATTTTTTTATATTTTTTTTGCTTTTGTGGTACTGCTTGAATGATCTTTTAGTTAAAATGAAAATGTAATTGAGGGAAATGCATCCAAAAAACAAACAGAAAGGATTCTTAGATAAAACCAAAAAGGAAAAAAGTTATATTAAGGAACTTATCTCACCAAAACCGGGTTTCCAGCTTGTAGGATACACCCTCTGTGATCAGCATCCAAGGTTCTAGTGTTTGCTGTAGAACCAGTTTGATGGGGGTTTTGTGTGGTTTTAGTTGCTTTTTCTTTTTACTTTTTTTTTAGCAAAGCAACTCTTTTTTAAAGGTATGTATATTGTTGTGTTGAATGTAATTATTACTAAGCAATAGAAATTTAATTGAACTGTTGGCAACTAGAAATAAAGCAGTTAAATTGAAAACAGATTAACCAAAGCAACGAGAGCATTGTTTTGCAGCAAGTCAGATTTGTTAAGATAGTTAAAAGTTTTTTTGTTTCCTCACGGTTTCCCTTTTTTGTGATTTGCAGGGCCGATTCAGAGGGGAAGAAGGGTACTTTCCTTCCAAGGTTGTCACCATCATGAGGTTAATGGTAAGTGACTTGTATCATTTGCACATCCTCTCATTCATTTTCATTGGGCGTCAGCAGATTTTTTTTTTTAACTTTATTACAATGATGGAATGAAGACTTGCTCATCAGAGCATGTGTACTTTGCTTTAAACAGTAAAGAATAAATGTTTTATACAAACAATCAGATAAAGTAATTGATGAATTAGATAATAACATACCTGATGTGAATGAGTAAAGAACGGCATGGAGCCACAGATATGTGAAATGATGAGTGTTGAGAAATGGCTATCTAGTTTCCACTGTTTTTATGCACACTATTAGGAGATGCAGCGTCATGGTTCAGCAATGGTTCTTCTTGGTGTTGGGAATTTCCCAAACAGCTAACCGTCCACCTCATTATTCATTCGTCAGTGTCTTTGTTCATTTGTCTTCATCTGTCAGATTGAGGGAATGTCTGTATTCATTTGTCTTCATGTCAGGTTGAGGGAATGTGTTCTGAACATTGCTTACCCTAAGTTTTTTGGTTTTTTTTTGTTTTTGTTGGGTTTTTTTGGTATGTAAAATACATCTGAAAAAAATGTGTTGTTCAATGCACTGTTTCCTGTCTCAGAAGTCCAGAAGTGCACAGTTTGTGGCTTGATTCCTATTTATTGTTTCCACTTAAATGTATTACCACCAACAGATGTTTCAGATATTTTACAGTTGTTTCCAGATTAATAATACATCACAGACATTGACTAATTGTGTCGAAAGGGTATCTCTGCTCCTTTTTTTGCTTCTTCATCCTTTTTTTTCATTCATCACATGTGCATTTGCATGTGTGCATGGATAAACAGTTGACTGCACACATTCTCTGTCTCTCTCTCTCACACACACACACACACATTTCTTTCACTCAACAGTAAATTTAGTCAGCTGCAGAAATGGGTCATATAAGCATTGGTGTGTTTTTTGTTTTTATTCATCTTAGTAATCTTATGTATTTTGCCTTTTTAAATTTAAAGGTACTTTTTGTTTCATGAATAGAAAAGAAACATTTGATTGGTTGTGCAAATCACAAACAGTGTTCTTCACTTGTTGCTTTGTTTGATACTGCTGACAAGAGGCAGCATTTTCCGTTGTTCTGCATGGCAATATGAATCTGTAGGTGGTTCGGGAAAGCTACGAGGAAGCCGTTGTGCCACGCATGAAGTCAGGTACAGCAACAGATCTCTCTGCTCACCACAGACTGAATGGAACGCCGGTCTCGCCTTCGCAGATGTGGTAGGGCCCTCAGCACCAGGAGATTGTAACTACAGTAGTTTCCCTTCCTTAACCAAAGCAGAAAACTTTCAGGGGGACCTCTCACCACTTTCTGATGATCGTACGGCTGCTGCTTATATAGCAGATAATCAGTAATCAAAAGAGTAAGGACAACAATAGAAACACCGCAGGATGAGCCCAGTGCTGCTTGCACAATGTGATTCAACACAATAATCAAAATAATAATTTCCCATATGAACATGTTTTTTATTTTTAAAAATAGTTTGTGCAGTATTATTTGCTCTTAGCAGCCCCTTAGAAGGAACAATTTCTCCATAGTCTGGAGTTTGGAGCATCAGAAGGATACAAAGTGTGAGAGGTTCACAAAACGTTTGCACTGGTGATGTGAACGCTCCGGCTCCTTGCTGAAGTCTGCATGTTATCTGTTTCCCTGCTGCCCCTCATTGAAGTCTGTCGAAAAAAATCCCTCTTAACTTATAATCTGTGTACTCTTTGTGGCTCCTTTCTGTTCCTGTGACTAAGGTAGCTGCACAATGGTTGCATTCCTTGGCAACTGGCTTTATGACACTGGCACATGCAACTTTACAGTGCAGCGGTAAGTGTGGTAAAATCAGTTAAGTAGGACTTAAAAGGTTATAAAAAAAAGTTTTGCACCAAATCCACTTCCCTACCCTTCCACAAGAAGCTATGAGATGGCATCATCAGAGTCAGTAAACAGGTCACTGACAGTTGACTGTCTCACACTTCAGTGAATGCAACATTTCTTGCTAAGTCTGCACTATTCTGAATTTTTGTTTTTAAGATGCAAGTATCAGTCCATTTATTTTCCTTAGTATGTATCTGAATTTGTGATTCTGGTATTGTCAGTATTTTTGCAGCATTTATAAGTTGAAAATTCGTTTACCATTATTTGACCACGTCTGGCATCATGTCAGTTTTAATTACAATAAAGTAGTGCTGTGCAGGCATAAGTGACATGACTATTCAAGCCCGAAACACCTAGGAGAAAGAAAATCTTTTGTGGTGAACAGCAGAATGTAAACAGGTACATGAGCTGATTAAAAAAAAAAATGGTGCCTGTCTCATAATACAGTCTGCACTTAAATGCTGAAGATCTCAGAAAAGCTGTGACCTTCAACTATTCCCCTCCTCTTTCTAGACATCCCATTCTTTGCTGTTGTGGTGATGTGCAGCTGATGCTATTAAAAAAAATGCTTGAAACAGTCTTGCTTTTGTGAAAATATGTACTGTTAAAAGAAGTTTAAAAAAAGTTTTTATTTGTGTTTCCTTTGAGATTTTTTTTTCAGAATTTAGAGTAATATAGGACTTGCATAAAAAGAAAACAGTTGATCACAAGAAACATGTTTGTGAAGTTCATTTAACCTCATGCTGTTAACTATAAGGTATTGGGCTTGTATTTTTTTTTTGGTAAAAATGTGGTTAACCCTTAGCATCTCTTGGGGTAACCTGGCTTGACCTCAGGTGCAGTGTTAAGTCCAAGAACTGTTTCAGGTTAACTATATTTACACACAACTCTGAGCCTGAGTAATGCTCATAGTGAACATCAGGCAGGTTCAAGAGGAGCACCTTCACACCTGAGATTTTGCCACCTCTAGCAAAGTGGTTAACGGCATACACAACAGTTACCTTGTACACCGCATTTACCCATTTCACATTAAGAGGCATGCAAGCCACCTGACTCCACCATGCACCTGTCTGCACACCTCTTCATGTTGTTGTGTTTCAGCGGAAGGAGTCCTATCTCCCTGTGCACAAAGACGGGCGGGTCGTGTCTAACGGAGACGCGAGCCCTGTATATAGAATGGGCCCATCACCTTCTACCCTTCCACCCCCAGCCCCTCACGCTGTACAGGTTGGGCCCGAGTATGTGAATGACCCTAACAATCTTCATTCCTACATGTGGTACGTACTCTGGGTGGCTAAACTGTACTCTGGGTGGCTGTACAGACAGCTACACCTTCCCAGCCATAAAAAAGACGAAACATGACGAAACAAAAAAAAATTTCAACAATGAATACCAACCAATTTGGTTGTTGCCACTTGCTCCTAGTTGTCTTAATTAATTTCACGCTGTCAGAAGTTTGCCAAACATAAAAATTGGTTAAACAGTTTATATTAAAGTAAGAATGCTAAAATTTGATGAATATACTTGCTAGATGGTAGTTCATTTTAGTTTACGTTGGTGTGTTATAGCCAGTTGATTGTCTTAACATAAAATGCATGTATATGTGAGTTGAGTGTTGTGTATCTGTTTTTGTTTTGAGGTGGGTTTTTTTGTTTGGTTGGGTTTTTTTTTTTTTGAGTCTCTACTTTTCCAGTAAAAATGTTGTGAAATGGCAAGCATGAACCCTGAATGAACTGGTTCCTGTTATTTGTTACATATCATGGCTGGATTAGTAGAAGGACTGCTTGCATGTTGGGCAAATGTACATGGATGCATGTGTGTGCACATTCAGGGTATGTGTGTGTGTGTAACGCCTAAAGTATATGCTATTTTAAACATATACAGATACTTGCCTGCAACCATCGGTTCTTTGAATTAATCTGTAGAAATTTTTGTTTATCTTATCCCATTAATGTGATGGAGCTGTTGAAAAAAGATCTGCAACTTGTTTTAAAACTAAGGTATCTTTAAAATGTAAAGCAGAATGTTTTCCATAATAATAATAAATTAAGTGGGCTTTTTGCAAAGAAACAGAACAGTAATTTCATAATTTGTGTAGCTCATGCTAGGGTCCAAAATTTAAAGACAGATTGTGGAAGAATTATATATTAAACATTCACAGGGCTTCTTGCACCATGTTGATGTTTTTTAAATCATTTTAATCATTTTTGTTACATTAATTCAGGATGCTCACATTTTTACTTAGTGAAGTTGTGACAGTGAATTTTATCACAATAAGCTGGTTGCTGTGGAATAAAGAGAAGTAGTTTCTGATGTATATATTCTTAATAGAAATATTTTGAAAGCCATGATATTGACTGTACATTATTAATGATCAGGTATGTGGGTGAAATGGAACGCCCAGAAGCTCAAAAACAGTTGGATGCCTGTCCAGATGGCACTTTCCTCATTCGGGTCACTAACAACCCTGCTCGTAAAGGCGAGCTATCCCTCAGTATTAAGTGAGTACATAAAATTATTTACACTCAGTATTGAGTACATAAAGTTATTTACACTCAGTATCGAGTACATAGTGATTTATACTCACTCAGGGTATAGATCTTTACTGTTACTTGATTCCCAAGACAAGATGGGTGTGCTAGCAACATTATCATGTAAAAGAAGTTTGAGTCTTTGCCTTTAAAGGAAATAAAGCAGCCAGACTCTTTATTTAATGCCTTCCAGATTCATTCTTTTATTTTTCTGATACACAGATTTGCCAATGCTGTTCGGCATATAAAAGTCAACAGAAGCCCACAGAACCGCTTTTACTTAGCAGATGGCAGATATTTTGACTCAGTGCAGGTAAGAGTCTATAGCTTTCATGATCAGGCTTCATGAAATTGTTACCAGTCACTTAATATTACTAATTGGAGAAGCAGGGTGGGAGGGTTCACATGGATAGATACAGGAGCTGACAAGGCCCACCACTCAGGCCTGTTGGATGCTGGTTAGCATGGGATGGCCAGTCCACTTTTTAAATTCCTAAGCCAATCCTCCCTCTGGCCTCCATGATGTTGACCTCCCTTCGAGGTACCTTGAAGGATAGTCTTCTGCCGAGTGTTGTTCCAGGTTACATGGCCAGACCACACCAGCTTGCGCCACTTGACCATTGTGAATAGAGATTCCTGGTGTCCTTTGAGTGTGGTGACTGTGCTTCATAAAAAGTCATTGATTTTATGTTTTGTGTGTGAGTCTGGAGCAGTGTCCTCTGGCATTTGTTGTTGAATGGAATGCCTGGATTCTCCTTACTCTGTTGGCAATTCTGCGTAATGGAGGATCAGTACCTTGAGGGTCTTGTTCATATTGTACTTCATAGTAAACCTGCCCGGCTCAGTCATTGCTCATGCTGCTGTCACGATGCTGATGTGGATACCCATCATGGAGCTGCTATTTTTGGAGAGGGTGACTTTCAAGTACTTGGAGCTGTTTACCTCTTCAAACCATTCTTTTTACATAGATATATGTTTTTCTGTTACCATTGACTATGACTTTGCTCTTGTCAATGCTGGTATCGAATCTGTTTAAGGTCTTGCGGGTCACTGTTGGTAAAGGTAAGGTAAAGGTCATCCCATAACCTTTTCAGGTCGTTGGGGAGTGAGGTGTTAGAGACCCACCTTTTCTTGGGGCCAGCTTTTACATGAGGGTGGTGCCAATCTCCTCTCCCTTGCTGCCTTACCTTCCCCAACCCTCTAGGTACCCATTCCCATCAGCTGGGTCGACTGGGGGAAGTTTGCTGCGCTTATCGGGAATTGAACCAGCGCGCTCTCGGTTCGGACGCCAGCGCTCTAACCACTCGGCCATCCGCTTCCCCTGTTGGTGCCTGCTATTAGATGGATGTCATCTGCAAAACAGAGGTTTCAGCCTTCCGCCAATGATAATCAAAGTGTAATTTTCATGGAGAGTTTCATACATGATATTCTCTAAGGAGATGGTGAACAGCGCAGGTGATAGCAGAATGCCTAGTGTGAAAGAAAATTCCATATCACCATGTATTATGTATTATGTATTTGCAGTACATCACCCAGTTGTCAGGTGTGCTTAGCTCTCCTTTCATCTGCAGACTTCTACAGCTGTGTCTGTGTGATCCTTCCCAGTCAGGGGCCAGTTGCACAACACGTTTCTAAACCTTAAAACTGTTCTAAAGAAGCAAACTCTCTTCTTAGCCATTTTGGTGCATTGCAGAAAAACATAAAAAATTGTACTGACAGGACGGAAAGTCAGACTTAAACAACTTTATCTTACTTCAAGCAGTTTTAGTTTTAAAAATTCTAAAATTGTGGTGTGCGCTTTAAACTAATTATCTAAATAGAGTTAAGGCCTAAAAGTGTTTAAAATTAGAAATGTGTTGTGCAACTGGCCCCTGAACTTTGTTGAGAAGGATTATCAGTGATTTCATTCTTAACTAGTAAAAAGTCTGCTTTGATCCTAATTACAGATGTTGATCACAAACTAGGTTCAAAGTGGGAAAAGGTTCCCAGAGCTGGTTTTGGGAACCTTTTGTTTGTTAGTCAATCAGCTTATTGCAGACCCTTTCTTTTTTCAGCTCTTTTGTTGAAAGAGACAAAAGATGCAGTATGACAGAGACGAAGTATGTTAAATGGTGGTGGTAGTACCAGAGAGTGCAATGGCACTTTGTGAAACTGCACGGATTACTTACTGTGTAGCAAAATAAATATGTATGTTAAAACAACATAACGTAAATATTATATGCATTTAGATTAATATAATAAACATACAAATCAATGAAATAGTACGAAACAAACTACAGTGTCAGGCCTCACGCTCGTGTCTACAGAGGACATATGGTAGCAATACATTTTGCTGCTGTTGCCTTTTTATTTTATTTTTTACCACTAAAGAAGGAGAACAGATAGCAAGTTAGTTATCTGCAACATTATTGGTGCATGTGAGAGCAGTCATCTTCATTGTGTCAGCTTAATATTTGGGAAACTTCAGAGACTGAACTCTGAATTAAAACAAACATTTGACTGCCTGAACACAGAGAAGGGTTGCTTAATTTAGGAGAATGCTTGATCCTGCCTAATTTATAGCAGGAAGAGGGACTGTGTTTATAAACAGGTTGTAGTTCATAAAGGTATATGGTGGATGATTGGGATAAAAAAAAAAAAGTGTGTGTGAATGTGTGCCTGCATGCGTGTATGTGCACATGTATGTCCATGTGTTAAAATGTTGATACTGTGTGGTGTATTGCTGCAGAGTAGGCTTTGTTTTTTGTTGGTCATTGTTTTATTGCTTATGTCTAAATATTTGCTTAAAATATCAAGGTGTGTAGCATGATAGAATGTCATGTTTGTTTCTGGATGATGTTTCGTGAAATGATTGTGAACTAATCAAACAGATTGTTTCATGCATCATTATAGTTTTTATTTTAAAAAAAGCACAAGCTGTTAGTATGCCAAAAATAACGAACAATGTTTTTTTGTGTCTCAGGAATTAGTCGACTATTATGAAAAAAATGAGTTGGCAGACAGCTTTCCTGATGTTGCCACCACGCTAAGGATTCCATATAAATCAGTGGCAAGTAAGTAGCCAGAGCTCTTTTGCAGAAATGGTATTTGCAGAATCTTTTCTCTAAGGTCTCTCTGCATCAGCTGTTTGTGGTGAAGTACATTTTTTTCAGGGGCCAGGGTTGGGTATACATAATCAGAGCAGTGTTTTATCCATCAAAATATCTGATAATACAGTTATATTGAGAGGATACCAATGGTAATAACTGTACTTAGTCATGTGAGAAAATGTGTTTATGATTACGTGTTTCTTATCTCTCATGCATTTTTCTGGAAACGATTAAACCTATTAAAAAGGTAGCAGGTGCAATTCTAATATTTTTTCAATTTGCTTTGTAACATCGAAAAGATTCTTCTTGTATTTGTTATAAGATTTAAAATTTCATTGCTCAGAAATACATAATAATAAATATAAATAGCAATATTAAATATTTGTTGCCTACAGTTGGTACGCGTATCTTGGGCTATGCACAAGCAGTCTATGACTATTCAGCCACATCCACATCCCAAGTTACACTTAAGAATGGTGACCGCATCGCCATTCTCAGCAAAAATGGGCAGGACAAGGGTTGGTGGAAGGGAGAAAACCTACGAACACAGAAGGTCAGCTCTTGACAGATTAGTTTTTCTCTTTCCTGCTTTGGGGTGTTTTCTCTACGTCTGCACATGCTTGTGAGTGTGCATACATGCATGTATGTTAGTGGGTAATTGTATGAGAGAGAGTGTTTGTGCGTGTGTGAGAGAGAGTGTGTGTATGTTTGTGTGCATGCTTATGTATTTGCACAAGTGGGTGGTCCAGTGGGACCGTGTTTAAAACTCTTATCAACTATACAGTGAGTATTGGGTGCCTTAGGATCAGAACCCATCTTAGGCATGCTTTTCTTTCTCAGTTTATCGCACCTGTTGACAGGACCACTGCTCGATGGTTATATTTATAGCTTCATATCAGCTGATACAGTTGTTGGCTAGGTGTGAAACATTTTTTTTAAGTATTTGTTCAAGTGTTCAAAAGGTGTTTGAAAGCATTATTTTTAAACGTGTTCGCCATATTCTATTGTAATTCTTAATAGTTGTCTGTGAAGTTGGGACCAATCTTGATTGAGTTAAAATGACAGATGAGATATAGTTTTAGTACCACTGCCAGTGGAATTTAAAAAACATTTTCCAGTTTGTCAGCATCATAAAAGAGCAAAGCAGATTTGAAAGTTAATTATTTTAAACCATTCTCATGTTCTAAATTTTTTAATGTTGCAATATTGGGATATTGAGCTTCTAGTATTGAGTGTTTATTGGCTGTTTCAGGTTGGATACTTCCCACTGGCCTATGTGGATGAAGAAGAAACTTAATTACAGTGTTAGGCAGTTTTTTTTGCTGGAGTCTAAATCATCACTTTCATGATGGGGAAATGAAAGTCAAGGGACACTATTCAGCTTGCAGTTTTGAAAGACTTTATTGCTTACTTGAACACTGTATGCAGCACTGAAACTTTTTATGGGAATGAATTTTCATTTCACATAATTTCCAGTAGTAAGCTCCTTGCTGACAGAGAACGTACTTGGATAACTAAGCTGAAACATCGTCGGGCTTTTTGGATCTATCCATTGGGCATACGATAAAATGATATGAGTGATTTCAGTGTATGGTGTTAAGAAGTATTAACAGGTAACTCCCCCCATCCCCCCTGCTGTGTTGCCAAATTGACATGCATTTGACTGTGCAAAGCAGTCAAGGTCAAATCCAAAAATCTCAGACTATGAACTTTTTTTTTAAAGTGCTTTTCACAGTGGTGAAATCAGTCTGAAACTTGAATGTTGTCCTCTCCCCCTCCCTGCCCCTACTTTCCCTCCCCCAGAAGAAAGAACAAACAATTTTTTAGTTTTTAACTATTAAAAATACTCGGAGGATGAATGCCCATGTGGATGAGATGTTTGTTTACTCCTACCAGCTGATTTATTGGTAGATTTGTGTTCCCCCCCCCCCAAAAAAAAAAAAGAAAACTGATGAAGAGTCTAACTTGGGTTGCTAAGCATTATGTAGGCAAGACAAGGTTAATAGACATATTTTTAAAATTGTGAAAAAAACTGACAGCTGTGACACACATGCTCTCAACACTGTGGACAATTTTGGCCACTTTGTCTGGACCAACCCCCCCCCCTTCCCCTCCAGGCCACCGGGTACACTTTGTGTCCATATTTCTTGATAAATATGGTTTTACAGTGTTGGAAATTTCTGTCATAAAATCCTGAGTGATTTGTTGAAAGTATTTCATTACAGGAGAGAAAGAGGGTAAATGAGGGAGGGGGAGATGAAAGTGAGGTGCGGCGGGAAAGGAGGTTGAAAGAGAGAAAAATAGGTAGTGTGTACATAGTTGCAAGAAGGGAAATGTTATTAATTTCCAGCATGTGTGTGTGAGAGAGAGAGAAGTCAATGAGTGATGCAGTTTTGCTTATAAAACAGATGTACACAGTAAATACATTATGTACAGGATAGCTAATACAGCTTACAAATAATTTTGTATTAACCACACTTGTGAGAGAGTTATACGTCTGTTCATAGCAAGTTAGGGATTATTAAGTATTAGAGTGTTTTATGCACCTCGCTATCTGAAAGCATTTTTGTTTGTTTTAAAGAGGATTGTTTGGTGAGGCTGTAGAGTGGAAAAGGGAGGGCAACTGAAACTCACAACAGACCTTATAAAGCTGGCTTTTTACCCTCCCAATCATTTCTCTTCTGTCATTTTTTATACCCTTTTTCCTCACTCTGATCTTCCTGTTATGCCCAACCCATGGCCATTGCTTGCTTCTTTATGTGGAGTAAATTTGAATGAAGTTATTTTCTCAGGAATATTTGAACTGGAGGCAACTTTCGAACAAATGAGCACCATGTTATTTGTGACTGTTTTTAACTAGCTTTTACTTTGTCTGAAATGGAGCTGGTCATCTCAGGAGAATTTTAGAGAAATCTTTTGAACAAAAGAAAAGTAAACCACCAAATCTTAGTTAATTTTATATTCTGTGTGTCTCACCTTGGATTTTATGTTTGGGGTTCTTTGGATTTTTTAATAAAACAATTTTGGTAATGTTTCACTCTAATCTGCATGTAAATTCAGAAGCAGTTAATTTTCATTTTGTTTAATATTACTCAGGAGTTTTTTGGGGGGAAGGGTTTGCATTTGCTTGCTTTTGTTATGTTAGCAATGGCTAAATATGGTTAGGATGGTTGGGTGGCTTGTGTTTGATAGTGCAAGAGCATTCTGTAATGGGAATTTAAAATTTTGTTTGACTTTTTCGGTTTTCTTGTGCATGACTGTCCCAGATTGTGACATATTATGTGGAAGTTTAATTTAAATCACTTGATTAGTTTAAATCAAACAAGATCTTAGACTTGCCTTAAATTGAATGCAACTGTTTAAAAAAAAAAAAATTATGGCCTCGACTTTGGTAGCACAGTTCAGATGGCTTCATATTTTAAACTCTTCATAGCCACATCAAATAAAATGTAATCCTCTGCCTGAAATGTCATAGGCTGTATGTGTAAGTGTTTATTATGTGGACGATTGATTGTAGAAGGTAAGGGAACAGTATCAGATCAGATTACATCAAGACAGGATTTAGGACAAGCTAATAGGTCTGGATGCATAAACATAAATACTTATATGCAGGTAGTGGTAACAAGCATTGTAACAGCTGCAGGAATGTCATTCCTTCAAGTAAAAGCTGTCACCTGAAGTAACTCTGTGATGTGATGTGCTCTAATTGGTGCACTTGCTTAAGACGTTTGAGAGCTTCAGTCATGCTGAGATTTTATTTGTTAGTCATTATAAGTAGGCAGCTCTGCATTCATGTGATTTTTTCTGTTCTTAACCGGACAAATATGGATTTACTTTGGATTGTAAAATCTTTGCCAAACTTGGTCAGTGTTAATGCACATTTGACTGGGTCGTGCTTTTAAGGCAGTCAAGCAGAAGGCTGTGGGCTGAAGACTCGCTTAGGCCAGTGACTGGAAAAGTCTCCCTTACATCCTTTGCTCTAAACCTGGTGAACCACTTCCACTTATCACTGTCCCAGGCCCCATTTCATGGCTGTGGAACCCTTGCATTGTTTTACCTTTTCTCTGTTTGCCGTTCCTAATAATCAAACTTACTTGTGTGGATGGTTCATGTTATCTCTATGTTGTAGAGCTGCATGAACTTTAATCTGAAGCAGTAGTGGTTCACAGATATACCGGCCTGCTTGAGATCATTCTTAAAAATTCCAATTCGGTATTGTGAAGCTGAGCAGGTATTTTTCAACCAGTAGAACCTGACTTTGGGTTGCCCTTTGTATTTCAACAGAAGATATGTTACAGCAAAAGGTATCTTGTATTTCAGAATACAGCATCTATCATGCTGTGTTTTGGCACAAATACGCCACATCCCATTAATTTTTTTAAATCTCTACTTTTTCACAAATGCGCCACTGGTTTATAAGCCGAAAATATATACAACTTGAAAGCTGCATCATAGATATTCTCATTTTCAGCATGATGCTTCAGCAACTGATCCGAATGCTTGAATTGTATCCAGCTCTGATTTAAAAATGTTAACAGTTAGCAATGTAAACTTTAACATGGAGCTCATCGAAGCTGCATCGCTGTTTAAGCCGCAGGGTTTAAAGCTAAGGAAAAAAGTTGCGGCTTGTAGCCTGAAATTTATGGTAATTTTTTCAGCAGGAGGTATTGTGTAATCAGCAAGTGGTGTTTCAGCAAAAGCAGTGCTCCAGCTTGTGGTTGCCCACCAGTCTTTTTGAAGAGATTTAGAGCCGACTACCTTTAAAAAATATTTAAAAATATAGGTTTTAATAAAATCGTTTACCATGTGTGTGGACATCATTATAATTCTTTAAAGGCAATGTTAGACTTTTGAGCATTAATTCAGTAGAAATTATTTCCAGGTTTTTTTGGCAGGACTTCCGTAGGATGCCAAGTACATTTTTTCACCTTTGGGCTATTTGTTCAGCACTTTGCTGATATCAAATTATTGAAGTATTGTAGGGGTTGGCTTTTCAGTTTTGATTTACCAAGGCATGATCTGAGTACCCAGTATCTGAATTTATGAATGCCAGTATTCTTAGGAGTGGTATCATCCTCTCTACTTATGTTCAACAGGGAAAACAGTTCTCGCCTTCCATTAATCTACCATTCTTGGCTTCTATACTCTTCTGGTGGTATATTTCCCTTTTTGCTGACATACTTAATTAGCTGTTTCTGAGTAACAAGTATAGATATCTTCTCTCCAAACCATGCTGCTTTTATGAAGCCAGCCTTTCAGCCATAATTATGTATAGGTAGTTTTATGGTTTAAAAAGTCCAGTTAATCCCAAACCCTATCTATATTTGTCGCTGTTGTGTAAACGAGACGTATGCTTACTTTAAGTGTGCCTTAATTGTCCAAAATTTGGACAAAATGTGTTTGGTAGTGTCTATTAACTCTGTACAGAAATATTACATCATGAATGATTATATTTCTGCAGAAGAATGCCACAACCATACCACCAGTCTGTCCTAATTACCCCTCAACCAAAGAGGTTTACGTTTTTAGCTATGCCTTGCTTAAAGCAATTCTGAAATATTCGATCAGCAAATCTATTTGGATGCAAATTTTTCATCAGCATCAGTGTTGTTTTGGCACGTGGTACCCTAAAAAGTGTGCATTGCTAACTAGCAGGCTGCACCTCATATACAGGTTGTGATTTTATATTCCAATCTGTGCAGACAGTGCATAATAAATTTTGATATATCAAGCTTTGCTATTTACTGCAGCATTCCTTTTTTTTTTAGTGGTATGTACAACTCAGTAGCTTTAGGAGGATGCACAAATTTTTGGTGAATTCTGCTGTAAAATGAAATGGTAATCAAGGCTTCATTTGTGACTGTCTATACCTGTTGATGGCCCCTTTTGCTGACCAATTGATAACCGAAAACTGTTAGGAACAACGCAGGCAACAGTGGCCCAGCCTCAGGATTGCTGGGTTTCTGAATAACATAATGAAATCTTGCACTCCAGAATTGGGGGGCAAAGTTAATAGGGCATTCAGCTTTTTATAAACTGGTAGGTCAACATGGGGCCATCACTTGGGCCCTTAAGAACAGGCCAATGTTTCTCTAACCTACTTTTTGTTCACATGGTTCTGCTTGATGACCCTCATCACATTCTTAAAACTTTTTATCTGCTTTGCTCTAGCACAGACCATCTAGCCCATTTTGTGCAGCTGTGAATGAGAACCAGCAGTGCAACATTTCTGCTTCAACTTTAAATTATGAACACAGTATATTAGAAATAAATTTTCATTAAACTGTTCTGAATTTAGAAGCCAGTGTATGGAGTATCAGTGAGTACCCCTTGAGAAGAATGAGAGTGATGTCCAGAGCCTGGGTAGACTTCAGGATTCTTTAAGCAGTGTAATGTCTGACGCAAGTTTATCTTTCACAAAAAAAGAGTCTCACCCTGAAACAGGCTTTCAAACGCAATATACAGTAATTGCCTTTTAAAAAAAAAACAAAGCACATTTTTAATTTTCAGGAACAGTCTGCCAAGGGATACCTTGTAAAGCAGAGCATCACCATGATAGCTTTTTTCTCGATACTGAGCACTCTCCAGTCTGTGTACACCTCCAAGGATTTGGCATGTCCCATCAAGGTCAAGCTGCAGTAAAATATGAAAGAATTAAACCATCAAGCCACATTTCATTCTCTATTGTCCACAAGTGAATGAAAGCTATTAGTAAATGCCCAAATCAGACAAGATAAATAATCATACTAGATCATTTGTCCCTATCTTAGTGTCATCATGTGTGGGCACAAAAGTAACAGATTTATACAAATCAACACATCTATTTCCTTAACTTGTTTTAGCAATTTATCTGTAGCTCAATTCCTGAAAAATAAACTGAATACTTTTAACCTATGTTTAGAATTAAGAATAAACCTAACTAAAAAAATATTTGGAGAGCCATCAGTCATTAGATGAACGGTGAAGGTTGGAATCATGACCACTCATATGGCGGAATTTTTGTCATCATCAACTCTCCACAAGCAAACAATCAGCATTCAGACATGCTTTAATACTCTGCTAGGACCAAAAACACTTCACAAAACACCACATACCATTATCCATAAATACTCGCAAGTTATGAGACAGAACTGTAAAATTATTGTATAACTGAAAATGCATTAACTTTAAAACCCCATAACTGATAACCAGGGGGCCAAAGAAACCTGCCATTGAGATGCATTACTCAAGATACAAAAAAAACTGGAACAAAAATTAAGGATTTAACAAATGCATCTTTTATTAATTTTTAAATTGCGGTATGCACTTAAGCATTAAAAATTAGAAATTTGTTATGCAAATGGCCCAGTAATCTCAAAATGATCCAAAACTACTAATATGCAAGGAGTACGCAAGGGCAGGCTGTGTCAGATAGGGGCGAAGATTGTACATCACCAACAGTAAGCTGAACTATGAAATCATCATCCACAGCCACAACACACAAGGAATGGTACAGCAAAGTAACCTGTTTACAAACGAACTTTAAAGAACATACCTCTACTCTTCATACACCCCGTATCGGTCATTGTAAGGTACTGCAACAAAATTATGATCGTCAATTGTCTTGAAAAAAAGAAACAGCAACAAAATTATATGAAACCGATTTTGTCTCAGATACCAAATTTTCAATCAGCACATCAGAGAGAGAGTTCATAAGTATCATCATAGACATTTTGCAAAGGTACTGGTACCCTTTGGACTCATCCATCGAGCTTAAAAGGCATCATGCTAGTTTGTTGTTTTTTTTGCATTATTTAAATCAACACAAATAAGCTTTGAAGACTTTTGCATCTGCAGGATCAAACTGTATAAAAGTAATGTGGAGAAATACACTTTGCACTTGCCAACGTCTTCAGTATCATCAATACGATCCAATATTAATAACGTGAACTGGCACAACCAGATCCACCAAATCATTTGCACATGAATATGGTACGCTGGCATTCACTGTTGGTTAAACTTTACAAAATACGATCACCTTAGGCCCCACACCAGAATCACAAAAGACAATAGCAGCATCAGAATGTAGCTCATCAACAAAATCAGAGAGATTCCCATTTAAAACCAAGTATCATCACTTGCTGCGGATTCAATTGGACATGTTGCACTTGGAAGCAAATTTCTCGCGCACTTGACTCTCCCCGAGCAATTGGATACATACACTAGCAGCACACAACATCTTTAGTTCTAAAAAAACCCTCTTCTTGAAAGTCTGGAACACCAGCAAACATGCTTACAAACCTTAAGCATTTAACTTAACCTCTGCTCAAACATGCTTAAGACAGTTACTGACAAAATTATAAAACCAAGGGGGGTATATTCCTGAGCCAACAACTAAGGTTATATTACAGCAAAGCAGCCAGCCCCGTTAACAGATGCCACATGTAGAGAAAGAACAGGGTGCTTGACACAAGAGCATATGTCAAGACAGCCAACAACTAACTGCTGTGCCACTGGACTGCAATTAATGGCATTTACAATTGCGGCACCAAAACCTCAGGTCTACACGGCGGCTGGGCTTAAACAACACTGTAAACCGTTCACCATTTTGTACGTGAGCTGTGCAAATTGGACAATAAAGGAAACTTGGTTTCTGTAAGGAGTGCTGTTTCATATAAGCGCTAAGAGCATGCTCTCTATGAGTGTGAATATGCGCTATAAAAATCTTCACTATTATTATTATCACTATTATATGGAACTAAGAGCATGAAAGCGTGAGCAAGCAGCAGCAGTAAGAACAGGCAGGTCAACACAAGAACATACAAGGCTGGCAGGTGTCTCAGTCGGGGGCATACCTTATCGATCACAGTATGATCAGAACATGCATTCATCATTAACACCAGCCAGCACATTAACGCAACAGCCCTTGCAGTTACATGCACTTCGACATAAAGAAAACCTGTGTGAGATTTAAACATACCTTACTTCAACTGCGAGCAAGAGTTGACTTTAAGCCATACTGCCACCTAAAACATATGAACTGAAATTAAGCAAGCTCAGCAAAGTCAACACACAAGCAATAAAGTTTATTTGAACATGCTCGGGTCAGAAAAACTTGCCGCTCTAGAGATTTCATAAGAAATCAAATGGTAATTCCTATTTTCATCACAGCAAGCACAAAGCGTAATGAGCAAAGACAAATCGAAAGACAGCCCACTGTCATTCAATGGCAAATTTTACTAATGTATGAAGCAACCATTTGCACATACTTTTCAGTGGTCAACCTCGGGCAGGAGACTGCATCTGCAGGTTATGTCACCACCTTAAAATAAAAAAGTAAGGATGAGCCTATTGTAAGCATCAATAATTTATGAACTAAATGCTAGTCCTTCTTACCCCCCCTTCCCTCTTGCTACTTAACCCATCTTTCTCAGCAGAATCACTATATTTCTCTGTTCATGTTACTTGATGCCTTTTGTTTTCTGTTTCGTCGTTAATACTTTCGTCCCCTTTGTTCTGTATCTACCTAGTCCATGTCTCTTCCTCGTTTTAAGCGCTAAGAGCAATCTATGAGTGTGAATATGCGCTATAAAAATCTTCACTATTATTAGTGCCCTCCTCAGAAAAAAAGCCGCTTTGTTGGTTTCATAAGAAATCAAATGGTAATTCCAAATTTCATCACCGAGAGCACAAAACCAAATGCAACTACAGTTTAAATAGTTAAGTCCATGACAACCTAACACTTAGTAGAATAAAGACATTTAAGCTGGGTTCTATTAAAAACAAGGAAAACAGGTCAAACAGTACAAAATGGCTAGCAACACAGTCCTAGTCAAATACCGCCTTCGACACAGTAGTCATCAACTCTCATAAAACGAAGGAAATTTACCCAGTCTGTTTTTAGTGTAAATCAGGCTTATGCTGGCTACAAACCAAGCTTTTGTAAAAGCTTCCACCATTTAGTCTATGCAAACACCAGAGACTACTTTTAATAAGAATGGACTTGCAGAACACCCAGATTAGTTAATTACTTTAAGTCAATGATCAAGTTTCAGTTGAAAATATGACATCAAAACAGATCAGTGTCAGAAAAGTAAGCATCATGAACTTGACCAGGGCAAACACAGTGGATGCAACAATATACCTCCGACACAATTCATGCAAGACCATAACCCTGAAACCCACCTTTACTATGCAAATGCCTGAACCAAAGGTTTCAAAAAGGACTTTAAATGGCTGGCAAAACCTGAAAAGGAATTATTACAGTAATATATTTGCAGAACAATGCTAATGCAACAGCTATTCACAAGTCCTATTACCACTTGTACTTATGTAGCCAACTATACATTACTGTAACACCTGACATACTATTAAGTCTCAACTGAAAAGACCTGTTTCAAATTCACCAGCGCACAAAAACATCGCCTCAGATTTGGTGACAAAAAAGAAATCATACAAAATCAATTAAACAATAATTTCATCATTGGCAGGTTATCTCTTATTAAAAATACAATATTTAGTAGTTGTAATGGAATGTTTATATCGCTTCCACTATATCATAAAAAAACTCTTATGAATGCTAAAAAGTGAAAGACGACTTCTTCCCGGGTATATGATATCTTAGTTTAGTTTGGTTTTCACAAAATAAACACAAAACATCACTTGCAACTACAGTAACATAGAAAGTACTAGGCCGTAAAAAAATTGAAGTACAGTTGATAATATAACAAGATTAATGATGTGGCCTGTATAAAGAGGCTTCGCCCTCTTAGCAATCTTGCAGTGTTCAATGCATACTCACGATGTCGTTATTTAATCTAAACCATTCTAAATGCAACACAGCACAATGCATATCTTGCCTCAGACCTGAAGACAGGTGGTTAGATTTTTCGTCATTCCTCATGTCAAGAGTAGCAAATATGGTCATCACAGGCAGTTTCTTATAACGACGTTTAAGATACATGAGAAACTTAAGCCAGAAAAAGTTGTTTCAAAACCCACGACAGTATGAAAGATTCGAAAGTCTGTGGCCTGCTATTAGTCACTGACGATTAACACTACGAGCTTTCACACGTGGAGTTAAATATTGTTTCAATCACAAAATATTTTTTGAATCTGTTGCGAAATGGTAAGACACGTGCTGTCACTGTCTAATAACTAGCAAACGAGACAAAGTATTATAATCGGCAAATTAAGTAAGGGACAACCATCCTTACTCAAAGCGAATATTTAGCATCGATTGACGTGAAACAGGTTATGCACCACGTGCACTTCAAATTTAAAAAAGTAGTAAAATAATCTTGGCAACAAGAAGTAATCTATAACCAAAATATCTTTTATCATTTTCCAGTTGCATACAAGCACAATAGGCACCTTCTTTCGTTGTATGTTCATTTCTGAAAGATACCCTCTGCAGATTCTCCATTCTTCGACTGCCTCCGATCCGACCACCTCCAACAGCGTGAGAGGAAAGGACGAGAAGGAGGAAGTCACGTGCTCCAAAAGCAACGAACGTAGAATTCATCTCGAAACTTCGAGATATAACGAGAACTACGTTCGACACGAATTTTATATTTGATTTGATCAATTTGTAGTTACCCTGCAATCAATTTTGACAGAGATATTTAAGCATTGTAGAATATTGTAATATATTGTATAATATTTAACTGAGAATTAGTTTAATGATAACTTCACAAAATGTGACGAAAGACGTGCAAACTTTAGAAAACATCAAACTATTTATAGTTTTATCTAATAAGAGTATGCTGACAAGTGAAATATTTTTGTTTTCGTTGATCTGATAAATCTTTTGAGCAGTAAGTTTACGTGTCATTCACTAAAAGTAGCATCTAGAAAATGCGTTTGTGTGCATAAGCCAATCAAATAGCTCAGAGTGTGCTTACGTTGACCAATCAGGAGAAAGCACGTAGCACGTACAGCAAAGAAGTACGTGTGGAAAACACCCCATATATTTAGGCACCGGCAGGCAGGCAGTTGTAACTGTAGAAAGTTCATATCAGAGAAAATTGGCTGAAGTATCGAAGAATCCACTGCGCTATTGACAACAGAGCGACCGAAAGGTAGGAATGTGTTCTGTAGTTTAAGTTCTATATATTATGTTTATGTAAATTGATTTTGAAATTCTCCCTGCACAGTATTCAGATGCACGGTTTTTCATATTTTACCATTGTTTTGTGATTTACACATATCTTTCTCACCATCTTAGCACCCTTAACGTTGCTGACTAATAAGAACACAAGCAAGAGAAGAGAAAAAAGCCTACCCTGATTTTCAAAGGTTGAAATGAGCACTTGCAAACGGGGTTTAGTAAAAATGGCTGGCGGCATATTGATGGTTCCATACATGATACTTTACCTAAAAGTGACCGCCGAAAAAGGTGCTCATGATAACAGAATTCTTTACCAATTGCATACTAGCTGGAATGAGTAGAAATAGATTAACAGCACGTTTTCCTGATACTTTTATACCTGAATAGTGTATCCACAAGGGCGCATGACACAAAGTAGACCATTAAAGAAAGTTTCTACCATAAGACCGATGGGTATCCGATTCAATATTTTAGCTGTCAGCCTATGCCTACGGCAAATGACATGACATGAAGCCATGAAGGATAGATGACCAACCCATATCTCCAGAGAAAGAATTTGTTGAACTACATGTAAATTTATTTAAAGGATAGGCCCTAATTTTCTACAACCACAATTGTAATATACATTAAGTACAATTTGGCTATATTTTCTCGACTGGTTTGTTTTTCAGAGAAAAGTATTCAGTATGAAGCATTTCATTGTGCCGTACTGCTTCTTAGCACTCATTTTGAGTGCAGCATGGTGTGCAAAAGCAGAGGAAGATGATGATGATGGAGGAAAGAAGAAAAAAGACAAAGAGAGTGTTGGCACAGTTATTGGAATTGATCTGGGAACAACATATTCATGGTGAGCTGTAAAGACAGAGTAGTCAGTGAGATTTGTGTCTGATTATGGCTATTAGTTGATTTAGATGACTGGCATACAGCAGTGGTACTTGTGTATTCTTTAGCAAAAATTTAAAAAATAATATGCAGATATGAGGGTGCATTAAGTAGATATGAAACACAAAAAAGCATTTTTATAACTGAAGGGTGGAGGTCTGTTACACAAGTGGTAAGGGTCCTGAACTGCTGGAAAAGAATATTTGGATTCATGCTGCTCAGAATTTGTTCATTCAATTGCATTATTAATGTGTTTCAGTGTTGGTGTATTTAAAAATGGACGAGTAGAAATTATTGCCAATGACCAAGGCAACCGCATCACACCCTCATATGTGGCCTTCACACCCGATGGAGAGCGACTCATCGGTGATGCTGCCAAGAATCAGCTAACATCGAATCCTGAGAACACCATATTCGATGTCAAACGGCTGATTGGTCGCACTTGGGATGATAAGTCTGTTCAGCATGACATCAAGTTTTACCCCTTCACAGTCATTAACAAAGGCAACAAACCTCACATCCAGGCCACAGTGAGCGGTGAAACTCGCACCTTTGCACCAGAGGAGATCTCAGCCATGGTGTTAGGCAAAATGCGTGACATAGCAGAAGCCTACCTGGGAAAAAAGATCACAAATGCTGTTGTTACAGTTCCTGCCTATTTCAATGATGCTCAGCGTCAAGCCACAAAGGATGCTGGAACCATCGCTGGCTTAAATGTCATGCGTATCATCAATGAGCCGTAAGTTGATTTGTCATGTTTCAGTAAGCTGATTAGTGTCCTGATGAAGAAGACACTTTCAAGCGTGAAATCTTCAGCTTATTAATAGAACAAAGGTGTGTCATTTAACCAGGAAGGAATATTTTAGAACTTCAGCATCGATGTGAATGCGTGTCCAAGCGCTTGAGGTGGAGGTACAAGATGAAATGACATAGATTAGCTGTATGTTGAACTTTTGTTTCCTTGGGTTTATAAAAACGGTCATGTTTTTCACAGAACTGCTGCTGCTATAGCTTATGGGCTGGACAAGCGTGATGGTGAGAAGAATATCCTTGTATTTGACTTGGGTGGCGGCACTTTTGATGTGTCTCTTCTGACAATTGACAACGGAGTTTTCGAAGTGGTGGCTACTAATGGAGACACACATTTGGGTAAGGCTGTTTTTTAATCTTCTGGTACCTCGTGTGCTTCTTGGAAAGAACACATAAATTGTTTAACATAAACATAAGAAATGTATCCATGATGTGTAGACTTAACAGAAAGCTTAATTTTACATGAATTTGAAATTGAAGTACAGTTCAGCATTTAGGTGTTATTTTGGCATGCAGTTTTGTGGAGCAAAAATTGTATTGTCAATTTTGTGTCGTTAGGTGGTGAAGATTTTGACCAGCGTGTAATGGACCACTTCATCAAACTGTACAAGAAAAAGACAGGCAAGGATATGCGCAAGGATAACCGTGCTGTGCAAAAGCTGCGTCGTGAGGTGGAGAAGGCCAAGCGTGCTCTGTCTTCCCAGCATCAGGTTCGCCTAGAAATAGAATCACTTTATGATGGAGAAGACTTCTCTGAACAGCTCACACGTGCCAAGTTTGAAGAGCTGAACATGGTGAGTTCCGTTTGTTGAATTTTTAACAAAATCCTATTTAACTACATAAGAGGCATCCATAGCTGCAACAAGAGGGGAGTTTACTTCCACTTCTGTATGTTGAAACCCAGAACTAGTGTGTTCAGTTAAGTTTTTCCCATTTAAAAACAGCTTGATTTCATGTTGAAGAGAATCTTGGATTATTGCTGAAACAAGCAATTTCCTTTGAAGCCCTTGTAACAAGTTTGTCGTCTTTCAGGATTTGTTCCGGTCAACTCTCAAACCTGTGAAACAAGTTTTGGATGATTCGGATCTGAAAAAAGAGGACATTGATGAGATTGTGTTGGTGGGAGGTTCAACTCGTATCCCCAAAGTGCAGCAGCTGGTGAAGGAGTTTTTCAATGGAAAGGTAAGCTGCCTCATTCTGTTCAGTTATAACTAGCACCTTATTTACATGTGGCTCAACACCTTTTACCCAAGTGGGCTGCATTCTTTAGTTGGTACTTAAGTGGAACATTAATTAGTTTTATTTAGTGAATGCTAAAAACTCCAAAGTTCTCTAAGGCTCTCTTGCTGCCGTCATTTTTTTTTTTTACAAGAACAGTTGCATTATATATAGGTCTAAACTATGCTGGATTTTTTCAAGTATAATATTGTCAGTGAAGACATACTGGTGCTTAAATTTGTGTTTATGGTCTACTGCTTCCAGGAGCCAAACCGTGGTATTAATCCTGACGAGGCTGTGGCATATGGTGCAGCTGTGCAGGCTGGTGTGTTGAGTGGAGAAGAGGATACTGGAGATCTGGTGCTGCTTGATGTGAACCCGCTTACTATGGGCATCGAAACTGTTGGTGGTGTCATGACCAAACTCATTCCTAGGAACACCGTTGTTCCCACCAAGAAGTCGCAAATTTTCTCAACTGCTGCTGATAATCAGCCCACTGTCACCATCCAGGTGTTTGAGGGTGAGCGCTCCATGACAAAGGATAACCATCTTTTGGGCAAGTTCGATCTGACTGGCATCCCACCTGCTCCCCGAGGTGTCCCACAGATCGAAGTTACCTTTGAAATTGATGTAAACGGTATTCTTAGGGTTTCTGCTGAAGACAAGGGCACTGGGAACAAAAATGACATTGTGATTAATAATGATCAGAACCGTCTGTCACCTGAAGACATTGAGCGAATGATCAACGATGCTGAAAAATATGCCGATGATGACAAAAAATTGAAGGAACGCGTGGATGCTAAAAACGAACTGGAGAGCTATTGCTATTCTCTCAAAAACCAGGTAGGTGACAAAGAAAAGCTAGGTGCCAAGCTGAGTGAAAGTGACAAATCAAAGATAACTGAAGTAATTGATGAGGCCATCTCTTGGTTGGAGAGCCACCAGGATGCTGACACCGAAGACTTCAAACAGAAGAAGAAGGAAGTAGAAGAAATTGTACAACCAGTCATCAGCAAACTTTATGAGGGAGCTGGTGGTGCACCCCCACCATCTGGGTCTGATGATGATGATCAGGAAAAGGACGAGTTATGAGACTGAATAGACTAGTGAGCTTGCTAAAAATTTTAAAATACATTGCTGTGAAGGATACATGTTGGATGTTTGTCTGTTGTGAATTTGTAAATGTATCTAATGGATGGTTACATAGGATTCACAGATGGGACAAAGGAAGCTGTCTGAATGTTTAAAAGAAAGGTTTGAGTGGTTTCACAGACATTTCATTTGTACATAACAATAAATCCATTGAGAATTTGTGGTGGTTTCAATAATGTACAAACTAAGTTTGGTTTGCACACAGTTGCTGTTAATAAAACTTGATCATATTCATTAAACTGTTAGTGTTATATTGGCGAGGAGTTGGCCTGCTTTCATATTAGAAATTCGCAGCAGGCTGCATGGTGAAATTCCCTTTTATATTTACCACTGGAAAATAATGTTAGATGGTCTCCTTTCAACCAATTCTCAAAAGTGGATTTAAATTCAGCTTAGAAAACTGACAGGAGGATGCGAATAGTTAACCCTCTTAGCATGACATATAAGTATTACAAAGACTAGCTAAAAACTAGTGGATGAAGTTTGTTTTTTATTATGGCTGTTCTCAGGTAAACAGACCGAGAAACCTATAATGGAAAGGAGAAAAACTTGAATTTTTATTGTAAAGTAATGAAAATCGTCTTGCCCATGCTTCCCCGGCAAAACCACAATCGTTAAAATCTTTTAAGGAACAGCAGTTGCTGACTAAGCTGTGCAAGTTTGAAACTTGTAGGATTTTCACTTTGAATCCACTAATAGTACAAATAATTCATTGTATTACATAGAATGCCCAAACAAGCAAGAAACACTGATCTCTGGGAGAGTAAACAAAAGAGTGACAATCTACAGTGTCAAGGTCACTGATATTTTACAAATATGTATTAAGTGTTACTTTTCTGCAGTAGTAAGCAGAGTTAAAAATGCAAAAAAGTCCCATTGTTGATGGCAGACCTTAAAATAAAACCTGAAAAGCGAAACCTTAGAATGCGAAGGACTAATTCTATATCATCCAAGTGGAGCTTGAAGACAACTCAAATTTTTTTTAGCTTCTGACTCGGTTAAAGGTAATTCATACACAAAGACCATAGAGAAACGATAACAATACAAAGATAAGTTTGTTAAAGATCTAATTATATAAAAAAAGCTCCAGTGAATACAAACAAGTAAAATGCTTCAACTGATTAATAAACTGAAATAACATGAATAACATCTTTGAGCAGCAGTCAAAATATGCCAAAGCCTCCAAATACAATAACTGAAAATGTTAATTAGCCCTCACACACTGATATGCCTATTTTGGTAGGGCCGAGCATTTCTGATTACCATCACTAGACTTGAAATTATTTTGAAAATGTTAACTTTTCGGTTTTCGAGGAGTAATTACTGCATTCAAAAATGGAATAAAAATTCTCCATTCTTGCACACCTGTTATTCCTTAAATGGCATGCTTAAGTTTAGGTGACCATATCGATTATCAATGCAACATATTTCAATGTTTTAAACAAAAGGATTTTTGCCATGCACACGTGCAAATGGACCTGTAGAAGAATTTTTAAATCCTCAGTAACAATGCTGTATACACAGCATCTGAGACAAGATACATGAGCACTTATCTCTTACCCTACTAAACACTTTCATATGTACAACCCTGAAGTTGAAAGTGGGGAATGCTTACTCCCTCCCCTCTTTCTATCCATGCTTCCATCACCTTAGCATCTACTGTCCTTTACTGGACCCACTTTCTACTCTAGTGTTGCAGTGGCATAGGAAGATGATCAGCTTTTGAGGGAAGGAGGGGAACAAACTCCACACAGTGAATGACCTTCACGTTCTTCCCTTCTCAGTATCTATTTTGAGCACGGACATTCATTACGGGATAAGCAACTCGGGTTCATGTCCGGTGTAAGTCTCGGCTTTCCTTTAGACAGGCCTCATGTTTTCGGTTCTTTGTTTGCATACCTTAAATAAATTCTTAAAGTAGATGTTTTGTTTTTGTAACAGAACAATCTATACAATTAATCAAAAACAATGTCTTTTTAAAATTGTTAGTGGTAAAACAAGTCAATATCATCTGTTGCGACGATTTTTTTATATTATAAAATTATTGAAAAATCTAAATGTGTTTTCTATAAACAAACAGAATACATTTTACAGAAAATACTGTTTATTTTGCAATCAATCTTCTTTAACAAGGTTCTGATAACAGAAAAGCTTAATTACTCACTTTTAACATTTCTTCTACATTAGGAAGATCCGCCATTTTGACAGAAATCGGAAGCAAAAGCCCTCGTTGTTAGGGTTTGTTATGATTGGTCACTCATAGAGCAAAGAGGCAACGAACGAGAGACACTTATCCTGTGAATGAAGGTCCGTGATTCTGAGGGGGCAGTTACCCTCCTTGCCCCCTTGGTTCCTATGCCACTGGTGGACTGGTGCAACCACCACCATACAGTGTTGCTTCTAAATCATTATTTGAAAACAAAATGCTCTCTCACATGTGTTTGTGCACAGGTCCACAAATTGTAAATATGTAAACATGGATGCACATGCATACACCCAAACTATTTTGAGAACTGACACATTTCCAGGCACCTCTTCTAATATAAAAAACCAAGCAAAATTCTACACCAAAGGACTGAAAGAAAATTGATTTAGTATTAGTTAAAGTGCACTTTCTCAAAATAACAACAAAGTAATAAATTTAGACAATAAAGTAAATTTAGAAACAAGACAAGCCTACTTGAATTTCAAAACATTGAAGATGACTAGACTAGATGACAAATGCTGCTATAGTTAAACTTACATACATCAAAGTCAAGAGGACTTTTTGCAGCATTGTATTTATTAACTCCTTACAGTTAGAATTAAAGCACTCTCACTAAAGCTGTGACAAAAAGAAGGCTTGGTTAATGCTGATTATTCTGTAAAAACTGATGCTCATGTAGTAAACATTTAGCAGTTTACAAGCTTACCTGATTGTCTAAATATTTCTTAGCAGCGAGAGCTTGTCATGTTAACAGAACTCTTAGAAAACTACAAGGGAACCAGTTTAATCTGCATTCAAAAAGACATCAATGCCCCCAGATTTTTCTCACTTTAACAATATTTGTTTTTCACTTGCTCTCAGACCACACATTAGCAGCTTGGGAGAGCAAGGCAGTTTTTGCAGACTATATTAGACTGAATAAAGGCATGAAAGATGAAGACTAACTTGTATTTTACACATAAAATGCTATATAAGGTGTACAAGTTTTCAAAATATTATCATTTTTAAAAATCAAGAACAAAGAATGAGAGCTGTAGGTTAAGTCAATCAATAATTTTTTCAATGATGGCCTTGAAAATAAATTTTAAAAATGTGAAACCCATAGCTGCTCAATTCAACTGATAAAAAAATAAAGTCTCAACTGTTCATACTACAGTTTGTAGGTACTTTTGTTCCTGAATCCCTTAAAACGTGTCTGCCAACCACATATTAACGTGTCAGTTTTTTATGTGGCCTGCAGCATAAATAGCAAAGCTAGCAGCACATCACCATCAATGCAGACTAAATATTTTGCATACTCATACATACAAGTTTGATTCTGTACACCAGTTATACAACCCACACACACACACACACATATGCATATGTACACCCAAACATGCATGATTTGTATATGAATACACAGTGAATTTAGCTATTATAGCTAAAGAAAAGCTGCAAAGTATACACACAGATGATTTGTTTTAACAATAATCACACAGTGCATTTGTATAGCACCTTTCCCCAGCATCAAAGTGGGCTCAAAGCACTTTTTGTACAACATACAAGCTCATGAGCACTTTTTTTTCGGTGGGCATCAAATGCACAAACATGAACACACAAACACACACATAAACACCATGCAGCACTTACGTGCACACACAAAGGGTGATGGGAACCAGAGTACCTGAAGAAAACCACTGACAGTCAGCCCCGTAAATAGGTATCACATACAGAGAAACCCCAAGCAAAGATCGGAACCTGATTCTCAATGGTGGTTTCTTTCATTCCAAGATATTCTACGACTCGGATACAATTGCAAGATTCAAGCATGCATAACTCTCACCTTCTTCTATAAAAGGTCATATAAAACCTGTGTATTCCTGTGATAAATCTATAAGTAACTTGATAATGACAGTGGTCCACCTCGTTAACTTGTCTGCAACTTCGATTCCATGTTTGACTGGGTAAGCCTATATTGACTGCTGACATCGAGATGCACACAAGTAAACCATCACACACATATTCCTCTTGCACATCGCCACCTGAAATCAGTGACTTTCTTTTTCTTTTATCAAGAAACTAAAGAAAACACGTTCATCATAGTTTTTCATGTACTTTGGTATCAAGACATATAAATTTTCAATATCAAACTTGAGTCAGTTCAATGTAAAGGAGAAAAGAACTGGCGTTTATGTCAAGCTAGCAACCAAGGCTACATCAGGCCAGGCATCCAGCTCTTTAAAGAGGTGCCACATGCTGATAAACAACAGTGGCCTATAACAAGATCTGAACCCAGAACGATTACTTCTGTATTTGTAACAAGTGTCTGACCGCTGCATCATCAGACCACATCAAGTCTGTGTAAATATTCAAGGGCTAACAATTACATAAACGCTAGAACCATGTGCCAAAAATTCAGAGCTTGTTTACAAGATTTGTCTTCGCTCATTCATGCCGTAGCAATTCTACCTCAAACATCAGCAGTAAACCAGAAAACCACCACCCACCCACAACCACAAAGTCAGTGAAGAAAAAAAGTGCTTCTATTTCATGATTTATCAATTGGCAAAGGGTGTCCTTCACTATTAAAGACATAGTCATCCAAAGATATTAAGTTGGGATCATCACTAAACAGCAAGTACAGGTACTTTAGTGTTTCTGCCAGAAAGAAACTCTCCATCTTGTCTCGGAATCGTGGATTTGTAGCATCTTTTACATTGTGAATGGAAGAGTAGCCAGCATCGGGAACTTTTGTGTGTTTCTCAAAAGCTTGGAAAATTTGCCACCCCCATTGCCGATATTTTAGATCGCCAGTTAGCCGGTACAGCACAAAAAGACTCTCCACTGTCTCAGGTCGCAAAAGGTTGTGGGCATCCAGTGGCTGCAATACACGTCATAGATAAACAAAATAATTCAGTGAGACAGAATGAATCAATGTGAAAAAAAAACCTAAATTTGTGGCTCTGAATATGAAGAAAACAAAATATACAACAAAATTAGTGAAACATTTACAGGCTGAAGAATCACAAAGAATGGCATCAAAAGACTGCCAGCCAAAGCAGAAATACAAATTTAACAATTTACCTTTTTTCAATTTGTGAACTCCAACCCTTTCATATATTTGCTTAATGCCAGTAATTAGTTATTTATCTTTACCTTTACAATCAAGTCTTCCAGTGCATCAGGAGCCAAATTGAAATATGTAATCTCTGGTGCTAGTTTGGTTGGCATACGGTAATATGTCTGGTAACAGGTGTAGGCAAGGTCCTTGGCCAACTGCAGGTGGGATGCGTCTAGTCCATTATGATACCCAAGAGCAAGAGTGCCAGGCAAGAAACACACCAAGTGATCCTGTGAAAAATAAAAACTGAAAAAATTACAATGAAGGCAAAGAAGGATTATAAAGATTGAAAAAAAATGAAATGGTGACAAATGACAATAGGTAAATGAAGATTTTAAAGATAACAAAAAATGCAATCTTGATCAGAAAGAGAAAGCAGCATGTGAAGCGATTAATGTACTGAAGGCAGCCGGAGAACTGAGCAAGCCCATTAATGTCATTGTCATTATTCTTTTCATTTGCCAAGTGGAAGCTCAGGAGACAGATACAATCATCTTCTCCAACTTAGCTGCAACGTGATGGTGATGGTAGTCTTATAGTTGTAGGGAAGAGCCAGATTTGTTAAGGCGGTGCCAATCTCCTCTTTCTCTCTGCCTTCTTTCTCTGCATGTGGAATCTGTTTACAGGGCTGGCTGCCTTGCCATGTTAGAGCCGAAGCTGCTGGCTCAATGTTAAACACCAGTCTCCCTACTCTTCTTGCTGCCTTACCTTCCCCGATACTTCATGGCAGCCAGATACCCACTCCACAGTTGGGTCAAGCAGAGGACGTATACCGCATCATATAGGTATTAAACCAGCTTGGAGCTTAATGAGTTTGGATACCATTGCTCTAACTACTGGGCTGTTCGGTCCCTCTTGGTTGTGAGAGGGGGAGTGGTAGGTCATACTCTCTTGAAAGGATGTCTCTGTCATTATGTTTATGGTTTATTCATCAGAATACCTCTAAACATGCTTTAAACTATGGTATGTAATATTTTGGTGAGACAACCAGCTTGTTCTATTTAAAGACATACCTTTTTAAGACTTGAATCTTATAAATAAAGCAGAATGGGTTGGGCATTGTTTGCATGTGTGCGTGTGAGTGTGTCATTCTAAGTCACACTCAATGTAAATCCACACGGTTTGTCTGATCTTTGCCAAATTTGGTAGGAATATTCCTTTTCTCCACAAAGGTCGTAAGCTATATTTGGCTGATGTACATAGCTCTGTACATGTTTATTTTCCCCATTCTAAGAAGTTGCAGGTGGCTCCAAAAGAAAAAAATACTAGGCAGAAGAAATTTTGACATATGGCTATTATGCAAGACAAACTTGGTAAACATCATAGTTTGAGAGAGCACATGAGGGAGAGAGAAAGGGAGAAGCTTGCTTCTCTACTCCCTGACTCACCCCTCCTTCTCCCACCACAAAGATGTTTGATCTGTTATAGTCAAGAGAAAGGACATCCATCCAAGCAAATCACCACCTTTTCTCCCCTTGCCTCTTCCCACCCCCCACCACTTCTGTTGCCTGAAATAAACCATCAACCTCAACAGATTATTAAAGGATGGAAAGAGTGCAGTAAGTACAAGAGTACAAAAGTCTTACTATTTCATTACAATGAAACCAAACGTCAACTACTTATTAAGCTTGACTGAAATGAAGTGGCAGATTGAAAGCTGGCAATAAAATAATTTGGAACAGTTTGCAAATATTTAGATGACAATGGGTACCTGGACAATGTCAGGTATTCATGTGGGTTATTAATAACACTGCAGCACTTAGCTGCATTCGAAATACCAATACTGACCATCTTTGGGCTGAAGTTGCGACCACTCAGGAGCTCACCGACAAAAGTCAGTTTGCTGGGCTCCGATTTCCGTACCAGCTTCTCTTTAATTCCATTTACGGCTTCAACATAGTCATCTTTGAATCTGAATTAAATGAAGGCAGCAATGTGTGACATTGATAATTTAATTCTCCCTTTCTGAACAGTCTATGGAAATGCAGAATACGGAACAATGTCAGTTTCAGAAACTCAATCATGAAAAGCTAGCTACTTTAAGGAAAATTATTATTTTTAAGTTGCAAGCTGTCTGTATGCATGCAAAGAATCAATGTTGATGTGGGTTCTCATAGGAAAAAAACAAGGAGAGGGTTTTAAAGCAGGAACTGAGGCAATGACCCAAAGTGTTCTTGGAATGAAAAGATCTAACTTTAAAAAAATTGCAATGTACTTCAAATGCAAATTACAGTGATAACACCCCATGTTTTTTTTTTAGTTATCCTAAAGACTCCATCTTTAGAAACAATTATAAACACCTTTTCCTAAAACACAGAAGTGAAGGGAGGTAGAAAGAAAGGGGTATGAGTCTTACACATCAAGTTTTTTGCCGCTTTGCAGCCACTGCTTCAGAAGGTATTCATAATAACTGTCTCCACGGGCTCCTACTGTTATGGTGGCAGACTGTCGGAATTTGCCATCATTGGCATTGATAAAAATAGGAACCAGACCTTGTTCCTTGGGCAGCTCATGAACGTGCATAGATACTTCATGCACCACGTCCTACAATGAAGCAAGTGAATTCTTGAAAGTTAGGAAATGCTTTGCCTCTGATGATATATTAAGTACGGCACTGTCATGATGGTGACATGAATACCATTAACATAAAAAAACTGACAAGTCCTTTATCGCATTTTATAGTTATGAAAAAATTAACAAGAAAAGCACAAAGCCTCTACATGGATTTCTCTGCTGTTCCTCTCACTTCCACAGATTTCAGATAATTGTATCTGCTGCATGAGTATTTGAAGATGATTCTTCTCTTCTCAAATGAACTATAACCAGCATGGAAGAAAAGCTCGGCGCTTGCAAAAAGCAAGAACTGTTGGCAACAAGTTTTCATGAAGGTTGTGTTATCATAATGTAAGCACTTAACTCTGATTACTGATTGGATATTACTGATTACTAATTACTGATTGGGTATGGGAGAAAGCAAAGGTGTTCTTAGCTGTGTTTCAGCAACATCATGGTCCCCATTGCACAGCTGGGCATTCAATGATGCAAGATAATGACAACTCACAGCATATTTTGATTGGCCAGTGATCTTGGACAGGTCCCTGAACTCCAGCTGAATGGTTGTGACTTCTGATGTGCTGCTATCGGGTCCCCAGCGTGGGGGGTGAGCATTTCTTGTCATCAAGTTCACGTCAGAGTATGGCACTTTTGATTTGGAGTTAAAACATGGAAGTAGTCTGTCTGCTAGCTCTATCTGAAAAGGAACAGCAGTGCTAGTCAAGATAATAATATGTGCACACATTCTCTTAATGAATATTTACACCACACTCCATGATCATGCTATGCTTAAAACTGTTTAGTTAACACTGTAACACCCATGACAAATTTGCACATTTGTCATGTGTATTCACATATTTTTGTTTAGTAATTTTGTATTTTATTTCATGCATTGATTTTTATGTGGTCTCGCATCTGCGAGACTACACCGAGATTTGGACAAGGGGGAAGCAACTCTCTGGGTTTCCGTTTGTACATCCTTTCTTTTGGAGAAGACGTGGGCCCAGGGTGGCCGATGGGCCTACCCTGGGATGTTTGTCCTAAATCAGGTTTGAGAAAAATATGCATGATGTTTGAAGATTCTGTATGAGGAGAGGGGATCATTTTTCCTCATGTGGCGGTTTGTGGGGAAAAGAAGAGGATGTGAGATCGATCTAGGAATTGTGTTTAATGTTAATGTTCTTTTATGCTTTATTGTGGGATCATTAATTTGTGGTATGATGTTTTGAAGAGAAAAATGTTGATATGGTAATATGATTTATTTGTAAGATGGTTTAATGGGAATAGTGATGGCACATGCTTACCACGTGTTAGGGGGGTAGCTAAGATATAACAGAATATGTCTAGAGGATTTAGGATTTTTGAATGTGTATTGAATGTGCTTTTGTTGTTGATTTGCAGGGCAACAGTCCCTTTCAGCCTTCAACCTTCTTCTTCTTTTTTCCTTCCCTTTTTGGTTAATTCTATGTGTACGCCGTAACTGAAAATAAAGAGATTTTTTGAGAAAACAGCGGTTGTGATTTGATGGTGAAGTAAACACGCCGCCGACATTTAAACCTCCCGATTAAAGCCAGGTTTACAACACAAATAAAAGCTGTCACTGTTTTAAAAGCATTGTAAACAGTTATAGCACAGGGATGAAGAACAAAATCTATATCTCAATCCTGGCCATTTCCAAACAGATTGTAAAATGAAAATAAAAAGAAGTAATTTATGGTGCATTTTCATGCATTGTTTTTCCATATTTTTGAAATTTTCCCCATGTAAGCCATGCCCATCACAGTGATTGCATGTTCTGGGGGACCTTATGGGGAAGACTGTCATTTGACCGGCATGTCAGCACAACGCACAAAATGTTTAGTTGCTCTTTTTTATGTTTGCTGAATGTACTTCAGTTTACTTCTATTCAGTTGCGTATGATTTATGAAAGGTCTTCTTTCATTTTTAGCACCAGAGGAAATGTTGGTAGTTGCAACCAAAGATCTCTTAGTACTTAGGTGGCATGGTTGCAGTGCAGATGTGCAAACTATGCGCTGGAAATGGCAGAGAGTTAAAAATAGTGGACAGGAAACTAGAACTGGGCATTGAATGAAATGGGGAAAAAATCTTGTGACCAACAAAAAAAAAAAAGTGCAATTTGTTCCCAAATAATATTTTTGTATTTTCTGTGCCTGTGGGGTGTGTGTGTGTGTGTGTTCTTGGTGAGAAAGAGTACTATTACTGCAAACTTTTTCCTATCAATTGTATTCCACATTCATAACCTAGCAATGTGAAGCATGGACAGCTTGGTCACATTCCACGATACACAAGCATATTTTTATAAACAAGTGTACAGACAAAAGTGAGGAATAGAGCAGTGAGTGTAGAAGAAATTACTGAATTACAAAAGGCATTTCTCTATGATGTGATTCTGAGGCCAGACTTGAAAGCTTGACACAGTTTGAGAGAAAGGGAGATATAATTCCACATCATGGGGCCAGAGAAGATGAAGGAGAGTGCTGAATTTCTTTCTCATCTGATTCATGGTACTGACAGGAGGTCAGAATAACAGATATGATTGTGACTCAATGACATGCAGTTTTCAATGTAAAGCTTACAGTCACTCACAGCTCGCTGTTTGAAGATCTCTTCTCCAGTCAGATGAAAGGTGCTTAGCAGTGCACCTAAAACACGGATGGTGATTTCAAACAAATTCACATCTCTGGAAATGGAAAAGGTCAGTTCCTCCTCCACCCACTGTTTGGCTACCTCAAATTCTGAAATGAAAAAGCACGTAAAACAGCAATATTACACATTATATATAAAAATCAGTCCCCAAAACATACAAACTTACATGTTTTACAGACACACAATGTTGCATTTTTCATAGCAAAAAAAAAAAAAAATTAAAAATGAAAAATCAGTGTTTGTCTTTAATCTGGATCTCAGGATACGTGATCTAATAAATGACGAAAGTTTTGGGGGTTTTTGTTGACATGATTCCCAATCACGTGTTTTTAGACTTTACACTGACATGATTCCCAATTACTTATTTTTTTGTCAAACACAATTATTACTGCAGTCACAATGCTTCATCATGCTTCTAATCTTTAGTACTGGATTAACTGCTGACAACAACAGAGGTAACTCTAGGATTTCAAAAAGAGGGGCCCTGGGGCCCTCTCAATGGAAAAAAAGGGGCCCTTCAAATGAAGCAAGGGGTCCCTCGAAACAAACACATTTTCACTGCTTTTTCCAATAGATATTTGGTATACAACAAAATACTTTATTAATCACAAGAAATTTTATTAATCACAAGAAAATGAAGATTAATCACATAGATATCTTTTTCTTTTATGCCGATAAATTATCTTTCATCATCATTAGTGTGATCATAGAATCCTAAATTTGCAAACCAATGAGACTTTGTGTCCATCGTATTGGGCTATGAGCTAATGTTTAGACACTTTTTATATGTCTCATTAGTGCAGGGGTTTAAATGTTTCTCCTCAAGGCAACTTCTACGAGAAGACTTTATTAGGTTTTGATGGCCGAAGCCCTCTCTCACAGCCTGCATTGTGGTATAGCATAAGGAGGCACAGCTTTCCAAGAACCAGCAAATTGGGAAATGAATCCCTGTAAAAATCAAATAACAGTTTAAACAGCTTGTGGAATCTCTCTGATATGCATTCTCCGTTACAGTTTCTTTGACCACAATCCATTCCTCTAAACATGCTGCTTTGTCAAGCACGATTTCACTGAATCTATTGCCCACTTGTGATGGTTTTCCAAAGAAATCTGTTAATATATTTGATTCTTTGTCTCCATAGGGTGTTCTGTCTTCTGCAGACAGGAAAAAGATGGGCGCATGGAAAGAACTCAAAATCCAGAGGCAACATCACCTGCATCTTTTGGGAACCTGTCATTAATGTTCTTGCACAGATTGTTGCAAAAGCAACCCTGATAACTAATTCTATGTCCTGTGATGTTGTATCAAGTTCGCAACACGTTGTTTTTATGTGTTATATAATACCGCCGGCATAAGTTCCGAAAAGGTCATGAGGACAGAAATAAATTAGAATTGAAAATAGTTTGGCTGAAATCATTCTGAAGAATTTCAGCCTCCAAAGAGTGCCTGTGGTCGGAAGTCTGAATGTCTCTGCAGCGTCCTCGTTCGGTACTTAACACATCCGGGGCTTGTAAACGCGTTATTCTGATTGTTTTAGGCAACTTTACATCTCATGCCTTCATCCTCGTTCATTAGCCAAGGCCATTTCTTCAGCCATTCACACTGACAGGTTCTCTGGATGCGTGTTTTTTTACGTGCGGTCTCTGTCTCAATTTGTCTATTTCGTTGTCTACATTTTCAGTTCCAACAATGTGTGCTGCATACTCTGACGAGTTTCTGTTTCTTTCTGTCCTTGTCGATTTCTACTTTCCGGGGCATCTTTTGCTCTTCTGGTCGTGAACAAAAAGTCAGTTTTCAACTCGCTTGCTTCCAATACCCTTTGATCTCTCCCGTCCCAAATGTTTTCGCTGTGGGCGCGTCAACAATTTACTTCCTGGCGCGAAATTTGGAGCAGGTTGCATCAGATGGATAACAAGTGGTCAGTTTGAAAACTGTCCAGTCATTAGCATCGATTCTAGTGGGTTGGTTTCAAACCAGCGCGAAGAATGACAACAATTATTTTTGAAGTGCCGCATCGCGTGTTCAAAAGTGCACCAGCCACGGTATTTTTGCAGGCGCATGGTCGCGCTGACTTTCAGACTATGCGCCCCTCAGCGAAATTTTGTAGGAATCCCGCAAGGCCGCAGCCTAGAATTACCTCTGCAACAACATATTCTACATAAAGATTTCTGGCAAGAAGGAAGCTAAACTTGCTCCCAAATCAACACAGCACTCAAAACGTAGTGAAGGTCAGAATACTATAATGAATACAGCAGATACAAAATATACCTTCTTTAAGTCCCATTATGACGATGGTGTCCAGAGCATCCACCAGAGTGAGGCCCACTCCAAACCACTCGGATGAAGTCTTGCTGACTGGACGTAGTTCATCATGACCCCATGAGTATTTGCGATAAGCATTCCATGCATGGAGAAAGGCATCCACAATTGCCTGTTGTTTTTCATTTCGTTTCTTGCCAGCTTAAGAAAAATTAGAATCAAAGGTGAAATCAATAATGGTATAAAACTTTAAATGAGCCCATGGGCCAGGTCCTATTAGTGTAGCTTTCTTTGTGTTACAGCGTTTCACTTTTAGTAAACAGTTATATTTTAACAAGCAAGGTAATGCTTTTTAAAACAACTCTTAAGCATTTTACATTTTAGCAGTTAAGAAGCATTAATCAAAAGTAATGACCTATGTGAATAGGTTACTATTACTGCTAAATATTTAACATACCAGAAAAGAAATCATATCTGGACACAAATACTTTATGACCATCCTTGGGTTTGCCATCTGCCACAGAAACAGGAGGCTCCTGTCCACAAAGAAGGAAGTAAAACACCTTAAAGTAAACCATTTCTAGCATAATTCTCATGCCATTCGGATAACAGCAACAGCAAATAATTTGTGAGGAACCCAAGTTTGCACAATGATATAATTTTGGGGAAGCCAACAGCTAAGTGGTGAGCATTAATGTCCATGGCCAGAGGCATATACTCTAACAGGCACACCTCCTTCACTCACATGTTCATTCAGTTGTTAATCAGACAGCAGACAGCACTACACTTCTTTTACCCTTTCCATGCTTTATCCCCTTTTCTTTCCTGTTGTCTTGAATAGTTTCTTCAATTTCTCCCTACCATGATTATTATTAATATTATTGTTGTTATAATTATTATATGGAAAACACCATGACCTAACTCATAAGGCTGGGATATGGTACTATATAGACAAACATTATTATTATTAACAGTATTTGCACTATGTAACACTCTTAAATGGTTCATCATTGATAATGACCTGCTGTACAGTCCTTTGTTTTCCAAGCTGACGTTTTTGGTCTTACCCACATTCAGTTCTAAATAATTGTTTTTTTACTTCAGATGACAAATTGGTCTATATGGGTATGGTATTCAGAAAATGCAGTATGTACGAGAGGCTTCAAAGACCTTATGATGATGACAGGAACTATTATCATTTTGAAGTCAATGATCTACTGTGTATAATAAGAATAAAAATGGCACAATCCCATGTGGTATCCTAGTGAATGTGTGGATAAAATGTATTTGGTACTAGAGTCAGTGCAGTAATCAAACAAACCAAGGTCTCTCCATAATAAAGTCAAGTACTCATTTTATAATTATTGGATGGATTTTCATGGCTTTAAATCTCTGGGTCATAAGGTGTGGCTGAATAGTAATGAATGCACTGGAAAAGTCAAGAATATACCCTCACATGCAGGGAGCTTTTATAAAGTGAAGAAACTAAAAATAAAACTGAACTGGTGAAGAAGCCATAAGGGCAGTTCACTCTAAGAGGAGATGCAGAAAACAAGCAGTTACACTTCAATATTTTATGCAGAGTAATAGAATATAAAGAAATACTCACGATCTGCTCATCTGCCTTCTTTTGATTTGCTTCATTGACTGGTAGATCGATGACATTTGGAAATTCTTTTTTCTTTGGAGATTTTTTGTCATCTTCCCCAATTCCCCTTTTTTCTTCCTCCACTATTTTCACAACTTTACTTTCTTCATCTTTTCTTTTATCCTTAAAAAAATGATATATAGTAAAGTTCTGATGTTAATGAAATATTTTCATATTATTGTAACTATTATCATCATCAATATTAAATTCAACCATTTTCCTTATGACATTTATAAAGAAATCTTTAAAATGTTTTCCTTTTATTATTCTGAAAATGTGAAGTAAAAGTTAAAAAAGACTGCATCTCTTATCAAGTTATGCCCAGTCCTAGCTGAGACTGAAAGATTTGTACAATGTCATTAGTCACATGAGGTACACTTGGGAAATGAATCTTTAAATTGTGCAATAAGAATATATGTACTGCAAGATGGAGACACATGTTTTTACCAGTAAGTCCTTTATTTCTTTCTGAGACTTTATATTCAGCTCTTTCAGTTTTTCTGCTTTCAATCTGTCCATCTCGTCGTCACCTTCCACCTTCATTTCTTCTACACTATGCCTAATTTTCTTACGACTAGCCACATTGTCCACTTCTGAACCATCTTCCAAGTTCTCCAGCATCACAGGAATGAAGTAAGTTAAGCAAAGTAGCCCCAACACAGTGCATGTCAAAATCACTGATCTCTGAAGGCGTGACAGACGCCACCAAGACTAAAAAAAAGAAAAGAAAAAGGCAGAGAAAATATGCTGCAATTCATAATCAAAAGTCATTTTGTTAACATTTCTTGATAGTCATCATCCTGCTGTTGTAAGCACATTCTGTTCATAACAACTTGATGATAGGTTTATTAAACTTAAAAAGTTATATTGAAGCTGAAAGTAACTTAATTGAAAAAAAATGTCATATACTAATACTATACAATCTTAGCTGTGTGTGCGCACACAGAAATGTGCAGGTGCTCATTGTGTGTGTGTGTGTGAGAGATCAAAGCTAACAATCCCTGAACCTAGGAGGAGGTGTACCAGCAGTTTTCTTGTTATTGTTTGTTTTGTTGTTGTTTTTTTAAATACAAACCTCATCTTCTTTCTTGTACAGTTCTACCTCAAGTCAAAACAGTTCTAAAAATCCTCACTAAACTAGAAACAATTGGCTGTTAATCAAGCCAAGTGTGCAGTCATCCACCATGTTTATTTGGCCAAAACTGCATTCCTCCATGGTCACATCAGTACTTGATTGTCGAGTCGGAGCCTATTTAGGACATGTAACCACCTGTTGGGTCGCACAAGCAGGCCACAACCACCCACAGTCATTACACCTGCTTTACTGCCCCAGGCTTTCAGTGAGTTTTTTGACCATAAGATTCTTGACATCTGGGCTAAACTTGATAAACTGCCTGTGAACCCTTCAGCTCTTGCTAACCACATTGACGATCTGCCAAGGCCAAAGTGCTCTTTTGTTTTTGAAAGTGAGCTTAGGACCATTATATTCCAGTCCAAACCCACTAAACCCACTTGTCCACTAGACCCAGTTTCCACCCCATTACTGGTAGACTGTCTTGATGTCCTACTCCCTGCCCTCACAGAAATAGTAAATGATAGCTTGTTCTCTGGCATCTTCCCAGCTACGCTCAAAACAGCCTTAGTGAAACCACTGTTAAAAAACCCTACCCTTAACATCAAACTTGCCATTTTTTTCCAAAGTCCTTGAGAAAGTAATTCTTAAGCAACTTTTATCCTAACTCTGAAAATTTGATTTCTCCATCACTGTTTGCTTATCGCCCTTTTCATAGCACTGAGACTGCCCTGCTTAAGGTGACAAACGACATTTTGTCATTTCTCACCATGTTAGACCTGTCTGCTGCCTTTGATACTATAAATCACACTACTCTCATTCACAGACTCATATACTCTCTATGGCATCTCAGACTCCCCACTCAACTGGTTTCAGTCATATCTCTCGGATAGGACTCAGTCAGTTACAGTGGATGGCTGTGTCTTTCCACTGGTCTCTATTTGCTCAAGAGTCCCCCAAGGTTCTGTACTTGGTTCCATCCTCTTTATCATGTACATGAAGCCACTTACTACTCTAATTCAATCTCACTCTATATCTGATCAATCCTTTGCTGATGACATTCAACTGTATACTACCTGTTCTCTTTCTCAGGCACACACTGCTATCCAGAGCATCCAAGACTGTATTTCTGATATTAGACTATGGATGACCCACAACAAAACTAAATGACAAAAAAAACAGAAGCTTTTATTTTTTCAAAGAGGAGAGCCAAAGTTTATCCTTCACTGCCTGTCTCTGACTGACTGACTGACTGACTGAGGCAATGCCAACATTCCTTTTGTTAGTTCAACACGTAACTTAGGTTACATAGTGTCTGCTGACATGTCTCTTAATAAGAATGTCTCTTACATCTGTCATTCTGCATATTTTGAACTACAGAAGATCAGCTCCATTCGTCATACTCTGTCCATCTCAACCACCAAATTTCTCATCTGCTTGTTTGTTCTGTCTAAACTAGACTACTGCAACTCGCTTCTTGCTGGCTGTCCACAGTACCTCATTGATAAGCTTCAGAAAGTCCGCAACTCAGCTGCTGGTCTCATTTTCCAGACTGGCAAATCTGAACAGGTTACACCACTTCTTCACTCTCTTCATTGGCTACCACTTAAAGCTAAAACAGACTAGAAGCTTTCAACTCTATGCTACGGATTCTTTGAAGACTCCTTTACTGAAATCTTGTCTGTTCACACCCCTGCCCGAAACCTTCGCTCCTCATCCCTCCCACAAAGACAGTCACATATGGACAACGGACGTTCTCCCTCTGTGCTGCTAAGCAGTGGAACTCTCTTTCACATCACATTCAACACTCTGACTCCAAGGCTACATTCAACCGCTCTCTGAAAACATATCTGTTCACAAACGTACTATCCCCGAATTACTATTCTTTACTCCCTTGCAATACTGTCTGTCATGCTAACATATCATGTAATAACTCCATCTTACACTGTTTACATTACATATATTTCTTTATATCTTCATCCATTGGTTTACGTTCTACTCTTGTACCTCATCATTGTATTAATCTTTTCCTCTGTCGTCTGACATAACTGACATGTTTTGTTATGCAAACGCCTTTCCATGTGTTAATGACACTATAAATTAGCTTATTGTACATCATTACTCCAAACGTACCCGAATAATGGACTGTTTTCTCCGTTTCTGTGCATCTTCAGTGGCACTTATTCCAATATTGAGGGCTGTAAAATCTCGACGACTCAACATTTTCCCTTAAGTTTTACAAACCACACCTCCGTAACCGTTTTTCACTCGATCATCGTGAACGGATAGGAAATGAAGTTCCTTGGCTTCAGATCTCCATGTTTATCATACGTTCACAAAGATTCACATTTATAACAAATGATTCTTTAGTTATTTCACGAAAACGAGTGGAAACATATTGGTTTCTCAGCCAAGCTATATTTTATCAATATAGCCAAACAAGAATCGTTATTTACTATTTGAGTACTACATTGTTACGTGTCAATTCAGTGCACAGTACAGTTTTTATTTCTTTTTCGGTCTGATACGTGAAAATTACATAAATATAAAGAATTCAATTATATTGAAATAAAATAAATTAAAATTTTGTTGCTTTGCTCCGTGAATCGGATACATGAGCTGTCTCATTTCTCACAATAATGTGCACTACCGAAATAACAGCTAGCTTCAGCTCGTTTCACTTCTGGCTTTTTTTTTTCAGGGAAACGTGCTAAGTTCTCTCGGAAACCAGGAAGTTTTATTTATTTTTTGTGTTTGTGTATTCAGCAAGTCAGAACCGATAGTCCATAAGCTGTCAGAAAGTAGTATGAGAAAATGAAGAACTTGTCATCCGCACTGAAAAGTAAATAGAAAACAGAGTTATCAGGCTGCATCGCTATTTACTACCAACAGCTGAGACAAGAACTATATTGTTCATAAAAACGTGCGTAATTATTGTATATAAATCACAAGACATGGAGACTGCTTCAGTACACTTAGCGCTGCCAAGTGGGTGGATAATACGAAAGTCAAAAACTTATCCGGATCGAGTATATTACTTCAACACCTTCACTGGTGTTTCATCTTGGGTGTTGCCAGGCGCAGCCAGTCATTCGGATTCAAAAGCAGCATCAATAGACAAAAACAAGTCAAAACCAGTAAGTTCGAAGAAACTGAGAACACCAGAAAAGCACGAAACAAAGCCTAAAGGCTTAAGAATACGACAGAATAGCCATGAAAAACAGCAACCAAAAGAGATTTCATCTGTTGCTGATTCTAAGTGCCATACCAGTACGGTTGTTGGTCGTCTGAAGAAGGCTAAACAAAGCTCCGAACTTCTGCTAGAAGATGGTGCAATAGAACAAAACAAGGCACGAATGTGGTCTAGTGGGTGTGCCGAGTTAACCAAAACAGATAAAGGTCGAACATATGAAAGTCGTGTACCAAACGATAGTGTTTCGCATACATTAGTTGGTGATATGGGTTGTTCTATAGAACAGAATAAATTGAAACATTTGGCGGTTTCTGTTGCAACAAATTCTAGAAAGACAGTTGATCCTTCTCTTTGTGGAAAGACCGTCTTGTCAGATACACCTTTTAAGACAATGCATCCTGATTGTAATAATTTGAATAGCAGTAAAAAGAGGAAAAAAAGAAAAAAGAAGAAGAGGATTCATAGCTCTCATTATGAAACTGATGATAAACAAGATGAATCAAAACATTCTGATTCTGGTAATAAGCAGTCTTTAGAAGGCATTTGTTCCACGATCTTCAAAAAGCACAGCACCTCCCTATGTGAGGATTCTTTACATAAAGTATGTGACTCTAGTAAACATTTAAAGAAAAATAGAAGGAAACGATCCGCTAAATCAGTATGCCCAAAAAGCAAGACACAAAAGTGTTCAGCTGACAGTCAAAAGAAAGCTGTGCCTAGATGTGATAGTGCACTATCATTCAGAGAATGCCAGAGTGCTGTTTGCAGTGATATACATGATTCTACAGAAATAACAAAAGTTGATGGTTCTGATTCTGTGGTAAACAAGCAGGATTCAGGGAATTCTTCTGGCATCAGACATTTGAAGACTTCATCCATCCCATCCACAAAGTGCCTTCTTCCTAAAGGAAGTCCAAGATTCCATGTTTCACAGCCAGTTGTTAACCCTAGTGAAAAAGTGATTGCTTTATCATGTCTTTCTTGCACAGGTATGATAGAACTGGAACCACATTTTATGTTTCTCTGTTAAAGTTACACCGCCTTGAAAAAGAAGTATATTCAAAAAAAAAAGTGTCCTTATCCATCAGCTTTTCATTTGTCTTTGTTATTAATTAATGAAAGTAAGACTACATTTATCAGTATAGCCAATTACATCTGTGAGGCTTTCAAGGTTCAAAATTTAAATCGACGACTGCATATATTATTCTTTTTTTTTGCTCGATTAAAATAGGCTGGAGACCTAAACAATAAATAAGAAACTTTTACATTTTCTCGCACAGACTGCAAATTTATTGTGAATGGCAAAACAAGACATCTCTAATAGGTCATGACGAAAAAAAAATTCTTGTGTCTATGTGGGATAATACATAGTATTGGATTCACAAAATCTGGTCCTGCAGCTTCCAAACATGCACCTAAAGATATATACTGATGTCATTGCAAGGCCATGATAAAAATGGGAAGTAAGAAGGTTAGACTACATGCAATGTATGTGTTTTTGTTATCATTTATTAATTGTTTTGCCATATTAGAACCATCATCTCCTAGTGCATTGGCCATGGAAGTGGAGTATGATGAAGATGATAATGATGTTGTTATGTTTGATGTAAGTACAGTACCACCATTTCAATTATAGTGTGTGTGGGGGGTAGGGGCAGTGGAGGAGAGAGCGTAGAATCAAATGGATGTAACTGCCTTAACACGTGGTTGCTTAATTACTTGATTGTATTCTCTGAGATTGCAGTATGTGCAACAGAGCAGCAAAGGATGAGATGCAGAGGGACTTTCCATAGTAAAGTGTTTGTCTATATTAATATAATGAAGATCAGAACTCATCTGTGGTAAATTCATCACAGATCTTTAGTAATCTGCAAACCACATGTGAAATACATATAAAAAACAATATGTTTGTTGCATACAGTGATGTTTTTTTTGCACATTTATTTTATGGTACTTTTTCCAATCAGATACAAGAAATTCAGGACCATATTCGGACACTAAATCCAGCAATTAATCAGGTATGCTGTTTGATATTTTTGACATAACTCTTAGGAGTCTTTGTGTTCATTGCTGTAAAGAAATATATCCATTAATTTGATAATTAAAGAAAAGCTTGAGGTCTGACACGCATGTTCTCTGGAATGGAGGCTAGGAATGCAACGATACACCTTTAGCTTCAAGAGTAGGCTCAGCAAGACAAGGTTGTGGTCACTATAGGCAATAGGAGGAAGTTGATCTGATTGTGGAACAACCCATCAGAAGTGTGCCAGGTCATGAATAATATCCTTTTGTGAGAATGCAGGGTGTTGGCAAGGGCCAACCTGTGTGTGTGTGTGTGTACAAACTCTAGCAAGCAGAGGCTCAACTTGTTCTAGCTCTCCAATCCCAAAGTAGTCTTCCCTAACTGTTCATAAAACTGTTGCACTTACTTGTCCCAGTGGACAGAGGTGTAATGGACACCTGTATGATGGTCATACTGTGGGGCTTGGCAGGGACTCGGAGATTACCTGTTTCTGGACAAGGAATCCAACCCCATGCTCATGTTTAAACTTCTGAACCCAGTCCAGCATCCCTCTGCTAGTCCCACAAAATCTCATCTGTACTGTCTGAGCTCTCAAGTGAGCTCATACACTTTGCCATGCTGTGGAGCGTTCGGACATTCCATGTTCCAATCGTTGTCCCCTTACATAGCTTGGGTGTTGTGTTGACTGCAGATTGGTCAACGAGCTGGGTCTTCTTGGTGGCGGCAGGTCCTCTGATGGCTGCAGGCAACTCGTTGCATACCTTTTAGTCCCTTAGAGTGCACGGACGTTTTTAGACTAGGCCGTAACTGGTCCAGCTTGTTATTGGAATTACTGTGTACTATCATGTTTTGTCAGTGGGCTTGATTTGCTTGAGGACAGATGCAGTAAGAATATGAGGAGATGGCCTGAGGCAAAATTTGCAAAGCCGACCGCCTACTGAAGATTCTCACCAATGAGGTCCAGCAGAAAACCTCCACGATCACAGACAGCAAGGGCTACTTGCTCTTGAGTTGCCATGGATACACTCCAGGACCATCGCACTTCCATGTCAATGGGGAGGGGGTTTGCTGAGCTGGTGGCATTGATGTGATGGTGGGAAGCAATAGCTAGTTACCCTCATTGACAAACTTGCTGCCAGTGGTGAATGGAGATCAGCACAGACAAAAGCAAAGTCATGGGGAACACTGCTGGATCAAGCAAGGCAGAGATTAAAATGAACAGAGTACAGCTGGAGGAGCTGCAGTCCTAGTGATGGCAAGGCTCAACAAAATTTGGAAGAGTGTAAGTCACAGATTCCACACCAGATTCAGACTTTACAAGTCTCTCGTTGTGCCCATTATGCTGTATGGCTGCAAGACATGGACCCTGCTCACAGAATTGGAGCAACAGATCCATCTATTTGAAAGGAAGTGTTTCATTAGACTCCTCTTATCTCCCATAGGGAGTAAAAGATGAATGACTTTGACCGCAGCCTGATTACCTGCTTGGTGGGTCTCCAGGAGCCTCTGCTCACTGCTGTCAAGCAACAGAAGCTGCTGTGGTTCAAAGACAGTTACGTTGAAGGTGGTTGACACCAAGGCAAGCAAAAGAAAGGCTGGGTAACTAATGTGAAGGAATGGAAGGCTGTCCACTGGGAGACCTACTTCTGCAGGCCCATGACTGCCTCGCTGGCATCAGTTCAGCCAAACTGTGTGCCATCGTGTTTCCTCTACGACTGGTACCATAGGTAACAGCTGAGGGATGCAAAGAAGAAGGTGTGCACATTTGAGGGAATAGATCTGAAATCTTTTAGATTTTTGTGAATTTTTAGAACCTGATAAAAAAATTATCAGTCTGGCATAGAGACCTGGTTTGGTTTAAAAAGCATAACATTCATCCACAAACAGGTCTCATTCATATTTTAGTTTAATTTGTCCATATTTACATGGAAACCATGACAATTCCTACAGTCATCTCATTTTATATATATTATTTTGCATTTTGTTATGGCATCATTCACACCATGTCAAGCTTATTGGATCTTGGTGGTGAAACAAAATACAAACCTTTGCATTCATTGAGGTGGTAACAATTTATATCATCAGAGATATTTTCCCCCAAGTACATATTGTTTTTATGCAGGTAATGGGCATGCTGACAGAGACTGTTCAGAAAGCTTCCACACCCCAGACACCTTTACTTTTGACTCCTCATCCAGACAACCAGGTCAGCACCATCAAGGTAGGCATTCAATCACTTAGTGGCTCGGAAATTGTCTAGGTTTGTGTGGATCAATCTGCTCTCAAGATAACTTTCTTATGGCATTTAGCTATCAAGACTGATAAAGCACATAGTGTGAACTTTCAAAAGGAGAGAGTTAAATTCTCACCTAATTTCTGATGCAGTCTTTCCAAGAAAACATAAATCACCCTCATTCCAAATCCGAAAATGCTTTAATCCAAAATCAGTAACTTGATTCAGCTGGCTTTACATTTTTGAAATACTGATAAAAGGCCAATTACTTAGAAGGTTTAAATGCAGCAACTGATATGTTTTGCTGACTGCAAGGCTGTTTGCTGGTGGCTTCAACAAGTGAGATAGAAGGAGCTGAAAGCATGCTTTTATAATTATTGTTCTTCAACATAATAATCACCATTCAACAACTTTGTAGTTAACATGAGAATTTGTGGGTGAAAATTTGTGATTACATGAGAATTAAGGTAAGTATTTCTAAATATACATTCAAGAATTTCAAGAGATATTACTACTTGTGCACAAACTTATAATTTACTCTTTTTTTAATGCAAGATATGTCCCTTTGATCTGGTTCTGTCCCATGTCTTTTTTTCCTTTAAAGGACTGTTGACATTTGTTTTCCACACAGATCCCACCCAGAATAATTCCTAATTTTGTTTTTGTTTTTTTTGTTTTGTTTCTGTGCCTAAATATTTAGTTTTCTGGGCTCTTTTGATTTTTTTTCACTACAAATTACATTGTATATATACATTTTTCCTTGCCTTATCTTTTACTTTTCCCAACATTTTGAATTCTTATAGTTTCTGATTTGAAAATTCTAAAACTCTTTTTTTTTTTGACTTGCACATTGAATATGCCATGTACTTTACTAAGTTTGGACCATTTATAACTAAATTAAATATAAATTAAGCTATTCAATGAAAAAAATGTCTCTTTGCAGGCAACTTTCATCATCATTGACACAAATGTTCTCATACAATCTCTTGGTTTCGTAAAACACTTAGGAGACTTAACAGTTAAAGGTAAGCATCAGTAGGGGAAATAACACTACTAAACATAGAAACTAGCTTTGGGTAAGTAGGAACATATACAAATATCCCATCCCCCTTGTTTTTGGTAATCCTTTGGTGGTCAGTAAAGCAAAGAGTTATTTAATTTAGAATTATCAATGATTTTCTACACAGCCTTTGCAAAATATATAGAGCCTTCTTGGGTCACAACACTTCCACTTTTGTCTTTAAGAATAATTTGGGTTTCTTATTGTTCAACTTCGGTTTTGTGGTCAGCTGGCTTCTGAACTTTGTTAGTTGTAGTTAAATATCTTTCTGTGTTATTTAAATTTTTACTGTAATTGTCATAATTCTTTTTTTACCATTTTTATAGTAGATTTTATTGTCATCAGAGGTCTATGAGATGTAGGGTTATACTTTAGTCTGATTTTATTGTTACATTTTTTTATATCACAGTCTAAATTTGCTTCTTCTTCATAGCACTTTTTAAAAATCAGTTTTGACATTCGGACATACTGTTAATAAATATGTCCATCATGGCTTTTAACTAATCTCTTTGCAACAGACTGGGGTCAGCCACATCTTGTCATACCCTGGGTGGTGCTGCAAGAACTTGACTCTTTAAAGGAAAACAAATACAAAATGGCATTGGTATGTGTATGTTTCATTAGAAGATTTTCTGTCTTATTGTTTTCTTCCTTTTTTAGCCAGTTGAATCTTATTCTGTGATATTTGAGTGATCGTATTCTTTGTGTTTTAGAACACACCTCATTATTATGAATGTTGTTAATTTTGCGAAGGGTGGTCGACTGAAAAACTGAAAACTTTTGTTAAAATTAATTTATGCACACTTTTAAGTTTTTAGTTTGCTCTCCTTCTTGTATCCCTCTTTTAGAAGAGAGTTTTTATAATTAATGACATTATTGCTGCATGTTTTTCCGCAACAGGGAGACTTAGTTCAAGCTCAAGCTCGAGAAGCTGTGCGCTATCTACATTCTTGTCTGATCTCTGCACATCCGAGGGTCATGGGGCAAACTCCTGCTGATGTGAGTGAAAAAAAAATAACCTCTAGAATTTAGCAGAGGAGGAAAAGCCAACATTTGTTTGTCCAAAATGTTTCACAATATTTAATACATTTTCATCACTGCTGAACAAGCATTTATAACTTGATATTGACATGTGATGTACCCTAAAATTTTATTGAATCTTTCTTTTTATATATTTATATATCTAACTATTTGAATAGTGGCTTAATTCTTAAAAGTTAGTACATGTAGTTCATTAGTCAACATGTTTTAAATAATTTTGTTCTTAAACATAAATATACTGTTTTACTAAAAAAAATTCATAAAAAAAACTAAGTTGTTCTACTTATTTTCAGTATTAAAATGTAGAGATTGCCTTCAAGTAACTGTTTCAAAAAGAACTTTGAGCTTACAAAAGAAATAAAATAAAGATATAAGGTTTTAAAATTGTTTGCTTAGATGCCATTTTGGATAGTTTCCATGGCAACTGATTATGTGCTATGTCAAAAGCAAAAACATTTACTGAAGTTTTAGTCAAGTGCAAAAAAGTGATATAAAAAATAGCGATATCATGTAAATTAGATTTTAAAAGCTGACCTTTTTACAGCTTTTTCCAGAGACTGTTCTCCAGACAGCTTTAGTGAGGTAAAAACCAAGAAAAGAACTGCTTGACTTTTGTCAATAAATTTGCTTTTATTCCCCAGGCCTACCAGGTGTGTCAGGGGTCAGGATTCGTGATGGTAAACAATGATGACCGAATAATTAACTGCTGTCTTCAGTATCGGCAGAAATGTAAGTTTACCTGTGAAATCATAATTTAAAAACTGAAAAAGTTGTTTCCTATTGGCCCCTCCACCCTTCCACCACCTTCCCACTTCTGCGTGAAAAAGTGTAGCAGCTAAATATTTAGTAGCATGTGTATGTAGATTTTTTTTTAAACGGAAAGTGTAAAATATGCTGCACGTTTTAATTATTTGGGTTTTTATGATCTTTGTATGCCAGATCCTCAGTCAGATGTGGAGCTGCTGACAGAGGACAAAAATCTTCAGAACAAAGCCATGGTCATAGGACTGCATTGTTCCAATGTCAAGGTAATTTTTCAACTGCCTGATCATGTATTTGTGCAGCAGATAAGTGGTTAATGCGAGTTCTGGGAATATTGACAGTAAAATTAAATTTTTGTCTTACATGTACAAATTTGATATATATATATATATATATTCTTTATTGCATTTTTCCCCTTTTCCATTTCAGACACTTAACTGCAAGCTTAAAGAGAACAAAGCATCTAAAGGTAATTGTTAGGTAGCTGTTTTTTCATTTTTTTTAAACACACCTTTAACTATGCAGAACTGTGCATGTTTCCTTTGCCTGTCACACTACGAAAAAAGCAATAATCCCTGGCATGCAGAAAGTGTGTAGAAGCAGAATGCTGCGCCTTAGTCAGTTAGATAGCTGAATGCTAGATTAGCAACATTGTGATGACGCTTGACCCTCTGGTGAGAGAACATGGATATGTGAAACTGCAGTGCAAAAGAAAATATGCCTACAAAAGAAGAAGCAAAAGTATCAGGAGAAATAGAAATTTTTTTAAACACACTTTTACTTGAAATGTACTAAAAAGGGTTAAATAATTTTTCCCTTAGATCTTAGGATTTTTTTAACACGTGAGGGGTACTCGTTGGAACTTGGAACAGTCCAGGGCCCCTCACACTTTTATATTTTAAGTTATATGTATTAAAGAAATTCCCGAGACCTAAGGAAAAAAATTATTTTACATTTTTAGTTTACTTCAAATACAAGTTAAAAAAATATTTTTTTTACTTATTTTGTTCTTTTTCTTTTTTTATGTAACTGTTCTTTAAGAACAGTTGCATAGCATTATCTTAAATCTCTGTTTATTAATACATTTTTATTATTTATACTTTTATGGAGCTTTGTGTTTTAGTCATTATGATCTGTAAGATTTAACTGTTGTAGTCATATTTTTGTTTTCATGAAGGTGGTATATGTATAATCAAACACTTGTTTCATATAAACATTTTAACTTTTTCTTGGAATTCGAATGTATGAATCATATATTAAGGTAATTTGCAGGGGATTTTGTGAATAGCCATTAATGTAATCCCAGTCCAGTTTTTGCACATAACCCTTAGTTTTTAAAAGGATAAATATTTGGTATGGTACATTTACTTTGTAAATAGTTCTTTAATTAAAATATGAAGATTTTTACCTGCTGACCGGAAAAAGTAGTGAAATTAATATTTTTGTGACTTTCTTTTCTTGTAATCCTAGTAACCAATATAGAAGAACTAATTTCTGTGCCCGAGGCTGCATTTATCTTGGATAATACCAAACAACATGTGAAAAATTCTGAGGTAGGTTTTTCAGATCAAATGTAGATATTGGATCTTTCAGGTGCTAATAATTTTTTTTAAATTTTTTTTGTCTTTGTCTGATTTTTGTTGGTTGTTGGCTTTACTCAGTCAAGACGTTTTATAACTATCAAGACAGCAAACAATGTGCACAACCTGATGTTAATAGTGAGTTAACAGAAACAGATAATAGAATATAATTGACATGTACACCAGAGGCAAACTGGAATGGTGTTGTATTTTTAGCAGATATGGATTGCTCAGAATGCTGCAAAAGACATACTTTTGCTGGTAAATATGCTACATTAATTTGTTTTAAAAAAAAATAAAATCATGTTACTCAAATAAATGACATAAATTTCATATCATTGCATAAAGAGTTTAAGACCACATTGCAAGATATCTTTGTAAGTAACTAGGAGAATTTATGGAGTTCTTGTACAAACATTTAGTGCATTGCTATTACTGATGACTTGTGAATTTTGCGACAAGGTTTCTGCTGGTCATGCTTGTTCAGGAGTAAAGATGTGCACAAAAAAACTAACCATCCCCGACACAATATTTTGTTTATGTACCACCATTAATGCAGCTGTTGCACACACCAACACATTTTACACCAGGGTGCTGTGATTTATCAAGCAAATATCAAAATATTAAAAGAAACATGACATCAACATGTGGTTTGCATGTATTGGTTATGTTACAGTCTCGTTTACCAGATTATGACAGGGAGAAAGACCAAGTTATGAGACAAGAAAAGAAATCTTCACAAACAAAGGAAACAAAAATAAAGGAGATTTTACTTTCTTCCAAAACTACTCCATGCGTAAGTTAAGTTGAGATTTTTGTAGAGTGCACTGTAAGTTGCCAAAGAGTTTCTGAAAGTCATTTGAAATGGTAGCCTGGGAGAGTGCTACAAGCAAAGGCTTGCTGGCCAGCTGAACAGACTAAGAGTTGCTGCAAATTGGAAATCATTTCCAGCATATTTTAAATGTACACCTGATTTGAACAGTTTCAGGAGCTCTTTAGATAATACTCCAAAATTTTTCTATTTGACAATTTTTATGGTTAACAATAGATATAGTCATCTGTGAAAACTCAGACCCAGATAATATTCAAGTGATTTTTTAATGAGGGGACGTTAAATAGGCTTTGAGGCCTAGGCAAATGATAGCCATTCCCTACTACTATTACTGCTAGGGTGCAAGGATAATGGAAGGGTGGGGATTAAAGGTATCAACTGTCGAACGAAGTATACAGGATGGAGTCAAAAGGCCCAGTTAGGAAGGAAGGCAATCAAGAACACACTGATAGTAACATTTATAGCAAAGTCCAGTAAAGGATGTGGTCGGAGACAGGCAACCAGTGAAGTAAGCCAAAACGCTGTGTTGAAATGCTTTAGTAGTGTGTCACTGTGCGTATGCGTATGTAATAGGCCCAACGCACACTTACCCGCATACGCACGACGTATTACTAACACGTAACGTCCCAACGATCAATTAGCCCCCGCAGATGAAGATGTTCTGCAGTTGAATAGAAGTCGCAGAAGTAAAAGTTCGGAGGAATGTCACTGTAAAAGCTATATGAAGACTAAGCTGACCAGACGTACGTTTCGGGAGCGAAAGCGGGACGCGTGCCGAGCATGGTGTCGTTACCGACAAAGAGCACCGAAAAAGAGGGAGGAACCTTTCCTCTGACTTTGCCAAGTAGTGGTGCCTTTAAAAGCAGGTCTGTCCACGCCACTACAGTATTTCATTTTAAAAAGAAAAGAAAAACGGTATTTAAAATGTTAAATGTTCCTACGATCTACTTATCTCCCGCTCAGCCAACTTTGCGGACGCGTAGGCACGGCGCTGTAACATTAAATTATCATTCCGACTATGGCCCTGCACCTTTGTCATTTTGCGAGGTTGTTGCTCTGAAACAGTACTTTATAGACACATGAATCTCCTTGTAAAGTTTCGGTTCTTGCAAGATAGCGTCATAGATGTTTTCTCAATGATTTCATGAATTTTCGTTGTCAAAGTTGCATTTCACAATTAAAAGTCCTTTCAGTGTTTCTACCTTTAAAGACCAACCTGCATTGTTTGCGAAGTTTGGAGAAATCGGTAGATACGGGCAGGCAATATAAAACTAACCTGTAAATTTTAGCCTTCAAAACCCATCCGCGAATTAATTATCTGCTACGATTCGCACCTGCGATGAACAAGCGCCGCTAACAGTGTACTACGTCACGCTAGTGCAGTATTCACAACATGGCCAGTCCTCAACACCTAACAGAGAAAGAGAGAATGAGCAACAGTTCGGGTTATTCAGACGTTGAAAGTCTGCATTTCTCGTGGTTCTGAAAAACCACTTAAGCTCCAGAAATGCTGACCGGAATAATCCGGACTCTTGCTCATTCTCTCTCTCTCATAGGCGGGTAAGGAGGAAAGTTGATGCCACTGGTAAGTGGGGGAACTCCGACAACCGTAACCAAAGAAGCTGACACCTTAGGAGGGACGATCAGACGACCACCGTCATCGCCGTGCAATAAAATATCGGCCGCAGGTCATTATATCTTTCTGGTCACGCGTCAAACACCGGAGCCTCGTTGAACAACGAAAATTAAATTGGGATCGACAAAAAGGGGGTAAACTGGTTGACAAATTTGAAATTATTAATCAAACGGTGATAGGCAAAACCCAAAACCAATCAGATTTTTAAATACAAGCGGGACATTGATCGACTTTTTAGATGAAAGCCAGAAAGCGGGACATTGGTCGTCCCGCCCGAACATTCTATGAGCAGGCGGGCCATGCGGTCAAAGAAGACGGCGGAAGAAGAACGCGGGCATAAACGAAACTGCTTTCTTATGACGTCTTTTCCTGTTCCAAATGACGTCTGACACAGGACACCGTTCCTACACGAGACAATACGAGACCTAACAACATTACTTACACTCTTCCCTTGCTAAAAATGAAATCTTCCCAGATTTCTTCCAACTAGGTCGTTATTTTGTTTCGGTAAACTCCATTACCCAAAATTTCCTAACAAAAGACCGCACCTAAAGGAACACTCTTCCTTCTGGCTACTTCATAACTGGCAGTCGACCGTACCTTGTCCTCGAACCATCCTCGGTACCCGTGCGGACGCTCCGCTTACCCGTAGGGCTTTAGACTGCACCTGCGTGCGGTTGCGTGAACCAGGGTACGTGCTACATAGGGTGAGAAACACTTCAACCGTTACTGTCGATCTGTGCGACGATCCAATGTGCTTTCCGTCTGACATCACGTAACGTCCCTTCGTTTCCCGAGAACTAGATATCATGCTTTCCAGCTGACCACGCCTTCTTGACATCTTAATGCGCTGTGGCCTGATTCGATGGCATGTGGACTTGGTCATATATCTTCGCGCATATTGCCGATACAGTGCATTCATCAGCGACTTTACTCTCGCCTTCACCCGATAGTGCATTCTCCCACCTGCTCGAACTCTCCCACGTGAACGACCGGTAGGTGTGATGAAGTCATCCCTCCTCCAGCTCTCATCCTTTTCCTGACAACAGCTATAGCGCCATCCGCTGTTCCATGAGTACAGCGACCTGAGAAGTGTCCTACCTTCCCGCAGCTTTAGCACTTCACACCTACAGGTGTTTTCAGCCTGTCTGCCTTTTAGAGCAGAGCTTAGAGACATCTGCGCTGTTACATCTCTAGCAAATAACAGGGGACGCTAACTCGCGTTGATCTTTCCTCCTTTGCGAGTGTCCGCGTCCCACCCCCTTCCCTTGACAGGACTAATATGACATTCACAGCCACAGAGGTAGCACGTCACTGGTTGGTCTTCCATTCAAAAGAATGCTCATTGCGCAGCAAAAACAGAAGAGAAGAAAAAATAAATAAAACAACAGGAAAGTAAAAAATAATAGAAGTGGTGCTAGGTTAAGTCCGTCGCAGATGAAGATATTTGCCGTTGAACAGAAGCAGCAGAAGTAAAAGTTCGGAAGATTGACACTGTAAGAGCTATGAAGAAGCCGGCGGAAGAAATAATAATAATAATAATAGTGAAGATTTTTATAGCGCATATTCACACTCATAGAGAGCATGCTCTTAGCGCTTAAAACGAGTAAGAGACGTGGACTAAGTAGATACAGAACAAAGGGGACGAAAGAAAACGACAGTACTGACAAAACAGAAAACAAAAGGCATCAAGTAACAGGAACAGAGAAATATAGTGATTCTGCGAGAAAGATGGGTAAAGTAGCAAGAGGGAAGGGGGCGGGGTTAAGAAGGACGAGCATTGTGTGAACTGTGTTAGGAGTAATGCTCAAGGAAGAGGTGCGTTTTCAGTGACACTTTTTCAATGTTTGAAAATGTTTGACTCTTTTTCAGTGCGTTTTTCAGTTTTAAGTTTTCAGAAGAACATTGTTTCTCCACAGCTGACGCGGCCCTAAACAAAACTGCTTTCTTGTGACGTCTTTTTCTGTTTCAAGTGGTGACGAACAAATGACGCACAAGAGGTCAGACACAGGACACCATTTGTACGCGAAACAATACAGACAACTCCTTACAGTGTGAAACATATTCAATTTGTGTGGTGTATAAGGAAAATAACTTTGATGAAAATGATGGGTGAAACATTTTTCTGCCATCAGGCATGCTCTCCATGAGTGTGAATATGCGCTATAAAAATCTTCATTTATTATTATTATTATTATCAGGTTTTTGAGGAAAATGCTAATGCTACTAAGACAGCCATGGACAGATTTGAGGCAGTGTGGAGCACCATTAGCAGTGGTTGGTGAGTCGACATCAGCATTTGTCTCATTTTAATAACATATTAAAAGTTTATATATAGACCACTTTTCATCACCACTAAAGGCAGGCTCAAAGTGTTTTACATAACCATAAAATAAACATTTACAAAGATGTATGAGCACACATATTGAAGCAGACATCAAACGCACCTTATTAAGTCTGCATGATTCATGTACACATGCAGGCAAGTGCTGTGCACAAGATGTAGAAAGCTGGAGTACTCTAGAGAAAAATCATCAACGGTTAGATCTGCGAGTCTAGACAAAGGTTTGTCAGCCAAGATCCTAACCTGCAACACATTATTATACATGGTGACAAGAGCTTTGTCACTGTACAACCCACCTCCCAATTTAAAAGTTTGCAACTTGTTTATCTAACTTAATGACAATGATCCAGGTACATACTAGATACTTTAAACCTGGCTAGCTAGTTTAAGAATGCAGTGCAGACTGCTATTTGCAGTTTCATAACACATTTAGGATCATACCTTAATGCAATAGTATTTCAACCAGCTTCAAGATAGCCATTTGCTCATGCATACTAAACTGGTCTCAGCTTAACTACAAATATGTCATGCACACTTTGCATGCACACTTCATTTGTTTTATTTTACATTTGAAAAGTAAAATGAACCAGTCAAAATGAAGCTTCTCTCAGCCATTTAATCCAGAAGTTGCATAGTGCTAACTAAAGAAAAGAGAACCAATCAGAACATGCTTTGCATTTCTAAACTAAGTCCTATAACAGTAGAGCTGGATGAAATTTATTTCTTAGTGTGACATCACAAAAAAACCCACTTTAGAACTGTACGACATTGGCTGTTGTCAGCAGAATTGCTTAACACATTTTGATCATACCAGACAAGGTTAATCACTTGAAAGATTTAGGATAGTGTATGGCCATAAAAACCATATGAAAAAAATTTGTCTCAAAATAAAAAGAATCCTAGAGGATACTGTATTGTATGTATATAATGTCAAGACCCAGCTTAGTTTGTCAAAAAAAAAGATGAAATCATTAGTGACCTGTTTGTTTCAGCTCTATGACTGAGGAGAGAGTGAAAGGACAGCTCACTCCAGAAGAAAAGACTGCTATTAGAGAAACCATCATGAGTTTCATCCCTCTTTTGAAGCAGCTGCATTCACAGTTTGATCAGTGAGGCTATTAATATTAAGCATGACAGAATATTTTTATTTAGATATCTTTTAGATTCACTAAAGAACCTTCACTGCCTTCCACTAAAATATAATGTATTTTACTTGGTATTAACAGTTAAAGGCTGAACTTTCACTGTCTGGTACGAAAGAATGGATTCAATCTTGGGGAGGAAGGTGAGGGCAGATGTTGGACCAGATAGAAACAATTAGTAAAGAATGACTTCTAGGGTCACCAGTACTGCGTGTACTTCTTACTTTCCTTGCTCAGGTTGAACCATTCTTTCCTGCAATAAGCTAAAAGTTTGGGCTTTAACACAGATTCGACATTCTTCAATTATTTTTGTGAGAAGGTAACATTATAATAACTGCCATGTACAATATTTAGACTTATAGGATACATATGTGTGTTTAGTATCCTAATCAAACATCAGTGCAAGTAGATCTTCCCCACCATGTTAGTGTAAACAAAAGTAAACAAAAGAACCTTAGACATTTTATTGATACCATATTTCTAGCTTCTAATGTTAAGTCTTTGATCGAATTATATTTTTTATGGTGCACTTCCTGGAATTTTGTAAGCTGCAGTTCAAACTTTGTTTGGGGGGAGACTAAATTGACAGCATTTACCTTTCAGATGTCTTACATTCTCACCTGTCAGTCTTGAAAACCACACACTTGAATTTCATCAGTTTTGCACCTCCCTGAACAATTTTTTTGTTCGAGCCAAAATTCCTGCTCCATATATTGCTGATACCTCAGCCAGCCAGATGATTGCCCTTATGTCACAAGGGAAAAACAGGTAAGCAGGTAAAACACAAAGTCAACATTAACTCTTTCTTTCATTTTTTTTTTCAAACAGACTCAACCAGTGTCTGTAAATGCATGTGTGTGGGTGGGGGAGGGGGGAGCCAGAGAGAGAGATAATGTATTTGCACACCACTGAGGACTATACAAACTAAGGGACAGTTCTTGGCTCATGACATCCTCATTTTCCACAAGTCAGATTTTCAAAAAATCACCACTTTTGACTGGGTTAGTATCATGTTTGATCTTCCATCTTTAATGAATAGGTATGCAGTTTCTTCAGAAGTTAAGCCTTTGCGCTGCATATAGGCTTTAAAATATTTTTGCCTTGAATTTCTTTTATCTAGAGTGACACTTGGTCAGGGACTAAAGCAGCTGGCTGACTTCATCACTAGACTTGAAAACATCTGGTCCTGCCTTCAAGTCTGAGATCGTCTTAGGCACGCTGTTCTTTCTCTGCTTGTGGCATCTATTTATAGTGTTGGCTGCTTTGCTGTTGCTGGCTCGGCTTAAAACACCAATTCCTTCTCCTCCTCTTCTGCAAGTCTGAGAATGGAAGGCATCTCAGTCAGATGCTGCTTCTTGAAAAAAATCAAGATTTATGACAGCATATTGAATCCAGGTAGAGACATGCCAAAGCCTTAGTGATGGAAGGGATGACAGTGGTTATTGATGTCAAATGATGATGATGAGATTGCCTGAGGATCACTCATTTGTCGGTCATTTCCTTTGCAGTATAAGTGTATGACAGGTTGATTTTAGCTTGTGTCATAGTCACTTGTGACTGACAAGTGCACATTACTTTGTTAGAAGTTGCTGCTCAGCAGAGCAGGACTCAGGTCTGATTGTTAATCCTCTTTGTTCAAGATAAAAATATAACATTACAATGACTGGCTTATAACTGAAGATTGCGAAGACGACAGTGGGTGAAGTTTGTTTTTTATTATTGCTTATTGCTGCTCTGAGATAAACGTTAGACCAAGAAACCTATACATTTTTGGAAAAGAGAAAACTTGAACTTTGCAATAAAAAGTAATGAAAATCGCCTTGCCCGTGCTACCCGGCAAAGCCACGATCGTGGCTTGTCGAACCAAGAGGGCTAATCACTGGATCACTAAGGAGCCATTCCATTTTGAAGGCTCCAAATTTTCTATTAACAGGTGACCACTGCTGTCAAAGAAGTTCTGACCTGTTAATCAAATAATCAGAAAGTTTAGTAAATGTTGAGAGGGTGGGGGTGGGGTCAGTGTGTGTGTGTGTGTGTGTGTGTGGGTGGGGAGTCTACATTCTGTGCATGTATGGCACATTTAATCTTGTGAGAATGGTCAGCTGCTAGTTTGTTTGCAGACATCGATATTAGCTGTGAAGACGTGTTATCTTTTGATGTGATATTTATTTTTTTTTATCTTTAATTTTTCTCTCCAAATTTCACCATATTCTGACCATAATCAGTTTAGCTCAGGGACCTCATGCATATGATTCTTGGTAGAATGTAGCCTGCAGCAATAAGCAAATTGCTAGCAGTATCTGTGCCATTACAGATGTAATTTGCGCTTTTGTTTAGCCTGCTTTCACTCTTATTGTCTTTTTCATTCAGGTCACTGTTTCAGGGAAATCAAAGCGATGAAGAGTCAGATGATATTACTTTTTGTATCTCTTTCATTACTCTTTTATTACTAGCATATTGCAAGAACTTTTTATTGAATGAAGTGTGTTGTATGGATTGTTTATGTGAACTCCAAATGGCAGCATATGTTGGCCAATTTTTGAGGCTGCTAGAAAAATGTAAAAACACTAGACTGATTTCAAAAAATATTTTCACATATCGTATTGAAGTTAAAAAAGCACTTTAATTTCACATGCGTTTAATTGTGTGTGTGTGTGTGTGTGTTGAAGTTTATGCAAATAATACAGCCTTACAATGTCGTGGAAAATAAATGAGAATGAGTCTAGTCTCTGATTATTGTTCAGCTGCATGTGAAGCAAGGCTTTATCTGTGTGCAAGGAGACAGAATTTCACAGCCCATGATTGATATGAATAACATTTTAGATGCTAAGAATAATAAAATAATTCAACAGGTATAAAAGTGTTCCATCACTTGGGAACACTTTCAACTAAGTGTACATGATTGGTTTGTTTACTACAATTATGTGTGCTATAATACAAGCACTTTACGGGTTTCATGTTATCAAGATCTTTCAATAATTTTATTTAAACATTTTTAATTAAATAAAGTATTATAATATGAACTTTGAAAATTGTTACCATTATAATATATCAGGTTGGAATTAGGCTGCACCATTATAGATATATCTTGCAGTTAGAATAAGCTTAGAAACAATATAAAAAGACCAGATACAGGCCACAATCTGGACAGAATCTAAGATTATATTTGATCCTGGATGACTGAACATTTTTCACGTGAACTTCAAGAACAAGGGCAGTTTGCTAAATTCGCTTCTTGTTTAACTATTACTTTCAACATCAAGAGCAGACGATACAAGCTTTCATGCTGATGGAGGCACAAAAGGTCAAGCTTTATGGTCTGTTGTGCTTTCAGTTTGTTTAGCTCTAAGTCATGGCAAGTGAAGGACAAGGACTTTTGCCAAAAAATAAATTAACTAAAAAAATCAGTGCAAGTCAAGTGGTGAAGATTTTCAGGGTTTCGGATATTAAACTGTTAAAAGGTTCGCTAAGACTTATCAATCTACAACTTCGCGAGAGACTAGCTCTCGGCAGACCACCAGCAGTCCAGACGTAATCATATTATGTATGTATATACATATAGTGGTGTGTGTATATAATTATATATAGAGAGGCGGGCAGCAAAAAAATAAGTTGTTCACTATTAATTATTGACTGACTGGAGTGAAACAAGATCTAAAGGGGAACAGTAGAATGGTAGACCGTGTCTGCAGTGTTAAAAGTCCACATAGGCATCAGTGTTGTCCAGTTTTTGCAATCGTCTGGAAATATTATCGACTGACTTCGGCAGGAACTCAAGTGGTGTGTTGTCAGAACATGCCGAATCCGATCTGCCAACTGAGAGGTTTTGGCATGGTGCGATAAACGTCATCCTTCGCCCTCCCTGACAGGAAAAGTCACATGGCATGAGGTCAGAGCTTCTTGCTGGCAGGCCTGACGAGAGGAGGAGGCGGGGGGGGAGGGACAGGGGGATCTGGTGTACCCTGGCCCGCGGCTGTGAAGAGGGCCCGGCCTTGATCAGTGTATTTTTTTCCTTCTTTCTTCCTGTTCGTTTTCTTTTAAAGAAAGGTTGACGTAACATTCCTCACACTGTGAATTTTTTTTCTGTGGAGCGCGATACAAGTTTGATCCTTTAACCAGTTTAACGTCAGTTTTCCTCATTGACTAATCACGTGTAAACAACTTTATGTTCAAGTAGTAATGTAGGTCCTGTGCAGTTGTCATAATGTTTGCAGTCTATATTACGTTACTGAATGAAATGTAGATATTGACAATCGAATTGTAAGCATATTATTATATACTTGGGCCCGTAGAGGTCGTCTGCCCCGGGGCCCGTGCTGGCTCGATCTCGGCGGCCCTGCTTGCTGGCCATTCATGTGGTCCACGGTTACCCAGCTGACTTCCTGGAAATTGGAAGTCGAGCCACTCACAAACAGTGCGTACAAAATGAGGACGCGCACCATCTCGCAAAACACGCAGACAAGTTCTGCCGCTGTATTGTCCATATTAAAACTTGTTACACTACAATCGTTCAATAGTTAAGTTATTAACAATTTTAAATATAGAGCTTCTTTCCTCCTACCATTTATATAGTTATCATAAGGAAAAGGTCAATATAATATTTTCCAGCTTGCTAGCACGACCTAACTGATATTAATAATTTCTAAATGGATGTCCAATTTCACTTCCCGCCACCTGCGGCCTTCTTGACCAGCTGATAGTTTTGTTGGCTGAGGTGTTTAGGGCCGTTGGTGCTCACAGGGTGACCCATTTTGACGTCACCCCTGACACGATTCGTCGCGACCGATGGGGACCTGCCCAGATTGACGGACATTGCGTCATAGGGAGGTTTTGAGACGATCCCCGTAACCGTTCTTCTCTCCTTCTCGCTGATATAAGACGTGCCGGCGTCGTCAAACGTGCCGTGACGCCAGTGATGGGCAATGCCCCCGACATCGCCATGCGGCATCGGGCCAGAGAAGTCCTCTTGATGGACCCTTCCACCCCCCACGTAGCCCCATGTGGAGACCTGAGGGACGTACAGGAACCGCCTTTTGATGATGGGGTTGGCGGTGAATTTGGAAATAAACTCGATCATCGGTTCTCCGCGGGGTCCGCAGGTGCCACAGGCGCTGACGGTGTAACCTTTCAGATGGCCAGAGAGCACGTCGCCCACGCCAAGGGGCGTCACCCCGTCCAGCGGCAGGGCCCGAAAGTGGGCCAACGTGCGCTCGAAACCACCATCTGTGTAGTAATTCTGAAAACAAAGTGCCACATCAGATTTAAATATAGCTCATCGGTCACGGTAGTTTTAAGCATTAGTATGAAATACCGTAAATTTCAGTCTATAAAGCTCACCCGTTTATAAGCTGCATCCACTAAATTTTTTTAACACTTTTTTTCACAAATAAGCCGCAAATACATACAACATGAAAGCTGCATCGTAAGCATTTCGTCTCGTTTTCGGCATGATGAAGGCGTGTGCTTCAGCAACTCATCTGCATGAATGCTTCAATTGCATGCGGCTTTGATTTAAAAATGTAAAGTGAACACTGTAAAAACGTTAACAGTTAAGACAGGGAGCTCATCAGAATATAAAAAATCCGCAAACAATTAAGCCGCATCGCTGTTTAGTAAAGCCCAGGGTGAAAGCCTGGGGAAAAAAGTCTAAAATTTACGGTATGTATATTAGGCCAGGTGAAAATCTGTTAAGCCTGGTTTAGTCATACACTTAACTTCTCTAAGACTCTAACCGGGTATAGTTGGTGAGTCTGATACTATTTTCCTTGCAAAAAACAAAACAAAAACAAAAACCCCTCGGGGAAGCTCTATCTTGCTGTATGGCTCCTGAACTGAAACTCGAATGTATTATTATTATACATTTGTCCGTATTATTATACAAGTCCATGGTGTGACTGAGTGCCTAATAGACCGGAAGACAGTGCCCTCTTCTGTGAGTGAGAGAGAGAAAGCGTGTTCTGTACAAATAGTAGTATGAGAGTGTCGGCTGCTGGAGTTATATTACTACATGTAACTTCGTGGTTGAACTAAGTACACCGCCGTCTTAAGGCTAATCAACATATAAAATGATATAGGCCTTGAAAATATCGCAGGTTTATGAAAATGATAGCAGTCATTATGTTAAGACATATTTATATGTGTATATTTCTTCTCTCTCTCTCACTCTCACGCGCGCGCGCGCGATTCCTACCTGAACAACAGCGTCACCGTCGATGTAAATTTCACCTTCCTTGAACATGCGCAGAAAAAGGTTTTTGGGTGGTTGAATCGGAACGCCTACAATGTAGCCCCCTAAAACATTTTATGACATTCAGTATTTATGAATAAGCACTCAATCAAATGATCGCGTCTTAACAGATTCGTCTGAAACATTTTTTGCTTGTTGTTGTTTTTTTTTCGTCTGCTTCTTTGTGGTTGATGTCTTAACTAAAGTATTTATTTTTTTTATTTAATGGCGGATTGTTTGCCTGTCTTAAGTTAGAATTCTAAAGTATTCACCGCAAAAACTAAATGGGCATTAAATATGGCCTATATACATTGTGCATTAATAGTTTAATATTCAAATGTGTGCTAATGAACTAGCACCATGTACATTCAAAATCTAAACTGTCAGATCGAAGTCACCAAAATGACGTTACAAGAGATTGCAGTTTACCTGCATTGTTTGTGTGGACGACGCTACTCAGCTGGGGATCAAACTGAAGGTACACCCTCTGGTGGCCCACACTCTTGCTGTTCAGCAGAGCCTGAGCCGCCGGCTCTAGCTGTAGGTAAAGGGTCGCTTGCTGGCTCGTGGTGTTCGTCTGCTGAGTGGCGGCTCCAAGAGGGTTAAACTGCAGGTATGCTCCATTTTGGATCACAGTGCTGAGGTCACTCCCGCCATCTTGTAGCGAAGTATGATCCAACCTGACGAAACCGAAGATCGGGTCATTGTCGGTGGCATGCGAAGGGGGAGGATGTAGGATGGGCCTGGAGGCATCGATCTGCAAATAGCCGACGACATCTGAGTTGGTGCCGTTCACAATGGTGGTCGTAGTACTTACGGCAGGGGTTAGCTGACCAGTGAGCGGATCATACTGCAGGTAGGTCGTGCCCTGCGACGACGTCAAGGCCGCTGCCGAGTCGTTGACGACGTGCAACACGACGGAAAAGCCGGCCTGACTTTGGCCTGCAGACGCCGCCATCACGTTCCCGCTATACCTCAAGTGACTCTGAGAGCCGGGTGCACTGAATGCTGGTGAGGAACGCCAGCTCTCGACGTCAGAAGACGCTGGACGAGAAGACCAGAGGAGACTACCACCAGTTTCTGACGTTTTCGCCGCGCGTACGAGTGAGGGATTGTCGGCATTCAAGGCTCCTGCTGCCTCACTCTTGTTCTGTGTCCATTCCCAAGAAGAGTTCGCCGCCGCGGATGATCTGACGTCAGACCGGAAGTGACCGTCAGTTCCCGCACTCTGGCCGCCATTTACCGACTCCATTATGCCTAGCTGCCTTCCCTGTGTTCCGCTGGTGATGTTATGACGTCCCTCCTTGGCCTTCTCTGCCAGATCTCGATCTAGATCATTTGCTTGAAGTCTTTTGACGAGGAGTACTTCGTCTTGGCTGTCTCCATGTGCTCTGTGATCTTTTTCCTGATCGTTTTCCTGTTTACTCTTGCTGTCCTGCTGGGATGTGTGGGTGTTCAACCATTCGTTCTGCTCTCCAGCGTTGCGGAGAAGCCCAAACCTGTTTCGATTACTAGAATCTTGCCCCGGTACTTTAGAACTCGACTTTTGTTGGGTTTTCTCGAACGTTGTACCATCACTCACCTGATCCCCTGCGTCTAGTAGAGAATCCTGAGAACTCCTATCCTGACTAGCTATCCCGAAGGTATCGCTGCTGTCCTGCTCGACGGGATCTCGCGGAATTGCTAGAGACGCTCGCTTAAAACCGTCCTCCGGCGCTTCAAATGCTCGGCGCCCGCTAGCCGCATCTTGGTCACTGAAATTCCAGGAGTTCCTTTCAGGTAGTGTGATTTGGCTCTTATTCTGCCCCAGCGGACGAAAGGGGCTTTTGGCGTTGTATAGCTTGTCTTGGTCGCTGTTTGGTTGATGGCGCTGCCACCACGTTACGCCAAGGATCTTTCCGACTGGCTGGTAGATAGGTCGTCGGTGGGGTTGCATCGCGTGACCGAAGCTGCTAGCAGCAGCCGCAGACTTTGCATCCTCTGTCTTTTTCTGGGGATCTCTCTCGAAAACTCTGGATTCTGAAATAAGCAACCATGTGTCGATTTTTAGTCATATTTGCAGAGCTTTTTTTAATTCTTATTTGTTTGTTTGTTTGTTTGTTTTATACCATCTCAGTAGTTAGGAGTTCAGGAACAAGACACAAAGAACTAGGTCAGACCTGTAGTCTGATCAATCAAGCGATTTGATTTAAGTCAGGCTGCTTGAATGAAAGGCTAGTTTGCATGCAAATATCGAGAGGGACAAAGCTTAGTCAGTTGAGTTCAGGTCACTGATTTTTCTATTATTTTTTTCTCTTACGAAGTGCATGTCTGTAAAAGCGACAGAACAAACATACAAAAAACTTCTGTGGCGCAACCAACGAGAGGGTCATGTGACATGCTTGGACTCAGTGTTACCATTTCTGGGGATAATAAGATAGGACTGAGCACCGGGGTCAGGTAACTTAATTGTAAATTTCGTAAAACTTAAATTAGTTTTTCAGCAAGTTGTGGTGGTCCACTGTCACGTAGCTAATTAATACAAGTTAAAGCACCTCAATAAAGAGATACGTGTACAACCAAACCGTACAAACCTTAAAACTTAATGATAGCAGTAAGCGTTGAAAGTTGGCTTTGCTAAATACAGTAAACAATATCAAATTTTTGGAAACTGGACGCTATGGATTTAAACACTTATCTGGAAGCCGAGAAATTCATTATTTCTTTAAAATTGTTTTGCAAGCGTATACTTCTTACCTATTCCATCATGTCCCTGAAATAGCGTTTCCAAGGTCTGCGTCCAGCCCTCGATGTCACGTCTCATCAGAGAAACCAGTTCGTCTGAAGAGGACCCTTCGCGAACCAGACTCTCTCCGTCTCGTTGCCCAGCAAATCCGACATTGGCATTTTCTTCAATCTGTCTCTCGTCTTTTTGGCCGTCATCACGAAGCTTGGGTGTTCTTGCCTGCTCACTAGGAGCCTGTGGGTACCCTTGCGATCCGGAATCATTTGGTGGGCGCATGAACTCTCCTTTATATGACCTGGGAGCCTGTAACAGCACCGAGGTGGACTCAAGATGGCCAATGTTCGTGTCGCCGTGGTCGTTACTCCCTTCGCTCGGTCTTGCCGTAGACGTTGAAGGAAATTCTTGGCAAGCGTGACAGACTAGCAAAGCGAGAAGTACCCTCGTCAACCAAAGGGCCATAATTCCCTAATTTTGCTTATGCAAACAACTGTGCTGTCACAAAGAAAAAATCCGAAACTTGCAAATCACCAGACTCAAGCACCGTTTTGTGGGAAGTGGCACTATTCTTTGGTAGCACCAGCGTTAATTGGAAAGTGTTAAATTGTTGCTTTTACCGAGAGGTTCGTCGATCCAAGAAACAGTTCCCAGTCAACGCAGCCTTGCAAGGTTTTAATTGCAGAATGTTGGAAAACATGCGGGGCTTCAGAAAGCAAAAGTTAACTGACGTGCATTTCGTGCACTCCTCGCGTCTCGTTGTCCTTCCTTAATCAGTTTCAGAAACGGAGACACTTTTAAGATCATCAGATGTCCGTAGTGTTAAGATTTCTCCTAAATTCTATTCCTTTACTTATGAGTACGTGCAGAAAAACGATTAAATAACACATGTAAAGTCCTCTCGAAAACTAAACTATCCGCATGAAACTAAAAAGTTTGCCGTGGTTGTCACTTTTTTCCCGACACCAGTTTCAATTTACTTGGTCTGCTTTACGAGTGTACTGGCGATCACATCAGCGCTTGACGCTGCTATCTACACAGACTGCAAGGCAAATCATCTTTTCTCACAATGCGTCCACTTTTTTTTTCTTTACCTGCTAGACAGGGTTCAGTTACCTTGCTGCACATTATTTCTTGCTTTCGACTCCTCATAAGGCTCTGGACGCAGTGGACTTCAGACAGGGACTGAATTGAGTTTTCACAAAAAAGTTTGGTGGTCTATTTTAAAGTTTCCTGTGTATTTTTACCGCGTGCAACGATGCAAGTCCACCAGAACTGGTAATCTGATGCTGCGCGTGGGCTATTTGACAAAGCATTATGCCGCTTTCGTCAGGTGTCTGGAATGTTCTTTCCCTTTTGTGTGTGTGTGTGTGTGTGTGTGTGTGTGTGTGTGTGTGTGTGTGAGTGCATATAAAGATAGATAGGAATGGGTGTGAACATATATAAATATATATTTTTTTTTCTTAACATCTCAATCAATACCCATGAGAGGGTGAAATAATCTTGAATCTTGACACTCGCTGTGCTTTTGGACAAAAGCTTGGAATGTTATAAATTCTGTTTATGCGTGCAAATGTATGTACGTACGAACAAGTGCATGTGTGTGTGTGTGTGTGTGTGTGTGTGTGTGTGTGTGTGTGTGTGTGTGTGTGTGTGTGTGTGTGTGTGTGCGTGCTTGCGCGGATTTTAGAAATGAAAGTATGTTTATTATGTTTGTTTAAAATGCTAAAGAACTGTCAAACTAAGCTGTTACTGTCAACAATAAAGAAGTCGGTGTAATAATTAATAAATAAATAAACACGTCAATAAATAATACAAGAAGTACAGTAAAAGGCACTTTTAGTCCCTTCATTTGGGTCCTCATTTCAGCAGTCAACAGATCTTCTGTCAAAGGTCACCCTTGTGCAAAAGCAAAGGTCAGAAACCTGTTAGGTCAGAGCTGAACAGGACTTTCAGAGGAAGGGAGGTGCCGTCGAATACCTGGCGTGTCAGAGAGATCTTCGTGTCTTTAGTGGGCACCGGCAGTCTCTAGCATGCCACGTGATAGCCTTCCAAAGTCTTCCTTATTTTCGCCACAAAAAGCGCATGCGCGAGTCTGGTGTGGATGGGCTGATCGAGAGAGTGAGTGAGTGAAGCTGTCCGTGTGTTTTCGGTCCATTAAATTATTAGAAAAAAACTATTTCACCCATTAGTCCTTAAAGATCATAAATGCATGGCTTTTGGCAAGTGTTGAAATCCATCTTCGAGAGGTGTTGACGGTCTGTCTGTCTGTCTGTCTTTCTTTCTTTCTTTCTTTTCTATTTTCAGTGTCAGGAAGTGTTCTTGGCCTTCTGCTTGACTGTCCATGTTGGTGAGGGTTAGGGCTAGCTATCTGCTTGACCGTTAACAAAATGTTGAAGACAGTTGGAGTGCATGATCCTTTTTTTTTGTTTTTGGGAAGCCGTTTTTTATCCGTTGAGTTAAACTCTCAAACCCGTAAAGCAAAGTAACGCGCTTGCGCTAATCTTTCACATAATTTATTTTTTCACATATTTCTATGACAACCATAGATCTTCTAACACATCTCAACGAAACAGATTTTGTAAACAGGAAAAATATCAAACAAACTGGATGGTTGTGATATCTATAGCAGCACACATCAAAGTAAAGGTTTTGTAAGCAGCTGCAGGAAGTGGTCTAAAATCCTTTTTTTGTTGTTGCTGCTTGTTTTTGTTTAATGTGTTGCCTGTTCATCTGATGTTGTTTTCTCGCCAAAGAGAACGCACTCGTTGATCCCCCTAAAGTCGGCCTTTAGTGCAAGTTATTCTACAAGGGATAAAAACACTTTGTACAGCAGAACATGTTCATAAATTTATGAGACTGATAATATCATTTCAAAAATATTGCAGTTTGCTCTATCCAGGGAAAATGGGAGGGTTCAAAAGTCGTGAAAAAAGAAATATTTTTTCTTGATTATGGGATTCAAGGTGGTAACCAATCCCAAGCAAATAAAGTTCATATCTTGTTCTCGAAATCATCGTTGCTGCATGTCAAACAATCAGTGCTGAAATAATTTTAAAAAACACCAGAAAGAATAATAAATTTCCAGAGTTGCACTCACTTCTAAGAAAGTGAAAGAAATGACTAAACAAGAAACTTGGACACAAAGTCACAAAAGAACATCAACGTTCCCCAGAAGCAAAAATAAAAAATCAGTTCTTGAGGAGCAGCTCTTACCACCCACTACTGTCGATGCCCTCAAAACGCAAGGGCCTATTGAGAGTTACCCATAGGTGTTGTACCCGTATCCGTTGTTGTTACCGTCGTAGCCGTCATTCCCATATCCACCATGGGAATAACTACCATAACCATTGCCGTCGTTTTCATAGCCGCCATAACCAGCGTTTCCATAGCCGTATCCTCCGTAGCCCATGCCGTAGCCGCCGTTGCCATACCCTCCATAGCTGCCATAGCCCCCGTAGTTGTCGTAGCTGCTGTGGTAGCTGTGGCCCAGCGGGTATTCCTTGTAGTCGTAAGAGTAGTGCGGAGCGCCGTACTTCACGTCCACCGTAGTCTTGGCGTAGTGGCCACCGTAGTTTCCGTTGCCGTAGGAGCCGCCGTAACTGCTGCCATAGGAGCCCCCGTAGCCGCCATCGTATCCGCCGTAGCCTCCGCCATAGCCTCCGCCGTATCCTCCGCCATAGCCTCCGCCATAGTCGCCATCGTACCCTGAGCGCTTGTTGCGGCCTGCAAGGACATGACAAGTTCAAAAATGTGCTCGTTCTGTGCGCCAGCATTTTTGCTTGGAGGGCGTGTGTTAGTATAATCGGCCATTTTACACAGTTTGATAATGATGACGATGAGATCCAGGAATATTTTTATACTTATGTTCTACTTTTGCAGAGTCTGTCTGAGCCTTCTTTAACGTGGGAGAAATCCGCTATAAAAACATTATCATCATCACCACCACAACCACCACCATCATCATTTTAGTGTATATTAGTGGGTGGGTAGTTGCAAGCGATTACCAGATGATCTACTGTTATGCTGCAGTTCTTGTACACTTTTCTCTCCTTCTCAACTTTGTGTTCAATTCTAGTACCATTGCTGTTTTGATTGGCCTTTTTCTGTTCAGTACCCTTACATTATTGATGATTAATTATTGGCAGCAATAAAATTATTATAAGTAATTGTTTTTAAATATCAAAACATTTTTATTATACTTTATTATTATGTCTTATGTATTATATTATGATTATATAATGAGATATAATATACTCTTTGTTATAATTGCTCCCAGTGATTTATTAATATATCGAAGCATATGGGGATTCTTACAATCCTAACCGTTTGCAAAATGCCTGGAAAATTCGGCGGGATTGTAAATTCTCGTTTGCTTAGTTCGTTATTTTGGCATCTATGTTCTCTGGCCAGTTCTAGATGAAAACTAGAAGTGAGCCAGTAGTTTGATGTTATCATTAGATAAGTAAGTCGACAAGTTATCTGTACACAACACCTGACACATAGAAAACAATGCAGCTTTCCCGCAGCGTGAATGAAGACAACGGGCGGGTAGGTAAATAGGTGGTAATAGACGGTGGTGGGTAGGAATGATTGAAAAACGTTATAACAAGCAAAAAAGGTAAATAGCAGCAACCAGCTTAAAATAGGATATCAGGAAAATTTTCACGGCCATTTCTCGATCATCGATTTATTTATTTATTTATTTATTTATTGTTGACACAGAACCTGCAGAATCTTGTAGCTTCAACAAAAGGGACGACAAATCCTGGCCTGAAAGCTGTTTGTTTGTTGTTGTTTATTTAGTTGGAAAGTGCTTCCACCTTGCGGTGATTTCGCACTATGGGGGGAAAGGGAGGGGGGGAGGAAACCGGAGTACCCGGAGAAAACCCCCGCCGCCCAGCCCTGCGAACAGGTGTCACATACAGAGAGTGTCCCGAGACGAGATCTGAACCCTGAGCAGCTCACTGCAGTGGTGACAAGCGAGTGTTTTAACCACTACACTACCGGGGGCCCGACTCCCTGAAAGCTTTGGTCGGTTAAGAAGAGTCGATCATCTTTTCGACAAGCTGTGAAGTGTTCCATGGACCGCAGTGTCTCAGGACCAAAGGAGCGCACTAGATGTTATAGTCGCTTTTTTTTTAAAGGTAATTTCTTTATAAGCTGTAGATTCTTTTGCCGAGAAAACATTTACTTTGGAGCTCAGCTCTTTCGGGGATTTTGTGCAGTCATCTTGTATAGCATCAGCGCACGGATAGTTACTTCTTAGTACATGCGTACTTACTTCCTAGTACATGTGTACCGACTTAGAACACCAGTACATACCTTTGGATTGAGTAGTGAGAGCTCCGTCATCCGCGGAGGGCCTTCTCCCGAGGTCAGCAGCTAGGGCGCACACTAGACACGCACTGGCCAGCAGAAGAGATCTCGCTGACACCATTTCTCCGAAAATGTACGAGATTTCGACAGCAAACGCAAAACGTTGTTCTGTTTCTCTCGTCTTTCTAGACCCTACCTGTCTGGCTTTGGGGACTGCGAGATCTTTCTTGTGCTACCCGTGTCTGGCTGCTGGTGTCAGATCCTTCCACTTTTATAGTGGTCAGGCGTTTTTTTTTTAAATTGTGTCTGTGTCGAAAAGTCACCTTTCTTTGTGATGTAAACGGTGGCAGACAAAAACTCCACTCGCTTTGTCAAGAAGCACAAAATATTTTCCTGACTTTTGTCCAATTATCTTGATAGCCTGGTGGACCAGATATATTTCCTTCTTTGTTGGACCGCTAGTTAGGTGTAGCCCCCACCCCATCCCTCCTCCATCTCTGTCCTATGTACATTCTCCTCCCATGTTTGGTGTGCAAGGATGAGTCGACTTCCCGCATGACTGTTTAGCTTCAAGCGGTCGGGGCGGATGTCACGTTTGACGATTAAATATGTAACTTAGCCGAATGTTCTGGACTGTATGGAAGATTGTCTTTTATAACTCTTTGGCATATTGGTGGAACGTACATAGGGAAAGATCAAGAGTCATGCAGTCACTGGGGGCGGGTGGTGGTGGTGGCTGTGGCTTGGGAGTAATACTGCCATTTTGTCCCTTGCTCATCCCGTGGCAGTGCTCGAATTCAGTCGAATTAGGATTTTGCTTGGGGCGGTCCGGTGGCATAACGGTTAGCGCCTGTCACCATTACCGTGAAGGTTGGCTGTCACGGGTTCAGCTCTAGCCTCAGGCACAATGTTCTTTCTCTGCATGTGGCATCCGTTTACAGGAAAAAAACTGGCTGCCTATCCTTAGTTGCTGTAAAACACCAATTTCTCTCTTTCCCCCATCTCTCCTCCCCTGTTGTTGTTGTTGTTGTTGTTTATTTAGTAGGAAAGTGCTTCCACCTTGCGGTGATTTCGCACTATGGGGGGAAAGGGAGGGGGGAGGAAACCGGAGTACCCGGAGAAAACCCCCGGCACCCAGCCCTGCGAACAGGTGTCACATACAGAGAGTGTCCCGAGACGAGATCTGAACCCCGAGCCGCTCACTGTAGTGGTGACAAGCGAGTGTTTTAACCACTACACTACACTACACTAATCTCCTCCCCTACCCTTCACCTTTGTATAAATATCCTTAAACCCTTAACGGACGACGGAACATGTCTGCTGGAAGTGGCCTTTTCTTAATCGAGGTCTTGATCTAGAAAACGCTTCTTCAGTTTCGATGATTCAACCCATGCCCTCTCTGTCATATACACACCCAAGAGCAAGCAGCCGGACAGACACAAAACAAAACTGCCGACCCTTTTTATTGGACACTAGCTGTACGTTTTTGTAACACCAGTGAAGCTTTCTAATAATAATAATTTATATAGCGCCTTTCCGAAGATTTGCTCCTAGCGCTTTACATAAATCATGCATAGACTAGATCATCAATAACCATGTACCCATTCGCATATAACAGATGCGCTCACTTTTATAAGAGGTTGTGTGGGCGTGGGAGTGATGGGAGAGGGAGTGATTTCGGAAAGGTACTGAGGACCAGTGCCAGATACGGCAAAGTAAGCCAAAGAGGAAAGTTTGTAGACTAAACGATCCACGACTAGAAGCCAGTGAAGAGAGCATAGGATAGGTGATATATAGATATATCTAGATGGTCTTCAGATGAGACGAGCAGCGTTATTCTGGATCCTTTTAAGTCTGTCAAGAAGGTGCTTGGCAATTCCAGCTAAAAGAGAATTACAATAGTCCCTTCTCGACAACACAAAGACACAGATTAGAGTTTTAGTTGCATCAGTGGTGAGGTTATGTCATTCCGAAGCTACGTCTACTATAGATGCGTCTTTCTGCTTGTCTGCTGTGTTGGCTGCGGAATGTGGTGTATGCTGTGTGTACTGTATATACTATCTGTACTGTATGTACTATGTGTATTGTATATATTGTACGTGCTGTATATACTACATATACGGTTTGTACGTTGTGTACCATGTGTACAGTACTGTGTGTACTCGCTGCCCTTTGGCACAGTCTGCTATAACTACGTCATTGTGCTATGTCGTCAGCTTGATTTGACGTCACACCACCGCGAAGCGCCTTGACATTGTCCGACAGTTCTGGACTGCGCAGGCTGGGAGCAAATATAAATTACATATCTTTCATCCTACATTATCTCATTCTATAGACATCACGTTTGCAATCTCTGCTGGGTCCGTTTATGTGTTGTTGTTATTATTATTATTATTATTATTATTATTATTATTATTATTATTATTATTATTTTGTGTGTTTATATTTTTTCGTCAAGCGCTTAGAGCTACGCTTTAATGGGGGGATAAAGATTTCTATAAATTATTATACACTAAGTGCTTCCCCTTAGAAGAGATTTCGCACTATGAGGAGAGACGAAGGGGGGAGAAACCGCGATATCCGTAGAAAACCCCGACGGCCGGCCCTGCGAACAGGTGACACATACAGAGTGTCCCGAGACGAGATCTGAACCCAAGGACTCTCATTGTGTGAGTGTTTTAACTACTAAACTACCTGTTTAAACTGCAAGCTAATAACGATTACCGTCCACCAGCTGCAATGAGGGTATTTCGTTTAGATCCGTGTCCTATGGCAACATTCAATCATCATTAATTTAACAGTTTTCTTAGTGCCCAACACGGAAAAGGGGGCCATGCGTGGATTACCCGGTAACAGTCTCTCAATGTGAGCGTCTTTTACGAGCTACACAATTTCGTCTTCGTTGATTTGACAAAGAGAGATTTGAATCAGAGAAGTTCTGAATTTGACAAAACAACTTTCACAGTTGTCTTCTGTTGTCAAAGTATTAATTGTAGATAGTGGGTAAAATGATGAAAGCAAAGCGTGATTTAGCCTGCTTAACGCATGAAAGAGTCCGGCACAGTCTGCTTGTGTCTGGCTCTTTCATCTCTGACTGCTCTGTTGAAGAGAACATCTACAATCGTCGCTTTGTTGTTCCCGAGTGATAGATATATACTGGGCAGGAGGGATGGAGCGGTTAAAGAGAATACCGTTTACACTCATTTGGACTGAAGACGTAAAGTAATTTACATACGAGTAGTATATTATTAATCAACACAACCATTAATCTAATTTGATAATTGTAGTTCAAAACAACAATAATGTGGTGACATTTATGTTTCCACGGTATATTTTATGTATTTGTCACAAACCTGCTATTTAAAAAAAAAATCATTTTGATGAAAGGAAACGGCAAAGGTCGCGGGGTGGCGAGTGATTTGATAATGCAAAGGTGTGAGCGTTTCGGGACGGCCACTTCCTCTTTGGTGTAACGGCCTCATTGACAGGCTTCTCAAGGTCTGAGAAGATCATGGCTGAGTTTGTTTGTTTTTTTTCTTCTGCTTGCATTCTTGACCGAGACGGGAACAACTGAGTTTTCCTCGATGCTGTGTGAACCCCTAACCAAACTTGCTAAAAGAGTACGTGTACATTATTCACGTGAAAACCTGCTGAAGGCTTTTTGTGTTGTTGTTTTCTTCCTTCTGTCTTTTATCTTCGTTTATTGGTACTCGGATCTTTTTGAACTTCAAAAGGGGTGACAACCGGAAAAAGACTTGTGTTGGTGTTCTTTCTTCCGGGAGTTCCAGACCTGACGGCGGAGGCTTCCAAAGAAGAGATTCTTACCGTAAGAGAGGGAATTCCTGATTTGTGTCTTAATGTATGTTGTGAATTAGATTAATCGTTTTATTTGTTGAATATATTTCTCGTATTATATTATGCGTTTCTTAAATTCAGATTATGGTTGTTTTCTGTCTCATTCGAAAGTAACTTCAGAGTTTCATATGACAGTTTATTACTTCCCTTTTTCGTGTGTGTGTGTGTGTGTGTGTGTGTGTGTGTGTGTGTGTGTGTGTGAGCGTTGGTCGTAAAAAAGTAATAAAAATATCGTTTATTATTTCTTACTTGTATATATAAATAAAATTGGTGGTGGTTTGGAAACATATCGCGATCTAAAATTAAAAGGTAAAACATCACTGCACAGTTGTTTGTTTCTGCAATACGGACGGCCATACGCTGCAGAAAAAAGTGGTTGAATGAACGAATGTATGTAAGTAGATATGTATGTAGATATACATGCAGAATAATAACGATCACTTCTAGATATGTTAGATGTTTCTGATAAGAATCCCTTCTTGAAAGCTTCTCGAAAGTCCTTGAAAACAAAACAAACGCACTAAACCACTTTTACACCCTTATGCATACACCCTTGCAATCGCCCGCATTCACAACAAAGCTGAAAGCAAGTCCAAGTACCTTATATCGGATTTTTGTTTTATTTTCTTTCACATCTCACGATACACGATTCAGGCGATACTTTTTAAAGACTAGAGATGCTTAGTGCAAAAAACAACTCCTTCAGCTCTTATATACAAGATCTGGCTTGTGACCATGAGGTCACGCGTGCACTATCCATGCTGTGTGTTACCCACATCAAATAAAGGCACATTACAATATGCTAATCTCAACATCCACACCACCTGAAGTTGCATATCGAAAGTTTGAAGTTTCTCTTTTCTTCAGCATCCATTTTCAGCTTTTAGCACCTGGATTCAAGCAAAACAAAGCAAAACAAACCAAAACTCTAAAAAAAAAAAAAAAAAAAAAAACCCGAAGTAAAGGAAGTCAGACCAACAGACCAAAATGTCGTCGTGTCTTCGCAAGCTATGCATTTACATTTACTGTCGATAGCGAGGTTCAGCTGGGGAGAAGAAAAAGCTGTCATTGCAGTCGTTGTGACGTAAAAGGTAGTGGAGGTTAGGGAGATGAGGGTTGGTGGAATTTGGAGGCTTAGTGGCCGCGACCATAGCCGTAGCCATACCCGTTGCCATACCCGTTGCCATAGCCACCGTAGCCAGAGCCACCGAAGCCATACCCGTTACCATAGCCTCCGTAGCCGTTGCCTGGGTAGTAGGTGGAGTAGGAGCTTCGGTGGTAGCTGGGATAGCCCGAGTAGGCGTAACCGCGGTTGGAGCCATAAGCCGCCCTCCTCTCGCGGAAAAGAGGTGCTGTAAGGAAGGTAAAGCACGTGACCCTTTATTTATTTATTTTGGTTTTTTTTTGCATGAAGGTTGCCGAATCGCTATATAGCATCCTTGCAAACTCTACAAGCTTAGATTCTTTCCTATAAAGTTGGGTTCTGAAACAAACCTGGTTAAATACTCTAAATACAATATTGGTTCACTATGGCTAAATCGATTAATGCAGAAATATTAATATAATTAAAACATGATCAACTACGACTAAAAACTGTTAGATCAGTTGGCACAATAGTGGGAGTAAAAGGATATAGCTACTGCGTACACTTCACATCGCGATGACGATAATCTACAGATCTGAGAAGAACGCGTATGCATCTCTCTCTCTCTCTCTCTCTCTCTCACACACACACACACACACAGAGGCGCGCGCGCGCTTATATCCCACACTCGCGTCAAACGCACGAGATGTACAGTGATAAGACAATGGCATGTCAATGATGTCATCTGAGATGTTAACAGGAAAAAATATGCACTTATTTTCTGGTCTGTTGGGTTTAGAAGGACTGGGCCGTTATCAAGACTATATTGTTTGGGGGTGGGGGAATGGGTAGGGAGGCAGAGCAGTGGGTGCGGAATACTCTGATTATTATACTCTAATACTGCGCGGAAACGGACGCCAAAACCGATGTTAAAGGTGAGACTTTGAAAAGAGCTGCTAACATGCTCTGATGAAAAAGTATAATAAAGTTTTGTTTTGTCTGATAACTTGATTGATTAAAGCTGAATAAATTACATAAAAGTTAAAGGCAGTTTACCATCTTCCAGATCCTGCGACCTTTCTCGAAGGTCAGCGCAAACGACGCACACAATGCAGGCGGCGAAGAAGGCAAGGACAACTCGAGACAGAGCCATTTTTGTAAGCTGAATGAATAAAAAAAAAGTAAAGCTCGTTAAACCTCTTTCTCTGAAGACAGAAAATATAGGGAAAGAAAAAGATCAGTATATCAACACTAAAATAATATCTAGCTGTGACATATTTCGAATGATCTGATTGAATATTTTATTTACCTTTAATGTCTTTAATTCCTCGTTTGAGGACTGGCATTGCAGTTCAGCTGAATCTCGCAGTGCAATGGTGGGAGTTATTTGTAATAATGTGGATGCATGTATGAAGGTAACGCTACACTTTTATATTTTGTAATCCTTAATTTTTAAACGGATTTTTTTAAATTGTCTCGTTGTCATTGCCATTTTTAGGAGCACAGAGAATGTTTGGAAAATTTCTGGACATTTTACATAACTTTGCAAAATAACCACATATTCGCCGACATGTGTACAGTTAAATAAGGGCCTTTCCAAAAGCGAGAACGATTTTAAAGGTGTTCGTTTTTTCATAGAAACATAAACTGTAGTTTAAACCTCTTTTCTAGATCGAGTTATACCGAAATTTAGAAAACTTTTCCGCGCAAAATAGAAGCAAAGGTAGGAGAGATAATTCACAAGGAACAGTAAACGAAAGAAATGAGCTAAAAAAAATACCTGAAGTGGAGGTTGAGTTCTTCCCTGTGGATAGTGGAACTGGAAGATCCGGCTTCGTCCTGCAGAGGAGCTGATGGCTGGAATGATCTGCTCTGTGCAGACGGTCGGTTATATATCTGTCTGCTGTTTTTTCGTTACGTTGACTCCCATCAAACACGTACTCTGCCATTAAACATAGTGGACAAATGCCAGGGTCATTTTCACGTTGAATAATCAACATGGGGCACACAGAGAAAGCCACCATCTCTGTTTGCGCGAGATAACGCGAGACGCGCGTGGGAACAAATGACGAGGTGAAAAAAGAACTTTATGTGACACTTTTTTTTAAACTTTTGCTCAGTGGATGAGCAAATAAACGAGTAGGTGGGTGAGCCAGTGAGTGTGTTGGTGGTTGGGCAATGAACACATGCGTGCGTGCGTTCATGCGTGTATGTGTGATTTGCGAAGAATAACTGTATTATAAGTGTTTTCTTCACGTTTCTCAAGACTTTGCATAAAATGTTTTTAAAAAAGTGAAAAATATATAAACTAACATATCATATATTTCAATATTAAAAAACCAATCGCGTTACATGATATAACCATTACAAGCTATTATAAGAATCTTTAATGTCAGATTAGATTTTAACATCTTGTAAAGATCATACTCTCTTTTTGTCTTGAAACTTGTCACTTGTCTAATGTACGTTCTGCTTGTGTGAGATCCTGCTTTGTCTTGACACTTTAATTGCACTTAATTTTAAATCCTTACTGTTCAAATTTTATTTTGATGCTTGGCTCTCAACCCTTCTTCACCCACATAGCCTTATTTGGCGTTGTCATGCCACTAACTAATGAAACTATTCCTTTACAGGCTGGGTCCGTGTATTCACTTTAATCCTCTGCATCTCAGCATTGTAGCGGCATTTGGTCCTTACCCAGTTTGAGAGCCCTGTGTAAATCCGATCGCAAAGTCAGTCTCGAGATTACTATATACAGCGCTTTGACGGATTTTTAACTGTGTTTGCTTACCGAGAAAACTGAGTCTGTGTATCCGAGACAATTATGCAAGCGTAGTCTGGGTAGGTAATGCCGAGTTTAACAGCTAGCTAGTCGATAATGAATTCTCAGTCCTGGTAGTCTTTACAAATAATTTCTAAAGATTTCAAGCAGTAGGTATTTGGTACGACCGTAAACACATTCGACTAAAATGTTCATTTTGTCGTTTGCTGAAGTAGCAAAGTCATGTCACAACCCTTTTAAAGTATGTCTCAGTAAAAATCTTCTACGCGATGAACTGTAGCAGGTGCTTCTACATACACCATGAATGAAGGTCATTAAAATCTGACAGACTGGTAACAGAAGGCCACGAATGTATGACCTCTACAGAGGATAGTGAAAAGAAGGGAAATTATTCTCTAAAGTCTGTCAACAACGGGCAAACAAGCGGAACTCATGATGTCATTCAAGTCATGTCCAAGGACAGAGCTATTCTGATCCTCTAATTGTGCGCGATGAACACAAGATACGCCCATGAGCTTAAGAAAGTAAAGATTTCGGTGAACTTGGTCGACACGGCGAGTGCAAGATGATAATGAGAATGGTATTTAGAATGATATTATGAGAGGCAAGTCTTTGAACACTTCCTCCGGGTTTGTTCTTAGAAAATGTAAAGGTTAAAGGAGGGACACTTTTTAGGAGAGCGGTTCATGTTTCCTTGAACGCGTGATGTTAACTAAACCTAGAACAAATATTAAATAGTTTAAACAAAATTAGTATCGTTGAGCTGAGTTCAAGATCAAAGTTCTTCTGTTCGGTATAATGCCCAATTTACATAAGGTTCCAGGTCTCCCATTAGCTGTAGCCTTGACAATGTACACTTATCTATGAACCTTTCTGATTTCTGTATTCTTAGAAATGCTTCAGCACAACGTATTTTGAAAACGTCGTGAGGTCTATAGACGACATGTCGAGAGTCCATGCAACTAAAATATTTTATGAACATACTAATTAAATGTGCTTACGATTCTCTACCACATTAATTCCTTTTGCCTGAGTGATTAGATTTGAAAGTAAAGAGCATAAAGACGACGATTCGCTTTTAAACAGCTATATTCTCAACTCGACTTCAACCACCAAGAGGCTGTCTAATGCCGTCTTTCACTACAGCCCACTCCTTGGCAATACATCATTGCTAGTCAGACTCCATACGACCCGATAATCCCATGACACATGTATCTAAAAAAAAAAAAAAAAAGCAGTTGGAGTGGAGGTTGGGTTATTCCATCAGATTGGGGGAAATAGTATTGAGCTAACCTCAGTCACGTGAGTAAAAGAGTTTCTACTCAAGCAGACCTTTAAATTTTAATTTTCTCTTTTTTTTTAAGTAACGGAAAGGGGTTGTGGTTGTCATTAGTGATTTTTGTTGCTATATTTTTATTTTTCTAGAAAGAAACGGTTATGTTTTAATCTAAGGCTATCTGTCATTTTGTATTGTTCGTGATTCTGTCATCATCTTGTCGTAGTCATCGTCGTCATTATTATTATTATTATTATTAATTTTTCTATACTATACTATTGTATTCATTAATGCATCCTCAGTGAAAGGAATTGACAAATATGTGCCCCCAGAATTACTTCCGAAAAACAACTTTCAGTTAGCAATAATAATAATAATAATAATAGAGGAGGTAATCAAAATTAGGGAACAGAGGTTAAGTCTCGACATTCCACACACTCTATTCGCGCGCACACTCTCCCTTCCTCACACACGCAGAACAACAGACTGAAACAAAAAGAACGTGTGTAATGATAACTCTTTTGCTGTTTTGCTTTATTACTACAAACCCGTACACTCAGCCACGCTCGCGTATCAGTGAAAGATTTACAAGTCTTGAGTAACAATTTAATTATCATCATTACTGCAATAATTTTCAACATGGAGGCGAATAAATCAATGGAAACTGTTTGGAAGGCGAGAAGTAAAAACCTGTGATTGCAACCATTTCACATGTCGCAGTACAACCAAACATCATAAAACATTTTACGAAGTTTATACAAAAAATTTGATTACGAAAGATACCACTGGAAATAAACTGTCGAGTCCCCCTTATGTGTCCACAAATAAGAAAGAACTGTATCTCTTTCTTCGGCAATCAAGAATTAAGCTATATAATTATGAAAGGAAAGTTGGACCAGGTCGTAGGATCGGAGTTCTTTATTCAGTGATCGTTTAAATCCTTTTTTTACGAAAAGTTGGACATGCCGTAGGATTTCAGTTCTTTATTCATCGATCGTTTTTAAACCTATATTTTAAAGTTAGACATGGCCGTACAGCTCACTTTTAGCCCGAGTAAAGACTTTTCCACCCTTCGCTAACTCGGTCACATCCCGCCCCTTCTCTCAAGAAAATCGAAAGTTACAATTTGCGGATACTCTTGAAAGGCAAGCCTACTGTATTACTGTACATCCGGTTTATTGTATGAGATGACCAGGCATGAATATTCTGGGTATATATATTCATCTGTATGTGTACACACTGTGCAATAATAAAAAAAATAAACAGAAAGATATACGGGAGAGAGAGAGAGGTGTGAAGGTAGTTTCATGGTATCTCTAAAAAAAGAGGAATAACGAGTTTCAGTCGATCATTGCAGAATGGCCGGAATAGGAGGAGTAGGCAGGAACCACGGACACCGTCTTGTAGTAGGTGACTGGAGCCACGTTTCCAAAGCCACCGTATCCCAAGCCACCGCCATATCCTCCATGGCCGTAGCCACCACTGTAGCCTCCGTGGCCATAGCCTCCGTGACCGTAGCCACCACCATACCCACCACCATAGCCACCGACACCTATGACGTAACCTCCGTAGCCGCCTCCATACCCACTGCTGCCGTAACCAGACTTTCTGTAGACAGGGATGTAGTAGGACCGCTTGGCCCGACTGTGGACCGCTGACGGATCTAAAAAGAAAAGTTAAATCATCATCATCATCATCATCATCATCATCATCATCATTATCATCATCATCATCATCATCATCATCTTCTTCAGCAGAGTCAGTACATGCCTTCCGATCTGGACTTTATCTCTTTCGGAAACACCTATATATAGCTCTTCCATCCTGTTGTATTTTCTCCCCCACACTCCTATTTCTGCGTTCCTTCATGTTCTTGTAATAGTAGCCGGTGCATGTTGGTGTATGTATGTTGTGCTTGTGTGTACTTGATTGGGACGTCTACATCACACGGCTTTCCCCACTGCCCCTGGTCTCTTGTGAAGCCCATCAAGCTCGCCTACGTGCGGGGAAATGCGCTATACAAATCCTATGTTTTTTTTATTATTTACCGGCACTATAAGCATCAAATAGCTCAACAATTGTTAGATACTGAGAAGGTTCAAAGTGGCTTAAAATAATATATGGTGAACGCATCCGTAAATAGGAAAGACGGGAGAAAACAGAAGAAGCTGAACCAGTTTCAAGGAAAACAGAACAGAAAGCAACTAAAAAAAGAAAATTATTTTAAGACTGAAAATGAGACCAGGGGCGGGCTTAGGCATGTGTAAACTGTGCACCAGCACAGGGCCGACAAATCCCAGTCGCCGCCACTTCAATATATATTTAATATAAAACAGAAAAAAATAAGACATCTCTGACGGCAATGTGGCCGAAAAACATTGTGTTTCTTGTTAATTAGTACACTGTATTTACTAATGTTGCTAGACTCGGAGCATTAAGCTGATTGGCGGGAAAAGGAACCACCGATTCTTTTTCTGCCCAGGGCCGCCACGAGCCTAGAGCCGTCCCTGATGGGACAAATACACATTTGGAAATTAGCTGTGGTGTTTAGATATTTTCGAATTCTTTAGGTTCGGGGAGAATATAGGAGACAAATTTGAAGTTGAAGTTCAAGAACCATCTATAAAAATCGAAAATTGTTACCTGTACATAAACTTTGGTGGATGGCTGGGAGGATGGTAAGAGGAAAGAGAGGGAGCGAGAGAATGAGAGCAAGGGTGGGGGACAATAATAAAAAATCCTGATACTTTTGTGCTGAAATGTGTCTCTCTAAACCACACACACTCTTCGAAGAGAGAAAAAAGCAGAATGAAAAAGAGAACAAACAAAAATCGCTGAAACACGCTGTGCAGACACATATTCCTTACACACACACACACACACACACATACACACTGAAAGAAAAAGCCAAGAGAATCCATTTCTAGAGACCGTGCCAAGGAACATTACGTTGCTCTCTAAAAGTCTGCACTCACCAATCAGCGTGTCTTGCACTAAAGTCGGCTCGTCCTCCACGAGGTGTCGTTCTCCTGTCTCGAAAACCTCTCGGAGACTAGCTGCATCGGCCAAAAACATCCACGTGCTCGTGCACAGCACCAAGACTATGCCGATTCCTTTCATTTTGTCTGATGCCCAAAGCTGAGGCAGTTTCAGCTGTAATCCTTTCTGATCGAGGGCCCTTCTGCTTCACAAGGACAGTATTTCAGACAGACCGAGGTCCGATTTCTCTGAAGCCTGGGGGCTGGGCGTTGTTTTAGCTGTTGTTAGTAGTGGTGTTGATGGTGGTAGAGTGATGCTGATGCACTAAGGGAGGATGTACATGTTCCATTTATATATAACACCGTGTGATGGGAGGGGCGACTTAGTGTCTCCTGTGACTGCTGGCATCAGTGCTAAGTACTGATTGGTAGGCGTTTAGTGGGTGCGGCAGGAGAGGAAAGCATGGTAGCTACAACTTGGTCTGCATACATAGGAGTTAAGGTGAACATGCAAAGATGAAGGCGATGGAATCCTATCTGTTGGTGCTCCAAAATTTTATGCTCCCGGTTGAATTACGTTTAGAGCGCTTAGCTTATTTTTCCACATTGCCCTCGGAAATTTATCACGCAATCCATCTGAGATCTAAGACCCCGAAGATATCTTTGCTTACAAGATTAAACAAGTTAAACTGGATGGTCAGTATGATGAAGTATTATGAAAGGATGAAATATGGTTCCATCGATGATCAAGACCTTTGAGTGAACAGAATTTGTCAACCACGTGCTGATGTCGAACCGCCAGCTTCACTACTATTAAACGACGAACCATCTTTAATTCTCGTACCCCTTTATACAATATTGTGTAAAGAAAATATACTGAAATATGGAAATACAATATTTTCGACGCAGATTTTCTTTGCATCAAAACAACTGAGCTACAAAACTGCCATTGCCCCTTTACTTGACCTCGCCGGACTTTAAGACTCCTAGTAAACAAACACCTTAAAAGAAGAAAAAAAATCCACGTGCTACATACGTACATAGCGCTCGTCCAAACACTCACTGACTTAAAACAACGAAGGAAAAAGGAAAAGGGCACCAGGACCTTCGGAACTTCCTTTCAAGTACTTTGAAGGGCCAGTTGCACGGACTCGCTCAAGTCGGAAAGGTCTCGGCTTGAATGTATTCACACGGTATTGTGACGCACGTTCCGAGCTGGCTTCCTCTTGAAGGGGATTCTCGAGACTCCTTCTCCCCGCATCTTTCTCTGTTAACGAAGCTGATTTTTATTCCCCATCTTCTTCTTCTCTCTCTGCATTATTACATGCATCTGTTTTAATAAATGCTTTGCCATTTTCTGGATGCTGTGTCAATTCATAGAGAAAACATTATATATGCTTGATATAATAATATACAACTAAAGGAGTGGTTGTTGTGTGTAGCATAAAAAAATTTTTTTTTGTTGAAATCTTAGAAAGCTGGAAATAATTAGAGTTTATAGGTACTTAAGGCGAGAAGGAATGAGGTAAAAGAAAAATGTCGACATGGAAGTTGCGCACGCGCACACACACACACCTGCGTAAGGAATAAAGGCTGCTTTGAAAATTGAACGCTTCGTAAGAAATACCCAGTCTCCAAACAAATAACAAGTTGTAAAACAGTACAAAATAATATTCATCAACATGATGGTTTTTTTCCGTGCACCACTTAAAATAATTAAGTTATGTTGGTGACTTTTTACCTCATTGAGGACTTTAGAAAATGCACAAGAGTTCTCAGAAAATGTCCCCAAACATTTCATCTCATAAAGTTGAGTGTGTAATGTATCTCAAGATGTTTTATCTAATTTTAACCAAATGTTGCGTTTATAAACAAAGTTCAGTCAGTGACAATTCCGCAGTTATGAATAAGAATGTTTTTTGGGGGGATGGATATGACCTCCTATAGAACAGGCGAGACAGCCGTGTTGCCAGGACTGGTTCTTGTCTTTTGCTTTAGAACAAGATGAAAGAATGCCACCAAAGAAAAAGTACATGTTAGTGTTGAGTGGCTGTTTTGAGGGCTGATGAGATCCTTGTGAGAAAAAGCACGCTTGAAGACCGATTTGAATTGCTGTCAGCAGGTCTGTAGCTCTTAATTAATGCATGTCCAGCAATAATCGGGCCTGTAGCTCGCTGTGAATCTCTGCAGCTCGCAACATATATTTGGGGAGTACTAGACTGCCCGCGTAGGGTACTCCGCGGCGACGGGGAAAAGCGAGAGCGGATAAGCAGACATTTACAACGAAATATAGTGCAATAAAATACTAAAATTCTGCTCAGAAATAGACTTTTTTAAAAAGTAAACCGAGATCCAAAGAACAAAGCCATCAGAATAGGTAAAGAAAATTGAACATTTTACAGCAAAGCTCAAATGTAAATAAAAATTACGAAAAAAACTCTGAAAATTGAAATGTACGCAACCAGTGGTATAGAAATCAAGGGGGGTTAGCCGCCCTCAAAATGATACTGAGGACAAGAATGTGAACGTCATTCACTGTCAGCATGGAGTTTGCCCCCCCCCCACCTTCACCCCAAAGCCGAGCATCTTCTTACGCCATTGGCAATATGTAAAGGTTTAAAAAATAAGACGTCACTCATCAAGTCTGAAGAGAATGGTATCTTAATTGCTACATAAGTCTGTGTGTTTTGCGGTGCAATGGATATGTCGACGCCACGCATTAACCTCAGGTTGATTCCGTTCTCTCAAGAGTCTGAAAATTTGATGCCTTTCGTTTGCCAACCCTGCAATGTTTTAGGTTCTGTTGGACACAAATAATACTTGTGTAGCATACACTTGTAAGCACGGGTGATATAAAACATCAATCAATCAAGCACGATTTTGTTTCCCTTTTTTGCTCATTTTTGGTTTTATTCACTTGCCTTGTCTCTTATACACATTGTTTCGTTCACTTATATAGTGTCCGTTCTCGTTTTCTTTTTTTCCAGTAACATATTTTATGTAATCAACTATGCGACAGTCAAGAAAGTGGCAATATCTATTATATGAGACGCGTCTGAAAAGTAACAGGACTGGTATTATAAACAGTTTATTTCAATTCCAAACAACAAACTTTATGCTTTCCCCTTCAAAGAAATCCATTTTATACAAGTGTGGTGAGAGTTAGGGTTGGTGAGATAACAAGCTGACGCTATGTTAAATGTGCATGGAAGCTTCTTTAAAACAAGCATTTTCATTTCTCAAATAAAAATGTTATATTTTTCTCAGTTTATGTCTGTGTGTAGGAGAGCATGGATTAATATCAACAGCCACATTTCAAAAATAAACTTTTAGTAGGTGATGTGCTACTCAAACATTTGCACGCATACATAGACTTTTTTTTAGAACATACTATAATTATCAACAGACTATAATAATGTTTTTTATTGTAGTCTCTTAACACAGTTCTACCATAACCTTTTCTTTTGACCTCCCATTAACCACCGCCTCCCACCACATTCACAAGTCACTAACAGATATTCACACACACATACACACACACACAAACACACACACAAATATTTTGTTTCCAGTTGCAGCAACCAAACCACCTCTCAGACTGAAAGAAATTTTAACCAGAAAATCTAGAAAGCAGAATGATAATAAATCTACTGCCTAGAAGAAAGGCAAATGGACAGGCGCTGAAGAAGTAAGCTGCTGGAGGTTTTCACACTATCTGGGATGGATCCTCGCCTCTCAACCTCTTCAAACATGGCTGCCGCCTCTTCTAGCTTCACCAGTGCAGCTTGGTACAGCTCAGCCTGATATTAAAAAAAAAAAAAAGAAGAAAACCAACTCTCTTTCTCCTCCCATACCTCTCTGCTGCCTTCACTCTAACTTGATCTTTTTAGTCTGTCTTGAATGTGTATGTGGCCTGCAGCTCTAGAGGTGTACAATTTCCACAAGGATCAACGTGTTGTCACTGCTTCTGTTTGTGAAGAATGTGTCATATAAGCTTACTTAAATATTTGAAGTATGTGGGCATACACCTGAAATGCTGAATCATTAAAATGTTTTTAAGACTCAAGGGCATTTTTTCCACCTAACCGATGGATATTTCACATAAATATTATATTACGTGGAAGAAGATTTAATTTAGCAGGTAAGGAAATCAGATTGCTCACACATATATATATTATATATATATATATCAATTGTTCATTTCCTGCTCAACTCACTTGATTATCAGGGCTACTGTCCTGTCGTTGTCTCTTTTTTAATGGCTCTATGGGCTGTACTGAAAGTGATTGTGGGCCTGTGTACCTGCTCAAATCTTCTCCCATCTTTCTCTGCAAGTCATGCTTTTGTTTTCTAAGGAAGGCGATGGTATCAAACTTCCTGCTTTCATGATTATGTGGTATCTGTCATCAAAATGGCATGTCTTGTTGGTGAGGACACCTTCACCTGATGCTCTCAAATGGAGGTGAGTGGGTAGAAATTGTCATTTGAAAATTTCATGTACCTCAAGTCTTAATATAAAATTCCTTGTACATGCTTGTGTAACCCCGACAACACTGCGGCAACATACATTTTTTCATTATAGTTTTGCATTCTCTCCAACTTTAACAACTAAAAAGAAATTAAACTGATACACACCTTCTGCAGGAAAGCTACCATTCTATCTTTAAGTCCTTCATGCTGGGCAAGACATTCTGGAACAACAGCTTCATGTGAAGTCTGCTCTGCAAACTTTGTGAAGGCCACCATTGCACGATGCCGCACCTCAGCTCTCTGGTGTGACAAGACTATAGCAAAAGTGTCGGCAATCTTTCGCAGCATCTGCCCTTGCTGGAGACATCAGAAAGAAATGTTCTCCAAATGAAATAAGCCTAACAAAAATGTTCTGCTTAAAGTGTGTGAGTAGTACTGAAATATTCCCATAACTGAAATAGGGTTAGACTTTTAGCTTGTAGAGTTTACTGTTGTATGTTCTCTCTCCCTCATACCCCTTTTCACCTCTTCTCTCTCCTCACACACACACATAACCTCTCTCCTCCACCACCTTTCCCTTCTAAATGTCTGCTCTTCTCTCTTTTTTTTTATACAGACAGAGGCACACACCTTTTTTATTAAAAAAAAACAAAAATAAATTGAACAACAGAAAATGGACTACTTCAAATGAAGGAGGAATCTTCACTGGGCCAAGGTGCTGTAAAAGATGAACTACTGTCAAGACAAAGTCATCAGATGGTGACCCCTTCACAGCTTTGTTAATTATCTGCAGAATCTGTGATGGAAACACAAGGGTAACAGAAAGAATAAATATAAATAAATAACTCATCACAAGGTACTCAAACTTAAATACAGCGATGATAACAAAGCTGAGAATTTCCCATGCTTTACTTCTTGCTCCACATTGATAAAAGCATGTTTTTCTTCATTTTAGACTAATTGATCATGTAATCTCAAAATCAGTAAATGCCCTGAAAGCAGTACAACACTCCCACATCACCCCAATACTACCATTATGTGTTGTTTCTTAAGAACATAATGAAACAGTTATTATTTATATTTAACAGAACACAAAATTCTTTTTCATCAAGAATAAATAACATCAGCGAGTTACCATCCTTTAACTGCTTTTCAACCATACAAACTTTCTCCTGTTGAGAGTTTTATCACTCCTGAATTATTGGAGACCCTGTTGACCGAAGATAAAATTTGTATGGTTGAAGAGCACTTACAGCATGGTACATATAACCCAAAAGTGTCATGTCCTCTGGTTATGTTGTGAATAGATAAGCAAACTATTAACGCACCTTTATTTAAATGTACATCAAATTCAACATCACCTTGTAGATAAAAAGAATGTGAATGAAAAGTTAAAAAGTTTTGTTTTCATAGGAAATAATGTTTTATTTTACCTTAAACAATAATTTAGTTTCAAGCTGGTCTACAATGCAAGAAGTCACAGACAGCAGCTCGGCCAGGTAAAGTTGTGTCACCCCTTGGCCTTGACTGGACTGGTCAGTGAAAGAAATCTCAATAGGGCAGGATCTCCATAGTGCAGACACAAGTTCAAGTAGCATAGCTCCTTGTTGAAGAGTAAGAAACCGTGCTGTTCGCGCATGACGAAGAATGTTCTCCAGGCACTTCAGTGAGGGAATCTGTTACAGAACCAGTCATGCCTTCATGGCTGTTGATCCTGAATCCAAACCTACTTACATTTCACTAAATAGGTTTCCAGAAGCAAATAGGCAAACATATCCAGAAATCTCCATTAACTCTTTACAGTTCTGTCAAACATGGATAGTCAGACTATAACATTTACTCTGTGGCTTAGATGCACATAAAACACACACATATCCATACATACTTGTGAATACATTTGCATGTGTTAGCACATGCATGAATACAAACATATTCCCTAACACCACACACATGCACGTGACAGTACACAAAAACAAGCAGAAAAAAACAGTCAGGACTGCTTGCTGTTTAGTGGCAAGGAAGCAAGCTTACAACAGCAGCAGCATTTGAAAAAGTAGGAGTGGTCTGCTGGCGGAAATTATGCAAGATCTTCAAGCAGCATGGCACAAGGACTTCCACAGTTTCTCCTGCTGAACCTGGAGCCATGTTATCCAAGTTTACATCCACCCAGAGACTTATGTTATCTGAAGGCGGAAACACTGATAGAAGCTTCACCTGAATAATATGACAAGTAATAGTTGACATATGAAGAGTTCAACATATCATGGGCACAGACTAGCACCAACATCCACAGAGTAACATGATGTACCTACACACTCATCCACAGACAAGTGATTTCATTTATGAGATTTTATCTTAATTATTTATAAAATTGTTCACTGTCAATGCATTTAGAGGCAAGAAAGCAACAAAAAAGTGACTCCATTCATTACCATTTATTTATAAAAATGTGCACTGTGAATGCATTTCAAGATTGCAAGAGAATGGTTATTTCTCTTAGTTCAGGTTACCAATGAAATCCATTAACATTCTGCACATAGGGTAACTGCATAACAAAAGGTTGGGTATGACAATGGTGGGAAGTGAGCTTATGTCATGTCCACTAAAGTGGACACTAAAGTGGACATCCAGGCTTTGTTTATGTACATATATATATACATGTGTGTATGCAGTACCTGTTGATCAGAGGTAAGTAGGTTGATGATACGACTGACAAGAGATGACAGGGAACTAATAGGATGCCCAACTGGCATGGCCTTGTGAAATTCCTGGTTTAAGGTCATCAGGAGGTGAGCATAATGCCAGCGAAGCGCTATTGGTCCAGACCTTAAAACAATAAATGTTAATTCACAAATAAGTGTGAGGTGATGTTCTGTCTTGAATTTCACTATAAAAAAATCTTAATGCACCCATCCAAAACAGAATCTTAAAATATTCAGAGGACTTTTCTTTGTTCAAACTCTATTCACTATATTTTTTTCTAGGACATCAATCCCTGATAAAATTTTGTTTCCTTTTCACAAAATTAAAAAAAAAAAAAAAATCAAGGATTTTTTGGGAGGGGGATGGGGCTATTTATTTTTTTTTATCCAGCATCATAACATACGTGTACTTGAGTTACACTCAGGTAACCCTAACCTGTTTTGTTGTTGTTGTTGTTGAGGAGTGAGGTGTTAGAGACCTCATTTTTCTCAGCTTTATGTAAGGGCAGTTCCCCTCTCCTCTTCCTCGCTGCCTTACCTTCCCCAACCCTCTATGAAGTCAGGTACCCATTCCCAACAGCAGGGTTGACTGAAGTTTGCCACGCCACACAGGTATCAAACCAGTGCATCTCTTGGTTTGGACACCAGTTCTCTAACAACTTGGCTATCTGCTTCCCTGCTATGCTCAACAGATCTTTAATAGATCACAACCTTTGCTAAACCAGTATGCCAAAAGGCTCAGCATTTTATAATGGGATAATGAAATAAGACCACAATACCTTGCAATAAAATATAAACAGTCTGCAGCTGCCAGAGAAGATAATGGATGCATTTTGAGTAAAACCGACAGGAGCTCTTTATTCTGAAATATACATGTAGGGAATAGAATATGAATAGAATGTACACCATTTTAAAAGCTTAAAGGGTATATAGAGACTTTAAGACCAGAGATGACATAATACAGTGTTGCTACATTTTCAATGTAGCCATTATGAAGATCAGGTATCACATATGTCTTGATAATAATGAACTGGTAATACCAAACAACCGCGCTGGAAGGATTAAATAAACTTTTTTTTTAATGATGATTCTTTGCTCCAAAAGAGGAGCCATGAACAGTTTAAAGGGATTCATACTTTTGATTTGTATGAACATCAAAAAAAAAGATTATTGCTAGCTCCAAAGTAATTTTTTACTTCACAGCCAGTATCATACTTACAGCTGCGTTAAAGATTCTATCAGAGCGGCATCTGAGATATGCACAGACGTGGTCTAGCACGTACTGGTATAGACTGATGTACCTGATGAAAACACAGCACACTGATCAAGATAAACATCTGACAATAGTGGGAAATTGCTAAATTTATCAGAATATAGAAACTTTTGAGATCACAACAAGTGCAGATAGTCACTGTGTACAGACATAAATCTGAATGAACTCAGGCCTCTCATTACCTTTGTGGGCTGTCTATATGTGTAGAGCTAGGTAGGTATACTGGTAAGCATACTTCCACATGACCTGAAACATCAACATCATCTATAGTATGGATAAAAGGACACAAAACATAACATAATCTACAGTCTGGATACAAAGGCACGAAACATTTTTCCCTACAGTAAAGGGCTACTATAAGCCTAATTTTCTTCAGGGTGGAAAGACACCGAGATATACATGCTGGTGACAAAGTAAAGGTCGTCCCCTAACCCTTCAGTTCTCTGGAGTTAGATATCACACTTTTCTTGGGACCAGATTTTTTGTGAGGGCAGTAGTCATCTCTTCCTCACTTCTCCCAATCATCTATGGAGTCAGGTGCCCATTCCTGACAATTGGGTCAACTGAGGGTAGTTTGGTGTACTACATGGATATCAAACCGATGCACCTATGGGTTTGGATCTCAGTGCTCTAACCACTTAGATATCCGCTTCACAGTGCAAACTAATGGAAAGACAATGCATTTACTAGGAAAGTTTAATTACATGGGCATGTGTTGAAAGAAATTAACTCCATTTATTCATAGAAACAAAACGTAAATACTCCCTAAAAAATAAAACACCGAAAAAAAGTATTCTCACAAAGCTCCAAGGATCTGAAAATTGCTGACAGCAAGGTATGATAATGACTTGGAATTAAATCTGATGACATCAGATGTCTCTGAAACCATATATCCTCATGATCTTCTGTTAGGAAAGTAAGAAGAAAAGGCTATGATAAGTTTTTAAATAAGAAAGATATTCCCTTCACTTTTTTTATCATCTGTAATCCATTGTTTATGATTGTCATGGTGCTCTATCTACTTACAAAGAATAAAAATAAAGACAATTTTAAGGGTCAAAATCCAATACACATTTTTTACAATGCCAAGATTCAGTGACAAAAATAAGATCTTTCAGATTTCAAAATGTATGGAATATGTAAACTATCTGATATTTGGAACAAAATAAAAGATATCAATTAAACTTGAAATGCTTACGTGAACACTGCATTAAATTGTCTAGAATCATGATCTGCAGGAGAAGACGAGGCAGGCAGTTTTCTTCTGGCGTATCTGTAATTGTTGAGTCAGTTTGACAAATCTTTTTTGGCATAAGGTAATCAATCTCTCATTTATAATGTTCACTAATTACAAATAATTCATACTATTGGCTACCTAACTCTTTTCTATTCAGAGTTTCTTCTGTAAACACTGAGTAAATGTGGGGTTTTTGACTGTTAATAGATAGAACTGTAAAAATGAAATGTATCAACAAAATAAAAACCAAACAAACAAAAACCAACAACCATCCCACACCCAACTGTCACAAAAAATGTTCAGTCACCACTATTTACAAATGATCACTTTCCTATTGGGAACTTAAATAGTGTGAGATTTCATCTTTGTATAAATCTTCAAGAAATATTTGTCTCACCTTGAATAGCTTTCCAAAGACTAAATGTGAACTTCAAGTCAAGAAGAACTAAGTGTGAATTTCAAGTCAAGAAGAGTCACAATGTGGCACAAAGAAGATAAGGGGAATGGGAAGATCAGTGAAAAAACCCATGAGCAAGAAAGTATGAGGAAAAGAGAAAAGCTATAAGCTGTTCCAAACAGGAAATTTTCTTCTTCCCTGTTGAGGTGTGGATGTTGTTATAAACTAATGTAAAGATGTAAAAAACAGAAGCTGGAATCAGCAAGTATTTGCACATAGCTTTCAAGTGCTAAAATTAAGCAGTCAGTGTGAGTTTCACCTTCATAGTCTGACAGGCAGTCTCTTAAAATAGTGTTGGAAAGAAGGTGACAGCTCAAGGTATGTACTCCTTTTAAAAGAGGCTTAATTTCCTCTTGTTGTCTAAGCTGTATCCTGGGGGCAGAAAGACATGGTGGAACTATTCTGAAAGAAAAGAAAAATATTATAAATAAAATACGTATCAAAAATCCATTTTATATCCAACAGAAAGAGATAAAAATACAAGCAGCTAGAAATGTCCACAACTGATTTCTAAAAAAAAAAAAATTTCTTTCTAAGTTTAAAAGTATTAAAAGAGTGTTCCTAATGCTTAACTCTCGGCCATTTTTAAGCATTTCAAACTACTGATTTTACTTCTCTGGAGAGACAAAGGATATGGAAAAACTGGCATAATATTAGCTCAAAACTAAAAATTTAACACTCACCTGTACAAGTTGAGCATGAGGTGATAAATGCTGGAAATGCAACTATCCAAGTAGTCTTGGTACTCCTTCACCATGGTAACTACCACTTTCACTTGAAAACTAAGGATCTTCAAAGCTCTGGTGAAAGTCTTCTCATCACCCTGAGACAGTACCTGTCATGGAAGAATGTGAAAGTCATGAATAACTGCATATAGGCCAAAGAAAACCTACTGAAGTAAATCTTTTCCTGATAAATTTTATGATGAATAACTGTTACATCTTCAAGAACTCTAGCTTTAACAATAGCCACAGCCACACCCTGCAGCCATTAGATGGACAATGTCTCTTTGCTATTGACACCATTTCACAAAACCCCTATTTAGCCTTGTCTATGGAAAATAACTAACTTTTTAAATATTGCAAACAATTATCAAAATATTATGCTCACTGGTGTTTCCTGGTCATCTGCTGGTTGAGCAGTCTGTAGAAGACTTTCAATTCCACTATGCATTTCCCCACAGAGGTAGACTACCATGCTGGATACATCCAGGCTTCCACATAGTATTCCTTGGTGTTGATTTGCTATTCTGAAATATCATTCTTGTCAAAATGCATTAAACCTTGACAAAGGTGCACTTTTGCATCAACACATGTTCTACATACACAATTTTATTAACTCTTTTGAGAATTTCTATAAATCTTCAAGAAATATTTGTCTCACCTTAAAATAGCTTTCCAAAGACTAAGTGTCAGCTTCAAGTCAAGAAAAGCCACAATGTGGCACAAAGAAAATAGCCCATCACACACTGCAAAATATTTTAAGATTACATTAGCACAGCTGTTTAATTTTATGAAAAGAATACTTTGTATTAAACTGAATCCTTTAATTTTAATCTTTAATTATTTAATCAAGCCTTTTCCCACCCCTGGAACAAGCACAAAGAAATAAGCATACTCACACAATCATATGTTGTCAGTTTGTCCTCACAGTCTTAAATGACTAATGAACTCTTAATGTTAATTATGAAAAAAATAATTTTAAAGATATGAATCACAAGGCTATAAATAAACAAAATCTAAGACATCAGACAATACGAGCTTGCCTTGGCTTACCACTCAGAAGCTCCTGTGAATTTTCTGTACTCCCACCAGAACATGGATCTAGTTTGTCTAGCAGGTTCAGGAACATCTGAAATAGTCAAGATTCTCATCTGGGCTAGACTTGTGTCAACTCTTTAGAGTTTTAAAGAATAATACTACTCATAATGTCTTAAGTTATGCTGTCCATACCTGGATCATTGTATATTGTTAACATTTTATTACACTCGTCTACATGATTTGTTAATTCCTGTATTATAGCTGTGATGAAATGAGGTGAAACAAAGGAGCAAAGTAAAAAGAGAAATGAAAGATGCATAATTTTGTTTGAATAAAAGTGCTAATTTCCTACCATTTGCAAAGAATGTGCCTTCCTGAAAATGGATGACAAAAAGTCTGCAATTTTAGGAAGAAAATCACCATACAGGTCACTGCTCTCCTGAAAATAAAACAAAAAATTACACTGCCTGGGTAAATGTCTACTGAAAAGGGCATCTTAATTAGACACATATAATTGTAATTGATAAGGATATTTTTGGTGTAAACTGATGTCACAGTAACCTCTCTGACCTCTGCTGTAGCATGAGTCAGATCTGATTGTTGAATGTATCTCCTTGACGCTGTATGCAGTGTGTGTAGTGCAAGTATATAAGTGAGTGTTTTTCCATGCATATGTGCACATGCTCACACCTGTGATTGGGTATGTTTTTGCATGCATTTAAGAGATGGAGCTGAAATGTGTGCAAGTCTGTGTGGTCTGTGTGTGCACATGCATGGAAGTGCAGGGAGAAAAATTTCTTCTTTTTACATAGGTGTGCAGATATAGTAGAACATGTAGTGATGGCTGCAAGTCTGTGATAGGCGATTGTGGTGGCCATCACTGTGAAATGTCCCTTGTGCAATGTCACTTGGCAATTAAATTTGTACTTATCTATATTTTTAACTATACTGCAAATTACAACTGTACTTTATAAGTTCCCAGAAAATTTATTGTTAAAATTGCTCCTATGCGTTTTTAATTTCTTAGCCAAAAGAATACAACATAAAAAATGTTCTTTAACCTGTTCAACTCATTCAGGATGTCAGATTGTGCATGGTGATTGTTAATGTGTGTTTTTGCAGTGACAACCATCTTGATTAACATCACTGTGTTAAGTATCACTAATAACTGCTTTGAACATCAAAGCTGCTGTGTTATATATTGGTAATAATTGTTTAACATTTCTAATAGCTATGTTTAACATTACTAATAACTGTGTTAAAACTCACTAATAACTGTGTGGGAAGGCTCTTTATTCTTCTGAATAATGTGCTTAACATTGGAGCAGAAGGTCTCGGGCTGATGTGCATGAGCGAACTTAAAAGTGAACTTAAGCTTGAGTTCGCTACCTTAGCCTTAAGTCGAGTAAATCGGTGTGCACAAGCAAACTCATGTCCGCTAAGTACAAAATTTTTTACTCAACTTTAGGGCTGCCCTCCCCCTGGTATAAACCCTTACTTAACCGAGTCGGGCTGTAGATTTCTGATTTCTTCGTGTGAAGAGTGAAAGATGGCAGCGAGACGATCGACTGTGTTTCACAAATCACAATGATGTTTAGACGATGTTTGAGGGGAGAATGTATATTTCACGACTGGAAAAATCGTTTTGCTACATACAACGACACTGAATCGAGTTGAATGTTCGATTTCGACTCCGGCGAGTCGATAGCTTGTCTCTGTTTGACTTGATACAAGAGAACAACAACACTCGCTGCTGCGAAAGGGTTTAGCTTGCCACCCTCTATCATGCAGTTGATGGTAGCACTGAGATTTTATGCTGCAAGGTACTTCCATGTCATGATCGGCGACATTTTTGAAACTGACCGACCTATGGTGTCACGGGTCAACGCTCGTGTGAGGAAGAGGCACGACGAGTGATGGCTGACTTTAATTAACAATCAAGTCAGTTTTCCAAATGTTATGGGTGCCTGAACTGCACGAATTATAGTTCCAGTGGAGACTGAAACAGAATTTGTCAACAGTGTCACCACTCAATCAACAGCCAGCTGATTTGTGATGCTAACATGATAATCACAAACTGTGTGGTAAACTATAGCCAGGGTCAGTTTTTTTTTTCATTTTTGAAAGATATCTCAGGTTTTGTGTGCAAGATCACCATCTACTGTATTGTTCTGCATAATCTTGTGACTACACTTGGGATACCACATCCAGATTCTGATGAATAAATTCTTCGGATTCTGACGCAAACAGGCCCACCTTAGTATGTTCTTCGATTAAGTCAGCGAGTAACTGAATCGCACAGTTCTATAGTTTGCCATGCAGTCTTTCTTCTTTGTCATAATTTTGTTGAAGGCTGCTTCTATCTTCACACTCAGGCAATCTCTGCGGAATTGTTAAGGTAGTAAATGTAAACAAACACAAAAGCATAGTACGCTTCTGAAGAGAGCGATTGTTAATTGGCTGTTTGTTTCTAAACAACCAATGACAGAAGGGAATCCCCACCAAGGACGAGAGGTCACCGCATTGACCCATTTCTTAACTAAGCAAGCGGTTAAGTCTGCTCATACACACCGACGTCAAGTCTTGCCAAGCACGAAATCAGCTGAGTCAAGTTTGCAGTTAAGTCGGGCAACTTAAGTAAGAAATTTAAGTTTGCTTATGCACATCAGCCCTGGTTTCTGGCCTACTGGAGCTTACTTCTGGAAAACCTCCCTTATCATCCAGCAGGTGCTTAGCACAAATGCATACCTGATTTATCAGGGGAGGTAAAGATGGTGAAAGGAGAGAGTTGGGCTCCACCTTTCATATGCCATTCCATGTCCTAGCCATGGTTGAGCACTTACATTTGCTATGGTTACTCATCTATGGGACACATTATCTTTCATAAGTGTTGATTTCTAAATAGCCTTCACATGCTCATATATTAATTCACCTTGCAGTGTCCATAGGAGCCTTTGAGGACATGAAGAGCACACAGAGGTAAAGACTTGATGTGAGGAAGCTGCACTGTGTTGTGGAGACCAGCCACATGTTGTACACACTCCTCGGTGCATTCCAGAATACCTAGCATAGCCTGAAAAGACCGTACACAACCAGCTGTATTCTTTCTAAACTGCACTCAAAGACAACTCTTTTAGTTTAAAGATTGTGTATGGTTGTATCATGAAGGTAGGCCTGTTAGCCCCCGCAGGGCCCGAGGCATAGGGCATGTGCAGGGCCATCGATGCCACAATCACCACGGTTTTAGTTGGGAGCCTAATTACCATATTATTCAAAAGCCCGGGGTCCTACCCAAATGCCTCATCTGCCTGCCCTTAAGCATGACCCTGCATGAAGGGCTTATATCTTTTCTTAAAGTATGAGGATTTTTTGGCGGGTGGGGAAGGGGGAGTAGAGACTGACATATCTGACAAGTGATTTTTCTAACCATGCAGTAAAATATTTAAAAAAAAATGTTACTATTTAAATTCTCAAACTAGACTGTAATTTTTCCTTTTTAACTAAAAATGATGCATTATCAAAAAAGATTGAAACACAGTTATGCTTCTGAAAGTGGTTGTAAGGTCCAAATCTATAGGAATGTTCTAAAGTCTGACAGATACCTGCAGCAAAGACATCAAATGTTCAGAATCAGAAGTCTTGCCATGGTTCTGCCATGTACGATGAATGGTCTCCAAGACATCATCAAGCAGACAACAAATCTGAAGTGACAAAATAAAACCTCTGTTTTAAAGGAAAATCTTATGAATATTCTTTCTGCTTCAAAACTGGAATCCTAGAATCCTAAATTTACAGCTAGCAATAACATTTCCCTGGATAAAATAAACATCACAATTAGAAAACATTTAGTCTAGCAGCTTTAACATCTTACTGCCTGGTGCATATCTAGAAACAAATATTTTCCTTCTACCTGTTGAGAAATTTTGCCAAAGATTTGCTGTTCAAGCTGTTCATGATGTATGACAGGAACAAATGACTGGCATACAATCTGTAATATACCTGAATCAAGTGACAACATGATGAAAACAAGTACATGAAAAATAGTACTTGCAAATCTAGGGGAACCTTCATAAAGTTCCTGTCATCTGTGTGCCTAAGTTTTATATATAACAGATAACTGTATATGCTTATTTTTTAAAATACACACTATTATTTAAAAGCACATACAGTTATATTTTATTCAGCTGTTGCTTCAAATACATGCTTAATTATTAAATTATTTAGTTCAATCTAAACTGCACCATGTGTCCCTTTTTCAGTTTTAAATGTTTACATGGTAGTTGCAATATGCAGTTTATGGTAGTTGCAATATGAAGTTTGTCTGTTCAGATAAGTGCCCTGTGGTCACACACACACACACACAAACGAGTTTTATTTTTTCTCAACTCATGCTCTTACCAACTGCTTCTTCAAAACTGCTGTGAGTCTGCAGAATGGACTGATTAGCTGTCAAGAGAAATATCTATTGTGCCAGTTCACGTATGAAGAAATAAACATAATATATAAATGGTAAATGAAGATTCGGGCAGTGATCTACAAGACATGAAAGATTCTAATAAAACGTTTTTGTTATAACTTACATTCTATGTACGTACTCCTGTTTATGGTATTTATCACCTGGATTGTATGAACATTGTATACAAATCTTGGACAGTTAATTACCATCAAAATGAGACAAAGTGACTGAACGCTGGTTAGGAGATGCCAAAAAGAGAGAGAGAGAGAACATGGATGAAAACGATGACTTGTGAATAAAATAAAATTAAATTAAATAAAGGATACGACCAGCCTCGGGATGGCTTCATCCACTTTTTCTATTCGCTTTTCTTGATTCCAGGTTATTACCTCTTCCAAGAACGTTGACTGTGACATTTTGGCCTAACATCTGCACACCACACATCATTCCATACATTTGTAATAAAGACTTGCAAATTCCAGTAAAAATCTATATACACATGGATGAAAATTTGTCATCGTTCTGCTAAGATAGTAACTACTATTATTTACTGTCAGTATTTACTATCTTTGCTCACCCAGACAAAATTACCGCCATTAGCGACGAAAACTTCCGCTTTGTCGTCTGCTTTCTGCAGTTCTTTCCCCTTTTCATTACTCACTCTTTCACCCCAAAGGAAATGTTTATGTCGGAGATCGACAAGCAACGAAGAAAGAAATGTGTTCGTCGGATGATGACTTAGAAGCTGGAAGCTATTTAAAGTTATGGGAGCATTATCTGACCCAGCCAAATATTCAAATGGTATTGATTTTTGTGTGGAGAGCATTTGACATCAACTCCTTTTTCAGTGGGGTCTGAGGAGCCGTTCTTCAGTTAGAAAATATTGTTATGCTATGGCCACTACAGTGGCGTTAGTGAACTCTGAATTAGTTCAGAGTAAAAATAGATAATAACTGTCACTTGGAGTGGGATTTAAAATGCAGCCTTGAGAGGTTTTACCGAAATGCTCGTCTAGTTCACGAAATTTCAAACAAGAGAATGTAAATACTGCTGACAAAAGTAGCTTGTAAATAGAAAAATATGAAATGTGAAAATAGACTGGTATGTATAAACGAAATATCCTGACACATAAATTACAGTTAATTTTTAGTTGCAGAATATAAATTAATAATATGCAGGTTTTCAGATATGTTGGTTAAAAAAGTGTGGGTTTTAAGGAATAATTTACCATTAGGCAGAAATATAGACATTTGTAAAGTTAGACCAAAACACTTTGCAATAAATGTCACATTTTTCATTATCATACAGTCAGTGATTTCAGCTTAGTTTAGAATGACATTTTGTGAACTGTGGTTAAGTGAATACACATAATTATATTTACCTGTTGGCTGATACATTAATTTTTGAAAAAAACTATTTTAAATATGTTTACATATTTTGCTTTTGCAGAGTATAGTCATTACAATAGCAGTTGCTTTCATCACTGTTTCTGTGGTTTTATTTTTTGGAATATGGAAGTACAAATCAAAAGGTAATTTAACAGAACTCGCAAGACAATCATTTGATAGGTCTATCCTCTCCATAAATTTTAGAGATCAGTAGACTGTGTGTGTGTGTGCATGGGCATGCATGTGCATGATCTTATACATTTACCCATATAAGCTAGATAGCAGAAATATTTCATAAGTTACATTACCAAAATAGTACTTCAAGGCTTATAAAATGGCTGTTAAATTATTTTTATTTATTCATGAGGAGTAGTTATGCTTTGAAATCCTTAAGAATACATTTTGTTAATGCATTATAAATTGCTTCTCTTTAGTACTTCCAAGCCAAAGCGAGGCACCAGAGCGCAAATATCGTTTCAGGAAACGGGATAAAGTGATATTCTATGGGCGGAAAATGCTGAGAAAGGTATTTCAACAGCTGTGATAAATTTTCTTGCTCATGCCAAAACACAAGAATTATGTATCCAAGATGCATGTGTTAAATGCTTGTTTATACAGTCATTATATGTAACTAGTTTGTGACCTCATAAATGAAGCTTTACTGCAACTTGCCACATGTTTGTGTTGTACAGGTACGGAGTTTTACAAGAAACACAATGGGCACTGGAACAGGTGTACTAGGGAGGCGAAAGTCTACGCAGAAACTTATGCTGTCTCGTCTCAAAAAGTAAGATTCTATACTAAATGGAAAAATACCCCCACCTGGTGTAGAGATACTTAATTTGTTTTCAGTCACCACCTGTGCTAGAAATAAATTTTAAAATATCACAGATCATATGTCATGGAATATAATGATTTTCGGCTTAATTGGAATACCATGACATAAAATGTGGTGGAGTCATATCAGTTTAAAAGAAATTTAAAAAAATTTAAAAAAAATTTGCTAAAAAAATTTGAGATCGAGGAAGATTACCTTTTGCAGGCAATAATTGGAGCTGATCTGAGCTATTTGTTTTTCCAAGGAACATGACTATTTGCAGTCTTTCTTTGGTCAATTTTGCTCACAACACTTTAACCTTTATAATGAAACTTAAAAAAAAAAGTGATCCTTTGATGGCTTATTCCAGACTTGTAGGGGATGTTGACGAGAAGCTCCTGAAACTTCCAGGAATGTGAATATGATAAGTTTTACCTAAATTAATTGATTGTTAGCTGTTGCTGTATTATCTTACATATAAAACTGTCTATGGGGCTGTCTCTGGCTTTCTAAAAGGCATTCTTAAAAAGTCACATTTTTGATTATGTTTTGGGAAAGAGAAGTCTTTTGTGAAAGTTGTAGAAAAAGAGATGCTTTTTAGCAGTGGAATTGTGTAAATCTGCTCTTTTGGCAAGAGTAACTCTAAACGCTGTTTCAACATTTTACTAATGTGTTCTGGAGCCGTAGACCAGGGCCGCCGAGAGCCAGCCCGGGCCCCGGGACAGACGACCTCTCCGGGCCCCTTGTGATTGTAATCGTAAATTATTTTCCCAGTATATCATGTATGTTTATAATTTGATTCTCAATATCTACATTTCATTCAGTAACGATATATAGACATCAGGACAAGTGAACTATTATCTACATCACTACTTGAACATAAAGTTGTTTACACGTGAGTGGTTAGTAACTGAGGAAAAATTATGTAAAAGGATTAGACTTTTAGCACCCAGCTCCACAGAACCCCCAACCCTCCAGTAAGGACTGTTACGTCATGAGCGATGTCAAAACCTCGACAGATTAGAAAAACGGCTAGAGCCTAAAGACAGTACAACAATCATTTCCAACAGCCTATTGCAGGTGTGATAAAGATAGCTATTCGCTGTGTATACAAGGAACGGTGTCGGGCATTACACAAACACAACACTGTCCGCTCGAGTACTAGAGGTCCATACAATACCGGGTGCACCCACTGCCTTCAAATTACACCAGGCTTTACGACTCGTAAAAAGTTTGATAATACAATCGAAGTCGCGTCCTACAGTTTCGCCATTTTTCAATTTAATTTGAAGCAGCGAAACTGGAAATGAGCGTCCCGAAGAATCATCCGGAAAACTTGCTGGTAAATTTGCGAGACTTCGTCGAATAGCTTCTTCGATATGATAGGCAGAAGTCGTTTCTGTCTTTAGTAGTCCGACATCAAAGTCATTACAAAGACGAGTCGATGTCGTCTCCGTTAGGAGAGTTTCCTCTTCTGGTCCCTCGTCTTTGTGCCCCTCTGACAGTAGGACAAGTCATTATGTCATCTTTAATTACTGAACAAGCGAGTTCTGGTAGACAGTCGCTGTTTCCAGCTGCCTGATTAACATAAGTGGATTTTGCTGCTGCTTCGCCTGCTTGGTCACAGTCATCACTGAGCTGATTACAGTTACTAGATGTAGCGGTAACTCTAGAGGTGAAGCCTACACTCTGTAGCCTTCTTTGACTGACGTGTAACTTTGCTTTTTTCTCGTGCTGCCCTTTCTTTTCTCTTTTGCGCTCCAGACTTGTGATGATACATGACAACTGAGGCGTTGTAAGAATTAGCAAGTAACTGGAACGACCAAAATTAAAAAATTTTTATATCTGTATGTGAAGAATTATAACGGGGAAAGGGCTGGTCTAATCAGCCTGAGGGGGAAAGGGGAACTCTGTTGGCTCGTCTCATCCACTTTCGGCCTCTCACACCAAGTCACCCGCTAATTCTCACGTTCACACGCGTACACACTGGTAATCGCGTTCACCAGCGTGTGCAAACAAAACCGACACACAGTCGTACAACAGATAAAACTATAATTAATCAGAAAAGGTAAGGTTAGGTTGAACACATAGACATCAGATTATACAATACTACTCAATGCCTACGCAGTGGCCAATCAAAAGGCTGGTACAATATGCAAGTGTACAGCTTCTAAGATAACATATGGATATGGTATACATACCAGGACACAGTCCGCCCCTGACCACCGTCCGCAAAACTACTCAGACTGCTGCTCTGGTACAGCTCCTAGTCGTGGTCACTTAGCCCCGCGCTGGAGAATAGCAGTGTCCTCTGCTACCCGCTCTGGGTCCTCCAATACACCACATGCACATTTACTTCCACAGCACCCTATCTCCTCGGGTGGTGCGGATGGTTAATTTCGTTCTACCGCTGCTGCGTCCCACTGCACCAGGTACTGAACAACAGCGGTGCACAGTCGGACCGCGGTGATAATCCATTGATTCAGCAGACGGTTCAAGCGGGGCCAGTGCCACAAATTTCTCGTTGTTGGCTCACGCTTCTCACTGCCGATACCCTGTCGTCTGCTTCTCTCGTCGTCGGCGAACCCAATCTCTTGATTATCCAACACTCTCCTCTCTCTCTACAACCCAGACCACAAGTACCAGCAGCTAGTGATGTCGTACTACCTAACAGAACGGGCCCCCTTTTCCCAGACTGCATGTGCCTAATGATCACTCAGAGTGCGACGTCTCTGCTGAAAATTGAGGAAAGGCCTCGAACACAACTCTGTTCAAGCCTAAATGTTACTAAACCACGTGACCCATCTAAACCAATCTGGTTACTTCTGACCTATCAACCTTCGACTAAAATATCTAAGGTACCTACCCAAACCATCTTCTCACGGTCAGTCATCAAGAGCGCCATGATGTAGCGACACCTGTCTAGCTTCGTTGCTCAGCGCCGACGACCAGTCGGTAGCAATGAAACAACCGCCATTGTCCTCTGCGAAGGATACTACTCTTTCAATTAACCTGTGGTTCCTTGCCTTCGGCCACGACCGGTCTTTCTTCTAGGAGCGGTCCCTTGTTGTGATAACGGCCGTCCCTCCTTTCGACCTAATCCCCTGCGCCAGGTCCATCCTACCATAAACGACCCTAGTCCCAAGCACAACTAGGGGTGACAACCACAATAAAACATACGGCCCCATCCCCCAAGAACCAACCTTGGTACGGTATTGCCACAGGCAATCACAGTAACTCAATAACTATCTTCGGATATCGACCATTTTGCTCTGGGATTTGAACCACTGGTTCATGACACTGTATATATCATAATTTATACTAGATATAACTGATTTGTGCTTGACCTTGACGGTAACTACATGATTTAAATCAGAGAGCATGTGAGGGTATGTGCATGCGTGCGTGGTGTGCATGGCACTGGCATCAATATAAATCCACACATTTTGTCAAACTCAACTAAATTTGACAGGCGATGGCCGGCATGTGTGGAAGTTGCTGTCATCTTAGTCACTGGCCTTTAAACTAAAACAAGTCCAACATAATTTGCCTCTACCTTGATTGTGGGTGTCAAGACAAGTAGCAATTTAATGAAATTATAAAAACGTAGACAAACACTTATGTGAGTTATGTCATAACTCATAGCACATCTGTAAACTTTTCTTTTCTTCCCTGAGAAAGTCTCAGTGTTTAGTAACTACGAAAAAAACACCCTTGATATCTCTGGCTTACAGGCTAACTCGCCAGAGGCGGGCCCCATCCTCTCGGTTCACAGAGTGGCCACACATCAGTAACAGACCTGCCTTCTCACCGTTAATTCCGATTTGCTTGCAGGGCCCGCCCAGCACCCCTCCCACCACCCCCCATAGTGGCACATAAACCCAGCAATAGACGGTTCACACGCGATAAAATCTTTGGTGTCCGCGGTCTTCCGCCTCCAGGCTTGTCCAGCGACAATATGATACCTCTGACTACATTCTCAGGACAGGCCCCACTACCCCGAAATTGTATTCTACAGACTTGAAACTCAACTTCTGCATGTGTAATGCTTGGGTGTTCTGTCCTTAGACCGTTTTTTAAAAGAAAAAGAAAAGGAGAAGAAAAAAAAAAACCCTGACCAAGGCCGGGCCCCCTTCACAGCCGCGGGCCCGGGTACACCAGACCCCCCTGTCCCCCCCTCTCGTCAGGCCTGCCGTAGACAAACACTGTAATTTCCTTTATTTCTTGCTGTTGAATATGCATGTAGAATCTTTTATTTCCCAAAGTCATAGGTTGTTAATGGTTAATGTCTTTATCTAGGTTCAATATTTAGCCAAAATTATGTAAAATATGTAAAATCAACCTTTCAAACTGGAGCTATGGCTCATGAGTTGGCACTAGAGAGTCTCTAACACACAAGAGCTCTCATCTGCTCAGATTTATATTGGTGTGGATAGCCATATCCTGCGCAACTTAACTTAAAGAGTTTTCTAGAAAGCTTCTGGAACAAAAGGCTGATTTTCATCTACTGTTCATGTTATAAAGCAAACTGTATGGGCAGTATTTCATTGGTGTCAGCCAAAAGACGAGGTTTCAAGTCTGCCATCAGAGAATTAGGCACAGCCCCATAGGGTTTTTAAAACTATGAACTTCACTAATCCTAATTGTGTTTGTTTTATACAACAATAGAGAAAGATATTTTTCCCTATTTGCTTGCGTCTAAATATGCTTTCTTCTTGCTTGGTAATTTTTATTTGACATATGCAGTTTGCTTTTTTTTACACTGGTTTCTGGGTCAGAGGAGCTGTGTATCCTGGAGAGAAACTTCACAGAGTGTTAATACATTTTAAAGTGTGCACTAAGATTTTATTCACACATTCTTTAAATCAACTGAACCTTACTTCGAAGATGCAACCCCTACTCTCCCACAAGTGTCTTGGCATTGCCTTGCCCGTCTGGGAAGAGAAGTGCTGGCTGGTGACGGTTAACCCTCTTGGCGCGTTTTGAAAATATTTCTATGTTTAAAAGAATGGGCTTAAAATTTATGATTTTGAAGACGATAGCGAAACTGCAGAGCCATGCTCGTGAAGCACGAGCCACGTTAGTGAGCATATCGTTGTCTGCCGGTAAGGCCACAATTGTGGCCCATCGTGCAAAGAGAGAATTACGATTGTGGAGCAGAGCCACGATCGTGGCTCTTCGCGCTCTGCCGGTAAAGCCACCTTCATGGCTTTTCGCGCTGAAATGGTTAATTATGTTGTTTTTCCCTCTTTCTAGAATCTTCCAACTATCTTTAAAAAAAACCTTTGTTTCTAATTCAACAGGTGTGGCTTGTCCACCAGTGATGTGCTGCTTTATAAACTCCATGTCACCTTTCTGTGACAAGCTCAGAACACTTTTCCATTTTCAATCTTTGAAACTGATAGGCATCATGTCTTTTTTGGCCAAACCATAATGTGCTCACTAATCAAATTTATGAAATGTCTTTCTTTTTTTTCCAAAACAATTGCTTTAAGTCATATTTCATCCTTTTTTCTTCTTTTACTGACCCTGTATACTTTTTGGCTTACTATAAATCTGCATGCAAACCTAATACTTTTTAATCCTTTTTTGTTTCAGAAAGTGCATAGAAAACCATTTCTGTAAATTAAAGTTTTACTGTGTCAATTCTGTTTATAGCATTATCTGTATGTCATGTATCCCAGTCTATCATCACTCCTCATACCACTACCCCCCCCCCCCCAGAACCTCACTACCATTCATCACACAAATATTCTTTAAAAGAAGCATTCAAAATGAAATGTGTATGCCATTGTATACTGTAAAGAAATTATATCTATAAATGTTTTTGGCCATATTTTTGGGTGGAGTTTGAGCACAAAGATTGGTGGAGGATAATTAAGTGATGTAAATATCATGAGGCAGAGCGGCAATGCACAATTACCAGACAAAAGTCTGGAAGAGATTTCCCTTCCATGTGTGTTAGCAGAGAGAATAAGAAATCAATAACGTCAACATGCATTGTGGTGTCACCAAGGTAGCATTTTCTAGTTGATGGAATTTAGGCTGGCTTAGCAGTTTTAAAAACAGTTTCTGTCACTCTTATTTTATTTATCTATTTTATTTTAAATAAAAATTTTATAAAGTGACTGACTAGTAATTCTTGTAAGTTTTTTTTTTTTTTTTTTGTAAATTAAGATTTTTGCAGAAGCGTGATCCCAGCTTACCACAGCTGAAGAAGAAAGCACCGCCATCAAAATTCTTGGAAGCTGATTGGTCAGATTTTGAAGAATCTGATCCACGCATCCCACCAGAGATCTTTTACCTCCTCCGCAGTGTGAGGTAAATATCCTAAAGCAGCAGAAGTTGGCTTTTTAGGCAGAGACATTTCCCTGGGCTTGTGCATTTACAGATCTTTTAAACATTGGAAAACCTTCATTAGAAAAACTAAGCTCAGCTGCTAAGAGAAGATTTAGATGTATTTTGTGGCAATAGGTTTTTTAAATTCTGAGACCATGACTATGTATAAGCAAAGTGCACTTTGGCCATAGGACAGATCAAAGACATGAAGGCTCTCTTTTGTGCTTACTACGATCACAGCTGATGTGTTTTCCAGGGTGTTTGGCCATTTGGAGAAGCCATTCTTTCTGGAGCTGTGCAAATTCATGGAATCTGTGAAGGTTCGGGCAGGTGACTACCTGTTTAGAGTGGGTGATGTAGACAACTGTATATATGTGGTGCAAAGTGGACTGGTGGAAGTCTTTGTCAAAGAAAAGGTAAGGCTAAAATTAGTGTTCTATGTTCTGGTATGTTCTTAGGGGCAGTGACATAGCGGGGAATGGGGGCAGCCACCCCATCTAAAAAACATAACTGAGGAGGTAAAAATGTGAATGTCGTTCAATGTCAGCATGAAGTTTGCTTCACCCCAAAGCCAAGCATTTTTCTACGCCACTGAGTGATCATGGACTGGGAGGGCAGTTGTGTGTAGCAGTGTGCTTGTCAGCTAGTTGCAGAGACCAGAAGTGTGTGTGTGTGTGAGCATGTGTGCACTTTATCTTGTGTAAGTCATCCTGCTTGTTCCCAACTTCAGGAAGAATGCAATGTATGTTTTGACAAAAACAGTAGCTGTAGTGCTAAAGGTTCTCATTTGATGAACTAATAATGATTACAGGATGGGGCTGAGCATCTGGTCAAAGTTGTCAGTACTGGAGACAGCATCCATAGCCTTCTCAGCATCTTGGATGTGTTGACAGTATGCTTGTTACCTAACTTTTAAAAAATTTAAATAAGTATTGTGAATACTGCAGTAATGTAACTCTTTTGTTTTGTAAGATATGCTTATCTTTGTGCTACTGTGATATATATCATAACCCTTACTCAGCAGTGAAAAGTTGAAAGCTAGACAGTTTTTGTTGGATATTTGTAAACAGTGCAAAGCTGGTCAAGAACAACAAAGAATGTTTACTGTGGACCAGGACACATACTGAACTTAATTTTTTAACATTTTCATGATAATTAGTGCTTATTTAATTAATATTTATGAGTTAAAAAATTGTTTACAGGGTCATCCAGCACCATACAAATCAGTGTCTGCCAAAGCTGTTGTAGATTCCATTATTCTGAAGTAAGCTCCATGTGTGCATATAAAACATATTTATGTATGTGCATGTGTGGAAGAGGAGCATATAGCGCTTAGAGGTGCTTGTTAAATGGGAGATACATTTTTTTTAAATCGTCTGTTCTGGAACGCATGTCTTCCTTGTGCTTGGAGTAATCAGTTCCACTGAACGCATACATAAATTTGTAAGGTCACAGCCAATACATCGGCTAGCTGCATTGTCACAGCCACTTGTGTTCACCTAACGCCTGGACATTTGCACGTTCTTTTTTGCTCGTACAAAAACAACTCTGCCTTCTTTTTCAAGCCTGTATACATTTAATTAAATCAGCAAACATGGTAAAATAAATTCAAGAAATTCTAGGTTACAAAATAATCTAATTATCAAATAGTCTAAAAGAAAGTTTGTTGTCTCAGTTTGATTGTTAATAAAGAATACTAGTAAAGTTTATACTCCGGCACAAAGTCACTTTTCGATGTTCACACTGGATAATGTTCTTAAGTTCCAGTCTCTGGGGAACTAATGATATGTCTTCCACACACACAAAAAACAAACCACAAACGTTGCCTCTCGGTGCCAGACGTTTTACATAAAATGGTGCTGTCTCTTGGGACGAGCCACCCAACCTCATAACACAAATGCTGCCTCTCGGGGCCAGATGTTTCACTCAAAATGGTGCTGTCTCTCAGGACCAGCCACCCAGCCTCACAACACACAAACGCTGCCTCTCGGGGTCAGTCGTTGCACAAATGGCGCTACCTCTAGGGACGAGCTGCCCAACACTCCTGGCCAAATTCTCCAGGGTATGAATATGTCACAGCTAACTGCACCTACAAAAAATTACAACAAAACAAAATTACTACTACATATCTATATCTTTCTTTAAAAACATACAGGAAAAATTTGCTTATTACAAAATAATCCGAATTACTAACAAAAACACAACAACGCACCTTTCTAGGAAAACACAGCCTTCACTCCCCACACGCAGTGTCTCGGCACTTGCCATGTCTCTCTGAGAAGTGAAGTGCTGGCCCGCCGACAGTTAATTGTCTTCCCCTTTCTCTTTCCACTATCTTAAAAAAAAACACGTCTTAGGCCAGGTGCGACTCGGCCACCCACGCTGCACTGACTGTTAACCTCCATGTCACCCCTCTGTGACATGCATACACCACCCGATTGAGTAGGACTTACTGTTTTTGGATGGTACTGTTGTACCAGATGGTGACAGAGAATGTCAGCATACTCTCGATCACCGCCCGATAAAACTTGACCAGAATGTTCCATTTTATGCCAAATTTTTTCCGCGGGCAGAGAAAGTAAAGATGTTACTGGGCCTTCTTGATAGTGGAAACCATATTGACTTCCTAGCTTAGATCATTGGAGATGATCGAACACAAAAACCGAAAGCAGTTGACTTGCTCAGTGGCATTGCTGTTGAGAGTGAGAGGGTCAACAGGACCTCTGTTCCTGCGGAAATCTACTATCATCTCTTTGGTTTTAGATAGATTGAGCTGCAGACCATTATTGATGCACCAAGCCACCAGGAGATCCACTTCTTGATGGTACGCAGACATCATTATTCATGATGAGACCTGCTACCATAGTGTCATCAGCAAACTTCACCATCTGTATTGATCTGTGAGATGAGACCCAGTAGTTGGCGAAAAGGCAGAACAGGAATGCAGAAACGGCTCAACTTTGTCATGTGCCTGTGCTGAGCACCAGGATGTTGGAGAGGCGATCATTGACTCTTTGGGGACGGTGCAAGAGGAACCCAAGGATCCAGAAGCACATTTACTGGGAGAGTCCAAACTCTCAGAGCTTATCAAAGAGTTTTCATGGCAGAAGTGTAGTCGACAAAGATTAGGCAAGCATAGGATCAAATTGACTGTAAAACTCATTCAGCCTATCAGAGAGAGTGGCATCCCCAGTGTTGGATGTTATTGTCTTTGTGTAGTCGGCGATGTCGCACAGGGTGTGCCACACAGCATGGGAGTTGCCAGACTGAACTTGAGACGAGTGTACACTTGAAGTGGTATCATCACCGGACCTGTAAGCAGCATTTTTCACCTTTAGTTTAGCTTTGAGAGTGGTGGTGAACGACAGCCTGTTGTTGGCCCAGGACTTGGTGCAGCGTATAGGAATGCACAGTCCTTCGCAGAAAGTGATGTAGGATGTGGGGACATCTGTCTGCTCATGAATGCCGGCACGGGTGGTGGTGGTGGTGGTGTGTGTGTGTGTCAGTCAGTGCATCCCAGTCAGTGCAGGCAAGCTGCGTGGCTCCTTGTGGTGACAAGCACATCACATTAGCTATTGCACCACCAACCACCCCACACCCCCCAAAGTGCATGAAACAACAGTGATAAAGATCGTAACCTTGAGCATTAGACACTGTGATGTGTGCATTGTTTTACACTACTGTTCAGGCTTCACATGATTATTCCTTATGGCTTCCTTCCATGTCTGCACTGTTCACAGACTGCTTTTCCATTCTAGAAGTCCTTTCTCCTCCTGTTATTGAACAACGTAGTGTCTGTTGGGCTATAGGCTACAAACGGCTCTAGAAAAAGTGGGTCTTCGAGGAGAAAATCATATTTCACTGTCGTAGACTTGCTGGCTGTTTACCCAAATTTTCTGAGTATTAATGAGAGAAATTAAATATCATTACAGTATGCATCGTAAATGTATATCATAACAGTATATGCACATATAACAATGTACATCATAAGTGTATATCATAACAGCATGTAAGTGTGTATTATCACAGTATATATCATAGGTGCCTTTCATCATGCATCCGGTCTCACCAGGTTTCTCATCAATCCTATGCTGATGACATGCAGCTTTACTGTTCCACTCCGCCGGCTGTCTTACTCTGCTATTAGCTCTATAGAAGCTTGTATCAGTGATGTCAAGGGCTGGATGCTAAAAAACAAGCTTAAACTAAATGATGATAAAACGGAAGCCCTCTTGTGCCATAGAAGAAGACATCAACCTTCACTCGTCAGTCTGCCCAATCACATCAAGGTGGGCGACAGCAACATCACCTTCACGTCATCTGTTAGGAATCTGGGATTTATTGTCACTGATGACATGACACTCGATAGACATGTAGCAGCTGTCTGTCGGTCTGCCTATTATGAGCTCCGTAAGATCAGTGCCATCCGTCACTTTCTCTCTACACGCGCTACCAACACTCTTGTCTGTGCGTTTGTTCTTTCTCGACTTGACTACTGCAACTCCTTGCTGGCAGGCTGCCATGACTACCTCATTCAGAGACTCCAGAGAGTACAGAACTCTGCTGCGCGTCTGGTGCTTAGAGCAAGGAAACGGGACCATGTCACTCCTCTCCTTCGTTTTCTACACTGGCTACCCATCTGTTCTCGCATTCAGTACAAACTGTCTGTGCTGTGTTTTAATTTCTTTGCTGGCTCCTGTCCTGACTATTTCTCTGAACTTCTCATCCCTTACTCTCCGTCCAGACAACTACGCTCTTCGTCTGACGACCGTGTCCTAACTGTTCCTGTCACCAGAACAACAACATATGGTCACAGGACTTTTGGCTACTGTGCTGCAAAACAATGGAACTCTCTTCCTTTCCATATCCGCCACCTTCCTACAACTGAATCTTTCAAATCTGCACTGAAAACGCACCTCTTCCTTGAGCATTTCTCCTAACACAGTCCGCACAATGCTCGTCCTTCTTAACCCCGCCCCCTTCCCTCTTGCTACTTTACCCATCTTTCTCGCAGAATTACTATATTTTTCTGTTCCTGTTACTTGATGCCTTTTGTTTTCTGTTTCGTCAGTACTGTCGTTTTCTTTCGTCCCCTTTGTTCTGTGTCTACTTAGTCCACGTCTCTTCCTCGTTTTAAACGCTAAGAGCATGCTCTCTATGAGTGTGAATATGCGCTATAAAAATCTTCACTATTATTATTATTATTATATCAGTATATAAGTGCAGCATATATCATAAGTGTATATCATAACCAATTGTTTCTTCTTTTCCAGACTTCCAGCCCTTGCATTCAGTTCCATGTTTGAGCGTTTCAGTGAATCTGTTGTCAGGATGGTCCAGGTGGGAAATTATCTGTGTATAGATAAGTAATTCTTAAGTAATGCACTTGATAGTAATAATACACATTTGACCCCATGATGGTGGCTTTTAATGGCCATCTGTAGCAGCAGTCTTCATTTAACTCACCTTTCAATGTTTGCATTGTAGAGTATTCCTACTAGTGATGAATAACCTTTTTTCTGTTAAACTGAACTTCCTGTCCTTAAAAAGTCAGAATACAGATTAATCCTAATTATTGCAACATTTATATTATTTTTTAAATTCCTTTTTTGCAGATTATCATGATCAGGCTGCAGAGAGTGACTTTCATGGCATTGCATAACTACCTTGGCCTCAGCAATGAGCTAATTAACAACGTAATTAATAGTTTTGATGTTATTCTTCAGTGCAGTTTTTGTGGTTGGTTGTCGATTTTTCATGCAGCAGCTTGTTAGGAAGTTATATCACACTGAGCTTCTCCAGCTGTGTAAAGCACACATTTTAACAAAGTACAACATTTAGAGACAAATTATTGCGTCATACAGATCAGAGCTAAAACCACACAAGTGACACATCTAAAGACAAATTATTGTGTCCTGCAGATGAGATCTGAGACCACTTTTGTCCTCAGTCTTATGCCATCCACTTTACTGCTGTGCCACTAGACCGTAGTGTGGTGTTTTTGGGGGCATTTGAACAGAACCAAAATGATTCTTGAAGTTTTTTTTTTCTCAGTGCCACTACCAATTACAGATTTATAAATGCTTTCTTTTACTGGTGGAATAATATGGATTTGGTTTATGTCTTTTATATTAAAGACAGTAACACTTTGAAGTTAGAAGTAAGGGGCAAATGGGTTCATCCATGGGGAGCTTGTCAGACAAGTGAGCATATATTGTAAAAAATTCGTACCTAGTGTATGTTTATTTTTACCAGTTTTATTTGTAAACATTTTTGTTTTTCCAGAAAACTTATCTTTCAGTTGTTTTGTAACCATTTATTTCCTGTTTCTAGGTTGTGACTCCATAACAGCAGCATCAGTAGAAATAACAGTGATAATGCATTTTACACCGAAGTGTGTGTTTTCATCCTCTTAGGATTTTCACTCGGACGTTAGAGTCATGCACATCAGCGCATTAAGTCGGATGAATGCACCAAGTTCGCCCCTGAAGGCTGGCACCTCTAAGGGAACTAACCCACCAAGTCAGGAGGCTGAAATAAACTCACTGAGTGAGTTTTCATGTCACTCATTTTTTAATAAGCTGTGAGTGCTTAAAACATCCTTTTTTTTTTGCTGTGCCTGTTGAAAATAGCCATCAATGGGCAAGTGTTTGTGCTTTAGAGGTGGACATTGTACATGAATAGCTCATTAAAAATGGGTATGCTATATCTCACACTTGGTGAGCACTGTCTTTGTAATGCAGAAGACAGTTATTTCAAACTGCATGGATTGACACAGTGAACCACTTATGTTCTTTGCCCCTGCAGCTGCTAGGCTAGGAGATCCTTTGCCTTAATTCCTCACAATGATAAAACTGATTGGTAGTCACAAGACAGATGGTATTTTGAAAACAGCATCACGTGCATTTTAGAGATTAAGCATCACAAACAATTTAAATCACATTCTTTTACCTGATGCAAGAACTGGAGAAGTAAATGTTTGTCACTGGTAAGTTTTATAAATAATCACAGAAAATGTTGCTTTTGTGTCTGTGAGCAGCAAGATTGAAGAGTGCTGAGGAGGAGACAGAAAAATTAAACAATATGTCTGATTTCAACACTGCTCTCATGCGTGCCAGAGTGACAGAAGCTGGAGAGGACACAAAGATACCTACTCCTGTTCGACAGATGGTAAGTTGAGTGCCAAATGCTGACATAGTTTTACCACTTTACAGAGACTATAATTATCGTCATATACATCTATTGACTTTGGCACCTGTCTATTTTTTTTCTTGAACATTACCAGATGATATTGTCCTTTAACCACCTAAAGTGTCTCCTTGATGATGGCTGGGTGCTTAGTAAAACATTTCGCTCACTTGCCAGTCAGCAGAGGAGACCTCCAGTGGTATGCGAGGGAAATCCAGGCGCCAGCCGCAGGCCACTGAGCCCATTTTGGACCTAACTGGAAACGTCCAGACAATGACGGATGAAGTTATTTTGGAACTGGCCAGAAAAGACATCACTGAGTTGCTTGGATTGAAAGTAAGTTAATGTAATCTTCCAAGGTTTGGCCCATGATTGTTCTTTTCAGGGGCTCATGTTATTCTGCACAGAATAGTTGTGTTATAGAAATTTTTCTTGACTATTAACCTTTGACAGGGTAGGAGCTGTTCAACTTGCATATGGATTACTGATGTATTAGGAAATTTAAAAGTAAGCACAGAGAGAGAGTTTGGTTGTGCTTTCCACAATGTCCTAGAGATGGTGAATCACAGTTCACTACCCCATTGGCCATTTGGTTGCGCCATGTTAATGCAGCAGTGGTCAGAATTATTCAGGAAATAGTCATGGAGCTAACACAGCTCATTTGCCATTTCTTGTAATTTGGAATGCATTGGTACACATTTTGAATTCATCCTTAAGAGCAGTTGATATTAATTTTCTTTGTAATTTTATTTTTAAGTGGATGGAAATGTGGCGCTTAGAAAATGTTCTTAAGTGTCAACATGATGTGCCATTTGAGTATGATGGAGTGGTTATATTTGTTTGAAATTATTTTATTTACTCTTGCCTCTCTCATCCAAGAATCCAAAGCTGTTAGATGGCAAGCTGAGTTTGCAGTATGTCAAGGCTGGTAAACTTCTCTGTAAGCAAGGAGACCAAGTAAGTTGCAGTTGCTTTTAGTCACCAGTTTTATCTAGCTTAAAACATCCAGGACATTGTGCCTTTTGGTTGTTAATGCCTGTCTTCCAACAGGTGACTTAGAAATAGCAAAAGCGATGAATCATAGATTTCTTTCTGTGGGCAATATGCAGATTCCATTCATTCACATGGCCAGTAGACCAGCTTATTGCTTATTCTTTGACAAAAAAGTTGTGATTCTTGTTTTTGTTTGTTTGTTTGTTTGTTTGTTTTTTGTTTGTTTTTTTGTTTTTTTTTCATTCACTATTGTACTAGAGCACATGCCCATATTCAAATTGCCCACTGGGATAAATAAAGTTGGTCATTGTCATTGTCATTGCAGACTTACAGTTTATTACATTGTGCAGACACCCTAAAGATGTATGTTTGGATACCTTGTTGGGGGTGGGGAGATTTGTTATAATTTGATAGCTTGTATGGGAAGTAGGAAGATCCAATTTGTTTTGATTATTCATATGGGAAGAACACAGATCTATTATATTTGTATTGTTTTGTATAGAAAGACAAAGATCTGTGATATTTTGATTTCTTGCATGATAAAGACAAAGATCTGTTTCCTCTGTGGACAGGATGTAGACCTGTATTTTGTTGTGAAAGGTGCCTTACATGTTCTTCAACAGCTTGTTGGGGAATCGGCTAAAGAGGTATGGTCACTGTGTCATCACTATGTGCTCTGCATCTTAAAAATAAAGTGATTAGAAACCTCAAGTATCATTATTACTGTAACCTTACACTTACAGTTCACTTTGACCTTTGCAGCATCTTTATAACTAAAACAATAAATATATTTATAGCATGCACAGTTATGTACATAACATTGAGACTGATGAATTAATTTTTGATTGAAAGGTTAACAAAAAAAAATTTATGATGTTTATTGTCCAACATGAGCTTTGTTTACAGACAGCACTAAACTAGTCTTGACTTACAGGTCAAGCTGTACTCTGCACAGCCTGGGGAGATGGTAGGAATGTTGGCAGTCTTGACAGGAGAACCATCATTCTTTACCACTCGCACTAAATCCGATGTCATCCTTGCTGTCATTACAAAGGCTGACTTTTACAGGTCAGCTTGAAATGATGCCTAACTTGCTCCTCAATATTTTTCATTCTGACTTTTAAAGCCGAACTTTCACTGTCTGACAGCAAAGAATATATTCAGTCTGGCTGAGGAAGATATTTGTTGGGTCAGATAGAAGCAGTTAGCCAACGATGACCACTTGGGTAGCCAGCACTGCTTGTGCTCCATCTCCCTCCATGGGTTGGAACATTCTTTCCTGCCCTGACATATACGTTCAGTCTTTAAGTTTCTCTCTTTTCCAATTTTATTCATGTTTGCCCTAATATCTGGATGTGGGTGTGCCAACATAACAAGGGACATAACAATGCAATTGCAGTTCTCTTGCTGTGTTCAAAATTGATTTTTTTGTTCATTTCATTCAGGAAAAATATTGTAAGTTACCTCAGGAGAATCATGAGATTTTTACATCTTTCTCTGCATACTTGAGCTCCTAGAGATACTTAATTGACATTAAACATCTTGCTATTAGAAATTCACTAATAAGTTTTATGTTGCCTACTATCTCTGTAAAGCACTACAGATTAGGGAGAACAAATAATTTGCAAATTACTGATATTGTTAAATAACATATTAATGGATGTTGTAATTTTAATGAAGTAAGGACATTTATGTATTTTGTACTTTTATTTGATTCCCCCCTACACCCACTCCCCCAACATCGGTTATGGGCATGAGTCTACCGAAATAAAGAAATTCTCATTGTCACTGAGCCCCTAAAGATGTAACAGTGTAAAGAAAGAGTGGTCTGTAAAGATAACAGCTGAATGTGGATGGTTGTAGAGTTAGAGCACTTGTCTCAGAATTCAGAGGTGTGCCGGTCAATACGCATGTGGCACAGCAAACTTTCCCCATTCAACCCAGTTGTAAGAAATGAGTCCCAACTCCATAGAGAGGTGGGGGAGGTAAAGCAGGGAGGCAGAGGAGATGGGCACCGCCCTCACATAAAGCTGGCCCCTGAGAAAAATGAGGTTTCTAACACCTCATGCCCCTGATAACCCAAAGGGTAAGGGACAGACAACCTTTACCTTTATTGTATGGGTAAAACAGACATTGAGCAGTTAGGAAAAAGTCATGATGATTTCCAGTTTTTTGCTTGTGTGTTTTGTTTTTCCATACAGCATCATGAGAGAAGAACCATTTATTGTCCTAAACACGGGTCGTATGACAGTTCGCCGCATGTCAACTTTTGTTCGACAAATAGACTTTGCTTTGGACTGGCATATGGTGGAAGTTGGCAAGGCCCTATACCGGCAAGGAGATAAATCAGACTCCGTTTACATTGTGCTGACTGGACGACTGCGGTCCGTGATCACTCTGGTGGGAGGAAAGAAAGAGCTAGTGGGAGAGTATGGTCGTGGAGAACTGGTGGGGATCGTGGAAGTTTTAACACACACAGAGAGGGCCACAACTGTGCTGGCAGTACGGTGAGTCCTTGGATTGGCTATTCAATTGTGAACGTTACTGTGCCAGCATAAAGAGCTGCTAGACAAATTCCAGAAACCGTTTCTGCAGTTACTGCACACCATTGGAGATGCTATAGTGGCGTTACAATATGTTTTCTTCCACTAGTGACACCGAGGTGGCTAAAATTCCAGAGGAACTTCTGACACTTATAAAAATGAAGTACCCACAAGTGGTCACCCGGCTAATTCACTTGCTTGGTCAGCGTATCTTGGGTACCTTGCAGAATCGCAACACGGTCACACTTGGCCATTCTCTGGGCAGTCGTGCTGGTTGGTTGTTATTTCTACTCGTACTTCATATTATTTTCTTTTGTTGAAATAGTGTCACCAGAATCCATGTTTATATATATATTTAATGTCTGTACATGCATGTCCAGGTGCTGAATTATATGTGAAGCATGCATGGATTTCATTTAACTGAACATTTGTATCAAGCAGCATCACAGCCAAAACAAGTTAGGCTCTCTGTGCTGATCAACAATAGGAACACAAGAAAAAGAAATGTAAAAAAAAAAAATTTTAGTTTTGAGAGTAAATTCTCTTTTTTTGAGACTTACCAGATGATATGCTAGTTAACGGTCGGGAGACAACGTTTGATGGTTAAAGAGCTAATATAACCCTTTATCTCCTATGGTCATGTCATCTGGTATAGTCAAAGAAGAAAAACACTAGCTAACAAAGACATGCTGGGAAACATGATGTACAAAACTCACTCAGCCCCTAAAATACATAATCAACAAGGTTCAAAGATACAGGAAATAAAGTGTAAAATAAATCAAGGATAAAAAAAAAACATTTGACCAATTAAAAGTACTACGTTAAATAAAACGGATGTTTGGAATGCACAAAATTCATGAAGCACATAGTAAATTCTGGCTTTTAGTGTCTGCAGTTAATTAAAGGCTAAAAGCATGTTACATAAATCAGTGCACCCACACACAGAAAACAGCATAATTTGTGGTCAGAAATAGATCACTTAGTTACCACAATGTACAGATCTGAATGAAATGAAGGGTCCTTACTTCATCTATAACTTTTCTATTCAGGATCTTCTGCAGTTGAGAATGTTTCCATGGTAACTAACCTGGCCACAGTGGCGGTGCTTCCTGTGTCTGAGAACGTACCTGTGCAGAATTTTACCATGGAGTTGCAGCATGCACTGAATGCCATAGGTAAAGCTGCTTCCTCTTCTTTTAATAACAGGTCTGTTTTTTTTTTGTAAAGTATGGAATGTGCTTGGGAGACTATTCATATTGTGGATGCTTAAGTCACTCTCACTGGATCATAATCTGCACTGTGTAACAGATTCTACAATAGTTGCAGGGAGCAGTGTGAGTGAGCTGTGTCGGCGAGTCAATATATTTAGTTGAAAGTTGAATGTCATTCAGCTTCTTTGCTGCAGGCTGTAGAAAATTGACTGCATTGAGATAGCACCTCTTTGTCAGCAGTCTCAAAGCCGTTCTGATCAACTATTCTTCCTTTCCTGTCTTTCAGTCATTCTCAAACTGAGATTTAAAAAAAAAATTTACTATTTTTCATTATTTACTTTGCTATGCAAGCATTGCCTTAGATCTTAAGCTATCAAACTATTCTTTGAGGGTCACAGGATGTTTGAGGTATTTCCCAAAATTGTTTCATTCATTTTGGGGTAGATAACTTCTGCTAAAAGAGATTCAAAGAATCAGTCACAATAAAATATTCAATAGTTGGTGGGGTTTTATACTTCTTTATGTAAGTAGTTGAGTTTAGAGTCAGCTGTCTTCTCACACAGTGTAATTTTTGTAGGGCCAACAACCCGGCTTTCCAGTGAAATCATCAAGACAAGACTTGGTGCTTCAGCTCTTGATGGGTTTGTGAATAGAAAATTTATTTAATAATAATAATAATAATAATAATGTTGGCTTGTATAGCGCCAAATCCTGGCCTGTGGACAGCTCAAGGCGCTGACGTCAAAAAATAAGATGACGACAAAATGTGGGTGTGTAGCGGCCCGTCTCCTCCACGTCACAGGGCAGCGTCCACACACAGCAAGAACACAGTCCTCAGCACAAATATCCAACATGTCATACAAACCGGAATACACTCCATAGAATAAATATCAAACATGTCATACACTCCACAGAAAATGCAACATCCAACAGAAGGCACAAGTTTCACTGGAACGCCAGCACACGCTCAAGTTCACTGATGAAAACATGAATCCCACACCACCGCGCAAGTCATGAAGTCCAAATCCAACAAGATTTGCAAATTATTTGAAATTATTTGCAAAACTGAAATAGCTCATTAGACCCTGTGTTGTAAATGAAACTTGATTAGTACTGTAAATGAAACTTGGTTAGTGTTATAAATGAAGTACAAAATTTGAACATGTGTGCATTAATGATTTGCTTTTTGAATTTGTTTTGCTGTTGTTGCTGTTGTCACATTTTAACTTTTTATTATGAGAGTATGCAGAGTATACCTTCAACACCATTCTTTCTACTGTCATATTTTAGGTTTGTTAGGTGATCATAGTTCTTGAAACCAAACCCTGGCTTTTTTTTCTCCTATTTGAGATTCCCCATTTTGCACCACACAGTGTCAATGAGTTTCGCCTGTCAGCGTGGCTGAACCAGCAAGAGGACATCAACCGCATGGTGTTGTACCAGTGTGACTACACTGCCACCAAGTGGACAAAACACTGCATGCGCCAGGCTGATGCCATTCTCATTGTGGCAGTTGCTGAGTCAGGCCCAGCTGTTGGAGAGGTGAGGATTTGACAGTGCATAGTTAATTCAGTGCATTCCATTTATATTTGTGCTTTCCAGACCACAATTTAACAGCTGGAATTTGTTTATGCCTGAAGCTTGGCATATCATGTTAAATTCAAGCAGGACCAGATGCATAGCATGCTTAAAAACAAAATGCTCTTACATGCAACTAAAGTGCCAGTAAGTCAGTTGCATTTTGCTTGACTTACTCATTGACTTATAATAACAAAATGTGTGTTAACTGAACTGAATGGTATTAGAAACTACAGAAAAAAATTAAATCCATGTAGTATATAGATCTGAAATAGATACAAAGTTATTTGAGTTCAAAGGCTTAGCAATTGAACTGTTAAGTAGGCAAGTGTTTGGCAAAGAAATCTTTTACAGAAAAATATACAGATTTGATAGAATTACTGCAAATAATTTGAAATTGAATAATGTAGAATAGCTTCTCTGACCAGGTCAGCTCCAAGAAAATTATTTTCCAAGCTTACCAGCTCCCCATCTTAACAGCCAATAATGCATCGAAATGCTGTTTGTAGTCTCAGATACTCAACATTTAGTCACTCCAACTAAGATATTAAAATCCTCATTGTTCTCTGCAGTACTTAACCTGTAGTCTGTGAATCAGCTTTTTGTTTTGTTTTGCTGTGCAGATAGAAAAGGAGCTAGAAAACATCGCTGTTCGTGCCCAGAAAGAACTGATAATACTTCATCGCGAAGATGCAGAAACTCCCCGACGGACAGCAGAGTGGCTTAATGCACGGGAATGGTGCTGTTCACACCATCACATTCGATGTAACAAACGTGTATTCAGCCGCAAGCCACCATTGAAAATGGTGAGGAGATGTGTTAGTGCCTGTGTGAGTGAGCAGAGATGGTGAGGAGATGTACCTGCGTGAGAGAGCAAAGTTGCTCATTTTTCTTTAAACCATGTAGATTTTTTTTCTTCGGTGACTTTCTCTGTTGGTCTTGACTCATTAAAATGAGTAGAGGTAGGAAATAATATTTAGATGTTATGACTTTATTCACTGTTAGCTTGAGTCACATGGCTGATGGAAGGATTTTCAGGATAAGAAAAGGAATCTGTATTTTTCAACAGCTACAGATCTATGAGAAGCTGTTTGAGACGGAGGCAGACCGCATGAGTGATTTTTCTCGTTTGGCACGATTCCTGACAGGAACTTCCATTGGGGTGGTTCTTGGAGGAGGTGGTGCCAGGTAAGATGGAAGGAATATCATGGATTTGTAGAAAGCTATGGAATATCTGTATGCCTCCAGGATCTTCTCCTGTGTGGCCCAGCCTTAAAGTAGGGACATATATGCCTTTGTGTGTGTGTGTGTGTACGTGTGTGTGCGTGTGAGTGAGTGAAAGAGTGTGACTTCAAAAGCCCATATCCACAGAATGCTGTTACCTTAAAGTCATCTGGACTTCTGGTCCATGGCATTATCAGAAGGCATTCTTTGCCCAGAATGTCTTTGCATGTGTGTATATATGAATGGAAGTTTGCTTTCCTGTATATCATGCCGTGATATAGCCTTAGTTGGTGGCATGGCATAAAACACAAACAAACAATTCCAATTTGTAATGTATTAAGTCTGTTTGCATCTGTTTCAGAATATATCCTGTTGCAATTCATTTTTAATTACCATTTTGACATGTTTATAATTTTTCTATTGTCATTTATAGCACTTCAGTGCTAAATTGTCCCTAAAGACTTTGTCACACAAAAAAAGGAAGCATAGTTGTCTTCATGATACCATTCATGATTCTTCGTTCATTTTCCATAACATGGTGATGCAGAGGTCTCGCTCACATTGGCATGGTAAAGGCTATGCAAGAGGTGGGCATTCCCATTGACATGGTAGGGGGGACAAGCATGGGTTCATTCATTGGTGCGTTGTGGGCGGAGGAGCGCTCGTACCCTCGCTTCAGTCAGCGTGCTCGTGAATGGTGCTTTGTAAGTGAACATACAACTTGATTGATGTTAATGCCTGGTGGGTAGATTTCTTTAAATCGTTTTTTTTGTCTGTTTTATTTATTTATTATTATTTTTTTTATACATTTTTACATTTATTTTTTAAACCTGCCTACTTCCAAAATTCCTCATCTTTAACATCCCTCTTCAAAATGCCAATTTTTCCTTAACATTTGGTCCCTTTCTCCTAGCAACATGAATTGCAACATTCTTTCATCAACCATTGACCACTATCACAGTCAGTGGTTTTTAGTCTAAGTGAAACAACATTTCACACTGTTGTAAATTAGTTTATATAAATATTAAATGTAATAAACTCTTCAGACAGTTACTGAAATATCTATTTTTGAATATCGCAAAGAAGTTTCACATTTGACGGATGTCAACTGAGACACATAACATTTTGCGTTCTTAAAACATGACTGCAGCTTTAAATGAACTGAACCCAGAAAAGACGTAATCAAATAAGTGTAGTTTCGATAATAAAGATATCTGTAGCTTTTTGTGCTTGGGTTTAGCTATGTACTCAGAATTCTAACTCTGTAGGTGGAATACCCATAGCAACTGCAACTTTTCTGCTTGTTATAAATTTTTTTGTATGATAATACCATCTTGTCATTCTTCTACATTAATAGCTAATGTTATTAAATGTTATTATAACTTGTGTTTTATTATTTATTTCAACAAAAAAAAATCCCTTGTTTTAGAAAATGACCTCTGTTTGGAGGAAGGTGTTAGATCTGACCTATCCATACACCTCAATGTTTACAGGTAAGGTTGTTTATAGCTGGAATTACCTTACTTGTTATTCAAGTGAGAATTGTGCATATATTTATAACTGAACTTTTTTATGTTTTGAAAAGTACAATTGTCTTTCACATTCATATAGCTTATAAATTATAACCTCTCTTGTCAGTTTCCATGTAAATAGTTTTTTTTTAATCAGATCTTCAATTTTAAATCATTGATCTGTGTTTTTATTCTGTGGCTTTCTGATTATTTGCTAACAAGTCTGTTTTTTATGATAGAGGAGAATGAATTTGTTTAACTCTTGTGTGATGTGCCTGTGAACATGACCAACAGGAGGTGCACTCAATGAAGAGATCGAGTGCATGTTCCATGACAGGCAAATTGAGGACTTGTGGGTCCCTTATTTTTGTGTCACGACGGACATCTCCAACCCAAGCATGCGCATCCATACCAGTGGTAAGTTAGGCTGGAGATGTGAAAGGTTGTGAAGAAAGGAAAAAGAGTTATATGGAAACTGTTATTTTTTTTCAGTGCAGCCATTAGAAAAAACCAAAATTACAGAAGATTTGTAAAGTAATTCAAAATGAATTTATACAGCTCTTATATGAACGCCAGTATGCTTTGTTCCTTGTGCCATCTTTACAGGTGGTCTGTTGTTGTAAAGGTAAGCACATATCACCAATGCAGTGAGGTTTGTCTGTCCTGGGTTCAGATCTCATCTCGGGCATGCTGTTCTTTCTCTGCATGTGTCACCTGTTTATAGGGCTGGCTTCGTTGTTGTAATATAGCCTTAGTTGCTGAATCAGTGTGAAGCACCAATTTTACCCTCCCTACTGCATGCACTTTTTATGCTATCTTTATGATTAAATTGGTGGTAGGCTGAAGACGTTGCCATACAAAGCATGTGTGGTCTGTAAGAGATGATGTTTGAAGATAGTGCCCCTTTCCTAGCAGTTACCGCCTTTGATAGTGATCTTCTCCCCAAAAATCCCACAAAACAAATAGAAGCACAGGCAGTGCTATTTCCCAGCTGCAGTAGCTGGTATTGAGGAGAACAAAGCAAACACTCTGACCAAAAGGACTTGATTTTAAAATAAATGGTAAAAATAAAGCATTTCCAGACTTAACATTATTAAAATGTTCATTTAGCAAATCGTGTATTATTACACTGAAAACTGTCAAAGTTAGAACTACACGTTATAATTTTTCTGAATCATGCCTGTGTGTTGCAGGCAGCCTGTGGCGCTATGTCCGGGCCAGCATGTCACTGTCTGGCTATCTTCCTCCACTTTGTGACCCTTCTGACGGACACCTGCTGCTTGATGGAGGATACGTCAACAATCTGCCAGGTGATAACTACTGTCAGATTATTCTACTGCTCTACATGCTTCTGTACAGCATGACTCTTTCTTTTTGCATGTACATTTTAGCAAGGGAAGAACTTGCCATACTTTTTTTGTTGCTGAAATTGTTTCTAGTTTTTTTTTTTTGGGGGGGGGGTTTGTTAACAATCTGTGAACTTGGCTGGGGAAATGCATTTAACCAGTCAGTTTTAAGAATTCTTCTTTATAGAAGGGCGGATGTGCTTTAAAAGAACGATAAAAGTTTCTCCTTGAATAGTTCATGCTAATGAGAGCACAGTTGAACATGGATGCACACTCATACTTCTGTGCACAAATGAATGTGTAAGAATTACCATGCACAATTTTCTCTAAATAAAGTGTAGTGAGCAGTATCTGTAGGGGAAACAGAATTTGCAAACTGTCACATTGGTGGGTGTTTAACAGCTGACATAATGCACACAATGGGAGCCCAGACTGTGTTTGCCATCGATGTCGGGGCTCAGGATGAAGTGAATCTCACAAACTACGGTGACAAACTTTCCGGCTGGTGGCTGCTGTGGAACCGTTGGAACCCTTGGGGCAGCACAGTGAAGGTAAGCATCAGATGCTGTTCGTCTCACTCATTTTATCCAGCGCCTCATCTCACTTGTTCTCTGGAACAATACAATGAACATCGCTGTCATGCTGTGTTCTGGAGTTCTTTTCACTAATTTCATTTGATGTGTTGTTTGACTTGTACTCAACAAGAAGCTAATGTGGTGAACAACCTGATTAACAGGTGCCAGACATGACGGAGATTCAGTCTCGGTTAGCCTACGTTTCCTGCACCAGGCAGCTGGAGATTGTCAAGAACTCAGATTACTGTGAATACATCCGACCTCCCATCGACAAGTATGGCACGCTGCAGTTTGGTGCCTGTGATGAGATAATGGTAAGCCAATTTACCCAAACAGCAGATCAAAATATGGGTTTGTTTGTGTTTTGGGTCTCTTTTTTTTTAACATCTAGCAGTACCAGTTCTTAATTTCCTCTTTTATCATTCCAGTGGTTTTGACAGTTTTGAATACTGCAAATTTTAGTGTCTAGCAACAGTGTTGGTTAATTTGAACTTTTATTTCTGTTTATGAGAGCCATCCTTCAATAACAATTTTAGAGATAATACACATGTACATGTGTTTGTGTGTGTTTGCATTACCTTTAAGATAATCGTTATCTTTAATCAGACAACGTATCACATCATCTTCCTTAAGAACAGTCATCCCATCACTGTTAATGTCAGCTTGTGTTCTTCCCAGTGTTTGCATTGTTACGTTATGTGTTGGTTTTAGGATGTTGGGTACAACCATGGCAAAACACTCTTTTCTGGCTGGACCAAAGGAGGTTTGGTTGAGAAACTTTTCAAAGAAAACAAGCTGGAAAAATCTCCCAGCACTCAGCGTGCTCAGCAGGTAAATTGTTCTGTGTGGGTCTGTTTAAGCTCATATTTGCCTTGCTTCCCTATTAAAAACCCTCCAAAACAATCTCCCTTATGAAACAACCATTAAAAATGTCCCTTTTGAAATTATTCCCTACTCCAAAATGTTCACCCTTTTTGAAACAATCTCTAAAATTGTCACCTTTTTGAAATAGCTCCCTAAAATATCCACCCTTTTAAAACAATCCTCTAAAATGTTCACCCTTTTGGAAAAACCTTCCCAAACATTCACCCTTATTTTCATTGCTGCTTATTTTGTCTTTCTGGTATAAAGACAAATTGAATGTTGCCTCAGCTTAATGGGATGATGATGTTCTGGTGTCATATAGTATTTCACTCCAAAGGTAGATGTAACCTGGGATGAAATGATAGGAATGGGGAAGTGCTAATTGCTGTGTGTTTCAGGGGTTATTGATCATTCTTGCATGTGTTGTCCCTGCAGACTGTGCACTGGGAGTGCATTGTCTGTAGGATGGTGCATCAAGAGTGCCATGAGTGATAGTGATGTCCCTTTGAGCATAGTTTTAGTGGCATAGATCACCAAGAATTTCACATAGCAGCAGCAATTACTGTTTTTCATTTTAGGATTGTTGTGACTTTTGAAGTGATTTTGTTGTTTTATTTTTTCTGTTCTTGCCTTCTACTTGCATGGAACAGGAAACAGTGGTAAAAGCATTGAAATCTGTTTCTGATGTCCCTTTTCAGCATTAGATTTGTGCAGATTGTGTGTGCGTGTATGTGTGTACTGCATGTGTGAAATACATTCTGCATTTGTTGCTTTATTTGTATCAAGATTTTTTGTTTATTTGTTTGCTGAGCCAGAGAGTTAATCACTGTGCATTCCTCCCTTGAAATCGATGATCATATCTGCTTTTGTCTCTGTTTTGAGTGTTATAAACCTGAGTAAACATAAAGGTCATGGCAAGTTATGCTAGGTGTGTGAAAAACTATTTGACAGGAAATGCAAATATAGCAATGTAGGAATGGGGAAAGGTTAAATAATATGCATATCAACTTAAATAGTTTGTTGATACAATATAAAGATAAAAATGTAAAGACGTACACACTAAGATGTGTGTATACACACACACACACATATACATAAAACTGACATATGCACTCTAAGATTTATGGTGTGTATAAACAGACAGATACACACTAAGACTTGTGTATGTGTAAATGAGACACAATCACATACTAAAACTTCATGTGATCAGCTTAGCATTACATGTATTTAGCAAATAACTTTATAACGAATAGTGAAAAATTACACTTTGTACAGTTGAGGGTTACTTTGTACCAACCATTTTTAATGACTTTGTATAATAGGTTGTGATTATACCAGCAAGGTTAAGTTGTTGACAGTTTAAATGACTGGACATAGATCTATATACTATAGATGCCAGTTCACACTGTCAAACTGGGAACCATTGAATTCAGTGTTGTTGTTGTCATGGTGAAAAAAATTGGTTGGGGAAGGGGGATGAAGGGGTGATATCAGGAGGATGAGTGCTTTATGTTGAAATATAGTCATGAATGCCAACAGCAGCTACACACATGTGGGCATGGGTTGTGCATTGTGTGGAATGTTTGGTGACATCAATCTGGATGATTCTTTGTGTATGCGATTGATTGTGGGTGATTCTTTGTGTGTGTTCATGGACGATGATTTGTACGAGAGCTTATAGATGATGATTTGTGTACGAGTGATTGTGAATGATTCTTTGTGCATGCATGTGCTTATGGATTATTCTTTATGTATGTGAGTGCTGATGGATGGTGACTGATTTGAGTGGTCATGGATGATTCTTCATGTACACGCATGCTCATATGATTTTGTGAATGATTCTTGAGTGCTCATATGAGTGGGTGGCGGCATGCATGTTTTATTTATGGCTTGCGCTTAATCTGAATCCAGTAGCAGTATTTCTATGTTTGAAAGTAAGCAGTCATGTATTTTGTGATCGCTTATTTTCTGATTTTAGGACCTCTATTTTGCCTGTGATTATGTTTTATAAAATTTCCTTTTATAATCTTTATGCCTGCAGTCCCTCCCATATTAGTTTGAAACAGGAAACAAAGCTTTGTTGTTAATTTCTTTTAAAGGATTTCATATCTTTATAACATATTCATAAAATGTTAATGGTGTGCCATAGTTTCTTGTGCCTGCAGAGCAAACATATCCAAAGTCCTTTTTGTGTCATTACATTTTTTGCCTTTTCTGGAATGTTTAAAGCATAGTTGTAGTGTCTGCAAAGCTAGCATGAAGGATCTATTTTAACAGAGCCTGTTTTCTGTTAAATTTATGTTAAATGTGTTAACATGTTATTAATTTATACATGATTGTAAATAGTATAATGCTGCTAGTGTACATTCAAAATGGGGGGAAAATATTGCAATTTGGAGTTCATATTTTCATTTTGTGGGTGATATTAGTAAAAGTATTCAAGCATTTTTACCTGCATTAAGTTGCTTGTAGTAACTGAAATTTATCCTAAGTCTTTTATGGAATAAATTGTAGCACACAACTACAGCAACAATAAAGTTATGTATATGTACTACATGCAGCTAACCTACGAGATAATAAGCTACCCATTTATGGTAGGATCCATTATAAACAGCAATGTGTTGGACGAAAAGGATTTACATTTATAAAATAATACTTTAACAAAAAAACAGAGCTAGTTTGGAAATATGCAGGTCAGAAAATTTAGCAGTGAATTTTTTTTTTGTTGACATTTCCAGGCACCAGTTCCAGTTATGGCCTACTTCACAGATCTTGCTGAATTGGTGTCAAAGATAGAAAAGCCGCAGTCACATTTTTACCTGGACACAGAGAGTGACTGTATGCCAGTTTTTTGTTTAATAGTTTTGGTAGATGAAGCGAAGGTGATGAAAAGGTGTTTTAATATAAGTAACCACTTTGCATACACACTACAAAGATGGTATGTCAGGGTGCGAGAGAAAGAATGTGCATATAAAAATGTTTTATAATGCAAGAAATTCATTTACATTAAAATAATTGCAAATTGCTGAGGAAATGGTTACACAGCTACTGACAATTTGTCAGGATACATGTCTGCACATGTATGTGTACATAAATGCTTGTCAGTTAGTATAGCTTTAGGATATTGGACTAAACATTTTTCAGTTCTTGTTTATTTTACTGGCTTCAGTAACTGACGAGGATGGCCACTTGGGTGCTGAAGATGATGAATACATGTATGATGATGACATCATTTTAGAAGAGGGTGAGACAGATGAAACAGAAGAGGAAGAGAGAAATGCATATCGTCCTGAGAGTGAGAAGCCTACTGAAGTAAGATCTGATTCAGCAGTGACTGATGTATTTATTGCTAGTAGTGACAGTGTGGCAGAAGAGCCTGAGAAGAAAGAACATACTTCAGCAAAACTCCCACTGGATATCCACGAGACTGGGGAGAGAAACTTGCAACGAGTAGGCTTCCATGTAAGTTCACTATATTCACAGTCATGCATTGTAGGCCTGAGAAGACATTCTTTCTCTTTTGTCTGCTATAGTACCTCCCAGATGTTGAGGTATGTGACATAATATCTATTTGACTGTTGCTACCCCATTCAGCACTGGGAAAGTGCAGAAGTTGCTAACTAATGAAAGTGTGTGTCCAGCAGATGATAAACAAGTCATTGCACAAGTCAAATATTGTTTCTGGAGCTGGATGATTGTACCATGATGACTTGACCACTGCCACAACCAGCTTAACTACTACTGCAAGACAGTATAACTACTGCCATAACTGACTCAACCTGTATCTATAGGACTGGACAGAAGCTAGAGCAATGGTCCTATGCAAGACAACTTTTTATAGTTCAAGACATAAAACATGCTGATCCCATGAAAACAGTGAAGATGAAATTCTCATGTGGCACACATATAGATCAACCACAGTTTTATCAAAAGAGAGTAGTGAGAGTCATGATTTGGTGTGGTAAGTGATCAAACCATCCAGCGGTATGGCGGTATGTCTGCTATGAACCAGGCAATCTCATAAGATGCATGTATGCATCTGTTTCCATTCATAACACCGACAAAGGTCCTCTGGTCTTAGATGCACACCTTTGACTAAAAAAATCATTATTCATGCTTTGCTTGACATTCCGCATTGTCACCATACCCCTCATGAAATTATCATCCTTTTCTGGCACATTATTTCAGAATGTACGCTGTGAAATTGGTGCTATCCATTTTCAGCATTTTCTTCTGTTGTCGTGCTCATATGTGTGACATGCCTGCAGTTTGCTGAGCTTTTAATTTTGTTTTTTGTTTTGGCATCTGTCCAGTCTTCAAATGCCCTTAGTCGAAGGTCACGACCCAAAAAGTCACGATCAACGACCAAATTCTGATGATGGCAATGTGGGAGCACAGCATCCAGATGCAGTATTGAATTTTTGTGGAGCATCGTTTAATCCATGATGTTTCTACAAGGTGATACATGGTATCTACACCCGTGACTTGTGATAACAGCCAGCAACCCACACCAGGATTGTTGTGTGCCTGATGCCCAGTGTAGCGGCCCCACTGCTTGGTGGACTGTTACTAACCGTGCTGGGATCTAGTTATCCTTTTTTTTATATATTTATTTTTGTAACTTATGGCTTTGGTGGGCACCTGGAATCTGCTGAGCAGTTGAATGGCTGGCCAGTTTGGTTTAATTGGATGGCATCAGCGTAATTTGGACAACTGTTGTTTGGGACTTGATGTTGGGGACCATTTCACCCACAATAGACATTTTTGAAACATATACAGGTCTACACACAAGGAAAACAAACAGTTAAGGAGCACAGAATGTTGGCACTAAGTGTTCATGTTCCAGTATTTTTTTTTAACATTCCTGACCCCCTGCCCAACAATTGCACGTGTGTGCACACAAAGACTGCAAGATACTATATGTGCACTGCATTGCATCCAGACTAAAGAATCTGGGTACTTGTAAGTGTTCCTTCAGACCTCTCCCTTCACATGGAAAAAAGAATGTAATTGATATGTGTAATATGACATTGTCTGAATTCTGTGAATGACTAAATGCAGTTGGACTGTACCGCTGGTTTTTGTGTGTACAGTCGTCTACTATGTCTCCCCTTTTGGTGCAACCTACCTTGCTCAGTTTCTATTCTTTATCCCACATCAGCAGAAAAATTCAATGTGTCAACACTTTTTTTCTATTTACCTCAAGGCAATATTTCTTGTGAAAATGTTGCTTATTAATGAGCTGTTATGTGCCATGCTTCAATTTTTGTATTCTGTGTACAAGTCAAAGTCAACTTTAAAGGACAAGGAGATGATGATTTTTGTCTTCTGTTTCCTTCATGTGTACAGTGGTGTTTTTGTCAACAATAGCATACCACACCAATGAAAAAGGCTAAAGCAGAAGCAAATCTGGGTATATTTTATGTGATCACACTGCCAATACAATGTCCTATGTATTTAAATAAATGTCTAGCTTATTCAGTGTATCTAAATGAAGCCATAGGTTTAAGGACTGCCAAAAGAAGAATGCATACTTTTCATCTGTGCAGATAATACACTAGCAATCCCATAATAGTTTTGGGCAGAATGAATGACAGAAGACAAGTTTGACATGCTATAGAGTTGTTAGCTCATTTAATACAGAGGAATCAACGCAACTGAGCTGCAGCAACGAACTGTATGGAAAGAGTTGATGAACATGCATTTGCTAGATGCAAACAAGGCACTTTGGTATGGTGAAGAGACTGATCTCTTGTAAACTAGGCCCTTTTGATCCAGCAGTAAAGGTTTCAAAAAATAGAGGAAATCATCAAAATTTGTATGCAAAAACATGAAAAAATGTGGTTTTTATCTCTTCTGTCTGCCCACCTGGCCTGAAGCATGAAACATTATAAATTATAAAATGTAGTCCTGAAACATGGCATTCTGGACCATATCACAATGACTAAAAACAAAGCATATAAAATCTTTCAGCTCAAAGCTCAATTTAGTATGGTAATGTCAAAAGAAATCTAGTACATAGATATTCACAACATAAAATAAAAATTGTTCAAATTTACAGTGAGGTATTAAAATTATACAGTAGAGCCTTAAGCTATGGATGATAATTATTTTTCCTTTTTAGTACAAAAATCTTATATGCAGATACATGTATCTATCCTGCAAATTCAGATTTGTGTGAAGGATGCATCCCCAAAAAAGTTTAAAGTGTGTATTTCTCAAACTGAAAATTATAGAATAAAAATATTTCTCAAATAGCATCATACTTTAAAAATAAAATAAAGTAGCAAAACTTACAACTTTATATGAAGTCCAAGCTTGGTAACAAAAACTTGGTAAAACACAGATTTATATCAAATTTTCACCAGACAGACTTGCATCGACTCAGGTTTTACAGCTTGGATTTTAAGAATTTCAGTAGAGCTAGACAAAAAAAGGAACCTGATGATTTTACAGGTTATTTTACATATTCAATACTTCTGACAGACTAACAGACTCCCAGAGTCTTTACATCAAGCAGTACTGAATTTCTGCTAAATATGCTATTTTGTGGTTGAGCATTGTGGTAGTAAACTTGAATAGTAGGAGCAGATTTTGAATCTGTGGATTCTGAGGGCTGTGTTACTAGTTGTGTGTGCACGCACACACTTGCTTCGTTATAATCAGAACTTTAGCAGAGCTTTACAGAATGGAAGACACAGATGAGTAACATACACCTACGAAACAATTTTCTAATTTAAGAGTCAATTTTTCTCTTCTAGTTTTTAATTATGCTTGTCTGGATTAACCTGCACTATTTATCCATGCATGCATCAATGTCCTTATTTTAAGTCCATTTTTCTGCACTCGCAGAAGCAAATGTATATAGAAGAATGAATTTTATGATCTTAAAAACCTAGCCTTGTGGTGTAAGCTTAACCATTAAACACCAGTGCATATACTAAAACTGTGCTGGCACAGTTGAAAGCCTTTGGAGCTGTGGCACTGGTAACAGGTAACGGCCAATCTGGGGCTGGAGCAATTCTAGTTTGTCAGACTTGAAGGCCTATAGATCAGCTTTGCTCCCATCCACTGCTACATCCAAAGTATTTAAACCCTCTGGTCTACATCTACAGCTGCCTCCAAGATATAGACTGCCAGTCCACAGTTACATATCTAAAGTAACCTCCAAGCTATTTAGACATTTACTCTATAGTTACCTTTGAGAGATCTCAACCTTTATCCCATAGTAACTCCCTAAACATATAGACATCTGGTCCACAGCTGGGTGGCAAGTTAAAAGGCTTAGCTAATAAATGTCTAGGGGTAAGCATGGGGACTGCTGCTGGCATGACAAGTACAGTCTTGCACTTTTTCTCTCAACCATGGCATGTTATGCCTGGAAAATTTGTTGGGAAATTAAGGAATGTCAAACATAGTATTTCGTGATTTTGACCTCAACTGAAGAGGAAAAATATCTACAAAACCATTCGCAAGAACACTTCCAGTTCTATTACACCTGTAACAGTCTGCAGACATACAAACATACCTGTAACACAGACTGCAAACATTCAATTAAAGCCACAGATCTAGACATGTATCCCTTCAAAAAAAAAAAGGGGGGGGCAGCATTCCCCTTGACCGCCTCCAGCACAACTTGAGTGAGAAGCTCAGCTGATTTTTCACTTACATGTGAGACTGAACAAAGAAATTTTTCTTGTTTTCATGATTCACAACAAAACGCAGTCATTTCTTCAAATGTCTGGCTAAACATCAGACTTAAATGGCTGATGGATAATTTTAGTTGAAGCTTCTTCAGATTTTTAATTTTTTTATAATTTTAAAAATTAATCTTCTTGTCCCTCAGTCAACTTTGTTCAGTATAGCGATGAGGAGTTTTGACTATACAAATGGCTGTCATGGCCTTTGCTCCAGGAAAAATAATGGCAAAAATAAGAATGCTCTAGTCTGGATAAATTAAAACAAGGGGAGATAGCACAGCATATAACAAAAACAAAACAGTAGCTGCCACTTATAACAATCTGCAATGTCTACAATAAGCAAGAAAAAAGTAGTGGCTCATGTGTGCACGCATGCGTGCACCAAAACGCACATTTACACTGTCACTGCCTATAGGCGACAAAACCAAGGAGGTCAGAGATCGATTTTTTTAAAGAAATTGCTTTCTGCAGCATTAGAATCTTTACCACATTTTCAGCCAACGGAATATCACACAAAATAGCCAATCACAGGCTATATTCGTACAGCTCCATTGCAGATACCAGCATAGATGGCTTGTGTGAGAGGTTGGTACCGCCCTGCCGTAGCATTGAAGTAGTATAGTCTGTCACGGATTTTACTGGGGTCAAAAGTCTCCTTGCGCAGTTCAGACTTCATCAGTTTGAAGGTTCCTGCATGATTCAGTTATTTAAAAAATTCATGGTGTGGATTATTGCTGCATTTATTGTAGATTTCTAGATGTTTGTTTGAACAAAATGACTGAATAGAATGAAAAAAACTTCCATCATGACAGAGGGAGGTTGCAGGATGTGACAGAGTTAAGTGTCAACTGTAGTGACTATTATATGAATAAGGAATGAAATAAAATCAAACTTTAATGTCTGTCCAAGGCAGTCCAAGACATAGTTTTCTTTTGCTCACAATTGCTACACACATACAAACATAATATAAGCATATATATATATACACACGCACAAACGTAACAGGCAGACATACCCATACACAACATTCAACACTCGCACCTACACCCTCACACATACACATGAACCTCCCGAGAAGGATGCCAGGTAATATGGTGGGCCTACAATTCCTTATGCCTTTTATTTAGGATGGTAATTGCTGCTGGCACAAAGGACCTCTGGTAATGCAAACAATCACGTGTGTGAGGATGCACATATCACATATCTAAGAGGCAATTCTGAAAACATCTTACCAGTTGTGTTCACTGATGTCATCAGTCTAAGGAAGACTGGGCGAGCATATGATGGAAGAGACTTTTGCATGGCAAGAGTTAAAGCATTTAGGTCTAGGTTGAAATTTTCATCTGCAATGGCTGCCATGCCAGCACGGCCTTCAGAACCTAGTAATTAAAAAAAAAAAAGGCAAGATGCTTCTGGTCAAAAGAATTTACTCAAATCAGGATAAGCAATGTTTGGATCACTGCGCATTGAGTGTATCTCTGTGATGCGGAAACTGGCGCATTATAAAACGACATCATCATCATCATCATCATCATCAATGGCTATTTACTTAATTCTGACATCATGAAATACCAAAGTTGGTATAACCTGACTTCTTACTGCTGACCACAAGCCAGACGCAGTTACTTTGATTTTTTTTTTCTCAAGAACTACCGCTTTACTTAGGCAACAAACTACTGTTTTCTAAAGAGTTATATATGTTGAAATGTATTACTTGCATATTACGACCAAGACAGGATGAAATACAAAAGAATGAGAAATGGATTTATATCCAACCTTTGGACACAAGACATGAAACATTCCAATCTCTTGGACATGAGACATTCTAGGAACAACTGTGAAAAGATTGGCAAATGCCAAGGTGATAAAATATTTGGCAGTGAGCACTTTGAACATCAACACAGCTATTTTATAATCAAGTAACTTTAAGATTTTTCCAGCTTCATCACATCTAGCATGGGATGTAATGTATTGTCTTGGTAGACTGAATTTTTGAAGTTATCTGATTACATAAAATGCCTCATCTTAGTGGACCCTAATTTGTATAGTTAAAATATAAAAAAAAAACAGGTAAAGGGTTTCGAAACATAGTTGTTGGAGGAGCATGGAGTTCACCATATCAAAGGAATGGCATGTGAAAGGAAAAGCCCAACCCTTTGCATCTGCTGCCATTCACCTTCTCTATTAAATGAGATATTTGTCTGCTGGGTGTTCAGGAAGAGATTTTTTTGTCATAGCTAAGTGCAGACCTTGAACCAGTGATCTGCCCTGAAGCCTAGGACATTTACCACCAAATTACATTCGGTGATGGTAATGGCTGAAGATGGTGATGGTAATGGCTGTAACTTAACAAACCTGGAACCTCTACACCATAGACCACTGCATCCTTGAGTCCAGCATGGTTTGATATAATTGCCTCCACCTCACTGGTGGACACATTCTCTCCTCGCCAGCGGAAAGTATCTCCGGTGCGATCATGGAAGTACAAGTAGCCAAGTTCATCCATCATGAGAAGATCTCCTAGAAAAATAAACCATGTGCTGGTTTAAATGCACATTTTTAATGTTAGCTAATGCCCATTCTGTCGCACCATTAGCTAATGTAATCTGATGCGCAGATAGCCAATGCACAAAAAAAACCTGAACATAAAATAGCTACATAGTCTGGTCTGCTGCTAACTGTGCACTGGATTGCATGAGCTTCTTTATCTTCTTTCTGTACACAAAAAAATAATTTTTAATTTTTAGAGGTTGAAGGGAAAGCTCTACACTTTCAGCCTGTCCACAGAGCATTAATTCATCAGAGTTACTGCCCTTGAAGGCAATTCCCTCCTTGGTGGATCGACAAAATTTGGTCAAGGTCATAAAACAGTTGTGAAGGACTACAAACACTTCCACAGTCTTTACAAAATTAATAACTTTGCTTTTCCATCAAAATTAACACAGAAATCAACAACCTAAAATTAACAGAACAAATTAAGAATCAATAGTGTATATATTCTACCTGTCAGGAATGCCATGTCTCCCTTTTTGAACACATCATGTATGATCTTCCTATCTGTGGCACTTTTCTGGACGTAGCCATCAAACTCGCGCACAGGACGGCCCGTGACAATCTTCCCCGCCATCTCTCCGACCTCACCTTATAAAAACATACATGGTCTGACTGCTGCTTTGGATTCTAATTTCAGCTGCATGAGATGTGTCTAAAGTTATGGTAGCTGCTCTTAAGGTTATGCTAAAATGTATGATTGATCTTCAGCAGCAAGCAGGAAAAAGAAACAATTTTATTTAGCAAAAGTGTAAGAAAGCTTATTTTGAAAACATATCGATCAAAGAGGCTACACACCAGGTTTTGCATGAACACACAGCCCATGTTTGTCCCTCACAATGTCCCCAGTCTCTGGGTCCACTTTCAGCAAAGTCACTGGATACAAAAATGGAACGATCCTAGTGGTGAAGCCCACTGCCCCAACTTTGTTTTCAAAATTAACTGCAATTAAAAAACAAAAGAAACAAAATGTCACATGTTAAGAAAACATCCTTTTAATTTTAGGATTAAAATATTTGTGGCTGAATTTAAAGACAAAGCAAGGGAATGTTTTGTGACAGTCTACTGGCATAACCAATCAGAGGGCAACACATCCAAACTCAAAAGAGTGGTGAGCCCTAACAGACTCCATGCAACTGATTTTGTTTGTGTTAAAATTCTATTATGACTTTACTGACAGTTTTAGACCTATGGCTCTCTTATGTGCTGAATTGTTCTATGACTGTTTGCTTCTGTCAGTTTTTGGACAAACTTGATTTTTGCTCACAGTGTACATCACATTGTCTATTTTGAAACGTTTATTCACACTGCAAATGCCAAGCCAAACTGTGACATGCCTCCAGTCAATCTCTTTACCAATCTCTTGGACCTTGTACATTTCAGATGCTTCAGCAACAAATTTACTCTATTTTATCCTCAACCTCTTCATGAAGAATCGATCGAGTGATGTCCCTTCACCTTACTGGCTAAGGTTAATACATCCTTGTCTTCTCTGCGAGTTTTACTTTTGACATAAATATCTGTGTTAGCACAGTCACGCGACTCTGCTCTTTTTATCTTACAGAAAAATGTGATTTTACTACATGACTAACAAGAATGTTATGGAGAAATGGCCATGATGCTCACCAACACTACAGTTTCCTTCTGTTGCACCATAAAACTCTCCAATAAGGCTGACACCAAAGCGTTCTTGGAACTGCCTCCAGATCTGTGGCTTGACACCGTTCCCAAACATCAGCTTCACTTGGTGTTGCTGCTCTTCTGGGCGGAATGGCTGCGCCAGCAGGTAGCGGCAGATCTCACCAATGTACTGTGCTACCTGTGAAATAAGAAATTAACTCCAGTACTTTGCCTCTCACTGATGTACTGTGCTATTTGTGGAACTAATCACAACTCCAGTACTTTTTAATTGCCTAAAAAGATGAAGCTCAGAGCAGTTTTTTGGTCAGCTTTTGTGCCGGCTCTTACAGCTAAATCAGAAAGCTACGTTTGCAGCTAAAAACATGAAAACACAACGAATAAACTTATTGCTGGGATTCACACTGAGGCTATCTTACACCGATTCCTAAGGAAGATGAAAAATATTGGAATATCATCCCCCAAAATAAGACCAGATCTTACATTAATTTTTGCTTCAAAAGAGGAATTAGGGCTTATTTTCAGGGGATGTCTTATTTTTTTCAAGTATAAAAATCTTCATTTATTCTAACACACTCATGTAATCTTCTTCTGGAACACTGTCATAACTCTCAAAGGCCTGAATTCTGGCCAGAATTTCTTGCAACTTCATTTCCCATTGATTTATTGCCTGTTATAATTTATATTATCATTTATTTTAAGCATTAATGTAATATTATTTATTTTTATATTGATAACATTATGTTATAATTCAATAATCTGTTGTGTGTTTCAACGGACGAACAAAGTCCATCTGACTGGCTTATGATTTTAACTAGGGCTTATATCTGAGGTACGGCTTATATCATGAGCAGTCTGAAAAATCATTCTAGGGCATATTTTCGTTAGGTCTTATTTTTGGGGAAACACGGTAGTGACATTTAAAGGAGAAATCCAAATGGAAATCCAACAAGTGGGAAGGTGACTTTTTCAAACTATTTCTGGCAATAAATATTACAATTATATTGACATCTCTTCAAGTTATGGCAATGGCATGAATTTTGACATAAATCTTACTTTTAACAGATATATCATCATGGAGTTTTAGTTAACCAAACATCACTACTGCTTGTAAAGTCACTCACTTGAGGCTGCTGAACCAGTGGAAGAAGCTACCTTTGCAACAAAACTGCTAATTAATACTTACTGTGCAGTTGTACTTGACACAGTCTGACCAGAACTGACTTGCTGAGAATTTTCTGCGAACAACCATTGTCACCCCACTGTGCAGCAGCTGCCCCACACCAAGAATGCCGCCTGCAGTGTGGTAAAGTGGCAAAGTGTTGTAGATGATGTCTTGGCTTGAAATGCGAAACACCTGATTGACACCATACGACATGTAGAAAAACCTGGAAGAGGCCAAAGAAATGAGCAATAAGTATGAAGAGTGAAACACAAAACAAATCAGGAAGAAAACTGAGCATGATACCAAAGCAAAGTGTGTAGAGGTGGGTGGGTGACTGGGCTTTATGCTAATATAGCCAGCAACTAAGGCTACGCCATGGCTAAGCAGCCAGCCATGTAAATAGGTGCCACATGCAGAGAAAGAACATTATGCCAAGAAGTGAACCTAAAACGCATGATTCTCAGTGTCTTAAATGGGTATAGAGACTGAGTATGAAATATTATACTTAAGCAAATATATACATATTCTCATTTTATTTGTTTATTAAGTTTCCTTTTTTCAAATCCTTTTGCTGTATATATCTGAAATGAGGAATAATAAATTTATTTTCTAATGCACAAGAATGCTCAAAATGGAAGATTTTGACAATAATGTCTTCAATGCCCATGAATGCTTAGCACATCCTTTAAACTGGATGTACATTGTAGATCTTGTTGGGAACAATTTTTATAGGGCTGTTGATAAAAATTGTTAAAACACTGTCATATAATTGATAATGTGTCTAACAAAGAAAGCCCAAGGCTAACCCTACAAGCAACTAAAGTGACTGTAAACTTAATGATGCCTGTGAACTTTCCCTGCATCCATGCCAAATACAATAATACAATAATTTTGATGAAGGTTAATATCACACACTCACACACACATCTCCCACGACCCACCCATTCCAACATACAAACACCCCTCACCCGTGCATGCACCTACCTGACATGAGTGACAATGGCAGCTTTTGGGAGCCCTGTTGTTCCTGATGTGTAGATATAAAACAGCTTGTCTGTAAACAGTGAAAGACAGTCTTCAGTCTCTTCTGGAAGAAGCTACCCGCTGCTGAAAAGGTGGAACAAGTTGCTGATTCACACAAATCAGGCCCCACTAAGCAATAAAGGCCACATGGCCAGGATCAGAACTTTTCAGCAAAAAAGCAATAAGTTCTCAGTGTAACTGCCATCACTGTCTGTCTTATTTCAAATACAATTTGTATAACAAAAGTTCCCTTGACATAAGAAAACCCCAAGGAGGGACCCTGATTGCCGTGGAGAAAAATTAAGCGAGATCCAACACTCTATGCATTATGAAAACAGTATCAGCTGAAATGCTTGCTAGTCACATTAAGCCAGCAACTTTCAGTGAGTGGCCAATACTGCTGAGTGCAGACTTGGATGATGGCTACAGGCTTGAATCTGGGACTCAGGGGAACTCCCCAGAGAAGGACAACCAGCTTACCCTTAAATGATGTATCGGTTGAAGGAGGTGGGAGAATGGAAGCACGAGCCAACTGTGGGTCCAGGAAAGTGGGCACCAGGTCATTGGAGACCATCTGTCCACTGCAGAAGAGAGACATGTTGACAGGCAGCCTTTGGAGGATGTCCTTCACAGCTGGCAGACACAAAGAAACATTTTGGGTAAGTCGCAAAAGAACAATTATAATGAGAATTTTAAACATAGCATGGGCAATGTTTTTAACTCTCAATGAATTATTGTTTTTACTTCCTGCCATCACAAATAGTGTTTCTGTCAGTTTGTCAACAGATGTTTTCCCATCTTTGCTAAAAAATGCCCTGGTGAGGCCACTTAAGAAGTCTACACTTAATGTCAATATGTTTCAAACTTGCCCTTGACTGTGGTGATGTTTCTGTCTGAATTCTACTTGATCTGTCTGCCACATTCAACAAATAAAACAGCACAAACACATGCACGTGGACATGTCTCAAAACAATGACCAGACAGACTATGGGACATCTGAATATTGTGTCTGGAGATAACTACACTCCACTAACATAACCTACTACAATTTAACCTGCCCAGAAATTCTGCTATTTTATAAGAAAGATAATAATTAAAACCAGTCTGATATTTTACTTGAACAGACATTCGTCTTCTTTGCTTGAAGATAACCTGTCTGGTGTATCTTACACAAGCACATACAATAATCCAATATCAACTTGCCTTTTCTCTCAGGAAAAAGTCGTTTTGACACAGCTCTGAGATTCCTTACAGAAGCATCACCTCATCCCTCAGGTTCAGATGGCATATAGACCTTTTCACAGTACTGAAACTACTCTCATCATAGTAACCTTCGACATATTATCTGCCCTTGACAGTGGTGATGTTTCTGTCAACTCTGCTTGACCCATCTGCTGCATTTGACACCATCAATCAATCTCTGCTCTCTCAAAAATACGTACGACGAATTACAGATACATAACACTTTGATGAGCCCCTGCAGATGAAGGTGAAGAGAAGTGGAGATTGTTGATCTTCGGTTGTAGTTATGATGAGCAATAGAGATGTTTGACCTTCAGCTGAAGTCACAGAGATGGAAAGCAAAGACAGTTGATCTTAGACAGTGGCCAGAATGGAGGAAGTCTGGAGAAAGTACAGTGTTTAAGACGCTGCATAATGACATCAACAACACAACATCGGATGGTAGAACCAGAATGTCGTTTTTTCGTTGTTCACAGATTTCTTCACGCAGACATGTTCAACTGCCTCTCCTTACGACACCTTTCTTTCTCGAGAATGACGTCGTCCAAATGATGCACACAAAGATGTAAGATGCAGGACACCACTCATATACAAAACAATATAAGACATACTACAACTCATTACACTTGTTCTTCCTTCAGTCTTGTGCATGCTTGTTCTTTCACAAAGCGCTGACAGCATGCTCCTTCATGAGCTTGATCATGTGATACATAAATCTTATGTTTAACTAAATTTAATGCAGTCAGAATGGTCTACTGACCCACTTAGAAATGCCAAAGAAATGCTGTGTCTAAGCAGATGCAATGAACAAATATATCTGAAATCACAGCAAATGGTTGGTTGGTTAATTTAGTGGGAAAGTGCTTCCATCTTGTGGCAATTTAACACTATGGGAGGAAAGGGAGGGGAGAGGAAACCGGACTACCCAGAGAAAACCCCTGGCGCCCAGCCCTGCGAACAGGTGTCACATACACAGATTGTCCTGAGACAAGATCTGAACTCTGAGCCACTCACTGCAGTGGTGACAAGCGAGTTTTTAACCACTACACTACCGGGGCACCTAAATGTGCACAGAAGAAAGCAATAAGTGATCACCATGAAAAATGACAATCGTTTCCGAACAGTGTGGTGTGTGCACATGGCCAATGTAATAATCTTTCAAATTAGAAGAAAATGGAAGCAGCACTTTTCTCCCATAATTTAATAAAAATATTCTCTATAAGTGAGAAAAATTTTCTTAAAAAGGAAGTAAACAAGGGATGTGGTGTCTGGAGCCAAATAACTGAATATTAGAATTTGCAACAACAGGATCCCTTAACTTATATCTCCTCTACAACTGCTTCGTAATCAAATGTATATATTTTTCTGTCACAAGAACAATCATATGGTCACCGGATTTTTAGTTACTGTGCTGGAACTCTCTTCCTTTCCATATCCACCGCTGAATCCTTTAAATGTGCACTACAAACACATCTGTTCCATGAGCAATACTCCTTTCACCAATGAACATCGCAGTCAATAGCTGTGATTATAGTCAATTGACTAGGCTGCCTACCTTTCTTTGCAGATTTATGACACTCTCCATCCTTACTGTTTGTTCCGATTCCTCTTTGTGTCTTCTATGTTTTTTTTTTAATTTCATGCCCATATCTCCTACTCATCTCAGCACTAAGAGCATACTCCTTCGTGAGGGTGATTATGTGCTATATAAATCACGTTTATTATTTTTATTATTTCTATCATGGCTCAACTCTCAGTATTGCTAGTGACCATGCCTCATATGGCTTTGACATTTTACAATGTCTCAAACACAACTTTCTTGATGAGCAATCCATGCAGATGAAGCCAGCATAAATGACTGATGTCAGCATCACCATTTACTGCCCTTTAAATCTTGTTCTGTGTGGGGAAATGCACTACATAAATCCTGTTATTATAAATCCTAAAATGGTCACTTCCTCTGTTAACTGTTTTTCTCCGATCGCCCACTAGATGCATTTAATATGAGTAGCATACACAGGATTGATAACCATACTGTGATTTATCACGTTGACAAGACAAAAATCAGAACATTCAACAAGTAAGGTGTTGTTTATCACCTATGATGAACTGAACCTTACCTTCTGACATTTCTCCTCCAAAGATAAGAGCTTTGGATTCCGAGGCATTGATGCTATGGGCTAAGGTTTCCAGTTGTAGATTGAAATTAATAAGTGCAGAAACCACTCCTATTTTTGACAGACCAAGCCAGAAGAAGACAGTCTGTGGAGAGTTCTCCATGAAAACGCTAACCACATCGCCTTTCCGGAACCCAGTATCATGGAAGTAGTTTGCCACTCTGTTTGCATGCTCTTCCACCTGCTGATACGTCCATGTCTGGTCCTCAAAGATGAAGCAAAGTTTTGACGGATGCTTTTTTACCTTTTCCTTTTAGATAAAGCGCATAATGAAATTAATTTTGATAAAGCTGATAATAAAGTATTCATTTAGATAAAGCCCATAACGACATAATAAGTCAGAGTCAACATTAACAAAAATCTCAACACTTCATTTTTTTTAAAAATTAGATGATAATAAACACATTGAGTCAGATTCTTGTCAATGGGCAAATAAATGGTATATTAAACAGTTGTCTGGCTGCTAATAACATCTCCAGTCAAATCTTTTCTGGAATCATAACTGTTTTACTAAGGACACAATGCAATCAGGGAATAATACTTTTCTCTAATCTCTCTTTAATCCTAACCCCAAATTCATACAAAATTATTCTCTTTTCTTTGTCAGTGATTTCAAAATTATGGTGACCAGCATCAGATCGAAAGCTTGCTGAACAGCTAAATGCTTACGAACATAAAGTTACTGAGTTAAATGGCTATGTTTCACTACAAGGTGGTTATCAGGAAATTGTGGGTGTTTAAAAATACCATGTACCTGGAACAGCTTGGCAATGGTGGACTTTTTGTGAAGATGGCTTTGAACTTTGAGGTTTACTTTTATAAGCGCAATAAGACCCCTGCAGCAGACAGAAATCAATACAATATTATAATTCAGATTTAAAATGACACCCTTGCTGGTTACATAAAGAGAAAGAGAGAGGGGAACTTGTGTTTTACGATGAGCCAGCAACTAAGGCTATATCACAGCAAGGCAGCCAGCCCTGTAAACAGATGCCACATGCAAAGAAAGAACAGTGTGCCTGAGATGAGAGCTGAACCCAGGAAGCCAACCTTCACTATTTTGGTGACAGGTATTAACCATTGTGCCATCGGTCCGACCTACATAAAGAGGAATGTGGATGATAATCCTATAAAATTACTATCTATAATAATATATTGTATCTCCATGACACTGGATTTGGGTTTGATCTTAATCTTAGGTGAGTATACTTGTATTTAATGAAAGAAAATATGCATTGTGACTACTCTTATCAAGACAATTATTTTTTTATAAAGCACATTGCAAAACAGTGACCTAAACAGTTTAAGACACGTTTGATTGGTGTATCTGAAGACAGCCACACTTATTGCCCTTGTGGATTAATAAAGTTGTGTTGTATTGTAGATACTACTTATCCAGACATTCTTCTTTTCTCCGAAAAAGATAACTAGTCTGATATTTCAAAAGAGCAAGGAAGGGGTCGTGATAATCCTATATATTACTTAAGAACAAAAGGATTATGTTGATGTAATTATGACCACAATGATAGTAATAGCAATCAAAACCACAATAAATGCTGTTTATACAAAAAGCTTTTTACATAGCTGTGTTCCTAGGACTTGTGAGTCTCTTAATAGCTCTCTGTCAAAGCTCACTTAAACTAACCCCCCAGATTTCCTCCGTCACCTACGTATTCTCTGGGGCAAAGAGTAATATGCAGTTGTGAAGAGTAAGCTTATGAATCTGATTTTTGATTTCTGATTTTCTGTGCATTAACAAGATGTTGTGTTGACCATGGGCTGATATAATGGCTGAGACAAAGACTTCAGATGATACTGTCATCTAAAGCCTATGTTGCAAGGCGAAATACAAGTGCTGTACCCTCTCCCTGCCCAAAAGAAGAGTTAATGAAATATAAAGTATTCAACTAGTAATTTATAAGTTTCTCTCATCAAATATGGCTTAAAAACTTTATTTCCTTGAGTTTTGTTAATACTATGTAAAGAGAGTTATTCTTTATGACCTAGTAAGACTGCTGAATCATGCTCAGTGGATATAGTGGCCAGTCCAACTAATCTTTCTTGCAGACTGCTGACCTCAAATAAATGTTTAATCAATTTCGCCTTTGAGAATATTTGTTCTTGACTTGCTACAGAACCTGGTAGGCTCACTAAAATTCTGAGTGACAATGCAGCCTGTGATACAGTGCCTAATAATTTATATTGAACAATAAAGATTAGAACTTGGAAATTCACTTTAGCTTGGAAAGCCTTCCACTGCTGAGCATGTGTTCACGAGTCAAACCATGACAATAAACACTATTATCATGTAATCCTAGCTAATACTTTATTTTACAGAATTAATCTCAATTTTAAATTAATCTGTCAGAAAAGATAGCTAGGCCTGAACACATTATTATTTCAGTATTTGTAACTACATACTAAATGTATGTACATATGACTGACCAGCAGCTGAAGACCACAAGAACTTTTAACCTTGGCAAAGTACAAACACATCATTATCACTTTCAAAAACTTGACAAACGAGCCAAATGCACAACATAAATTGAAAAGTTCTTTCCTTTCTTAGTACAGACCAGTTCAAACACATGCACAAAACAATGGCCTACTAAAGAGCATCTGAATGTTGTGTCTGGAGATAGTATTACTAGAATGCACTACACTAACATAGCCTACCCAGATTTAAACGCCCCCAGACATTCTACTACTTTTGTGAGATGATAACCAGCCTGATATTTTATGTGAGCAGACACTCGTTTTCTCTGCTTGGAGATAACCTGTCTGGTGTATCTTTATATAGGCATATTTAATAATCCAATATCATTTGTCTCAAAACAGGACTCACCTTTCACTAGGTTCAATAGGTACAATATATTGTGTTATAATCACTTATACCAGGGCTGGGGAACATCCAGCCTGTGGGCTGTATATGGCCCGCCAAGACAACCGCAGTTTTGAGTAAATCTATAAACTTTTTTTTTACAACAACATAAATTTACATTAAGTGAATCATATTAATAATGTACATTTTGAGGGATAAGCAAGAACTTCCATCACAAGACAGATAAGACACATACGAGCACATAATGGGACAGACACCCTAAGCTTCACGTTGGTTGCCCACAGCCTATATGGACAATTTTGGAGAATTATGGATGTATGTGACCTATAGCCCAAGCCAAGGGTAGCTTGATGTTGGCTGTTGATACTGTCACAATCCACCCGTGGACATGCTCATTCTTTCCACAAAAAGAACTCGTGATCACTTTAGAGTGAGCATCCCTCCCTCGAGGCACAAATAATTATTGAATACAATATCAATATACAAATTCTTGAAGCTACAAGCAACAGCATAATTGCAAAAGGGGAAGCGGATGGCCGAGTGGTTAGAGCGCTGGCGTCCGAACCAAGAGCACGCTGGTTCAATTCCCGATAAGCGCAGCATACTTCCCCCATATTATAAAAAAATATGATTGTAGATGTTACAAAAGTGTTAACACACTGTGATGAAACTACAGCCTGACCAAACAGAGCACCCACATTTTTTAGCAGATGATTCTGTATGGCCCAAGAATGGTTTTATAAATATCAAAATGGTCCTGGGTGGAAAAATGGTTCCACAGCCCTGACTTCCCCACCTATGACCCATCATCACTAAACATTATGTACACATACCATGCTGAGAGAGAAAGGAAACAAAGAGTAGGGAGAGATGACTTCATGAGAAAGGAGAAAACTAATGCCTGTAGTATGTATGGTTGCAAGGATGGAATGCCTGACTTGAGGGGGGGGGGACGGGGAGGGGGTCTGGTGTACCGGGGCCCACAGCTGTGATGGGGGCCCGGCCTTGGTCACTGGATTTTTTCCTTCTAATCCTTTTCTTTTTCTTTTATAGATAGGTTGATGTATTCCTCACTCTGGGGATTTTTTTTCTATGGAGCGGGGTACTACACGTTTGATCCTTTAAGGTCATTTTTCCTCATTCACTAAACACTGGTGTGTAAACAACTCAAATAGTGATGTAGATACTATAGTGCGCACTTGTCCTCCTGTTTGCAGTCTATATTACGTTACTGAATGAAATGCAGATATTGACAATCGAATTGTAAGCACATTATTATATACTGGGAAAATAATTTGCGATTACAATTACAAGGAGCCCGGAAAGGTCGTCTGCCACTGGGCCTGTGCTGGCTCTCGGCGGCCCTGAAGGCTGGGTATGACTGTGCATGCACATGACTGCATATATATATGTGTGTGTGTGTGCGTGTGTGTGTGCGTGTGTGTGCGTGCGCGCATTAAATTTTAAGTAGAAGTAATAAAGGATTTCCATGTTTTGACTTTTAGTGGAACGTGCTAATACTCATGAAGTCATGCTGTAATAGTGTCGTCCTATGACCGACAAAAGCCACATCATATGACCGCGACAGACTGTTTTATTCTATTTTTATTTTTATTTTCACTACAACGACAGTAGAGGCAACTGGATTTCAAATGAAATCTTACCTGAAGTCCCTTGGCAATGTTCTCACGACAACTAAGGCGTATCTCCATCCTCCCGTCGCTAGATGAGTCGCGAAGACAACGCTAAGTGTCCATAGTAACCCAAGACCTAAATACATGTATAGAAACGCTGCCAAGCCACCCAAGCCAGCGACCTTTATCCACAACATGTTTGTGAATATACTTTTACTCTCTCGGACACATGTACTCAAATGACGCGCAAACTTGAACTGTCTACTGTTTATCTGCATCGGTCCTTTTCGCGTCTGCGCACTTTTGGAAGCGACACGAGCACGAAGCGAGGTCACAAGATATGTCACATCCGGGTCACAAAATCTTTTGCTCCTGTCGTATCTTGGTCGTTAAGCCAGTTTGCGTAATGCCCCGAAAATGCCATGTATAGCAGTTTAAGAAATTGAATTCGCGCGTTGTTTCAAGACATGAAAATCTAAATAATGTTGTCGATTCTAGAACGGACGTAAAAGTTCGAGTCACGATGACGTACGCATGTCAGGCGCTGCAGGAACTCAACTGCGGCAACAGAAACTAGAACTTATTTTCATTTTGACGAATTGCACAAACTTTCGCCGCGTATGCAACTATAATTGGTGGCCCCGGTTGTCCGGACATTTTAATTTTCTTTTTAAGATCCTTATACTTAAAATATGTGTGTGTGTGTGTGTGTGTAAAGCGTCTAATTGAGCCTGAAAAAGGCGCTATACGAATAATATGCTATTTAATTATTATTATTATTATTTATTAGAATTATTATTTGTAAAGTCTCAGGGCCGGATCGTATAGTTACAGACATTGAAGACTGAGAAGACATAGCCACTCCCTCTTTGGACGACTAACGTCGCCAGGTTCTGACTATCGTGTAGTGGCAACACACACACACACACACACGCACGCTTGCATACTTCTCGGAACTCGGAAATAGCGCTTGAAAACATATTTCAAATTGGTAACTTCTCTCGGTTTGAAAAAATACATTAGTAATGGCTTTGTTTTGCTAGTAAATGGATCTAATTAGTGAAAACGTTTGCACACGATCTTTTTTCTCTCTTGCAAGAGACTTGGGACTGCTCGATCGCAACCACTGGCATACGCCTACCTAGTGAACGCAAGAGAGTGTGTGAATGGGAGTGGGTCTACTGTGCGTATGGGAGAGTTATTGTTGGTAAAATGTGGCCATTATCAAGTCAAGTTCCTCGTGCTATGTCACTTGGCGAATAAAAGGAATTATTATTATTAAAGTAATTATGATTGTAGCGGTAGCATCTCAGTGTCCTTTTGGTAATAGCAACCGAGCGATTAGAGGCTAGCTGTCTTCCATGCATGTTTTGAAGACCTCACATGAAACAGCTCAGTTTAAGTCGATATATATCGATCTATATAGATCGTTTATTCCATAAATATCATGAGTTGCGTTTCTTTGTTATACGCCTTTCTCTCTCTCTCTCTCACACACACACACACACACGTACCCATCAAGAACAACCAACATTCCTGTGCCTCGTCCGTATAAACCCCATTCCCATATCAGATCTAATTTGGTTCAGTCACAAACAGTCAAACTTTATGTTGGAAATGCTTATTGAAACAAACTATAAGTTTAATGATGTACCATTTATTATCACTAAAGGCATACACTACAGGATGATGACAAGAACGTGGTTGGTGAGAGAGATGGCAGTATAGTAATAAAATAATAAAATTAAATGACTTAGTTTATAAAATTTCAGAGAATAAATCTGAAAATGTTAACAAATATTGCTGTTTAATCTGTAAAAATAAATTGCAGTGTTTTAGCTGACACAGTAATTTTAACACTTATAAATAATGTATACAAATGTAGCAATAAAGACAACTTTTTATGATTTAAATGAGTTTTTTCAGCTTTGCATGCAGTTTCCACTTGACTTTTGTTTAAATAGAATTAGAAACTTTGTTTAGAAAGGGATCATGGATAAAGTGTCAATTAGACAATTGCTTTACTTGACAATTTGATCAAAATCTGTAGACATAAAATAACAATTACAATGTGTGTTATAAAACAAACTAAAAATGATATCACTTGAGATCAGGATGGCAATTATTTCTTCTTCTTTTTTCCCTTTTTCGTTCCTTTCTTCTTTCCCTTCTTCCCTCCCTTCTTGCCTTTTTTGCCTGATTTCTTTTTCTTTGTTTTTGTTTTTCCTGCACCAGCAGCAATTGCATAGTCTGGGATTTCTGGAACTTCCCTAACTTCCTCTATTTCTGGCATGTTACCATCTGCAGCATTTTTAAGCACCTTCCATGTGGGACTGTCATATCGTGACAGGTGAATAGGTATTACTCCAGCCAGATTAACAGACTCCAGGGTGGCTCCACCCAAGACAAGGTGCTTGGTTACTTCCAGGTGGTCACCTATGACAGTAAAGTCAGTATTAAACAGTATTTAAGCATTATTAATTATATGTAATCAAACTATTTAAACATGAGTAAACATAAGATACAACATTATGGCATATATAACTACTGCAACAGTTGCAGAAATGTTAACATACAATATTTTCAGGCTAGAAATGAACGAATTATTGTAGATCTGTATATTCATAAGATCTGCATGGATAAAATTGGATAAAAACTAAGTTTTATTTTAAAAATATTATTAGGATGTGTTTAAAACATTAACATTTAAACTATTTAAACGGGCATTAGTTGAAGCAGAAACAATTAAGGTTATAAAAATGCGCTTAGACCGTAATGAATACAATGTAATGAAACAAACAGGAAATAAGAATTAACCTGCCGCTGCTGAGTGTAAGGGTGTGACCATTGCCGCCACCGTTAAGTTGACATTTGCGCCTGCATCAAGAAGTATCCTGACCACCTCTGCATGACCCCCTACGTATATTTTTCAAAAAGTTAAAAAACCTGCGCCCAAATTTGCAAAAAAGCTTATGTCACTAAATTCAGAACTTGTAAAATGCCTGTAAAATGACTTTGTAACGTTACCATTTCATCAAAGATGCTACAAAATATCACGCCGTTTCTTATACCCGTACCCCCAATTAATCCACGTTCCACCTGCAAAGTTTCCTGTAATACAGTAACTCCTACGAACTGACGAGTTTTTGGTGAGATTGAGATTTCACCTGCGCTTGCTTTGCTGATGGCAGTGTAGCCAAATTCATCCCTGACGTCTGGATTGACTTTTTTCCTCAAAAGCTTTCGAACTGTCGATACATCGCCTTCTGCAGCCGCACTTACTAGGCGCCTTTCCGTTTTTAGCGTAACGAAACTAGATGAAAGTGAAAAGGTTCCCATTTATTTCGCGTCTCCCTACTGCTCTTGTGGCTATAAGTGTAAGAAAAACAAATTTATCAACGTAGAAGCCATAATTCAGTGACAAATTAGTTTAAGAACTGTACGTTGTCAAGCACCCGTTTACTGACAGTGAACTATTGTAGCTTCTTTTAAAGAAGAGCTCCAAGAAGGGAGGTAAGCACACTCTGCCACCTTCCTCTCGTTATTTGGCCACCACCCTCCCCCTTCCCCCACCCGCGCGTTCTTATATAATGGCTTTTAAACAACATTATGAGTTTTACGATCTCAATTTCTTCAAAACTTAAGTAATGTTAGAAATCATCCCTGCATGCTTTGAATTTGCGAGTAAATAATTCTCTGAGGGTTTGCTCCTCTGCTCAAATCGCTGAGCAGGTGAAAAATATGTTTCCAAGTTATTTTTACTACTGACATTATTGACGGAAAAGGTCAGTCTTTTATAACTGGATTTGATAAAATATGAAAACAGAACATTCATCTTATGCAAAAAAAAAAAAAAAACAACCCTGCCATAGAAGAAAAGGTAAACCTTGCAAGTGTATATGTATGAAGGTGCACATGTGAAATAATGCATGTTTCACAATATCTCTCTCTCACACACACAATCATCTACATCCACCATATGCAATACCACCCTTATCCCTCCTCAAAACCACAACAAACAAACCCCAATATCATCACAGCCACCATATACACAACCCCCTTTGTCCATCATTATTACTAAAATCATAATAGACATCACCCTGGGGCCATATTTATGAAGGGAGGGCAAGTTATTATCAAGGAAAAAACTTTGTCTCTATGATGCCCTGCCCACAGCCTGTGGATATTGCATTATATATGTTACTTTGCACCAGAGTATCTGTATCACCACTTTATAACTACAGTCCCAGAAAGTAAAGCACCATCTGCGGCATCTGGATGCTGCTTTATAACTATGGAGATTAGATGCTTGCCCTCAATTTACCTGGGATGATTTGACGAGTTATCTTTGTTTCATGAATGCACCCAACCCCCCTCCCCCCGAAGTAAAGCACATACATCACCACCACCACCAAGGGCATCATCGCCAAGACTTAAAACATCAACAAGAAAATCCCCATTTTCCCCCACTTATGCTGCCTTTTCATCTACAATACATGTTTACAGAGCAGTACACCTTTCTAAATGCTGGAATTATTTTTTTTTATTAATAATTCATCAAAAGTCGATGTACACATCACAGTTCAATAATATTCTATGGATCAAATTTAAGCGCTAAGAGCATACTCTCTACGAGTGTGAATATGCGCTATAAAAATCTTCACTATTATTATTATTATAAATGCAAATAGAAAAATACAATTAGATATATCATCTGTGTGATTATTATTACAGCAGAATTATGAGAATTGTGCTAGTCAACATGTCACAGGTAAGTTTAGATGAAACTTGCACAAAGTTCAGTTCACATTCACAAGTCCAGTATTCATGCTATTAATGTCTGTGGTTTTTCATTATTTTCCATGACCTCCTCAGAGATCATCAAAGAGACAATATTTGCATTGATTCCTCAATCACAGTGCAGAAAACCAGACTGACCAATAAAAGCAACTACAATATTTAGCTTGACCAATCATGAACATTTTATCCCATTTTTATCTGGCACAATACATGTTGCTATCCACTTAATTCAGTGTTATCGATCATATCAAACACCTCTGTGTTAATAAAGAAATACAAAAGTTATATATGAACGTATCTACAGCAAGCAGTAAAAATTGCACATACATAAACAGAAACATGATGGGTGCAAATGCAACAAATTTCTGTTCCCCCATAATCTACAATATAAGAGATTATATCATATGGAATGCAATAGGTGAAAATGCTTGGATGTCTTTATATTCAGAACAATGTCGACATACGGTATGAAACATAAAACAAGGCAACTGTTACTGCATTAAAAACCTACTTTTTGTGTGTACAAATCACAAATACTTATTCATGTAAACAATAAAGTTTCTTGGAAAAACTTTGTACAAAGCACCATTTTTATATCTTCTGTATAAGTCAGTTAATTTGTTTCTCATAGCAAAGGAAATGAATCCAAGAAAAATTGTCTACCACAGCATATAATCACTCACGAACTAATTTATGAAAGGATAAATAATTTACTTGAATGTATATGAAATGCGCAGACAAAGTTAAATGGCTGCTTAAAAAAGACTTATATAACAAATACACAGATTAAATAAAATAACAAAACAAAAATCGAAATGAAATTGTTTTGGGCCAAAAGTTAATCTCTGTAAAAACTTGCACTAGTATTTAAATAGATACTCATAATATTGTTATAAAATTAAACTCAGTACTTTTCCTTGCAGCTTCTGTTAGAATTAGTGTCTCCAAGCTGAATAATTGTCAATTCTAAAGCAGAATAATAAATACTAACATATTGGAAATTTAATGCCTGAGTAATAGGTAGAGCACTAGCTTAGCCAGTCCAGGTCGTCATCATCGTCGTCACCAAATAATGGTGGTGGTGGTTTGGGCTTTGTGTCCTGAAAAAAAAAGAGAATAACAAATTAGCAAAAATAAACTGTACATAAAATGACTTTATGTGGAGTTATCCTTTGGTAGACATTTCTGAAATTGAGTATATGCACAATGGCCTGTAATGAGACAACATTTTTTGCTCAGATTTTGGCTATTAGTATCTTTTTAAAGAAGTGAACTCACTCATTTGAAAATAATTTTGAGTTGGATTAGCCTTTGCAGAGCACAGTGCTGTCAGACTATAGCTAATAACATCACTAAAGGGTGCAGCCAGTAAGACAGGATCGATCATATTCTAATGAAGAGTTGCTCAGTCACTTGAAAATAATTTTAAGTACAGAGAAAAAAAAACATACAATGACAATTATTTTGAAAATTCAAAAGTGTATTTAGTAAGTGTATTTACTAAGTGTATTTCATAAGTGCACTTAGTAAATCTATTTCTTAAGTGCTTTTTGGAGACATGGATTTCAAGAGTGAGCTCACATCATCCATGCTCAGGTCAACTTTGCTGGGCAGTTTTGATGTTGTTGGCTTTTTCTCTGGAGCTTTCTTACTGGCATCCCCAGTATCCGTGGGTAGGAAATGTGAGCCAAATGTGTCAGCCACGGTACTGTCTGCTCCAAATAAGGGGCTGAAACACAGAATATTCAGTGATCTTTTGTTTAGTACAAAGTAAACAACAACAACAACAAAGTAAAAGCCAAAATCAATGATACATTTACTCTCAAATCAAACTGAAGCTCCTAGAATAATATATTATTCTTACCAACAAATTTGAAAAAAGGGAAGCAAACCTACAGTTTAAAAAAAGTGTTGCAAGAACATTATTTCAGTACACTGAAATCCAACCCAGCACAGTTCATTCAATCTTAAGAACTTTAAAAAAGATTCAATAAAAGCATCAAAAATTATTTTACTATTAAATTTTAATAATATTGTAAATTACTTACAAACCACTTGGGAAATTATTTCAAATGTTTTAAGTATTACTGCAGAGGCATATTGGTTTCAGAATTTCTCAATGTAAGAGTGTTTAGTATTACTCGTGCAACCCATGCTTCAAATGCTGCTGTTTTTTTAATTTTAAGAATCACACACCATACTTTACCTTGTTTTCCTAAAACATATTTAAGTAATTCTTGAGCAGTGTGGTTGCACCGATGTGTTCAAGTACGACAGATACAGATATCTTCCACCAAAAAGTACCCTTTGAATCTGATGTGTTACCTCCTATTGTTTTCAAGCCCTGTCTGACTTAAGCTCTTGTTTTGAAAACTGTTTCGTGCCTGAAAAAAATTATCAATAGTTACCTGTCATCATCATCGTCATCAAACAAGGGTGGTGGTTCTCGTGAAACCAGTGCAGGGAGGATGGACGCTGATCCTGCCCTCTCCTTGTTGTCTTCTAATGAAGTGTTGGAGCTTGCTCTTGGCTTCACTGTTGTTTCTGTTGGTTGTTGATGCAAAGTCTCTATGGATGGTTCCACAGTTTCAATATCTCCTGAAAGTGGATCCTTCTCCACCTCATTCTCCTTGGATCGTGATGTCACTGGAGTAGGAGCTTTTGCAGATGATGGCTCTAAAACCTCTTTCAGAATGTCATCATCTTCATTCTCATCATCATATTCTGTCATAGTGGTTGGCTCCTGCTCTGCATGTGTATCTGCCTCAGCTTGAAGGCTCTGGTTTTCTTCTAGTGTTTGCTGAGTCAAAGTCTGCAGCTTAGGGCCAGTCTCTATCTTCTCGTCCTCCTCATTTTTCTCCTCCTTTGTTTCTTCTTCGCCATCACCATGAAGAGTCCTACTTTGTGCATGCTGGTCTCCCGTTTTGGGGATGTTTACCTCTTCCGAATCTCCTAATATGTCAAGATTGCTGTTTACACTTTGGAAGCTGCCCTCAGGGGATTCAGGGCTGTTATCAGCATCTGAAACACACATAACTAAACAGTGAGCTTGAAGGTACAGTCTGCAGCATCCCTTAAGAGCTGCCAGCACTCGTTTGTTTTCCAGCCATGTGCCAAACATGGATTGCTCAAGCAAACTGTTCCTTTGAACTTAAATTCAGAAGTACTTTATTGTGCAGAGATGACAGTGCTGTTTTCTCCTACAGATGTGATAATTAAATTTCAGCAACAAAGTCACATTGTCAGTGTAGACACTTTTTAAAAACTGTGATTGGCACAGGTAAAACAAAAGGTAGTAATTAAGACCACAAAACATCACCTGATGGAAATATAAGTTTAACACTGTATATGAGTTTCTTTTGCTCCGCTTCTTGGATTATGGAAACTCTTTCTGTCATGGAATAAGGTTTTCTCTTAATTAATCACAGACACAAATAAACTGTTATGGCCTATTTGCATTTCCAAATTACAAGACCTGAAGATACAGGAACAAAAAGAAGCAGAACAAGACAGTTTCTTATATTTCTTATACTGATACTCATGTAAATAAAAAGCACACTGCATGACTGATAAATTATTCTGGTAGAAGCTGCTGCTACTAAGCAAACTACAGCAGCATCCCTATCACAGTGATGAAACAAAGCATTGCAAACATGAACTGTAGTGAGTCATACAAGCCTCTAATCATGTTGATACACAGAAATGCCAGAGACAGTTTTAAGGAACCTTTTCTTCAAGTTCTATGTAAATCCTTTAAATCCTTCAGAAAATTTATAACACACTGATGCTAAGTCAGGAAGGTGAATAATTTTTACAGATTTTAAAAACCTGCTGCTAAAACCGAATTTTTTCGAATTATTTTTATCAGCTCTTACGTTTGCTGGCAAATCTCATGCTCTTTTTCCACCATTTTCTAACAGCAAACATTTTAACTTTGACAAAGGAATGCCTGCTTGGTCACTTACAACCACAGCCACGATTTCCTCGTTAAGATATCATTATCGTGTTACCTGAGTTTGGACTCTTGTTACTTAGCATAAATGATTCTGAACATGTAAAACATTTTGAATACATACTTGTGTTAGCATAACTGAATACTTTCTTTTTGTTTTATTTCATGTGGGTACTTTCCTGGGTGTACTCTCTTTTGATTCGTTTTTTGTTTTGTTTCTAGATTTCAGAAAAGCATATGCATTCCCTTTACATCAGTGTTTCTCAGCCTTTTACTTGTGATGCCCCCCAAGATGAAAAAAGGTATATCCGCACCCACCTCCCCCGTTAGCCACTAATACCGACATGAGATATAAGAAACTTTAAAAAAAAGGCCGCCTTTGTGCCCCCCTTGTCAGCATGTTGTGCCCCCCTTGGAGGGTGCACCACACAGGTTGAGAACCGCGGCTTTACATACTTCAATTTGTTTAGCTGCAGTCTCACTCATGAATGGCACACATGTTCTGCATCATCAGTAACTGATGAGAGTAACGTTTGGTCTACAGATGGCAAAATACAGGTTCCAAAATAATATAAAGACAAATAACACTGCAAAAACATAAATGGTCAGTGATATTTTACGAGCCAGCATCAACTTCTTGAAAGTATGGGAAGCTAGTGTAGCCAAAATGGTAAAATCATCCTCTACACTGTAGAACCACTAAGATAAATCTTAAAAGCTAAGCAAATTCATTTTAGGAATCAAGGTACTCAATAACTAAAAGAATGCAAGAAGAGAAAAAACAAAATTGTCATTGCCTCTTCAACTTCAATCTAACAGACACCCCGTAGGTATCATCAAGGCTTCATTTATTATGGGTACGTCCGTTACTCCTTGTAACTCATTAGGTATTAAAAGAACATGAAATGTCAGAATTAGTGCTTAACAAAGGAAGTGTGTGATGCTATAGAAAACGATCCTGCAAAAAGCAAGCAATGCTATTTTCAAGCATGTTAGCAGAGATAATGCTAGAGAGTAGTGACTTGTGCAGGAGATCAGTGCCTTGAACCAAACAGGAAAGTAGTTTCTATGCAGAGATTTCAGTTTCTATGGCAAACAGTGATGTGTTAGGATGATCAGTGCCTGAACTAGAAAAGAAATTAGTTCCTGTTCAGAGTTTTCAATACACAACCATACCATGCATCTCTCTTCTTATCTACTGTACAAGCCAGTTTAAATGAGATAGTCATGGTCAAGAATACATCCTGGACGTAGGACTAGGCAAAATGAAGTTTTCACAGCATTAGTTAATTGTTAAAGAGAAGCCGTGATTTCGATACACAAAAAACTATTGTGCTTACCATCTGAAACAGTATCCAGAAAACAAGACTGATAGGGGTTTCCCTTGTCGCCTGTCAAGTCAGCTGATACAGCCATCATTAGTTCTTCAACTGGTCGAGTAATATGGTTTTACTTTAATCTCAACACTTTGCTCTGCCCTCATTATCCCTCAATAAAAATTGTCACATACTTAACAGATATTAAAAGAAAGAACACAACCATAAAAAATTCAGGAGAAAAAGAAATCAATATCCTGCAGATCTGGTTTCCCCATAATGCTTAATATATATATATATATCACCAGACTGGAGTAATCATAAAGTCCAGGACATTGCAGTCAATTTTGGACCTGTAATCAGTTTGCAGATGCACCAATTTACCTGCCATGTTAGACACCTAAAGATAGAAGAAGTGTCCTTATTGGACAGCCAATACAATATGCACCAAAACTTAAAATTAATTGTCAAATCCTCCAAAAAGAAGTACACCATGGTAAAAGCATGTCATGTTTTACCCCACTATAACACTTTTCTATAACTTCCCACACAGATGGACAGCCAAGTATAATATGATGATTTACCATTTCTCATGAAGTAATTTAAAGTCAGCTTCACTAAGGAGTTTTATTAGGAGTAATTGTAAAAAAAATTCATCTAAGGCATAACTTGCAGCTAGTGAGTTTAACACCTGTTCTGTGCACAGCATCAGAAAGATAGCAGTAAGACTACAATAAAAAAAACACTTTTCTTGAGGTATGAAGAACTTACAGAAATTCAAGTTGCAAGGGAAAGTTGCCATAGACTATATTCTAACACATGGCTATAAACTTTACTGCTAAGAGTGCAATCACCTACAGTCCTACACTTTGATGGGTAACAAAATCAAGAGACCTTTTGCCCATATTCTACCTCTACTACCTGTTCTATAACCAGGTATACTTTTAAAAAAAAGGAAAAAAAACATAGAGCATTATAAAAAAATGTATAAATCCTACAGAAGAAGCTTGTGAGAGACTAGCATCTCCACTAGCAAAATTACTCGCATTGCTCACCGCCTGAACTTCCATCAAGTTTTTGAGAGTAGTGAGGATTGCCTCTATCCCCAGTGACATGATCTGTGACTGATGTCAGTAGCTTCTCAACTAGAAAGTTCAAAAATTACCAAACTATCAACTGATAAATGCTACAAAAATGTTAACATAGTTTGTTCTTATCAGCATTGAAACATGATACAAAATAAATATTAGCTCTACTTTTAACTTCAGCAGAAAGATTTTCAGTGATCTTACATCACTCATGCCATGTCAAAGTAGCAGAGCCCAAGACTGTAGCTCTCATTAACTCTTCTGTCACATGCAGTACTACAAAATGATACAGACATCAGCTTATGTAAGGATTTTAGGAGTTCACATCACTAACTCTTTCTCCAATATGACAACTAGGTGTTTTGGGTTCAGATCTCACTTTGAGCATGGTGCTTCTTCTCTGCATATGGCACCCCTCCAACCTCTCTTTTGATACTGACTAGAAATTAAAAACTTTAAAAAAGTAAGTTCCTTCAAAAATATTGTGTCAGTTTAACAAAGAGATACTGGGAAAAAATAATGGGCAACACAATTGACCCCCAACTTCAAGCTGTGTTTTCGCTGTTTCCGCCACTCACCTACTATGTCAGCATCCAATGCCTTAGAGTAGTATGGATTGCCTTTGTCTCCAGTCACAAGGCAAGTTGTGGCTGTCATTGATTCTTCAACTAAGTTGTAAAAAATAAGCAAATACACTACCATTATATACTTTTGAAAAAAATGTTGTTTCAATAATAATGCCACCATGTGAAGCCAAACAACACATAGTTTTAAATAAAAACAAGCCTGCGTTATATAATCTACAAATTCTTGGCCCTTTTTCCAAGAAAATGACTGGTTCTTTCAACAGGTTCCGTTTTGTGGGATGAAAAATTCTGAGTTGTTTCATGATACATTGATTGATAAAAATGGTTGTGATTATTCCTCTTATCAGACAATCAACCTATTCTGTTTTACACATGTATGATACACAGGCGTGTTAGCATCTGCAAAACCAGAACGATACCTACAGCTTCTGTAACAACTCAATAAAAACATGTCACAGAATCCATAGCCACAAGCACGCTTAAAGGACACTACTGGCAGTGACAGATTCAAAGAAATCCATAGTCCCCTTTGCTTGTTTTGAAACACTACTGCCTGTGGCTGTTTTTTGATAAGTGTTTCAACAGATAGAAGATGGATCACATCGGTGATAAAACAAGTCTTGTACTGTATAACCTAAATAACTTGAGTTAAAGAAATTAGGAGCAGACACTGCTCACCATCTGAACTCTTGTCAAGTTTCTGAGTGTAGTAGGGATTGCCTCTATCTCCGGTCACACAATCTGTCACTGATGTCATTAGCTCTCCTACTAAAATTGTCAAAAATCAACAAGCTGTAGTCAAGAGGCAAGTGATTAAAACTTTTTTTTAATACCAGCATTTCTTAAGCCAACATACACAAACTAAAGATAAAGGTAAGGTAAAGGTCATCCCACAAGCTTTTCCAAGTCGTTAGAGAGTGAGGTATTAGAGACCTTACTTTACAATAGAGCGGTCCCCATCTCCTCTCCCTCATTGCCTTCCCTAACCCTCTTTGGAGTCATGTACCCATTCCTGCCAGCTGGGTCGATTGGTGAAAGTGAGCTGCACTACACAGGTACTGAACTGGCACAGCTCTCAGCTTAGATGCCAGCGCTCTAACCACTCAACTATCCACTCTCCAAACAAACTAAAGGGACTCCTTAATAAAATACAATTGCAACTGAGAGAATCTTTCTCACCCCCTAAGTTATCCAGGATATGAGAATAGTAGGGATTACCCTTCTTTTCAGTCATATGAGCTATTAGCTCTTTAGCTGCAGTTGATGCTAAAGAAATAAAATATTTTTAAGAAAAGCACATGAATTGAAATGACAAAAATCAAAGTATTTCTTGATTTTAAAACAGACTCCTCTGAATGTTCAGCTTTAACTGTTTATATGAACTATTTCTGGTTTAATAAATCTTCAGATTTATGAAGTTCATGAAAATTTATCCTATAATAGTACATGGTGTTCACTACTAGATAAGGAACCAGTAAAGGGAACTAACACCGGTGCTCGTCAGGTGAGTAAGCATCCAACTCATGAGAGTAGTAGGGGTTGCCCTTGTTCCCAGTAACATGATATGTGACCGGTTTTGTGGCTTCTTTGACCAGTAAACACAAAAAACAAAATTTATCAGTATCTTCAACACTTCAAGCAAACTTTAACTTCATCTAAATTCTCACTAAAAACCTTCAGAAAGAATTGGTCACAAAATGTACCACTGAAAGAGCGCCCATAAGAATCACCAGCATATATTGGCTGAGTAGCCATGAGTTACTCACAAGCTTCCCCTCTTCCATTCACCAGTATCAATATCCCCTAAAGGGAACTAATCCAAGAGCTCACCAGCTGAGCCAGCATCCAGTTCCTTAGAGTAATATGGATTGCCCTTGTCTCCAGTCACATGAAATGGAGTGGATGTCACTGATTCTTCAACTAAGTAGCAGATTTTTTTTACCAAACAAACAAAAATTTTTGGAAAAATGTTTTTTTATAAAGCGTTCACAAATAAAATTAAGGTTTTAAATGAAATGATTTTTTAAAAATAACATACAGCAATAAATGTAAGCTTGTCCTTACAATAAAAGCACTTGTCTTAAAGCAGGATTCTTTCAGTGACAAGACACAAAGATTTATAATACATTTGAATAGAAAATAGAAAATCCATGCTACTGATTTATTGTTCCATTTTGATGCAAACAGATGCTGGCAGCACAGAAAAATGTGGCCACAATTTCTAAGCACAAATTACCCTTAACGAAACAAACATTGTCTGACATTCTTTTGCTGCTTATTCTACTTTTATCAGAAGGGAGTCATTCTAGTAATAGTATTGAAAACATGCTCAAATTGAACTCTCGAAATCCAGTGGCCTCATGAAGCTAGGAATACATGAAAATGATGAGTGGCATGATATATGGCTCACCCTCCGAACTGATCTCAAGTTTCTGCGAGTAGTAAGGATTGCCCCTGTCCCCAGTCACATGATCTGTCACTGATGTCAATGTGTCCTCAACTAGAAAATAATTATTACTAAAATATAACTTTCTTTTCATTTCTTTTTAAATAGGCTCACCTCCTGAACTTACCAAACAGCAACATTAATTACGAGATATCCGCAGATTCTAAACAAAGTTTGATGAAAGACAAAACAAAAAAACTTAAAGCTTATTTTCAACAGAGTTCTTTACTCTGTTAACTTTAGCTACTTAGAAATTTAACTTAAAAATTTAATTTGTCTCCTAAACTGTTCCCACCTTTTTTTTCACAGTGCTAAGAAATAATCTGTCCTTACACCTTACATGGTGACTGCATGGCACAGCTTCTCTGGCTGAAGTGCTTTTTCAATGGTTGCATAACATCACATTGTCAATAACAATTTTATTTTCTTACAAAGCACAAATCTGAGATGAAGAATACATGACAGGCCACAAGAATTCCTACTCTGGTAATCTGGTCATCAGTGTCAGAGAAAGGAATTCAGTTATTCAGAGAAAGGGAAGTAAGCCTAGTGCTTACCAGCATCTAGTTCCTGAGAGTAGTAGGGATTGCCCTTGTCTCCAGTCACAGGATATGTGGTTGGTGCCACTGATTTCTCAACTAAATTGTAAGATTGCATGAAATGAGCAAATTTACTTGACATATGCTGATGTGATAAAATGTCCGATGAGATAACATTAAAAATAACTGATATACATAACTAAAAGTTACCATAGATAATGCTTCACGCAGTCTGAATAGTTTTATCAAACTTCTTTTGAATTAATATCATGCTGCTGCATGTATCTACAAAAGAAAACACACACAGATGCATATGCAACGTGATAATTTGTATGCAGTCACTAAAAAAAAACAACTCTACAAAACATACATGCACACACACACACACACATGCAAGGTAATAACTGTTATGCAGTCACTAAAAGAAGCAACTGTACAAAGACACTTAACTTACCATCTTCACTGGCCACTGATGCTTGCTGGATTGGAGGAGGTGATGTAGCTAGTATCGCTGCAGCTGAAATTGCTGCACAGCACAATAGTTAACAGCCTTCTAAATACTTACTTGAACAAGTTATAAAAAGGAATTAATGTGGGGTGACAACACTCCCTAAGCTTATGCTTTTAGTGACACCCCTACTGTGTTTCATATCAATAAAACTTTGTAACTTAAAAAAAAGAGTGAAATAAATTATGAAAAGAAAAAACAAACACCCAAAATCATGACAGGATTACTACTTAAATCTAAATCACTGACTCCAGATCATTGAAACAAGTTATTTATTGTCGAATGATGATAAATATAGTACAGTTTACCAAGTACAGACCTTAACCAAACTCATCAGACATAATCTCTTAGAGCGTCTTCCTCAAACACTGGCTAAACTTAAAAAGAAAAAAACTCTAAACACTCAACCAAACTGTAAAGAGTTAAAATTTAACTTAAATCACATTGCTGGATTCATTTCACTAGGGACCAGCAGTACAATGTTAAGGTTTTCTAAAACTGCTGCTGGTGCAAAACTGACAATTGATGACTCAGAATTAATTGCAATCCTCTATCTAAATATAATAAGCAGTCATAACATAATTCTTGAAATCAGGCTAATGCACAAAGATAAGGAGCTTTTTTTTTTACTAGCCACTAACTACTATCCTGTACTCTCCACAAGTGTTCTTTGCTTAACCCTTACTGTTTCTTCACTGACCTTTACAGAGCTGTGCCCTCTACAGCTCTTTCTTTGATTAACCCTTACCGACCTGAACTCTCCACAACTATTTCTTCAATTACCCCTAAATGACCTGTATCCTTCACAACTGTTTCTTTGATTAACCCTTACTGACCTGTACCCTTCACAAGTGTTACTTCGATCAACCCTTACTGACTGGTACCCTCCACAAATGGTTTTTTGATTAACCCTTACTGACCTGTACTCTCCACAATAATTTCTTCAGTTAGCCCTAACTAACCTGTACTCTCCACAATTGTTACTTCAACAGCTACAGGTTCGGATTCCTCCTCCTCCTCCTCTTCCTCCTCTTCTTCATCTTCTTCCTCCTCACTTTCCTCTTCTTCATCAGGACCATTCTGTGCTGAACCTGGTGACTGCTGCTGAACTAGCTTCAGTGTTGTGTCCTAACAACACAAGCTACAGCTAATATACATGTCAGAGTAATATTGTGAAAAGTATGAAAAGGTCATATTGTAGTGGAAAGTAAGCACAGCAAAGAAAACAAAAATCCTTAAATAGTTGGCTGCTTGTCTCGTTCTCCAGACTCACAAATCTGAACATATTATACCACTTCTGTACATGCTTCGCTGGCAAGAATTAACTATAAACTCTCAACTCTCTGCTAGGATTCATTACTAGAAAAAAATGACTTTAAACTCTCAACTCTCTGCTATGGGATTCATTACTGGCTTCTCCCTTTTCTGCTTTTCTGATCTCTTGTCTGTCCACATTCTTGCTCGAACCCTTCATTCCTCATCACTCTCACATTCTATCCATTCCTCCTATAAAGACAATCACATACAGACAATGTCTATTCTCCTTTGCTTCTAGGCTGTGGAACTCTCTTCCACACTACATTCGCTATTCTGATTCAAAGGTAGTATTAAAAGGCTCACTGAAAACATATTTGTTTTAAAATTGTTAAACTTGATCTCTTGTCGTCCTTTATTACCAATTTGCATTAACACAATTCAGTTCGACATAGTATTTTATTATATCCTTTCACACTTTATGTCTTACTTTCCTTTTCAGTATCTCTGTATTTCATTAACTGGTGGCTCAGTGGCTGAATGTGTTTTGTATCGCAGCATGTTACTGTTAGTCAGTGTTTTTAATGTCATGTTTTTATTATCATTGGTCAGTGCAGAGAGAGCAAACTGCTTTGGTTGTGATGCTGCAATAAAAGTCCTTTATTATTATCATTAATACCAAATGTTACACATTAAACAACCAAATCATCTATGGTATTATCAGCATGGTTACACAATTATCTTTATCACTGACATGTCTTTTTTTAAAGTCTGGGTGAAAAAAAATCCGTAACAGAGTGATGGGAAGTATGGTGTGAGCAAACAAACTCCACACTCTTCAGCAAAAGCTGCCAGAGAGCCAGCAGATGTACTCCCCTTTATTTGAACAGGCTTAAACAAATACCATGGCTGCACTTTCCTTCCCAGCAAAATTTCAGCAGTGAGCTGTGAGCAGTATCAGGGAAGCGGATAGGCGAGGGGTTAGAGTGCTGGCATCTGAACTGAGAGTGCGCTGGTTAGATGTTTGATTAGCACAGCAAACATCCCCCAGTCGACCCATGTGGTGGGAATGGGTACCTGACTCCTTAGAGGGTTGTGAAAGGTAGGGAGAGCAGATGGGAATTGCACCTCACCACCCCCCAATTATCGGAACAACACAGCTGCCACTTTCTGACTTGTACCTTCATGCAGTCAGAAAGATGGCATATAATATCATCTCAGACCGGACACACCCTCACCATCCCTGCTTCTAGTTGCTGCCCTCAGGCAGGCGCTACAAAGTGCCACATATGCGGAAAACTGCATTTCAGAGGTCCTTTGTGCCAGCAGCCATTACCATCATAAATAAAAGGCACAAGGACCGCTAGTCTACTGGCATCCTGTTTGTGAAGTTTCCAATTTATGTGTGAGAATGCTTAGTTGCCCATGTGTGTTGGTATGCCTGCCTGTTATGTTATATGTTTTTGTGAGCTAAAGGAAAATTTCTGTCTTGGGCTTCCTCGAACAGACAATAAAGTTGATTTGATTTGAAGTGAAATGACATGAAAAGGTAAGGGGATGACCTTTACCTTTACTAAGCTCTCTCTCCCTTTGTCTGTGTATTGCTGTCTGGTGTCTCAGCTTAGCTCTGCTATTGTATACTTAACACAGCAGTGAGTCTCACTTTTCCTGATACTCCTGGATGCCCAACACCAGTATGTGCCAATAGTCCAATGTCTGTATGCTGCTCTAAAACAGGGTAAATCACTGCAGGTGGCTACACTGCCTACGCAAGCAAAATGAATTTCCACACCATGCACTACTTGCGCTGTTCTGCAATGAACCAATTATGTATGTCCTAGATATCTACCCGTAATGAACATGTTTAAATAAAGCTTATATTATAAGCTTATATTATTATATCTCACCTTGATAACACTAAGTACTGTTGCCATGATTTCTGTTCCCAGGTAAGTTTCATCAGCTTCAAACTCTTTCCGCAGACTTTGGAACACCGAATTCATGATTTTTTTTACCTACCATTGCCAAAAAACATAAAAAAGAGTGAAAAATGATTTTTCCTAAACAGTTACAGCAGCTGCACACACACACACACACACACACACTAATACACACATTTACATACAGCTTCACACATACAGCATCTCATTAATACAAACATGTACACAACTCTCTCTCTCTCACACACACACTGTCACTCATACACACACGAACACACATCCTCACACATACACAGAGACATATACACACACATAGCCCCCGCCCCCCACATACACAGACAAATTGGACACCCTCTGATACAGATTTATATACACATATATACATGACTGACACACACAACTCGCAAAAACACACACACACAAACACAATCTTCCAACCCACACAGCCATAAAATCAGCACCTACCTCTACAGCCACATCCCCACCACCATCACCAGACCCTGCAGCTGATGCAGCCTGCTGTAATCGCTGTTGCTGCTGCTGCAGTTGTTCTTGTTGCTGCTGAAGCTGTTCTTGCTGTTGCTGTACCTGTTGTCTGGTCTGCAGTAGCTGCTGCTGAAGGTCTTTTATTCGTGATGTCAAGGTCTCTGCTTCATCTTCTAAATCACTGATGCGATCTTCATATTTCTGCTTCATTGTAGTAGCTTGAATTCTGAGGTTTTCATACTGTTTGTTTACAACAGTGAGAAACAGCAGGTGCAGCGAACATGACACAAAATTCCACGAAAATGCAAAAGCCCACAGCCACTAGAATATTAAATACTGAAATTTACCATTAGCAGTAAACGTATAAAGGAAACAAGTGAAAGATGACTGAACGGATGGAAACAAGTGTTGCATGACTAAGATAAAAGAGAACATGAGCAGTCAAAACAGAATTTTCTAGACCTATTTAAAAAAATATTTTTGCGACTTTTAAAATGCAATAAAGGTGCAAAAGATGCATCAGCACACCTTTACAAAAATATATCAAAGGCTACAATAAAAGAGAAGTTTTGTTACTGTTATTATTTCATTTCTGTAATACTGGAAGAAAGCTTTAACTGTAGTTTGAGAACAGGTGGGAGGAAAAGTATGGTTGTGAAACTGTTCAAGTGCTCCCATACTATTCTTGCCACATGCTAGATAGGCATGCACATAAATAGCCATTCTGGGGTGGAATTGGGACAGGATGAAAGCTGATGAAAGTTGGTAATATGTTTTTTTTAAAAACAAAATCTTCAGAAACAAATTCAAGGTCTCTGATCTATACAAAGAAAACATGAGCAAAGATTTGATGATTGTGGTGGCTGTGGTGAGGCTGCACAGAACCAGTCCTATTCTACTACTGTCATCAAAGAACTTGCTTTTCTTCAAGTTTTTCAGGTTGATGGCAACCTCATTTTCCATCTGTCTCATGAAATGGCAACACAATGTAACACACTGATAATGTGTTACCAGCATAAACTGGCTACTTTCATGCAGTGATACATATTTAATATAGAGCAGTACTATAACTTTTAACTGGTTTCACATGGCAGTGATGTTATGACACTTTGCTGGATGCACAGCTGGTTGGGGGGGGGGATCTGGTTGCATCAATGTGACAGAAAAACGTTCTGGAGCTGCTGCCAAGGTGTTAGGCACTCTATTCTTATTTTCTTGTAGATCTGTGTAAAAGATAACATTGTGTCATGTAACAGTATGATGCCAGTTAACAGTGATCTATGGCTTTTGGCCTTCCTTGCTTAAAGGTGTATGCCTGCATGGAGGAATGAATGAATGCTGATGACGCTGAATTCGTTGTTTGAATGCATGTGAGTGACAAAATGAGAATTATAACAAAGTGAAAGATGGTTATTAGACATGCTGTTAAAATGTTTAGTTTTCCAATTTGTCTCTCAAGACCTTACTTTCTTTAATAAAATTACCAGACTTTTTACTTCACTTTGATACCAGAAGTCACTGTAAATGGACACTCGTGACAAATTCTCATGTGTACAAGAAATGACAAATACTTGTCACCCAAACTACACTAACTGGCACATACCAATCGTATTGCATTGTTTGACTATTGAAAAAAATGGATGATTGCTGCAAAACTTAAGTGAAAACTGTTCCCTCAGCGAAAAGTAAAGAGATGAATTTTGTCCCTTAAATCAGTGAGTTTAGCAGATGTTCACTGACCCAAGGTCATTTTGTGTTGAAAACCAGTCTGTGCTCCTGGAGTCACTGTCAGCAGTGACCTATCTGATTTTGACAGGGACATAGCTGATTTTATCGTCGGACATTTACCTTCTCTTTAAAAGTTAGATTTTCCTCGAGCTGTTGCTGCAAGTGTGCCATCTTTATGTCTGTGGAACTGCCTGATGTCCTCAGCTCCTGCACCTGTGTGAGAACGAAGGAATGAAATGAATGAATAAATAAGTGAATGAATGAAGAAGTAAATGAACGAGTGAACAAACAAGTAAATTAATAAATAAAATTACATGGAAATATTCTTTGGATTGGAGCATACTGCCAAACCTGTTTACTAGACAATGAAAGGCATCACCTTTGACCTTGTATCAAGCTTACAAGAAGGAACAAGGTAGCCCTCATCCTGGTTGTTAGGACTTACAGATTTGTTTGTTTTTGCTTCTTTTTTTTTCTATTACTTGTGGTACTCAGCATCACCCAGGTGACTGTCAGCACACAGTGCAATTTGTGGGAGCAGATCACAAAAAAGGCAGATGAGAAATGGTGCTGGCCATTTGTAAAGGGGAAGATACTGTGAAGGAGTCAACAGTCCCACAACTTCCTCATTACTTGCAACCTTCCCTCTTTTCTCCCTTCTGTCTGTTGGCTTCTCTGAAGCCCTCTTGTGCCATAGAAGAAGACATCAACCTTCACTAGTCAGTCTGCCCAATCACATCAAGGTGGGCGACAGCAACATCACCTTCACGTCATCTGTTAGGAATCTGGGATTTATTGTCACCGCAGACATGACCCTTGATAAACATGTTACAGCTGTCTGTCAGTCTGCCTACTATGAGCTACGTAAGATCAATGCCATCCGTCACTTTCTCTCTACACGTGCCACCAACACTCTTGTCTGTGCGTTTGTTCTTTCACGACTTGACTACTGCAACTCCTTGCTGGCAGGCTGCCCCTCATCCCTCATTCAGAAACTCCAGAGAGTACAGAACTCCGCTGCACGTCTGGTACTTAGAGCAAGGAAACGGGACCATGTCACTCCTCTCCTTCGTTTCCTACATTGGCTACCCGTCCGTTCTCGCATCCAGTACAAACTGTCTGTGCTGTGTTTTAATTTCTTTGCAGGCTCCTGTCCTGACTATTTCTCTGAACTTCTCATCCCTTACTCTCCGCCCAGACAACTCCGCTCTTCCTCTGACAACCGTACTCTGACTGTTCCTGTCACCAGAACAACAACATATGGTCACAGGACTTTTGGCAACTGTGCTGCAAAACAATGGAACTCTCTTCCTTTCCATATCCGCCACCTTCCTACAATTGAATCCTTCAAATCTGCACTGAAAACGCACCTCTTCCTTGAGCACTACTCCTAGTCCACAATGCTAGTCCTTACCCCCCCCTTCCCTCTTGCTACTTTACCCATCACTATTTTTCTCTGTTCCTGTTACTTGATGCCTTTTGTTATCTGTTTTTGTCAGTACTGTCGTTTTCTTTCGTTCCCTGTGTTCTGTATCTACTTAGTCCACGTCTCTTCCCCGTTTTAAGCGCTAAGAGCATACTCTCTACGAGTGTGAATATGCGCTATACAAATCTTCACTATTATTATTATTATAAGGTACCTCTCAAAATTATGTCACCAGATTTGCTCTGCATAGTAGATATATGTTGCAACCGGATCTGTAGGTCACCACATTCTGCTTTATTTATGATTACCTTGGCTTCTAGTGTGGAAGCTTTGTCTTGTGCCTCCTTGAGGTCTTCCTTGACCATGGCCAGCTGCCGCTCATGTTTATCGTTGGCTGCTGCCAGCAATTTGTCACACTTGGACTGCCATTCTGATGCCAGTTCTTCCTCCAGCTTGCTCACCTGTTTAAATGATTGACACTAGCCAGATGTACATAACTGTATTTGATTTCTTGAAAGTGGTCATCCTTAAATAATTTTGTTTATAATCAGAGTTCAAGAAAGCTATGACTTTTTGCACAAAGTCCTCTGCATGCAAGCGGAGAATAACAGACTTAAAATTAAAAAAGCTTCTAATTTTAAAATAAAGATTATGTATTGCTTAAAATCCATGCTATTCTGACATAACTATCACATAGGCCATCAGCGCATTATTATCTTACCCTGTCTGCTGTTTCCACATCAGTTGTTGCCCTCTGTTTCTTAAGTTTCTCTCTGAGAATCTGCAAATCTCGCTGTAGACATGTCAATCATATCTTGTTTTCATCAAAACTTTTCAAAAATAAAGTAAATCACTGATGCGATCTTCATATTTCTGCTTCATTGTAGTAGCTTGAATTCTGAGGTTTTCATACTGTTTGTTTACAACAGTGAAAAACAGCAGGTGCAGCGAACATGACACAAAATTCCACGAAAATGCAAATGCCCACAGCTACTAGAATACTAAATACTGAAATTTACCATTAGCAGTAAACGTATAAAGGAAACAAGTGAAAGATGACTGAACGGATGGAAACAAGTGTTGCATGTCTAAGATAAAAGAGAACATGAGCAGTCAAAACAGAATTTTCTAGAAATCCTTAAACGGACTTATTAAAAAAAAAGAAACAATGAGCATTCTAAATAATAATAACAACACACACACACACACACACACACACACACACACACAGAAGCATGCACACACACACACACCTCTTGAAATGCCTTCAGTGACTCAACTTATTTTGATATGTAATTTATACACACTAAAATGACTTTTCACTTAATGGTGTATATATATATATATTTCAATGCAATAGATGGAAAATAACTTTTTTTTTTTGGTTGCCCACATGACAGAAAAAAAAAATTAAGGAAGAAAAGAAGAAATGCAGTAACTAAAGAAATTCCCTATTTCCAGACCTCATATCCAGCTTTAAGCTCCTCAATTTCTTCCTCCAACTTGTTTTTCTCTTCTACTGCTTTCCGTTTTCTCTCGTTCAAGGCCTGGACATATAAATTCAAAGACAGAGAATAGAAAACAAATAAGAACAACTCCTTTCCCTACCAAAAAATCAAAACAAAACAACTGAAATCTCCAAAATACATTTCTTCAAATCAGTGTCATCACCGGTGATAATATCAATTGGATCCACATTTTAGCCATTCTGTACACTTTTCTAGCCTTTTCTGAAACAAACCAGCCCCCACACCTCCTCCTCAAAAACATAAAGAAAACATTCACCCGTTCTTGATTACTGCTTGTAGTTCTAAGGTCTGCCATTTCCTCTTGCACTGCAGTCAGCTGTCCTTCTGTCTGCTTGCGAGCAGTTTTCTCTTCTCGTAACAAGTTGTTTAGGTCCACCAGCTTCTTCTCATCCTCTGACATTGTTTACAGAGATAAACAAAGTAATTTTACACAGGTAAACAAAGTAAGCTTATACAGGTAAACAAAGTTCTGATGTGTTCCAACGAAAAGTTAGTTCTGTCTTCTTTATAATCATTCAAAAAGGGTGCAATACTCTACATCTTCCAGGCAGTCAAATAATACATGTAACTTTTGTTTCTATTCATTAAAAAAAGCAACATAGCTTCTACTTTCCTGACTCTAAGCCAACAGGGGCCAGTTCTATATTCCACATGCTGTAACAACTTCTAACAACCTGTAACCATTTTCTTGAATTATGTAAAGAAGCAGCAGTAGAGCAACAAAAGTTCACTCCTGTCAATCACCTGCTCGTTGGAGTCTTAGCCTCTCCAGCTCCTCTTTCTGTTCTGTGGAGCTAGAGGTGTTGGACTGAAGTCGCTGCCGCAGTTCGCCTTCAGTCTTGCGCAGTTCGCCCAGCTCGAGCTGCAGGGATGCTATGCGTGAAGAGGCACCACTGAGCTCTGTGGCCATTTGGACCTACAATAAAAATTAATTTGAATAAAGTAACCAGCCACAGAAGAAACAGATGGTTTAGTGGCTAGATGAACAGCATCCAAACCCAAAAGAGTGTACACTAACCAGTTTGATACTCATGTGATGCATAAGTATTTCCCAAGCTTCTCAGCAGAAAAGGAGTTTTATCTTCCAGGAGTAGACCATGGGCATTTCGCCAGCTGTACCAAACTTGCCACTTGCCTTCATACACACTTAAAGTGGAGGGCCGGCCAGGTGAAGACCACTAGGTGAAAAGTTGGAAGCCTGGGTTGTTTGAGAAACCAAAGAAGAGTAGGCAGATCCCGAGGTACTTTGAGAGCCAAGCCTACCAGATCTAATGTCGAAAATGGGACCTTTCAAGATCGACAAGAAGCAACTTGGCCATCGAGTTCCAGAGCATAGTCAGAATGTAAGGCAGAAGGATCATCAGAGAGGAGGCATAAATACGCATCCCAGGAAATAGGACATCGACCACCCATACTTGAAGATTTGGCACTGGGGACACAAGTGTAAAGCTTTGCATTCCAGTGAATGGAAAATAGGTCAATGTGTGGCTGAGAAAAAAAATCACACAAATCTGATAAAAACTTTGCACTTTTCTGCTGAGCACATCAGCCAGGACATTCAAGCAGCCAGGAATGTGGTGAACCTCGAGTCAAATCCCATGCTCCCTGCACCAAAACACAATTCCCACACCCAAAGACAAAGAAGGGAGACTGAGTACCCCCTTCTCTGTGCAGGTAAGATGCTACCATTGAGTGGTCTAACAAAAGAATGATTGGTTGTTTGAGTTTTACGCCATGCCAGCAACTAAGGCTATATCATGGCGAGTCAGAAAAAGAAGAACTCTTTGGTGAGAAAGCAGGTGGGTCCAGTGAAATAGAGCCTCCCAGACTGTCTTCATTTCCAGAAGATTAAAGTCTGTTGAAAACTGCTGTAGTGAATTTGGCTTTGCCTTTATAGCTTAAGGGCAGTTGCTCACCAGACCAATGAAGTGCCTGCAAACCAGGCACCTGTTAGCTCACTGTCAGGGAGACAACATGGTTAGTGTAAGCGTTCATCTTCTACGGTCACATCATTTAGTACAATCAAAGAAGAACGCATTCTTCTATAAAGTAGGCATGGGTCCTACACAAACAGTACCTTGAAAAGCCTTTTGAGAGAAGGTGGTATTTTTGTAAGAGAAAAGTTTTAAGTCAGGACTGGAAAGCATTTAGCGACTCTACTGTACGGTAAGGCAGAAGCAGGGCATTCCAAATACAGGGGCCAGCGAAAAAGAATTTCATGTTTGAGACATCAATGAAAAGAGTCTTTACAGCCTGATATTTGTCACCACTTGGGTATATCTTTAATTGAAGTGCATCAAACAAAACAATACAGTTCATGATACATGGATTGAAAATTGGTTGCTTGCTTTTGTAGGTCAACTGGGGATTTTTGGGGGAGCAAATCCAAAAAACAGTCGATCATCCTGCTGATCATAATTTTTCATCATAATGATCGAATGTTTAAAAAAAAATGATGAGATAAAGGTTAAATCTATGAAAACAGTCAAACTATCTTAGCCAAAAAAAACCCCAGTCAAACTCTTAGCCAAAAAAAATAAAAAATTTTGTTGTTGTTGCATAGGTGCAAAACGAAGAGTTACCTTTTCCTGCTCCAAGACTAGGATGCGTGATTGCGCCTGATTGGCCGTCATCTTGTAGCCCTCATTACGCTCTTCCAACATGATGTTGCTTTTCTCCACAAACCTGAATGTTGACAAGATGGCCACTTTCTTGCTAATACAACTATTGTTAGGTGTATAAGTATAGGTTGTTCCTACCGCAGTACTTTTGTACTTTTGACACTATTTCTTTTCTCATTGATACTTCTTATATTTCTTCTTTTCGCAATCTAAGTACCAATCCTCCTAGAGAAATATTACACTAAATTCACATATAAATATGTTCCTGCACTAGGATGCACTCATGCTTCCCTTTCACATCTCCCCGCACTGTAATGTCGGGGCTTATTTCAGCACAACTTTCAATGCACATTATATTCAGTGCAGGTAAAAAACAACAGTGTACCTTTGACTTTTCTGAAGAAGTTCAGCAATCTTTTCATTTTGTGACTCTATCTTTTCTCCTCGTTCAAAGACATCTTTTTTCAATCGTTCATTTTCCTGGAACAACAGAATTACCAGTGATTAGCAGAGCTGCAGGTGTGCATGTTTAAACAAACTAACATGTGAATTTTACTGATGTGTCTATGGATCTGACGGAAGCTATATTTACATAGATTTACATATCTTATAAAACAAATCTCTCTGTTTAATGGCTGCAACATTTCTAAAATTACCTCTAAGTAAATACCCAGGAAAAGTACAAGTCTTGAATATGTGTTTTGACATTCAAGGAAGCATACTAATGATACTAACAAAAATGCAAATGACTATACATTGAAAATGAAGATCAAGTGGCTGCAACTTTGGTGACCATAATGTGAGTGTTACAGTCTTTCAAGAACAGGATTTCATAGTTGCAACAGTTCTTTTTTTGTGGATCATTTAAATTTTGTTACCCAAATCTGTCTGATTTTCAGCATGGTTTCTGAGTACATGTAAACAATACTTTTTTAAAAAACATTTGTGAAAAAAGTCTGTTTTCTTCAGTCTCTTATGCCTTTGCTTTGTATTTCATATTACTAGGTAGGTTATGCAGTGAAATGGCTTAAGCTAAAGATGTGCACACCACATAAACTTAGAATAATAAGACTTCAATAATGGGTCAGTGATCTTATTCAGAACTTGATTATCTGTCTTTCTAACCATCTATTTTTTTGTAAATAAGCATCAGTCCTATCAGTCAATCTATTCCTTCATCATTTTATATGTTCTTTCTACAACCAGCTAGAGATAACAAAAAATTTTGCTAGGAAAAATATGGATTAGTCATATTTCAAAACAATTTAAAAATAATAAAACCAGAAATTACAAGTAAATATAAATGAACAAGAAAGAATGCAAATGCACATTATTTTACATTTTCATGGCATCATACTTATTGACACAAGCACACCGTTTGTTGCCCTACTAACCTGTATGATGCGAGAAATGTTGTGCAACAAAATGCTTGTCTCCATGGTTGGGGCAGGTAAAGGCTGTAGTTGCATCACACCATTGCTTAAACTCTCTACCTGATATCAGTAGTAAAAAATGAAACTTAAGATGCAGATGGTATCTTTTTTGCCAGAAATTCTTTAAATCTACTGAATCTTATACTAAAATTTCAAACTTAATTCAATAAAAAGTACATGACTGTTTCATGTGGAGGTCTGTCTTATGTCAAGAAGACTTGACTGGAATTGCTTGAGAACAAGAGATTTTGCCATTCAGGCATTGTTGAAATCTTGATAACATTCAAGTTTGCAGTCTAAAGAACCATCACCACCTTATTCAATAAACTAGGTAACTACTTCATTTACATGGCAAACTTGGCAATGGTTGTTTATCGTCTTTTAAATAATATATTATGACTTTTGTACTTAGCATGTGAGACAATTTGAATCAGGAAAAGACAAAGTTACAACTAGGTAAATACTCCTTCATAATAAATAGTTTAAAAAAAAAATATACTCTGTAACTGATCTCACCTTTTCCAGAATCTTGTCCACCTTGTCCGACATCTTGCTGACTGTAAGACGTACCTCTGTGCTTTGCTGTCGTGTCTCTGTCAGCAGGATAGGGGTCATGGGGTCTGCAGCAGATGATGTAAGCATGGGACCAGGTGGGTTGGTTGCTGTGCAGGGATTTGGGTTGGGGGTCAAGACAGAAGTTTGGGTTGCAAAAAGATTGTTCAGGAATGTCGTTTTAGGACCGTGAATGCAGGTGAAGATTAGAAAACATAGAAATTCAAAAAGAGTTTGAAAATAAAAATGGTAACAAAGATATGGAGCAGCAGATAAATGCAGGAAGGAAATGGGCGAAATATAAATTTACAGCAGCATGCAGAAGGATGAGTTGGCAGGGAAAGTAGAGGAACAGACAAAAATTAACATAATTAATAACACATGCAGTCAATGGTAAAGAGTTTTCAAATGCCCTTAAAAAGGTAAAGGTAGTTCTGTAACTCTATGTGCAATGGGGAGGGAGGTGTTAGTGACCCCACTCATCTCAGGGCCAGTGTTTTTTGGTTTTTGTGTGTGTAAGGGCAGTGCTCATCTCTCTCTCTCCCTCCCTTCTTTACCTTCTCCAACTCTCTAAAGAGTATATACTGTCTTCAGTGGGTCAAAATGGAAAGAAGCTAGTGTGCGCATGCCTTCAGATCCAGATGCTATTGCTCTACTCACAAGGTGCTCTACTTCCCCATAAAGGATCCCGAGGTTATAGAAGTAAAACAAATCGTTAAGTTAAAGCCGAAAGAAACATACACTAATGTCTCCAAATATTTCCATCATGGTAGTTTTATATCATGATGATAAAACATTTGTCACCAAGGCAGTGAATATTTTATTACAATGATTCAGATTTCACATGGGAGCAAATCATTTATGGGTATTTCACGATACATGGTTGGTGAATGCAGAACTAGTGTTTTGGCTGGTAACCTGGCATCCAACTCCTGTCATCCCCTCTCCAAAAGAAAGCCCCATTCATCAACCATTCACCACAGTGCAATATCACCGGCTGGTGGATGCACTTTACCTTTCAAGTCAACCAATCATCAATTCGTTCACTAGAACGGTCCTCATTTCACTGCATTACTACAAAGTTACCAGCAAAATGTACAGGACTTTCAACAGCATGGTCAGTCTGTTCAGGAGACATAACTGCTCAAGAGATACAGAAAGTCTTGATGGATCATAAAGTTATCCATCACTTAACTGCAGAACTGATACGAAGAATTTTTGTTCCAAATGAAAAGGTGTTAACCATTACTGGCAAAACTGTTTTTTGAACCAAATATACAGATGTTTCGGAACAAAATAATAATAATAATCATCATCATCAGGGCAAAGGTCAAGTGTGTATAAGCCAAACATACCTGCCATGTGTGGTGGCTGTCCTAAAAGCCCTGCTGTCTGTGAGGGGAGTGGAAAACCTTGCATCTGCAAAATAATTGCCACAATACAGGATGTGAGAGTCTAATGTCATCTCTGTTAATCAAATAACCTATCTTCACACCAAGAATCATTCATGATCATGTCAATTATTCTAAAAGAAGCCATCCTCCTACCTCCATGAGTGTCCATGGAGAAAACTTGGAACAACTCTACAGACTGCTCTTGTTTTCCTATTCAAAAATCATTCTAACAGTGATGGATAAAACAATGAGAAGATGATTAAAACAGGGAAAAGAATAAAGAATAGATGATGAATTATTATAACCATCATCAGTGTTGCTATCATCCATCATCAGTGTCATCACTGTTTTCTTTATGTGGATGAATTGGGAAAAGTATAAAGTACTTTTGCCGTTTCCATTCATATCTTAAAAATGAATGTCTTCATCAGAGGATTTAAAAAAGCATCAAAAAGCAAAAACAACCAGAAAACCCCCTAAGCCCCAAACAACAACAGCAAAGAACCAAAACTGGAGTGGCACACTATGTAACATTTACTTTATGCCTACATGAGGAACACAAACCCAGAACCTCCAAGTTTTCCTCTTTCTTGTAAGTAAAATGTTTACACTCCAACATCAACTAAGGTAAAGAAAAATTTTGATCCAGACTTACTTGTTGTTGCTGCTGTTGCTGCATGGCCAGCAGTGCTTGCTGTTGTTGTTGCAGTAGTGAGGGAGGTGGCTGGTAAACTGACAACTGTTGACTGCCTGGTAAGTCTGTAACACACAGAGGGGGTACTCTGACAAAGCACTCAAAACTTCTTAGTATTATCTTCTCTTCCCCCCCTACTCTTTAGGAAAAGAAAATGCAAAAATGTTGCCACTAGATGACAGCAAAACACTGTACTGAGTGGTACCCTGGGTTAAGCATAAATATGGGATATAAACCAGTGCTTGGGGTTAACAGTTTTACATTAAATTCCAAACCCGGGTGATGCTCAGATGTAACGCCTAGGAGGTTAATTCTGTTTAGTTCAGATTTTCTAGCTCAACACCCACTGATAGGGAAATCAATGATATCAAGACCAACTGAATGTATCACTATTTAGTAACTATGAAATAAATGTCACAGAAGATATTTCTGATTCGGTAGATGGCAAAGTTTTGCAAAAATACTCAGGATTTTACACCTCCACTAAATCTAACCTTCTACCTCTTTCATTGCAACATCTGGTTACAATTTTTTTGATGTGTAATGCTGCTCATTGAAATAAATGTCAATGTTACAATAATATTCCCAAAATGTTGATTTGACTAAGCATGCAAGGTTTTACTTATTTATTTATATTGACTAAATGTGTTCAAGTAAATTGCAAAGTGTTTATCTGAATATGGTCATAATTATAAACAAGAAAGTGGTCTTAGTCATTCACCCACTCTTCTCCAAAACAAACATTGTGTCCTGATGTAAAATTACTAACAGTAAACACTCACTCTGTAAGAATGCAGGCTGGCTGACAGGTGGTGTAAATACAGCCATCCCACCCATTACTGGAGGCTGAACCAGGGGCTGAACCATCTGCTGCATGTAGGGTGGAGTTTGAGCTAAGGGCTGCTCAGCCATTGGAATATGCTGCTGAAATGTGGGCTGCATTAAGTGAGGTTGAGTATGATGAGGTTGAGGAAACGCCTGTGGTTTAGCAGCCAGAGGAGGCTTTGAGATGGCAGGCTGAGTAGGTGTCTGATGGTATACAGAATAACAATGTTGACAAAATGACACCACAAAACTTGATGCAGCACTTAATCACTAGAACAATTTAGCTACATAAGCTCGAGACTGAAAGTACAAAAGGTGAAAGAAAAACTTTTTATTATACTGCATCAATTCTGCCAAAATATAATTGTTTATTAGTTACAAACAAAAATTGTTTGTGCAATAAACTAAGCTATTTTAAAAAAAATATCCTGTAAGTTATTACTATGCTTATGGTTATTAGAAAACTCGCTAAAGAATTACCATCTCGTCCTCAGAGTCCTGCTGTGTCGGAATGCCTCCTAACATAGTAGGCAGCATAGGCTGCCCCATTTTTGCCATTCGTGAAATCAGCTTTGCCTTGTCCGATGCAGGTGCCTGGTAGAAAATGAAAACCAAGGATTAACCATCCCTTCCAGGAGACTTTGTGACATTTATTATAATTCCCCAAAAATTGTTTTGCCCAAACAAAAGTGGCATAGCATAGCTACACCATCAACTAACTTATGGAACAAAGAAAAAAAAAATAAAACCGACAAACAGAATGACCCATTATTGCAGATTAAGGATTTATTTGTATTAAGTATAGCAGCCACTTACATGTGTTAGCTGCTCTGTTATGGAGCGAGATCGATCTTTCACAGATTCATCATGATCTACAAAAGGCACATCTGCAAGCATCACTGCTGGACCAGGGGATGGAACAGTTGTATGTCCAGCTTGTTCTGGAGTGGTTTCCCCCTTTTGCAGCTTCACCTAGCAAAAAAACAAAAACAAAATGAAACTCAGAAAAACACTTGTCTTTCCCAACAATATTTCTAAATTTGCAATGTCTCTCTCTTTCTCTCTTTTTACCATATTTGTATTGTTTTGATGTTTTGACATCGTTCATACAGCTGTGATTGATAGAAATTTATATGCTCTTAGTTGTCTTCTGCAGCAAAGACTTTCTTTCCGCTTCTGTCTTCTGCTAATCTTCCTACACTGCTCCACATCTGGTGGGTGACCCTCATCACTACTTTTACTGTTCCACCACATTTCAGCCCAAGCGACAAAATAGCCAGGCTAACATGACAAAATAATCAGGCTAACAATTACATCCTTGATAAACCATTTCACACAATACTGCTGACACTGCTGTTTGTATCCAATTAGCTCTCTCATAAGGAACCATTAAAAAAAATTTAGATGCTCAAAACTATACCTACCCGCAAAACTTCCACCTCAAAAATGAGGGTGGAATTGGGTGGGATCCGATCGCCAAGACCCTGTGAGCCATAGCCCATGTTAGGTGGGATGACAAGCAATCGTTTGCCTCCCTTGCGCATCCCTAACATTCCAGTGTCCCAACCCTGGAAACAATTTTTTTAAGGTAAAAAAAGTTTTAGGTTTTAACAGTTTCATCCCAGGTAAAAATTTAAGATATTCAGTTGGAAAGAAAATAAAAAGAGCAGTACTTAAGCACGTAAGGATATTTTTGTCGACGACATCAGGGTGACCTGATTGCATCACAGTAAAACTCAGCATCATTGCAGTGAAGGCTATGCAGTCTTGAAATCAGAGACCCCCACAGTTAAAATTGTTGCGTGCATGACAAAATTATTGGAGGGTGCTTTATGGACATATGTTAATATTATTATTTTCTTGATGTCAATTAACTGCGTTAATTATTATGTTTGTATGAAGGTAAAACTGTGTAAGTTGTATCTGATAAGAAATGATGAAATGTCAGTTAACATGACAGACCAAGTCTAGTTTATTGCAAAATAGTAATAAGATCTCCTACCTAATCTCTTACATTTTTATACTTCTGATGGCAAATTGTTTATGTTTTTAGACAATACCCTAAATTACAAAGGAAACCTTTAAAGCAAGATTTTTCTTACATGATCTGGGCACATTTCTACTTGATGAGAAATACTAAATATATAGTGTGAAATCATAACAAAGTGGGAGCAATGTGAAATAAAATAAACCAACTAAACATTCTTCTTTGCCTATTTCAATATTTGTAGCTGTGTTAAGGAAATTCTTTACAAGAGAGAAAAAAAAATCTTGTCTTCACATTCCCAAAAGCCCACTGTCTAGTAATCTCCACAAAATTTGTAAAATTTTAATTATTCTCACCAAAAATGCACAACAGCAATACTTGTCTGTGAATAAGTATATTAAGCAAAAATGGGTAAGCAATGCAGCCATGCCTGTAATTAGTGTGGTAGATTTTAGACCAGAAGGCTGCAGGTTCAAAGACAGACCCACGCACCTAAGATTTCCTTCTAATCTAGCAGCAAACCTTGCCTAAAATTCAGGCTGAGAGGGTACTTGGTTAGAACTGCTAATAAAAAATTCAATGCCTTACCTTGATTACTTTTCCTTTCCCTATTTTGAACCTGAAGAGTTTGTCTGAGCTTGCATTGCTGTCAAAAACCTGAAAATTATGCCAAAATAAAAAAAGTTTACCGCAGTTGAACAACTTATGAAGAACATTTCCTTCATTAAAAAAAAACAAAACACTTAGCAGTATATGCTGCATAACATCTTCCAATGATTTAGTAAAAACCAAACCACCAATACAGGTCTCAAAATTTAGTAAGAACTGCTACTAATGCGATCATCTCACCTGTCATAAATTTAATAAAAACTGACATGACCATTTCATCTGTTATAAAATTTAACAAATATTGACACAATCATATCACCAGTCATAAAATTCAATACTGTCATTAATTTGACATGATCATCTCTTTTGTCATAAAATTCAGTAAATACAGACACAATCATCTCACCTGTCCAAAAGTGTTATTAGTCATGAGCCAGCCCGTATACCTGACCTCCACACTGTCACCTGCTTCCAGCCCTCCACCTTCTCCCACCTGCAGCTCTTGGTGTGCGACGCTTTCTAGACGCCCACCACTTGCCAGAACCTTGGCAAGACCCACCTGTCAACCCCCCCCCCCAAAAAAAAAACAAACAAAAAAAAAACAAACAAGGTGATAAGCATGTGACATGTCAAGTTACAGATCACTCTTGCAAGTTCAAACTTATAAGAAAAATCATGCAAATTAAAAGTCCTTCAAACAAAGTTTTTTTTCGAGATTCTGCTTTACTTATCCTGTGGTCCTGGGCACTCGGACCATTACGTTTGTTTTTTTTACTTAAACTGGGTGGAAGAACTGTTAATACACAAAAACAGCAGGATCCTTGAAATCATCTTACTTATACAGTGTTATAATCCAATGTTACAAATTTAAATTTTCACTTTTATTACCTGAATCTGATTACCTAAGGAAGGTGCTTATGAGCCCTTCTTTTTAAGGACTGAGGCACAATAGTTTTGGGTGAATCATTTATTTTTAAACAATTTATTTACACCAAAATCTGTTTCTGCTTTTTGATTAGTAGATCTAAATGATGTCAGCAAATAAATCATAAATATTACCTCTTTAGCAAATTTTTCTGCATCCTGTGAGTTGTTAAACATGACAGACCAATTGGTTCTTGCCTCATCATAAAAGTTTGCATAGTTGTTTTGCTGAATCTTGTCACAAAAAGAAATAAACACTTGAAAAAGAGGCTTTGTGCATTTCTTTAAATGTCTGATAATGCAAGACATGGATCTAGATAACCATGTTTTGAAGTGAATCTTTTAAAATACAGTGAACAGAGAAAAAAGTGACTGCAGATAAACATTGTATGTTATGAATAAGCAAGCTGCAGATTTTTGTGACAGAAGACAAAAAGATAAGATACTTTTAAGAACTCTATTTGGAATATGACATTTGCAATAACATAATGGATTATTAAAAATACAATAATTTTACTGCAGAATTCTTACATTGAAGGTGAACGTAGGCAGGATCTTAACATTTGTCAGTTGCTGCTGCTTGTTGATATACAACAGGATGTGATACTGAAGTCAGACACAATGCAAAAGCAAATCTGAGCATTCAAAGAGAATCCATCCACAGTGTGTTTAACCACTTACATCTCATGACAAATTCAGCTGTGCTAATGTATCATCCACAGTGCCAAGCAGGCATACTTTTTTTGGTGTCCGGACAATTAATCCCCAGACACTTAATCCCCTAGACATTTAATCCCCAGACACTTAATCCTCAAAAATGCCCCCAATGTTATAAATGTTGAAGTTAAGTATTATTTTAATTGTCAAACTTATTTTGATGTTTACATGAAAATAATTACTTGAATTTGAATTAAATTTTTCATTTACTTCATAATTAAATTTTTCATTCACTTCATAATTTCTTGAGTTGAAATTTCATTTTGAGGAATAGTGTTGTCTGGGGATTAAGTGTCTAAGGGATTAAGTGTCTGGGATTCACTTTTTTAGCAGTAGTTGATGATCATCTTTAGTCAAAAAATTTTGTGTCTGTGTGTATGCGTATACATAGGTTATTGTTGGAAAAAGAAGTTTATTATTATTTCTTAGGTGCATACACAGATGTGTGTGAGTGTCCTACATAAAATTAAGTATAAATGCTTCTTGACAACATACATCACTTCCTTGGTGATTTGCCAGGATTGCTGCGCCAACCTTCCCTTGGCTTGCATACTGGTTATCAACACTGAAAGAAATCGAAGACATTTTCATGTAAACATGTTTGGCCAGCTTGTTTGCAGTCATTTGTGACATTTATATACTGGTTTCACACAAGTTTGTAAAAAAATGCTACAATAAAACTATTTGTTATCTTTAATTCAAAACAAAAGTGCCAATAAATACATCATTTTACTGTTAAAATATAATTACAAAATACTCTGTAAATTTATCATGTGTCCTCAAACAAAATTTTCCTATACAATATTAACCCAAAATATTTATCTGTTCCATAAACATTGCTGTCTAGGGAAAATTATCAATTGAAAATCAAGTGTATAAACATACATTAACAAAGTTTAAAATTAGGGGAAATAAACATACAACTTGTAGGCTTGGACAACTGTTGCAAATGTTACAGCTGTGGCAGCAGCAGAACCATCAGTACCCCCATCTGATATACAGTATTTATAAGAAATAAAAAACACTGACCTTTTTTTCAATCACGTGACATTCATAATTATACCAAATAAGTGCATTACAATTTCAGTAATTAAGAAACTGTGAAAAATCATAGATGCACAGAAGCACACATCAAAACTTTTTGCAGGCTCTGTGTGTGTATGTGTGTGTCACATGGTGTGCAAATGTTCATGAATGTGTATTTCCAATAGTGGCTAAAATAACTTCTGATGAAAATCAGTGAAGATTCCTCCCTTCTAAAAAAAAAAGTATTCCTTTAAATCTTATTTTTATATCCACAGCAGGCATGTCTACATCAAAATCTACCTTTCTTTTTTGGCTGTTTTGGTGCTGTGTAGGTTAGCGATTCATTTCCACCTTGGCTGTTGGCCTTGTCCATTCCAAAAACAGAGGCTAGCTTGGTTCTGTAAAAAAAAAAAGGCCTTGTGTACTATGGGTAAATCAGCAAATCCTTATATCTCCCAACATACATTATACATATATCAAGCTCTTTGCATCAGATGTACTTCATGTGGATTCCCCCCCTCTTTTTCCTGAACTTTTGCCACAATATGAATTTGCTACAGATTTCACACTTGACATGTATGATATTATTTTGCATGTTTTGCATAAATATAAACATGAAAAATAAAAATAGTATCATTTCTAGGACAAAATTTAACTAGAAATAAATATAAACCACTTGAATATTAACTAATGCAGTTTCCTCACTCAGTGGTTGGAAAGTTAATGTATTAATTTTAATTAACGCTTTCGGATTTTCTTAATTTCTGGGAAACAACTACTATGGGAAAACAGAGTTAGGAAATGACCGTGAAATGCAACAATTAAACTGTGAACAAAATAAAATATCTACACATTTGAGATGCTTTCTGCGTAATGAATTCTAAAGACAATGCTTAATTCTTACCCTGCCCCCATCCCTACCCATCCCCGGAATCTCTTCCTGATCCCACCCCCGGAATCCCACCCCCAACCCTACCCAAACATTGTATCTTCTCCCTCCTGGGTCTCCAGAAGGCATACTTGTTCTGAGAAAATTTACCTGAGAATATTATGGGGGTTATTTTTTAGGCAGAATATTACATAATCATAATGTAAACAAAACAAACAAAAATTCGTATGTGTACACACTACAAAAATATGAGGAGTCCACCCCCTTTTACTTGTTTCATCTCTAGTACGGAAAGTTACAATCTAAAAAGTAACGGGGGTTAATGTTCATACCCGCCATGGGTGAGAAAATCCTGATCATCATCTTCAGACGAAAAAAACATTACCGTTAAACTAAAAAAAAGGGACTTAAAACTCCTGTCAAGCACTCGCTAGCAGCAGAAGGCAACGATCATATGAGGAGTGAAACCGGAAGTGCGGTATCCTCGGGACAAACTGGACACAAAAACTTGAAAGAACTACACAAATTTCTCTGACGTCATACAGTATGCACCGAGGATAACTTGTAAACCTTTCGTAAAGTAAGCTATAACTTTAACACACGAAAATTCAAATAAATGCATATGTTTAAACGATGGGGTAAAGATTTATATAGCTCGAGAATCTCCTTTCCTCTGTGCTTCGAGTCCACTTGTGTCTGTCTTGTGGACCTACGACGTCATTGCTCTGATCAGCGCCATCCGTCACTTTTTCTCTACACGCGCTACCAACACTCTTGTCTGTGCGTTTGTTCTTTCTCGGTTTGACTACTGCAACTCCTTGCTGCCCTGAATACCTCATTCAGAGACTACAGAAAGTACAGAACTCCGCTGCACGTCCGGAGCTTCGAGCCACGAAACAGGACCATGCCTCTCGCAATCAGTACAAACTGTGCTGTGTTTTAATTTCTTTGCAGGCTCCTGTCCTATTTCTCTGAACTTCTCATCCCTTACTACGCTCTTCGTCTGATGACCGTATTTTAACTGTTCCTGCCACCAGAACAACCTATGGTCACATGATTTTTGGTTACTGTGCAGCAAAACAATTGAACTCTCTCCCTTTCCATATCCGCCACCTTTCTACAACTGAATCCTTCAAATCTGCACTGAAAGCGCACCTCTTCCTTGAGCATTACTCCTAACACAGTCCACACAATGTTAGTCCTTCTTACCTTCTTCCCTTCCTACTTTTCTCCCCATCTTTCTCTTCAGAATCACTATATTCTATGTTCCTGTTACTTGGTGCCTTTTTGTGGTGTCTTTGTTTTCTGTTTGTCGTCAGTACTGTTGTTTAGTCTTCCGTCCCTTGTGTTCTCTATCCATTTAATTTAGTCCATGTCTCTTCCCCGTTTTAAGCGCTAAGAGCATGCTCTCTATGAGTGTGAATATAGGCCTACGCTATAAAAAAAATCTTCATTTATTATTATTATCAGTGGCTGTAGAGTTTCTATCATAGACATTGTATGCTATGTCTTTGTATAATATGACTATGATTACGCATTCAGAGGCATGCCGAGAATTTTCCGTCAGATTTCCTCCAACCTGTAACGACTCTACGATGTAACCACAACAGTTAATCCCAGTTTGTGGAAGACTTAAATAACTGCTTGATCAAAAGTAGAATAATAAAATTGTAAAAAATCGACATCTGTTTTATTAAACACCTTCATTTACGTAAAATTAAAATGCAAAAAAAATTTTTTAGACGCCCACATTATTTCTTCTCCCTTGTCCTATAAACGACTGGTTTCTAAGGAATGATCGACGAGTCTTCTCAAGAAGCTCATGCACGCGGTGCTTTGAAAAAAATTGTATATATATATATATACATGGTTTCTTCATACGTAAATGATCGAGTGTCGATCAATTTTGCAGTAACATATAGGGATAACATAATATTGATCCTGCTGCAACAACTGTACCTGTTGATAGAGGCTAGCTCAATCCTACCTTTATGTTTAGTGTCATGACTGTGATCATCGCCATGCAATTTCTTCTCTTGTGAAAGACAAAATATATATAACGTGTCCTATATTTTTTTTTAAAATCAGGAAACCACTTTTCCGATTAAACTAAGGTTTGAAACAGTCCGTTATATAAGACAGTTGCATGACAAAATGATGGCTGATAGCGAATTAATTTTAGTAAATGCTTTACATCTTATTTTGCATATTCTCTATTTGATTTAACTGCTGCTATTTCTCAAATACGAATAATGAAACAATCGCGCCACCAATCCATTTATTTATCCAGATTTTAACAATCTTAGCTCAAAAAAAATTATTGCATCTGTGAAAATGTCAAAAAAATTAAAGAATATTATATATGATGGCTTTCTTAAATTATGGCGAAATACTCTGTTGTAAGACGTTTACCACAATCAATTAGAAGTGTTACGTAGTACAATCTTTTAACCCTAAATTCACACTAGCTTTACATACAGCTAAATTGCCAGGAGTACATACACTAAATTAGTGTCACATGTGATGATGCCATATATGATCTCAGACATGTGTAGCAGATTGTTAAATATTGGGCTGTATCTTTGCTGGTCTACTTTAAAGCGATCAAGTACTTCGCAGCAGACCAGCCAGACGGCACAAGTTAGGGTGCCCACAATTAATGACACCCAGTCCAAGTGGCGAAACAACGAGAAACATTGTTGTTCATTTTTGGCGCACACATAGATGACTGTCGCGGAGGTTTACATCAGTGAAAAAAAAAATGGAGCAGGAGGCAGGATCGTAGACAAAGAGATGAGAGGGTGTCAGTCTATTCTTGTTGACTCATTCAGCTCTAGAATCTAAAGCAGCGGGGGAACATTTGGCAAGAAAGAATGGCCCGTAGAGCAAAGAGTAAACAACTTAAGAAAAGTGGCGAGAATTAATCTAACAAACAAACAAGAAAATTCAGAAAAAGTGGAGAGAAGATGGGGCGACAAAGGTAAATCCGTTGCGCAATCGGGCTCTGGCTTAAAGTCTTAGGAACATTGATAAAGAGGTGTCAACTGTCAAACAGCACGGGACTGAGTATGTGGACTAACGTACACCATTACGTCAGTGGTGAAGTTTAGGCTGCCATCAAAGCAGCCGCGCATTGACAGAAGCAAACGATCCTCCATCTACGACTTTGAGATCTGTCTGTCTGTCTGTCTGCCAGTCGACACACTGTCAATCGATCTCCATCGACTGCTGTTTATGGATGATCCACTGTATCACCACGGACCTTCATTCAGTAATGAAGGTCCGTGGAATCACTAATACCCATTATGTCAAGACATCTCTGGGTAGCCACGGGCTGGTATGCATGTGGTCTTGGAAATGAGTTTTAAGTATTTAGACTTAGCGAAGCCAACTTAATTCCCACTTAAAACCGGCGACTGCAGACTCATTTTCAACACCTCGCAAACACACTATAGCCAACAGAGATTTTTGGACGTCGAGAAAAACTTGAATTTAACGTCAAATCCGACCTATAAGACCTCACATGAAACCATTCTTCTACCCACCCACTCACCCACCCCAGCATCCAGGAGCTCAAGGATGCGCTGAAATGGTGTGATGATCGACTGACATACAATTCCACAGTCAAAAGATCAAAATGTTTCAGAGTTGATATTTGGTCGCCAGATGGCGCAGTTGCAGGCGACGTAACTCAAAGGTTGTGAGAGATAGCGGATAGCTGCTCGCAGAAAGCTGTTTAGTTAATGGTGAAAAGAAAACCGTTAATGAGACTCGCTGTGTCTCGCTTTTACCCTCCTTTGCGCGGCCTCTCGTCTACAGAACGATTTCATAGACCGTCATCGTAACGCGCCGCACAAGGCGATAACGTTCTTCGTCTGCAATTTCTTTCTTATTCATTTTCTTCTTCCTCCTTTTTCCTCCTCCTACTGCTGCTACGATAACAATTAACGCATGTTGCATAATTACTGTTCCACTCACTCTTCAGCTCTTCATCCATGTACTTTGTTCACGTTTCTGTCATGGTGTCATCCATTTGGTGACGCTTATTTTTCTCGTTTGATTGTTTGGCTGTCGGTTTGTTTGAAGTCTTTGTGTGTGTGTGTGTGTGTGCAGCGCATTGAGCTCGTACTCCCACGGGGGGAGGGGGAAATTTTAATTCCCAATTCCACAATTATTATAACTGATAAGTGTTACACGCATTATCTTATTGTAACGAGGTCGAAGTGGTGAGAGCCAGTGCACCAATGATGTACTCTTGTGCGTTGGACCAAAGAACACTGAGTGCAAAGGCCAGACAGTAAAGGGCGGAAGTTCATATTACACGTTGGAATCTGTGGCTTGAATCCCTTTACCAGACGGGACTCGGCGTGGCTGGACGTGAGTTGACTAAAGTGCATGTAAGGTGACTGACAGAAAATTGTAGTCTGTACTTTATTCGGTGTCTTTGTTCCTTCGTTCATAATCTTTAGATAACCTTTGTTGTCAGTGAGTGGTTATTGCTCTTGTTATAGAGATGCTGTACTAGCTCCGTAGACAGAGTCCACATCGAGAGAGAGAGAGAAAATACCGGAAAAGGGGTAGAATGGGGTAGCCAGCCACAAGTCCACAACCCATGGTCAGAAATGTCTTATTGATGATGATGATAAATCAGATTTCTATAGCGCATTTTTCCTCCACATTACAATAGGCTCTGTGAGCTGTATACTAGCAAGAGTGTAAATATAGATAACAAAATGAGCAAAATACATGTTCAGACTCAGATTAAACACAACAGCAAAGAAATATCTAGACATATAAAAACCATCAATACAAAGCAGAGGAGGGAATCTCTCTCCCTCTCTTTCACACACATACACGAAGTATGCTACAGCAACACGGCGCCAGAAGTGTGACTGAGGTTTGGCATTATGAAAAGGGTGAGTTTGCAGTTGAGCGTTGAGCAATAAGGACACACTTCACAACAGACCAGCCAGAAAGCACAAGTTAGGGTGCCCAGTCCAAGTGGCGAAACAACGAGGAACATTGTTGTTCATTTTCGGCGCACACATAGATGACTGTCGCGGAGGTTTACATCAGTGAAGAAAAAAAAAAAAATGGAGCAGGAGGCAGGATCGTAGACAAAGAGATCAGAGGGTGTCAGTCTATTCTTGTTGACTCATTCAGCTCTAGAATCTAATGCAGCGAGGGAACATTTGGCACGAAAGAATGGCCCGTAGAGCAAAGAGTAAACAACTTAAGAAAAGTGGCGAGAATTAATCTAACAAACAAACAAACAAACAAGAAAACTAAGAAAAAGTGGAGAGAAGATGGGGCGACAAAGGTAAATCCGTTGCGCAATCGGGCTCTGGCTTAAAGTCTTAGGAATATTGATAAAGCCGAAAAACTCTTTTTTCTTATTATTGACCCTTCTACTAAAGTCATCTTTGGGTGGAAGAGAGAGAGGGGTGGCGGAGAGAGAAAGAGAGAGATTGATTAAAAAACCGTACTGACCTTCCCACCTGAGCACTGTGTGCAATCACACACCTGATAATATTTGCTTATGGCGTCACAAAAGGGGTGTTCTCTTCTGCAAATTTCTAAAGTTTGTTTTCTTTTTATTGAGGTTTCTGCTAACATTATATTATGGCGGAGCGAGAGTGGGGAGGCGGTGGTGGGAAGAGTCAAAGGCTGTTTTCATCTTGTCACCTGATAATACCTGTTTATAAAGTCAGCGAGGCGTGTCCGCACCTTGTACCCTGCTATTCGCAACAACCGTATTCTATGGCTGATGTCGGTAATCGAGAAGGGAGCAGGGCTGGTTCTAACGTTAGGTGACATAGGCAGTCGCAACTGCTTACGCAAAATATTTTTTACTCTTACGAACTTCGAACCCGAAGGGAATCAGCTAATATTACGGTCGTATTATCGGATAATAAGAGTATTAAAGCCTTTACAAATAAATATCAAGGCAGAGTCAGTTAAAGTTAAATATATCTATTTTTTCGTCAAATTTCAGATTAATTTATTTAATTCACTGGTACAAACTTGTTTTTTCGTTAGGACTGTGGGAATGGAGATTTGGCGCCCTATAGTTTTGTACTTACTGTTGTGATTCATGGTCGTGAATACTTAACTTTCTTATTTAATTATTAAGTTTATTATTACTCTCGGTTCAATGGGTGTATTACGCTTAATTTTGTTATCAAATTGTAATGTTAATTTATTTTGATTTATTTTATTTGTATTATCTACGAGTGAATCTATTTGTATACAGTTTGAACGCATAGCTAATTGTTGTTAAGCTCTATTGACAGAATATTTGAAACTGGTTATAAAGGGATAATGTTTATGAAGACTTATATACGTTTCTAGTTTTCAACAAACTTTATCTCGTGCGCATCAGGCCGAACACCGAGTGGCGTTGTCAATTGAAATGTTTTAAAGAAGTACCTGGACATGGATGATTTACAACTTCACGACGATTTGTTATTGTTAGCGTCTCAAAGAATCTCCCTCGTACCGCTACGCACACCTGTCAGGCAGACGGGATGTGAAAATGCGAGAGAGGGAGGGTAGAAAGTTCAACACTGTGATTAGGGTGGTCTAGATCGACTAGATGCTTATAGGAGTTGTGATAGCTGGAGTTTTTGGCCAAAGAGAAAAACAAAACGAGAGGAAGGTTAGGCGAGTGGTTCAAAATCCACCTATTCATAAGTCTAGGTCAGATCTGGTAGGCGTGCAAGTATGTGTGTGTGCACGATGCACGCCTGCAACTGACAAACATTTACTTTTTCTTGACTAAAAGTAATTCTTATTATTAATCAAAGACGGATAGCAAAACCTCGAAGGTTTAATTTTAATGAGCCTGTCTTTGATACTTCTGGGTTCTAACTCTTCTGAATCCTTGTAGAAAACCACTTTTATACTACTTTAAACCAGCAAACACATGGTCAGTGGGGCTTTCCTTGATGGTTCTGTAAGATGAGAAAGAGAGGAAAGAAGTATTGAAAGTACTAGCTGAGGTGCCAGTGCATAGTTTAGTGAGAAAGGGTATAGAGCCCTATGTCAGTTAATGACTAATCATATCACATTAGCAGGACTGGACAAAGAAGGTGTAGAAAACCAGTTTTCTACTTAACGCAGCAACTGTAGAGTTTTCCGTAAGATGAGAAAGAGAGAGAGAGAGAGAGAAAAAAAAGAGAAAGATCGAAAGGACTGAAGTGGGGTAGCTTAGTGGAGAAGGGTAGAGATAAATCTATCCCAATTAAAAGATAGTCAAATCAGATTAGCAAGACTGGACAAGGAAGGGGAGGGAAAAGGTAGTTTAAACTTTAAGCTTAAACCCACAGGAGGTTGTAAAAAGCTCACTTGTCTGAGCGGCAATAGACATCTTGTGAGAAAGTTAAAGCTTGTTGCTTGATTTTACTTTGCATTTAATTGTCTGCTCAGGCGTTTGGAGCTATCATTCTCGCAAAGTTGGATTGTTACAGGTCTTTCAGAAGATTTGTGTACTGAACTGTACTATTAGAATATATTTGTGAATTGGACTTTGTCGTAAAGAATATCTGTGAACTGAGCTGAGCTGTTCTGTAAAAATATATCTGTGGATTAGATTGTGCAGAAAAATATATTTATCAACTAGACAAATTTGTTTTTGAACAAATTAAGATTCAGTATAGTGGGTATACACATCTGTAGTCATACAACCACGACGTCATGAGAGTTTATAAAGATGTTTGCATGATACCTATACACTGTCATATAGCTGTATATATTTTATTAACACGATTTGTCTTTTTACCTTAATTTTATTTCCTTATTTCTTATAGTACCTTTCTTGCTTGTATATGGATGCAGGTGGCGTTGAGTTAGTGGTGTTGTAAATCTTAACAAAACATTCCATTATGCAAACAGATTCGTTACAGTCCTATAGTCTGTATCCCGTCACAGTCAAGCTAGTTAATTGTGGTTTGTAGGTGGGAGGGCAACGGACAAAAACTAAGTAGATACGCTCATAAGCTTGCCCCTGCTATTGCATGAAAAGAAGGAATGTTACACGTGATGCACATTCAGCCAGGTTATACGTGTTAATTTGTCACAAAAATAGTTTTTTATGGATCAGTTGGCATTGTCTCTTGACTTGTCGAATGACTGCTAAATGTTTTGGCTGCATGTGTGCTCGCGAATGCAAATCTGATGAGTCATGAGACAGACCATGACAATCATGAATGGTAATGTAGAAGCCTATAGGGTTGTTGTTTAAATTTTCAGTTAAGAAAATAGAGTTAAGCCTAAGTGTATACTTATTCCAATTTTTTTATTGATAAATAATAATAATGAAGATTTTTATAGCGCATATTCACACTCATAGAGAGTATATATGCTCTTAGAACGGGGAAGTGACATGGAGTATAAATGGCTAGAACACGATCGAGGGACGGAAGAATAAATGACGGTACTGACGACAAACAGAAAACAAAGAAAACACAAAAAGGCACCAAGTAACAGGAACAGAGACTAAAGTGATTCTGCAGAGAAAGATTGGTAGAAAAGTAGCAAGAGCGGATGGGGGGAGGGTAAAAAGGACGAGCAATGCTCAAGGGTCACAGCCATGCGCCGGCCCTGGAAGGAAGGGTAATACAGAGGGAGGGGGAAGAGTGAGTGGGAGGGAGGCAAGGTCGACGAGTGTCCTTGTGTTATACGATACTCAGGGTCAACCAGTCTGGCCTGTCGGGTACCACCGAAATCAACAATCAGCGCAGATTTAGAAGGTGTTCTCGTAGCCGTTGCTACCCTGCCCGGTCCTATACTACGGGTATGTCGAAACTGGGACGTCAGTCAAAATGCTACTGACACAACGTCATTCTAAAAATAGATTTTCTGTCCCATTCGCCAAAAGCTTTCCACCCTGGATCCAGCCCTCCCAACCCTATCCACCCGGGAGAGAGAGAGAGAGAAAATAAAACCGGGGTCGAGCCGGCGACACAAGCACACAGAAAAACTACAACCTTGCAGGTGACTAGTACTTTAATGTGAGGCCTGCTGGTGCGACAGCTTCCCCGATTTCTGCAGGAAACTGTTTGCTGAAAACTTTGTTTCTCTGCGATTGTCTAGGCAAAGATTAATGCCTGCATCGAAATGTAATAATAATAATAATAAAAGATTTGCTCATTCAAATGAAAGTTAACTGACCGATCACCTCGCTATAATATCTACAGTGTTTGCCTGTCTTCCGATTTTCGAGTGAAGCTAATATCCTGCATTCTTGTGGATTTGACTCTCATGATAGTTTTTATTTTCACGCCTGCTGGCTCCACTTTTAGTTGACCTTCCCCACAGGGGGAAAAAACATGTTACAGGCGAATGGTTTTGCTCTCGACTGTCGTCTGACTCAAAAGTGCATGGTGTGTCATCGTGTGATCTCGCCTTTGCAGGTGAAGGGGAGATAGCACTGGCAGATGGCAGTCACGGGAAGATAACAGCCAGACTCGCTTGCTCGCTACACACACACACGGACACGCTACAGCGCTGCTGCTGGCCCTTGCTGTGGGGCGGAGTTTCACTACGCACTAGCCTCACCAATTATCCAAGGCGTCAGCTGTCCCTCCAAAGGCCCCAAAAAACCTTCAGCGAGGGGACCTAGCTTTTTGTGACGGTAGGCAAGAATCTTTATTCATCGCTCTTGTTTCGGTTGCTCTTATCAGGTTCTTCTCTTCTTAAAGAAATTGTCCGAGTTTGTTTATTTATTAATTTTTTTATATAGAATTTGTCTATCCTGATTGTTTACTTCTTTTATTTATTGAGCGTACAGGTACAGTACCTAAATAAAGTAACCTTTTTTCCCTTCACAGCCACATTTGTTGGTTATAAAAGTTCTACGATAACATGTGGGTCAAGTGGTTCATGGGGAGTTTTTCCGTGTAGGGCCAAATTAGCTATGTAGAAGTAGGTATAATATACGTACATATTTTCTCTCGTGAACTGTACCAAGGTGACTATGTGAGACTCTGATTTGTCTACAATGACAATTCTTTTATTAACGACAATTCTTTATTAACGAGAGGTAAATAAGCGAAGAGGTGCTTTTTTTCATTTAGCCCTACTGCCTTGAGAGGCATTTAGAACCTGCCTGGTCAGTTTCCCCTTTCCCTATGTATTACTGTTAAAACATCCCGTTTTTCATTGTTTGTTCATTCGTATTCTTGCATATACTTTGCTCGGTGTTATGACCTGCAGGTGAGCATGAGAAAAAAATGTGATAATAGGATCTTAGATGCTGTACATGTACTAGGCAAGATCTGATTGAGATGCTTGTGTGTCATTTAGTCCGGTCCTCTGAACTCCTGTAAGATGGGTAAAGAGCTTTATCTTGAAAATTAAAAATAAATATTTATTTTCTAATTGATGTCGCGCTTTAGCACAGCTTCATTTGTCGGGAATGCAAATCCAACATTGTTAATATCGCCTGCTAGTATTGGCAATTAACCCCACTCCGCCAGCCCCACCTACAGATGTTCACATGATTCCCCTCTATTATTGTTCAGTTCATAAATACATTTCTTCTGTGTGAGAATGACCGTAGATCATACGCAAGCCTGAACCATGATTGTAGGAAGGTCTATTTGGTCGAGCGTTGTTTCCTTGTTGGTTTTGCTTCCATACAGAGCTGCATCTAAATGCCCTCTGGGATAAATAAAGTCTTATCTTATCAATGAATTGTGAAGGCTGATGGCTTGATAATCTTGTAAGCCATAATCACGTTTTGCCCTCTAATCTATCTCGTCGACAATGAAGGGTCAGTAGAGGGTCGAATGAAATAATTCGATAGGATGCGGTGCGGCCAAGCTCGCTACTGTACGGAAGTAAGCTCATTTTTAAGCTCAATTCTAAGTCGAAAAATAATTCAAAAACAAACAAAAAGTCTAACACACAACCAAACAAATAAAACATGACAAATGAAAAAGTGAAATATGTTTACAAAAGGTGGGGGGGGGGGTTACTAGATCTGAATAATTAAATACTAAGACTTTTTGCGTTAACAGAAATGGTGCAGGTGGTTTATCAGGCATTTCCAGCCAGTTTAGCCTTCCTAGCGTGTCTACGTGATGCCGAAATTGTCGTCTGCTGTCTCTCGGCACGCAATCTCACTGTTCATAGTTGAGAGGGTCAAGGTTTTTGTTTTTCGCCGAGAGCACACAATAACGGGACCTAGTGCACCATTTGTAGGTTTCACTTTCGCTGTTTGTTTATTTTCAGGTTTACCATCAATAAGTAAATGGTATTTAAGAAAAAAAAACTTTCGGGCCTACTGCGGGTAATCACTTAGGTCTTAGGACGTGCGTAGACCAGAAAATGTAAAGAAAACTTCACCAAGAATTGATGAAGCTGGAACTTCATAAAATATACATATTCTTAATTTATTGTATCATTGTTTTCATAAATATATACACAAACTATATAAAAGTTAAAGCTTGTAAAAAGTTTCAGTGTGCTAAACAACTACAGACTAGGGCACTAGGCATTCAGGGGACGCCTAGATTGTTCTTACTGTAAGTTTAGAGAACATATTGCTGCGGTACAGTTTACAAAATACATAGTGTGCTGTTTTATTTTTGTGTATTAAAAGTGGTCGAGTGTTAATGTTTGTGTACGGTGCTGGGGGTTGGTGGTAGCAGTGAGTTGGAGGAGAGCTTGTAGATCCCCCCACCCCATTCACATTTTCTCTCTTGAAGATCTTTGCCTGCTTAAGCGTATTTCTCTCTCCCCCGTTTTTTTTCTTTCCCTTGTCCATCTCTCTGTGTGTGTGTGTGTGTGTGTGTGTGTGTGTGTGTGTGTGCATGGGCGCTCGTGTGTTATACATGTTGATAACTTTGGATTGACGATCACTTTGAAACACTAATTGTAAAGAAAATACGTGGCTCTTGTGGACAACTAGAAGTAATATTGTTAAAGGAAGTGACGTCAGTTTCAAAATTTTTTTTTACCACTGACGTCAATTTCAAAAGCTGATTTCCACTGACGTCAGTTTTAAAAGTTGATTACCACTGAAGTCTATTTCAAAAGTTGATTACCACTGACTTCTATTTCAAATGTTGTGTGATTTCTATGGCTGATGTCAGTAAGAGGTTGTGTCATCAAGTGTAGGTCTTATTATTGAAACAGTGTAAATAAAATGTAAATGTAAGGGGTTTTCCGACCCCCATTTAAAGCAGTCGGAGTTCTCAGATCTCCAGAGAAACCTACTAGCTTTTATATGTTTGGTTTAATACAAAATATGCGACGAGACCTCTGATTAAAAATGATCGAAAAAGCAACTGAAATGACAAGTAGCGCTTAAGAGATAAAGACTGGAGTTTTTAAGTCATTTCCGCTCATATTTTCGGGTTGCAAAACAATCGGCTACTTATAATCATGTCTAAGGCGCAGCTGTCTGGCGATGGAAGGTGCTCGAGGTGCTTTGTTGTCGAGTGACGTCATTGTAGCACTCTATCGCCTGCGGTTATTTTCCCCGAGTGCGGCCGTTGAAACGCTGGACCCATGGTAAGGAAATCGTGCTATATAATTTGGAACCTGAGTACAGCGAGGAGGAGGAGGTAAGCAAAGTGGAGATCACATTACGGAGAGAGCCGTACGGTACCTTTTACGTCACCAGTTAGGGTCAGCTCGTTTTCCTTTACGAAAGAGTGAAAAACAAGTCGGCCTCCGAGAACGGACGGGCAGTTTTAGAAATTATTGTAAGTAACCGGTTTGTTGAAACTTGACATTTTGAGCGTAAACTAATGGGAATGTCAGTTGTTATAATTTAAGCCGAATTTGCTGTTTCACTTAACGTTTCCTTTAAACACTTACTTATTCAGACTCCTGGTGCCAAATCCTTTACACTTTCAGACCCCACGGCAATTTATTTTTACATAATTTTGATATTTCTTAAAGGACTAGTAGGGTGTAGCATTTTTTTCTAATGGGGGGAGCTCAGCGCAAGGTACTATTTCCCCAAATCTAGATGAATACCCCACTTCCGTTCACGAGGTACACGCCTACAAACATCAGCATTCAAAGTAAGGCGAAGAACACAGACGTCATAATTGTACGTGGATACGTTTACGTTGTGAAGACCTCAGTCAATTGAACAGCTGGAAGTATATGTTAATTAGCCATATCGTGACGTCACGATTGTGACTTCTTTCTATTCAAGGAGGTGATTGTAAGCATATATGTCGAGAATGGAAAAAAAGTTATTTACCCTGATCTGGGGAAATAGTATCTTGCACTGAGCTTGACTTAACCAATAGAAAAAAGTGCATCACACTAGTTTTTTTAAAAAATTGACCTACAAAAGATTCTATGTTAATTTCAACTCTGTGAAATGATTCGTTCATGTGTGTGTGTGTGTGTGTGTGTGTGTGTGTGTGTGTGTGTGTGTGTGTGTGTGTGTGTGTGTGTGTGTGCGGGCGCTCGCTTGCATCTGCGGGGGCAGGGTAAAGGGAATAACAGAGTAGGAAGAGTCAGCAGACTGACATGAACAAAAGAATTACGAGATGCTTGAGGAGTGCACGTTCGAAACAATAAAACAAACCGCAAACTCTGATAAACGCTCACGACTTGTGTAAGGGTAACTTACCCATCGCCGAACATATTCCAGCCTGCTGCTCCTGCCTGCACGTACTCCCAGTGTGGGGACCACGCGCTCATATCTGTAGGCAACAGGTTCAAATCTTCATGTCTCAACAAAACTGTCTTGTTTGTCGGGCGTTAGATCGATAAATGTTCTAAGTTAAAAAGGTTTGAGCGTCATTCTGTTGGTTTCCAGTCCCTGTCATGATTGCAGAAATTAGGGTGAACATATTTTGTCATTATCTCATCGTAGGTTAAAATTACTTAAAAGTTAAATGTGTGTGTGTGTGTGTGTGTGTGTGTGCGTGACTACGTGCGCGCAGAGCGTTTACGACCCATATCTATTACAACAACAACAACAACAACAACAATAATAATAATAATAATAATAATACAGAATCATTCTAGGTAATAACAGTGCATGTGTTTGCAAAAGAAAACACTTTATAACTGAAAAATATAAAATAATAGTTTTTATCTAATTTGATTATAAACAACAATAGTAATAACAATAACTTTGATGCCGTGCTTTGCTAGAAGAAAAGTAGAGTGTTTGATCTGAAGAAGCTAGTTCTGATGTGTTTTTTTTTAGGCAAGAATCAACATACCAAATCTCACAAGAAACAGATATTTTCCACACACACACACACACACACACACACACACACACACACACACACACACACACACACACACACACACACACACTCTCTTACTTTTCACTTCTGGCGTCTTCTAACAGACTGTTTGTGGCGTGTGTTGCCCGGACTTACGTTGTGAGCTTTTTCCACACTCGATCACACAGCGATTCTACGCCACAAGATTAGTCGCTCGTTAGTCGCCACCACCCTTCCACGCCCAGAACTTGTACTACTGTGGCCGTCACACTATATGCTCAGCACATGCGAGCACGTGTAATGGGGAACCACAACGCTTATGATCCATTGTGACCACATTAATGGTACACGGTCAGTCACGCCAGCAGCTAACATCAGCAGTGACCAAATTAATGGTATACACACTGTTAGTCGCCACAACACATATCATCCAGTCAGAAAAGTTCACCAGACGTCCGCTAACCTACAAATGTCCGCAGTGTCAAAGGTTAAGGATATTTCCTTCAGCTACAGTCTCGTGGAGAGAAATCTCACAAAATGGGTGATTTTGAACTTAAAAGCCTCAAAGTTGAATTCACTTTTTCAGTAGCGGGAAAGGGATTTTCCTCAGCTTTTCGCCCGCGTTCGGGTACCATAAAAATATATTTCAAAAATTCCTATAATGGAGCAGAACGTTAAACCTGTTGAAGACAGGGCGGAGTTTCTCGCAGATTGCATGGGGGAAGATTGGTCACACATATTGTGACTGTATGACTAAACACGGACCCCCGTGAGAGGAATATGCGTTGGCCGTAACGAAGTCCTGTTCCAACTGCTGACCTTAATGTAAAATTTAAAAAGACGATGACAAGGCAGCACTCATTTTTCAACTTTAACAGGATATTTTTGTAAAACAAAGCATGAGCACTTACCCACAAACATGAACCCACGCCTGCACGCACACACACACACACACACACACACACACACACACACACACGCACACACACACACTCAAACAAAAAAACTGTTAGGGATAGTTCTAGTATGGGGATGAAGGGGAGAGATAAAAAGTGAGATATAAGCAAGACCCAGTCTAAGCGGATATAAATATGTAAATATATTTGCTTAAAGAATTATACATACACGCAATAGATAGATACATACTATTTATGGATGTACATATATTTGTTTTTTAAAACAATTCACATTATTTATACACAATGCACCTGATGAAAATCTATAAATGTTACATAAAGCTTCGTGTTTTGAATTATTAGTTGTCTACAGCTGCATATAAAGTGAAAATGTGGTTTACTGTGGAGTAATTATTACGAAAACCTGCTAGTGCTTTCTCGTTTAAGTGGTTATTCTCTGCCCATTAAGTTAACCTTTTATTTAGAATGAATGTAAACGCTTTGCTTAATGTGTTAGTGAGATATATATATATATACCTCTGTAATTAACTGGTTGGTTAGGGATCGCCCTTTTTGTAGAGTAGAATATAATTGATTGAGTCCACTCGTTGGCCTATGACCCTCGATCATAGATACAGTTAAAGCGTTTGACGAGGAAAAGACTTATGCCACTACCTCCAGCTTTTAGCACTTTATTAATAAGAGCTTGCTGCTTTTCCATCTATAACTGGATTTTTGCTTCTTTAACCTCTTTTTCCGTGATCTGACAGTCGGTGAGTTGGGGTTCAGAGAGAGAGAGAAATTTATGTACTGTGTTAAAGTGTGCAAACAAAGCGAGTAAACTGTTGTTGTGAAAATTATTTCGAGCGCTAAATCCTGCATGATCGAAACCCGATACGGATGTTTCCCGGATATCCGCGCTAGGTGATACAATAAAACCTTGTTTATTACCTGCACATAGAGATTGCAGGAAAAGAGTTTATACATAGCATTCTACCCTTCGCGGATGTAGGCGCTGATAAACATTTTTATTTTAAAGAAGATTCCCTATTTTGCAAGGAACTTCTACATGTAGTCGACATGCTACAAATAGCTGATAGTTACCATCAGCAAAGGCGTAGAAATGTCTGTAGGTACAATACAGGTGCTCAGAAACAGCTGGAAACATTGGCTTGAAGGTCAGCGCAAAGAAAATGAAAAGTATGAGAGTGAACGCCAGAGTCCAAGAAAACATCAAACTAAATGGAGAAGAGATTGAGGAAGTTGACAGTTTTACCTATCTTGGGTGCAAGATGTCAAACACCGGGATGCGGGGGTGGCGATTTGAGCCCGACTGGCGAAAGCCAGCCAGGCCTCTGCCTCACTCAGGAGCACATGGAATGCAGAAAAACATCAGCCAGAAGACCAAGCTGAGAATCTTCAAGTCAAATGTGATCAGCACCCTCCTTTATGGATCAGAATCATGGAAGATGACCAAAAACATCGGTAACATGCTTGACGTCTTCCAAAACAGATGCCTCAGGCGCATACTTAATATCTTTTGGCCAAACACCATCACAAATGAAGAACTCCACCAAAGAACTGAAACCGAGTCCATCACCACACAAGTTCAACGAAGGCGTTGGCGATGGATTGGACATGTGCTCCCCAGCAGACAGCAGACCTCTCCAGAATCGCCCTACGATGGACTCCAGACGGCCGAAGAAAACGAGGCCGCCCAAAGAAAACTTAGAGAAGAACAGTGGAAAGGGAGATGAAAGGAAAGGGCTGGACATGGGGTCACCTGAAGCGAGTTTCAGCCGATCGACATCAGTGGCGGGCTCTGGTTGAGGCCTTATGTGCAAATAGCACGAAAAGGATTGATTGATTGATTGATTGATTGATTGATTGATTGATTGATTGATTGATTGATTGATTGACAAGACAGGTGACAACAATAACGGCAAAGCAAATTAACAGAATTAACAAAGCACCAGAAGTCGACTAGGGACACAACACGTCGCGGACTTTGCTGTCGCCGTATCCAAATGTCACAATCAGTACAGCAAGTCTGTGGTAGGCTCCCCACTTGTCAGAATCGCAAGGAGCAAGCAGATTTCATTAACTTACTCCTGGATTGCGAGTCTGATTAAATTGTCATGGCTGTGAAAGACTGCTGATTGTTGTGATCGTACGGAAGGCATTGTCTCATAAGGATTGTACCTGATAGCTCCGATATGATGGAGTATTTGTCTGACTTCAATATCGACAGAGCTACTGGTGTCTGTCACTTGCTCATTTCCTGAGTGATGTTCCTTTACAACCTTCTGCCAACTCTGCTTTTAAAGTTGAATCTCCGACTGTTGATGAGGTTGGCTGTATGCCATGAACCACATCTTGATAGTGTATGAAGCGATGTCTCGTAATATCTCAGTCAATACACCTTTGTAGGCTAGTCTTTTATGTTTTCGTGACAAGTTTTCACTCATCCTACTAAACAACATTCACGTGGCAAACGTTGAATAAAATCCTTTTAAAGAGAAATATACACTGTCTCTTTCAGTAATGCCAGTCCACTTTTAAAAAATAAACTTCACAGACATATTTTTTTAACGAAAAACATCAATTCCGAGAAAAAACACACACACATTCAACAGACGCAGAAAACACTCATGCACAGTTCTATTTTTTACGCATCGCACGTTTTCTCTCACCTGCTGAAGGTGAGACTTTTTTCTAATCTGTTAAACACTCTGTCCTACAAGCGTGGTTCTCATTTTCACTTCATGCGTTGTGCTTGCGGCCGCTCGCCGTTTTCCTTCCCCGTGCACTCTTCATACTTGGTAACTGGTCAGCGAGACGACGCATAGCATTCGCCACTAAAAAAGGTTACCTGGTTTGTGTTAACATTTGACGTCTAGCGCCTTGCCCTAGACAATATAAACTAGTTTATAGTAAGCGTTCCCTAGGGAACTGCATGTCGAACTGGTCAGTGACGTTTGCAGACGAGAGGAGCACAACAGAAAAGAGCTACACGTGTGTGTGTGTGTGTGTGTGTGTGTGTGTGTGCGTGTATGTGCTGCGTGGAATGCAGAAACGTTGAGTGTAACCAGCTAGAAACTCTGTCCATAACAAGTGACTTTTCTCCCTAGTTCCGCAACACCTGCTTCAGACATTATGAGGTTCCTTCTTCCCCAAAAAATGATCAACCATGAAATATTTTTGTTTTCAATGATGAGCTAGATTTTGGAATTCGCCATAACCTAGAAATGGCATTTTGCCGAGCGGTCCTACTCTGGTAGCTAGCCAGCGTGCGAGCAGTCCCAAAGACCATCGTAGTGATACACAACCCACACAAAAATAAGTAACAAGTGCCAGGAGTACTGTTTGTCAATTGAGCTTTAATACTTTCTTAGTCTTGGCAACACAAAAAGTCAACAAACTTTCTTTCTTCATTCCTTTCGACATGAGAGCTATCAGTGTGCTGATGAGAGGTTCTCACATGACATTGAGGATCCTTTTACCCCCACCCCCCTTTACCTTAGTTCGCGATCATGATCGGGCAGGGGTTCGAAGCGCCTTTTCATGGTAGTTAAGAAATAAAACTGAAGGTGTTGATCCTGTGAGGCAGCTTTAGACTAAGAGGAATCATCATGTTAAGACACAGCTTTCAAGCTCCTGAACCTGAGCTTCCATTGACAGGTTACCGCACATAGCTGAGGACAGAACAGCCTCTATCTGACAAAAATGGACGGGATGCCGGAATCTGAACCCGAAGACAACATGAATGGCATGACCACTACACTCATGGGCATGAACAGCTCCGGAACGAATGGTAGCAGTTCTGGGATGAAAATGAACATGGGCATGAACATGGACATGCCAGGAATGGCGGTCAGTAGCGCACAGCACCTATCACACCCAAACGGCACTATTTATTATTATTTGCCCATGTTTTTCAGGTCTAAATATGTATATAATTCGGCAGAAGGTAACTTTTGTTGACGTTCACACTTGACATTATTCTTTTACAAAATTATTAATTATAGTCAGTGAGCCTGATGTTGCACTGATCCAAGAAAAAATATATATTCCACAATTTATCTTTTAAAAAAATCACTGACGCCGCCACTAGGGGACAGACGTTAAAACAAATCGGCGCTGCCTCCTGGGGACGAGCGACCACAACTTTCCTGGGCCAAATACTCCAGGATAAAGATAACTGCGCCTATAACAGATTCAAAGAGAAAAACATTACTTAGACATTTCCATATAAAAATACAACAGAAAAATTCAAATGTTACAAAAATCCAAAGTGCAAAAGAAATGTGATTTACTTGGAAGACGCAGCCTTCGCTTCCCAGCACGCTGCGGTCTTTGCATTTGCTCTGTCTCCCAGGGAAGTGCTGGCCGGTGACGGTTACATGTAATTATATTGTTTCCCTTATTTTACTCCAGACTGTCTTAAAAAAAACCCAGACCAAATTATTACTCATTCAGCAGGTGTGGCTAGTTAACTAGTTAATCTCATGTCATGCATCTGTGACAATAACAGACACAGTGACGGGAGACACTGGGACCCGACTCACAGTGACATACCACATGCAGAGATGTACAAACAGAAATATAGACAGAGAAACAGAGACGGGGGAGATAGAGATACAAAACAGTAATCGAAACAGTGTATCAGAAACACGCTGACAGTGACATAGGCAGCGACCCGGAAACACGCTGACAGTGACATAGAGCAGTGACGCAGAAACACGCTGTCAGTAACATAGAGCAGTGACACAGAAACACGCTGACAGTGACATAGAACAGTGACACGGAAACGCGTTGACAGTTATATACATAGAGCAGTGAGACGCAAACACGCGATTACAGTGACATAAAACAGTAAGAGAAGCACGGTGACGCGAACAGTGAGACAGAAACATAGTGACATGAACAGTGACACAGAAACACGCTGTCAGTAACATAGAGCAGTGACACAGAAACACGCTGACAGTGACATAGAACAGTGACACGGAAATAGGCTGACAGTTATATACATAGAGTAGTGACACGCAAACACGCGATTACAGTGACATAAAACAGTAACAGAAGCACGCTGACAGTGGCATGAACAGTGAGACAGAAAAACAGTGACATGAACAGTGACACAGAAACACGCTGACAGTGACATAGAGCAGTGACACAGAAACAGCACGAGACGCAGACATGGAGATGAGGATACACGCAGGTAAGACGCCGGTGTTGTTTGGGTTTCAGATGTACTTCCACGACGGCTACGAGGAGTACATACTGTTTCAAGATCTTCTGACAAAATCCAGAGGAGGTTAGTCAAGCATAACGTTCACTGACCCTGCCATCATACCCCGTGCTGACATTATTTATGAGTGGGGGGGGGGGTAATATAAGACAGGAAAGGCCACACTTGTACGCTATTGACTGGAGAAAATCGTGATACATTTTCTGTCTTTAAGGGGATTGTGACGAGGATGTTTGCACTAATCGTATTAATTGTAATAAATACAAAATAATATTTCAGTAATGAAAAAATAATCGATGTAGAGACAAAAAAGGCAGAAAATAGAAAGAGAAGAAGACTGAAAAAAATATAGAGACAAAAATGAGAAAATAGAAAGAGAAAATGAAAGGAAAAAATCAATATAGAGACAAAAAAGAGAAAATAGGAAGAGAAAAAGAAAGAAAAAATTATGAATAGACAAGGAAAGAAAGAGATGTATTCTCTGAATATTTATTCTTCTTCTTCTTATTATTATTATTATTTGTAGAGGTCATTTCCCATAGTAGAGACTAGCTCTATTTTTCACGCATTCCTGTAGACAGACTAACGAGACATGGCTGACTCCTGCTCTAATCGCAGCATTTGCTGGTGCCTGCATCGCCGTCTTTTTTCTGGGTGTCTTCTACGAGCTCCTGAAGCATGGACGGGAAGTACTGCTCAGACGTCACAGCTTGCACAAGACCCTCGCCTTTAACGTCAACTCGACGACTGACCTCAGATCCATCGGGTACGTGTCAGTTGTTACGTCGTTACGTCGCATTTAGTTTGGGCTTAAAGACCATCCGGAATGCATAATTATTTTCAAGCGCATGGGTTTAGTTCAAGGTACTAAGATACTAAATACCAGCTATGGTGATAATCCCTGCTTTCCACTGAATATCGTATTTTTTTTTGTTCATTTGGATTTGGAAAGATGTCAAGACCTTATTTCCCATGAAGTAATAACAATAGACTTGCTACTCGCTATATTCCTATATAGTAAACTATATAAAGCTCAAAGCGCTGCCATTTAGCTTAAGCCTTTTGGAAAGTCTGTTGTTAGATCAGTAATCATGTACGTTTTTTTTATTCTCAAAAAAAGAGAAGGAAAGAAAAGAGAATAAATAAAAATTTGTTACATTTTCGTAACAAACTAATAATAATTCTTTGCTCTACTAATTTACTAGCAAATGAGTGTAATTTCATGTTTCATTGGGGTTGGCCTTTAAAGATCCCGTAGAGGAGGGGTATCAAGATGTACAACCTGTATTATGTAATGTTCTTTCTTTACCATAACCACATTGTTACACTTATAATAAATAATAATAATAATAATAATAGTTCTTATATTATGGTGCTGCAAGGCTCAAAATGTAAAGCGGATTTTTCAGGCTTTTTTTGTGACCCGCTTCTCTCGTCATTCTTTAAGCATGAAGACTCGGTTCACGCATGTTTGTCTGTTGTTACACAGTTTAAAAACAGGAACTTCGTAGAGTTTTAGTGCAAAAGGTGGACATATATATATATATATATATATCTGTGCGCTGTATGCTTTGTGTGAGCGTATGTGTGTACGAGCGTACATGCATGAAAATATACAAGTGTGAATTTGTTAAGGTAATGTAAAGTGTAAATGCAAGTCTGTTTCCTCTTTATCGGGGCAGTGAGTAAATCTACTTTTTATCCGTTTATGCAAATGAGATTTGCTTACAGGCGAAAACTTAAAATAGAAAATCTAGGAGGGAAAGTCAGGTAATGTGTCTCAGAGATGTAACCAACCAGCCACGATCAAAGTGTTTGAATAAACAATCATTTGTTTGAGCATCTTATATGTCTTCGTTTTTGAGTCATCATACATTTGTAACGTTCTTTTTTCCCCACATGCATTTTTTCTTTCGAAATGAAAGGCTTGCATTTTAGGCTAGCGTTTTGAATTGTATAACCGTCCGCGAAGCTTTACTTTCCTGCTCAGGACCTAGCCAGGTGTGTCAGTGTGTGTGGAAGTTGCCTGCTGCCTTATTCCTTTATTACATAGCTTACATGTGTGGAAGGGAAGAAAAGGGCGTCGGGATAAGGAGGTTGCATGCTGCCATATTCATTTACTCCATAGCTCACTACAGCATGCAAGTATCTAGCCCTTTATTTATTAGCCTGCTTCATGCTGTCCTGCAAGACATGTCTCTGTATCGTTGGCTGGAGAGCACAGGAAAGTGCTTGTATCCGGCGCTAAATGTATGATCTGCTGGCTCTTCAATTCCCTGTCACCCCGTCCTGCACCAGCTGCATGGGAACTTGTTTTTATCCGTCGCACTTCAAGAATAATGGTCGACGGCATGCTATTCTATATGCCATATTCTGTTGCTGCTGCCACATAACCCCATCGCCCACCAACACAACAGCAACAACAACTGTTGCATGACGCTTGTTGAGAAGCATGCAGCCTAATTCATGTTGCCTGCTCCCTTCCCGCACAACTGCAGCCACGACACAGCGACACTTGCTTAAAGAAACTTGAAAACGAAACGTCGACGAAGTCTGAGACTAGTGAGGCGGACCTGCATGCTGATACGAGTTCTTGGACCGCTGCGTGCGCGACGGAGACTTGTGCCAGAAATGTCTGCTCGTTTTATGAAGGAGGGCAAGCTGCATGCACGTGTTTTGCACGTTCCACAGGCCGCCCGTGCACGAGAAGGCCACTGAGACCACGGTGTTGCTGGTACGGTCGCAGGAAACCGCGGGATACACCCAGACCACGCCTGGTGAGTCTCCTCCGGCCACCACCGCCTCCAAACAGCGACAGCTCCGTACTCATCGCGGGGTATCGTACAGGCCAGTATACATGGTCACACTATTGAAAACGCTGCATGGTCATTGCACATGGACTTACTGCTGAAAACATTGCACGAGTCTTGTGTGCTATAGTCACTGTGCATATATATATATAAATATATAAATATAGTCACATTGTTAAAAATGCTGCAGTTATGCCCAGGTGTCTTGCGAACCGCAGTCACTCTATAATTATGGCCACAACACTACTGAAAACGCTGCAGGTAATTCCGCGTGTTTGACTCTTGTTGATTCTGGATCTGAAGTGCTTTGGCAGCAGGATTCAATTGATTTGGTTATGAACCAAATCATCTGGAGAGCACCAGTTGGCATCAAGATTCTTGATACTCTTCAGTTTTCTTCCCTCCCATAATTTCTTTATAGTGTGCTTTTGAAGGTTCTTCTCTACCTTCTGTTTATATTTCTCCTTCCCCTCCTTCATGCCCCACTTAAGTTTTTTTTTTATTATTGTCTTCAGTGCCTTCCTGTCCCTGTCCCTGAAAGTGCTTCTTTTTTTTTAAACCCCCACCCTCTTGAATACCCTTCTTCACTCAAGGCTTGTTGTTGGAGTCAGCTCTGACTATATTCTGTGTCAAAACAGAATCTTCACAGAAATGATTATAGTCAGCTACACACTCAGATATTTCACTAGCATCGGACAAAATATCATGTGGCCTCGAACCAATCTTGCAGCACATGCTTTGGAGAGTGAATTGTCAGAGACGGCATTTATCTCGTGGACCGTTTTTTTTGTGAGGGTGGTAGCCATCTCCCGTTCCCTCAATCTTCTACGGTCAAGTGAAGGAAGAATGCTGCGTTACGTGGGTTTCGAACGGGTTAGTGTGTTCCTTTGGTTTCGGACACCTCTGCGCAAACTACTAGCCTATTCGCTTCTCAGTGACTTGTTACTTAGCCCCACTGTGTTTCTTACGATGAAAGTCATTGAAATGCAGAATTGAATGTATATGTGAGGAGGAAAGTGAGTGGGGGTTGGGGTGGCAGTCAGACAGAAAAAAAGGGAGAACGAAGGTGTTTACTGAAGCATTCTCTGCCTTGTTACAGGAGCGCCATGTTCTCCTTGCCTCACCTGATTCAGACGGTGCTGCACGGTCTGCAAATCCTCATCAGCTACTGCTTGATGCTGCTCTTCATGACCTACAACGCCTACCTGTGCCTCTGCGTGGTCCTGGGTATCGCCTTTGGCTACTTCCTTGTCGGTTGGAACAGATCCTCCACGGAGGACGCCAATGAAACTTGTCATTGAGGGAGGGTCCTCCTCGCCTCCTTCCTGTACCCGAGTCGTTTATCGTTGCCCTTTTCCCACCTTTTTTGATTTTCTCCCTGACAATTCTTATTCCTTTTATTTTTATTATTTTGCCTCCGAAGAATTTTAATTCTTTTGGTCAGAGAATAAGACGTTATTTACTTTTATGTTCCCGAATAACTACTGCCTGGCTAGAATTGCTCGCCCTTGCATGCAAAGGACAGATGAGGAGGCAATGCCTTTGGCAAAGTTAATGTGCAATTGTAGACTTTCGTCAGTTTGTGTTGCGTCGAAATGAGCAGTATTTATACTTTTTTAAAAAGTTTAATTTAGTTGTTTTGACTAATCTGTTCGAGGCAATTTATTACTGTTTTTAATTCACTTTCCAGCTTTCACTAATTTTTTTGGCACTTCTGTACGGTTTATTTACAAATGCTACCGATTTCTTTCTCTGTGTCCACGATATGTATATATGTATATTTGCATGCGCGTATGTCTCTGCATGCGAAGAGAAAGAGTGAGAGAATGTACTTTTTTTAAAAAAACTTGTAATGTCTTTTTTCTTTAACTCAATATTTCTGTGGATAATAAAATAGAAACATATATTTTAAGCTTTGTATCTTAAATTTGTAAATACGGTGTTGCTTTTCAAGGATACCGTTTTCGCGGCTAATTAAGTGTCCAGAGCACAAGAAAACAAAAATGATTTGGATGTTGGTTTGCTTGACATTGTGATCAGGATGACCTAGAAAGTAACGTAGAAACTTGACAGTTAAGGCAACATCGTTGATAGATTCTTTGAAATTCCGACTTGAAGCAGGACTACGCGTAACAAAGAACACTTTTACCATTTGCTATACCTGTAAATAAAAGTTCATTTGGTGTATATCTGTTCAGAAAAACATCACCAAACTTCTCCATAGAGACCCCAATCGTGGGAGGAACGCCATGCATATAACGGTCGCAGTCAGAAATCAAAATCCCCGTCAACATTGTAACAAAATGTTGTGTGAGGACTTGCTGCATGTTATGCAGGTCAGAAGTCTTCTTTACCAGCAGCTTGCATTTGTTTGTTTGTGCGTTTTACGCCGTGCCAGCAACTAAGGCTATATCACGGGGACAGCTATATGGGGCGCCAAGAGGGGAATTTTCCTTCTATACTTATAGATTGCTACGAGCGCACTGATTGGTTGGTCTTTGACCTTTTTCCATATGCAAATGAGCCAGCCTCGTTCCGTATACATTTCAAGTCAGAAGTTATAGAATGCAATCTATAAATATAGATTTCAAATGTATAGCTAGAATGCATTCTATAGCTAAAGAATTGAAATGTATATATAAAGTGAATTGGATAGCAACTTCTGAGTATAATATAAATGAAACACTTCGGGTTTTACCGAGTTTTTCTCTCTCTAGCTATACATTGCAATGTATAATTATACATGCAAATTTGAGAAAATTCCCCTCTTGGCGCCCCATAGACAGCAGCTTGGAAAGTACTATTTTAAAAGAAAGTTATTAACAGCTTCACCCGGTCATTTTATAAAGAATAAAATACAGGTATTCAACAAGCTGCCAATTCATGATTTACTTCTTCAAGTGGCCATCGCTTTCCAGCGTTCAGTCTGTTTACTCGCAGGTGCATTTTCCTTTAGGCGTTTCTTTCCAGAAAAAAATCCCCTCTTGCCACCCTTTTAGCAGCACAGGATATAGCACATACCTGTACCTAAAAAAACTTTAATAGTCATTATGTTCTATCAAAAACCCGACGGAACGTTCGTGTAAGAATTGTGGAGTGAGCCAAAAATTGCTGTTCAAGCATTCTTGGCTTATAGTACAAACAGCACGCCGGCTCGTTGTCTCGTTATTCCGACAGCGATATCGAAGAGATGGACGTTCTTCGGTGCTTTTTGTGTCAAGGTCTCCGTAGGCCGTCACTGCATATTGAGTTACAACAATACGTAAACAAATCCCCTTGCAGAACATTGTTTGCGAGAGGAAAGTCGACCTACTTTCAGCTGAGTTTGATGACTCTTCTGTCTAACAAAGACTAAAAGACGCGGCACAGACTGGTACCCACTTCGCTGACAATGCACTGCGCGTGACTTGACTTTTCCAGGCGAGTTGGGCGACCCACACTCGTACTGTCTTTACGTGTTGCGATTAGCCCCAAACCCAACCTCACAGACCCTAGTTTTAACCCCTAGATCTAACCGTGACTTAATTAACCCTTAGCCAGGCGCAATCGTTAGCTTATGTAGCAATTCTAGATGCACACTTTTTGACCTAACGAGCTAAAACATCGATGACAGTAAAGACATCCAAAACAAACAGAAACAGAATTTCGATATGTATTTCAAAAAAGTACATAATTATATATTTATGAGACCTGAACCGCAAGAATTTAGCACAAAAAGGGAATAGCTTTCGTCGCTGCACCATGGTAGTTACAGAGTTAACTGATAGTAACAGTTAAACCCCGTCCATGGATAAACTTGGCAAGTGACTGAACTCGGCGAGAGAAGGAAAGTACACTAGTACTAAGTGTACACGGCGTATGGTCAAGAACTTTAGCGACACCCAGTCGTGCGAAATGTGCATTCTTCAGACTACCCCCTTCCACGTTTTCCATAGGACCATTTCCCCCTCCACTCCACCTCCCATGCAGACTAACAGGTGGCGATGGTTTCCGGTTACCCCACCCTCCAGAGTTTGTCATTGATATTTGGTCGTCCTCAGTTTCGGCGAAGGACACGTACCTTGAGCAGTCATGTGCTCAGCCCGAGCACTGCGCATGCGCTTTAGGCTCACATCGTCATGAAAACCCCTTGACTGCGCACGCGTCTAAGTGGCTGGAAAACGCTCCATTTTCTGACCTGCTGAGGTCAGCGAACGCTAACCTGCCTTTTTTTTTTTAATGGCTGGCGTGACCCGTCTCGTTCAAGTAGTTTAGTCTGCGCGACGGGGAGTTTTCATCTCAAGAAATACTAAGAGTTAAATGTGTATCTGTGGAACAAAAACTTGAGAATTATTATACTGATCAATTTGCTAGTCTACTCAGTATCTGATGTTTTACTCAGTGCGGATAATACTGAGGCTTTCCACTCTATTAAGGTTTTTTAGTGTGACAAAACTGATAATTATTAAAAAAAATCATTTTGTTTCATATCTCAAGTACACATGTTCATATGTATCTGGGCACAACCTTATGGCATTGCATCTGTCATACTAGACACCCTTCAGATGTCTGTATCTGCACTGTTGGGTTCATCAAACCACTGAACTGTGAAGTACCCTGGCAGTGGGGTAGGCACACACAAAGCAAGTGACACCTAAGAAGCCTATGTCATGCATACTTATGGGTAGCTTCTATGGCTGTTATGTTAGCTGTCCTTGGTTGGAACTTTACACATGGTACTGTTATAACAGTTGTCTATGCTTGGTTCAGTATTATGTCCCAAAGACTGAACTGAGAATTAAGCCACTAAACTTTAGCTTCACTTTTTTTTGTCCTTGTGGGAAATTGTCTGTCAATATATATATGCACCTATTATACAAGGTCTGTCTGAAAAGTAACAGGACTGGTGTCACAAACAATTTACTTGAATTCCAAACAACAAACTACATGGTTTCCCCACTTTAAAGTAATGCTTGTCTAATGCTCTTTCCCATCCTACTCTGCTATGCTTCTATACGCTGCTGGATGGATTCTTCTGGGATATCCCTCAACTTACAGCCCTCCACACCTTCAAAACAGGTCCCCTTGGGCTTGGGGAAAAGAAAAAAGTCACATATCAGGTGAACAGGGAGGGTGTTCCAGCATGGCAGTGTTTTTCTTGGCCAAGAACTGCCCGATGCTCAAGGCATTGTGAGCAGGTACATTGTCATGGTGAAGCAGCCACGACTGTTCCTGCCACAACTCTTCACATGCACTGAGTGAAGCAAATACTGCAGAATCCCTTTGCAGACTTGTTGATTGACCAAGATATCATGTTAGATAACACAATCCACCTATCCCTCCTTACCCCCAAACTTCACACAGCACACCCAGTCTTGCTACGTTTCAGACCTTGTGAGTATATATATATATGTGTGTGTCAATTGGAAAGAAAGAGTGGACATGAAAACACTTTTTTTAGTATCTGCTGACATAGTATGTGCAAGTACAGTAAAAGTTCCAAGCAGTCACCTAAAGTACACATTTTCTCAACTAAATAATTTACTTTGCATAAAATTTTTATTTTATCAGACCTTGAGAAAGCCAGTGTTAGTGTGCATGCTAAGTATGAACACTAAAATATGTTCAAATGTCAGAATACCCCCCCCCACCTCCCTTTTCTTCTACACAAGCACATATGAGAATATGAATAATGAATTTCCCATGCTATAAAAACATTCAAAATCTGTCATCATGGTGACAGAATATTTTCATAGTGTGCCACAGCCACTGAATTTCAACACAATCCATTATCATGTGACATCAGAACTTCTATAGAAGCCCTGGTCATTTTAGTCACTGTCTTCAGCATCTTGCTTTAGCCCTCCAAAAACCTTAGAAGGCACTTCCACCTCTGCAACACACGCATGTACACACACAATAAGCATGTCTGCAGAAAACTTTCATTTATTTTCTTCGTTACTAAAGCCTGTGCAATTCTGCAAGAAGTGAACTCTTACATTCTTTTAATCCCTTCTTGTCTTACTATTTCCTTCTAGTTATAACTTGGACTTGCAACAGCGTTCTTTAGAAATATGATGTTCAGTATACTTTCACACTATCAGAAAACTTTGCAAAACAAAATCTGCTATAATTCCTTTGTCTATTCAACTTTAAAGACAGCTTTATTCCTATTATTATGGTATTTGTAAAGTTTGATATTAATTGTAGTTTTCAGGCATTAATTTTCTACAGCATGTCTTCAAATGTTTTCTACAGTCTTCAAACTGACTACTGATAAACAAAATGTGACAAAAGAAAACAGAAGAAAAAAAAGTCACGTACCCTCAACTTCTTCATCATCATCACTGTCTTCATCAATGTTGATTTCTTCTGGATTATGAGTCTTGGTCAGTTCACCAAGTTCTTCATCAGTGGTGGTGCTCCTGGGGATGAGAGGATAGCCAAAAGGTGCAGCAAACAAAACCATGCCTTTTACATGCAAGATCATTTCCTTGTGTACTAAATATTTATGAAGTCTTTGCTGGCCTCTTCATCTCAACTTTTTTCCTTTATAAATCAATTGATGCTTAAACCATCTTTGAAGAGTGAATCGTTAGAGACCTTCCTTATCTCAGACCATGCTTTTTGTGACATTATCTCCCTTGTTACCAAACATTCCTCCAAATCCTTATTGAATCAGCTACCTATTCAACAGGTGTATAGACGAGGGGAAAGAGTGGTGGGGGTCACTGTGCCATGCAAGTGTTGAGCTGGCCCCTTCAGATATGAGCACCTGTTCTCTGACTATCCTCTCCCCCTACAATGAGGATTGCTGAATGGAAGGTGGAAAGGAGAGCAGATATCTTAACAACCCCCACCCCCATACTTGCTGAACCAAGATATTTTAATAGTTCACAATACCTATTAACCTACAGCAACAGGAGGGAAGTATTACCTGACGAAAAGCAGCTTCTTCTCTGCAGCTGCCTTCTCTCTCAGAGACTCTTCAGCCAGCTGCCTGGCCCTTGCCTCAAGTTGCTGCATGGTGTTTGGTTCTGTGCCTCCTGTCAGTCATACATAATTATTCATGAGTAAAATCCACTTTATCTCCCTGACGCTAATCTCAGGCGTTATTTGGGCTAGTAATGTTCAAAGTTAACGCCAAAGAGGTTAATGTACAGTTGTAAACAAATCTGAAAAATGGAAAAGCAGAGATTTAACAAAGAAACAATGGAATTTGAAATCATAAGTCTGATCATTAATCACTGCATTTCCTATTTTCCTAGAACAGCACAAGACAAAAAGTCAACAAAATAAAGAGATGGCACATCAGTGGGATATAGCAGATCACGGGTGTGGAAAAAGAAGTTAAAAAGAAGATATGGAAGAAAATATAATAGAGCAACTCTCCTATATGATTACCTGCAGGACCAGAGCCACCTGCACTTGCAGCAGCATCCTTCTTTGCTGTTGCAGCCAACATCTGAGCTGACATGAAGTTCACCTACACAAACAGGTCACTTTAATAAGCACTGTAAATGACCAATTAATATGAATATGCCATACAAACAAGTGAGTTTAGTTAAGTTTATTCCTTACAAGTGAACAAAGGTGTAACTGCAAAAACTTTCCAGAAGAGCTCAAAGCCTTTAGTAAAGAATGCATGACATAATACACCAAAATTAAATGCATCTTCAAATCGAATGAGCGGTAAAACACACAAAGACAATGAGTCATAAAATAACAGAATAGCCTTTGGATATGACACAGTTACTGAACTTAAAGACATGAAAAGGTAGATGATATACATTGAAATATAAGCTAAAGAATAGTTACTTGTGTGTTGTAGGTAGCCTGTACGCTACGTTTGATGCGAAGCATTTCACGAACAGTGTCTTCGTTCCCATGGTTGATCTCAAATTCTTTCCATGCCTCCCAAAATTGAGGGGCCACCTGAAAAGACGTGTTTCTCTTACATTTCACAATGTGCACAAATTTCATAAATATTTCCAAAACATTACAGGATTAATAGGAAACAAAAATAATTCAAGGTCAATAATTTTACAACAAAACTTGACCACCCAAAAATTTTTTAAAAACCTTCCACAAATATAATTCTGACAGTGTTAAAAGTAAGGCAGTAAGAACACAGGTCTTAGTGAATTTACTTATCTGAGTCACCATGACACATTAAAAAGCAACAACAAAAAACCCCACAAGCCTAACATATTTTGTTACATTTGCTTATTTTGGTCAATTTAGCACATAAGAAAAAACCAGCTAGTGAACAAATTCTCCCCCTTCCCCCCACAGACCCCAACAAAACACCTAAAATTCCCAAATGATGAAATAACGCCTTACCCTAGGATCACTGATCTGTGATCCATGAGCATAAATTGCACGTGCTCGATCAATCTCACCCAGCTTTTTCTCCATGTCAGCAAATCTCAAGCACATTTCCCTACATAAGACAAACCCATCCATCCTGTGCTATTATTGTTGGAAAACAAAAGGAATTGACTGACAGATACTGAGGATGGGTAGCTGTTTACAGTACAAAAGCTCATACACGATCAATTCAACATTCATGTTTAACCACACAATTGTTTGCCACATTACTGAGTTGAACAGATGTTTCAGAGGTCAGATACAGTTCCTTATCAAGGAAAATAACAAAACTTGCAGGTTTTGTAAACCAGTTTTCTTTTCAGAGAGAAAAGAAGGAATGTATCAGCAGGTAATAGGTTATCTCCTGTCACCACCTTTGACAAACAATGGACACATTACCTTGCTGGATCATTTGGAAGAACCTCCAGAGCCTTTTCATATATCGCCCTTGTGTGTGTTATGCCATATATCTCAGCGGCTCTCTTGAGGTAGATGTTGAACATCTGCCCACAAAAAGTCAAGCTCATAGGTTGAAGAGGCATGGTGACACACATGTAGACACACATGTCCTCTCTCTCTCTGTCTTATGTACATCAAACGTAAATACGTACATATAATTATCTATATGAGGACATTACCTCATATTGTTCCTCAGGTAGCACAGCCCTGGTGGCCCTGTCATACACAGCCATAGCATGCCGAGCTAGCCCATGCTCCTCCTCCAGTTTTGCATAGAGCAGATAGACAGCTGCACATTTTAGCATAGCGAAGATAGCTATTTAGCACATATTCTTTATGTATCATATGCCGTTAATGTGTTAACAGCGAAAGTTCAACACAAAAAATAATTTGAAAAAAAGTCCAACTGGCACAACGATTTTTACAGCTGGCTGAAAGATGAAATTTCTTCTTTGCTGTTCTCTATCCCACCCCTGACTCCGACCACCCCCCCAAATAAAAGAGAATGCATGCTCTGAAAATACCATTTTTGGTGGTAAAATTTCTTTCTTCGAGTACTTACCAGATGACATGACTATAAGGAGATATCACCCTCCAGCTACCCAAATCCAGCTGGCACACTTGCAAAGCAAGAAACACATGCCTTACAAACACTAGAGCACAACTCAGCCCCCACCCTCACCCCTGCCTGCCCTACTAGTGAGCACTCTTCTCCAGTGTTTGCCTGGACTGAGTCTGACCCCAATGTAGGCGGGAGGGAGCTAGCTGTTATGTCATCTGGTAAGTACTCGAAGAAAGAAATTTTACCACCAAAAATGGTATTTCTTCTTCGTACTGTACCAGATGACATGACTATAAGGAGACTAAATAAAAGGCGGAGGGAGTGTTCCCCCTTTCAACCAATTCCTAAGAACTGAAAACAAAATTATTACCTACCCCAAATCCAGCCGGGCCATAAGCTGGGAGGCCGCCACAAGCGTCAACTCATGTCTACTCGCCCACGGCCGAGCAGGCCAAACCACTTGCCACATGCTGAGCCGACGAGACGTTACCGATAGCGTGTAAGGAGTCCACATGTGGGGTTGTCTCTAATACAGAATCTACAAAAGGTAGACTTGGACCTCCATCCAAACGCTTTGATAGTTAGTACCAAATAACGCTACGTTACTGGAAAAGGCTAGGCTAGCTGCTACTGCTCTAACCGTATGAGCCCTGGCTGGCATCAATGTGGCTGCTGAAGGGGAAAGTGCTACATAGGCTGCTTTGATAACCCCTTTTATCCAGACTGCTATTGTCTGGGCCAAAATAACTGATTTGCCCTGCCTCAACGGTAAAAACAATCTGGACCGACCTTTCCTGAAAGGTGCAGATCTGTTAATAAGATCCTTAGCGCTCTGACTGGGTCCTGAAGTCTAGCCATGTCCCTATCCCCCTTTCTAGGGAGAGGCTGAATGATAACCTCCTGTGGTCCCAGGGTAGGTAGCCTGTTCTTAGCCAAGAATCCTGGGTGGATAAGCAGGGACACAGAACCATCCCCTCTAAACTGTAAATAAGAGGGGTCTACCAGAAAGGCATGAATCTCCCACACCCTGGCTGGATGCAGAGACCATTTTGAGTGAAGTACCTGGCCCTTCCTCCTCAGTGTGTCTGCTATCACGTTGGGTCTTCCCGGAATGCGACGAGCCCTCAGCAAAATCCCCTGGTCTAGGCACCACCACAGCATTCTCCAGACTAGCAGGCACAGTTCGGGTGACAGGGTGTCCCCTTGACGCCGTAAATACGAGACTGCTGCTGAGTTGTCTCCCCCGTGGGACCCCGGGGTATGCTTGCTTAGTGAGCATTGTAAGAATAGGGTCCCTGCTGTCCAGCCCGGCATGTCGTAAGAGGCGACTAAGGTGGACACCTCACCCAGAGGTAAATTAGGTTGTGGTAGGGCTAACAACCCCACCATATAAAAAAATGCCGGTTACAGAAACCAAAACCAGAGTACTCATTACGGATGGCGAAGGTAATGAAACAAACCAGGTAACTGGACTTATGATGGACGACAGTCAAACCCGAGAGGGAGCTGGCGCCCCGATGGTGGATTTACTGAAGCCAAAGCAGAAGTTGAGGGTGGGGTGCTGGAACGTCCAGACCTTGTATCAGACTGGCAAGGAGTTTGACAAGTACAACTTGGACATCCTGGGAGTCAGCGAGGTCAGATGGACCGGCACGGGGAAAAGGAGACTAGCATCAGGGCATACTATCCTTTTCTCAGGAAGATCAGATGATAAACACTCTGAAGGAGTAGCACTACTCCTCAATAGGAAAACTGAAAAGACACTGGTGGAATGGAAGCCTTATGGACCCAGGCTTCTGAGAGCAAGATTCCATTCAAAGTACACCAAGCTGACAGTGCTAGTTTGCTATGCATCAACAGAAGACTCCGAGGCAGAAGACAAGGATGCTTTTATGATCAGCTCCAGGCAGCCACGGAGAGAATCCCATGATATGTTGCTCATGATATGTTGCTCATCACTGGCGATCTCAATGCCAAGGTGGGAAGTGACAACACCTGCAGGGAGAATATCATGGGCAAGCATGGAATTGGAACCATCAATGACAACGGAGAGAGACTGGCAGACTTTTGTGAAGAAAACAATCTACTGATTGGAGGCACACTCTTCCAACACAAAGACATCCACAAGGCAACGTGGACATCACCAGACGGGATCACAAAGAACCAGATAGACCATGTCATCATCAACCGAAGATGGAGGAGTTCACTTCAAGATGTCAGAGCCTACAGAGGAGCAGACATTGCCAGTGACCACACTCTTGTGATAGCCACAGTTTCTCTGAAGCTACGTCGATCACTAGGAAAACAGGCACATCAGCAGAGAGTGGACTCCGGAAGACTGAAGGACCTAGCCACCAAACGGGCCTTTGTAGTGGAAGTTAAGAACAGGTTCCAGGCACTAGGGGACCAACAGGAGATGACCTTAGAGGACTTCAATCGAGTCTTACAGGAAATAGGTGAGAAAATACTGGGCTTCCAACGAAAAAAGAAAGAACAGTGGATCAGAGAAGAGACATGGAAAAGGATAGAAGAGAAAAAGTCAACCAAGCAGAAAATCAACAACACCAGATCTGAACGTCTGAAGGAACAACACAGACAAAGATATACAGAAATAAACAAAGAGGTAAAGAGGATGATCAAAACCAACAAAAGGGACTACATAGAAAAACTGGCAGATGAAGCAGAAGAAGCAGCATGAAAAAAAGACTTAAAGACACTGTATAAAATCAATAAACAGCTGAACAACAGGTTCAAAAACAGCGAAGTACCAGTGAAAGACATGAACGGAAATGTTGTCCACGGAGAGGCAGAAAAACTACAGCGCTGGAGGGAACATTTTGAGTCGGTTCTGAACAGGCCAAACCCCCCCTCAGCTTGCAGACATCCAGCCAGCAGATACAGACCTTGACATCTGCACAGACCCGCCAAGCCTGGAAGAAGTGACAGCAGCAATCAAGGCAATGAAAAGCGGCAAAGCACCAGGGGCAGATGGAATAACAGCAGAGATGTTGAAAGCAGATGTGAATGTGACAGCTCCCATGTTGACTGAAATCTTCAGGCAAGTTTGGGAATCAGGACAGGGCTCATCTTCAAGTTACCCAAGAAATGAGATCTTGGAGACTGCACTAACTGGAGGGGTATAACACTTCTTTCCATCACCAGCAAGGTCTTCAGCAAGATTGTTTTGTCAAGACTGACAGCAACCGTTGAGAAATACCTCCGGCCCCAGCAAGCAGGATTTCGCCCTGGGCGATCCTGCTCTGAACTCATTTTCACTCTGCGTCAGATTCTGGAGCAGAGCAGTGAGTGGAACGCACCGCTGTACATCAACTTCATCGACCTGGAGAAGGCTTTTGACAGCATCTACCGCGAGTCCTTATGGAAGATCCTGAGGCATTATGGAGTCCCTGCGAAACTTGTCCGGGTCGTTGCAATGCTGTACAGCGACTTCAAATCTCAGGTGGTCTGTGACACGAAGCTCACAGCTCCCTTCAACGTCAGCACTGGGGTGAAGCAGGGCTGCATTCTGTCGCCGTTCCTTTTCATCCTGGTCATGGACTGGATCATGAAGAATTCCACCGACAGAGAGAGGAGAGGGATCAAATGGACCATGACTATGACAGCAACAATAATGCTGGAAGACTTGGACTTTGCTGATGACATTGCCCTGTTGTCACACCGCCACCAAGACATGCAGGAGAAAACAAATGCCTTCTCAGAAACAGCTGGAAACCTTGGCTTGAAGGTCAGCTCAAAGAAAACAAAAAGTATGAGAATGAATGCCAGAGTCCAAGAAAACATCAAACTAAATGGAGAAGAGATTGAGGAAGTTGACAGTTTTACCTATCTTGGGTCCAAGATGTCCAACACCGGGGATGCGGAGGTGGAGATTCGAACCCGACTGGCGAAAGCCAGCCAAGCCAAGCCTCACTCAGGAGCATATGGAAGGCAAAAAACATCAGCCAGAAGACCAAGCTGAGAATCTTCAAGTCAAATGTGATCAGCACCCTCCTTTATGGATCAGAATCATGGAAGATGACCAAAAACATCGGTAACAGGCTTGAAGTCTTCCAAAACAGATGCCTCAGGCGCATACTTAACATCTTTTGGCCAAACACCATCACCAATGAAGAACTCCACCGAAGAACTGAAACCGAGTCCATCACCACGCTGGTTCAACGAAGGCGTTGGCAATGGATTGGACATGTGCTTCGCCAGGAGACAGCAGACCTCTCCAGAATCACCCTACGACGGACTCCAGACGGCCGAAGAAAACGAGGCCGCCCAAAGGAAACCTGGAGAAGAACAGTGGAAAGGGAGATGAAAGGAAAGGGCTGGACATGGGGTCGCCTGGAGCGAGTTTCAGCCGATCGGCATCAGTGGCGGGCTCTGGTTGAGGCCTTATGTGCAACTAGCACGAAGAGGATTGATTGATCATAAGTAACAAAATGGGTCATAAGCTGCTCTGCGACCACCCTCTCAAGTAACTTGGAAATATATGATAAATTTGATACTGGACGATAGTTTTTACAGTCAGAGGGATCCAGGTTTGCCTTCTTAACAAGGGCTTCAAAACAGCCTGTTTAAAACACCATAGCAGAAATCTTGAATAAAAAACCAGCCTTCCAGAGTCATATATAAAAATATTTATCATGACTACTACAGAGCAAGAAAGACTGTTTGCAAAACTGTCATGTCCACATATATAGGTTAAAAATGAATAAAGTACTTACCTTTAGCAAATTTTTCAGGACATGCATCCAAACACTGCTCAAACAAGTCCCTTGCTCGTTCCAGCTTGGATCCACCCTTCAAGTTTTTACATTAAGACACAAAATAACTCATTTACCTTTTAATGTATATTCACAAGCACACAAGTACATTCAACACATTCTTTACTACTTGTAAAGCAGTAAACACTATTCATCCAGACAACAGTAATGACACTATCTTTAACAATAAACAAAAAATTAAAAAACCAGCTAAAAGTAAAGCTTAGACAAATTTAGTAAAAAATGTATTGATACTTACATATCTATTAATAAATTTGGTGAGATATGTATTCCAAATGTCAAAGACATTTGGCCACTTGAACAAAGCAATACCCCTTTCATATGCCTGCAAGAGAGAGAGAGAGACAAAACAGCTCATTTAAAAAGTTCCATTAGCCTGAATTGCTTTTATTTCAATCTGTGTGGTCGAACAGAAATAACAGAATCTAGAAAACACAGGATGCATAAATGCAAGGTTATAATTTATAAAAACTACAATGTCAAAAAACCTCACCCTGAATGCATCTTCATAGTAGTTATTTTCTTCCAAGAACATGCCATAGTTGATGATGATCTGTGGTGTGGCTATATGAAGGTCAATGATGCGGTCATACACTGCTTTGCAGGACTGCAAACAGAACAAACAAAATGCAGTGAAACAGATGAGCGAATGCTTGTTATATTTTCAGATTCTTTTGAAAAGTTATCAACTTTTGCAAATTCCAGTATTCCAAAGATATTAAATCAAAAGTTTTCATCCAGCACATGGCATGCATTTTTTTAAAAAGTTTTCTTGAATACCTGTCTTAGAAAATAATGAAGATTTCCTCTTTGATAATCTACTTCCACAGAAAGCATGCCTTTGCATAATGCACAGTACACTAGAAACTCAAAACATACCTCAAAATTTTTGCAAAGCCGAAATGAAATCATATAATGCACAAGCACTATGAACTTCTATTAATTAAAATTACCTTGAATGTTCCAAAACTTTCCTCCAGATCAGCATACAACGACCACACCTTCAATGACTTGTGAACTCTTGCTTGCACTGTTTCTGTCTGCAATGGCAAATATCATTTGGTTACAGTGCAGTTATGTCCACAAGCCTTGAGCACTAAAATCTTTTGCAAGGCATATTCTGTATCTCAATTGTCTACAAAAACATTTATGCCCTCCAACTATTGTAAGAGAGACTTTAAACAAAGAATTAATGGGCAGCTTACAAAAAGCATATTTTTCTACAGGAAACAAAATGAAAAAAAAAACAACAAAACAAAACAAAACACTTTCCATTCCATTTTCATTGTTTTTAAGTTTAGCATCATGGTAATATACTTCTGTAAAGACCTGCAGATTGTAACTGTTGCAAGACAGACACATACCTCATCATGATAGGCCACTTTGCGAGGGGGAGGAGTGGTTGCCTTCTGCATCAGCTTTAATGCCTCCTGGTCATTCCTAATTTTTTTGGGGAAAGAATAGCTTTCATTGAAAATGAACACTGCTGAGGGGAAAAACCCCCTATTAGCCAAGAATAAAGTTAATTACAGGTAATATAGGTATCATAAAGCAAGTACAGTTGAACCTCAATTATTCAATTTAATGACTGGCGCCCATCATCCGGATTATCAAAAATCACAGATAATCAAAAACATTTCCAAAAATTCGTAAATGCTAGAATAGCTGCAATGTCAAGCATTGTTCAATTTCTGATGTTAAATTCCGATGAAAGCTTAGCAACTGACCCCCCCCCTCCCCGACCTTTAGGCATGCTCAACAATTTGTAGTTTCGTAGCAATTAACAAAACAACTCTTTTTTTTCACTCTGGCACCGGACCTCGACATATCGACACGAACTTATGCCAAGCTGCTTTCTAGCCTCGAGGTGCGAATGTCAACTGAATTAACTTGAAACAAGGCATCGCTTTTACGGATGGTGCAGCCCATACACAATATTTTCCAAGAAAACCATTGAAGCAAAAGGCAAATGTCAAAACTTATTGACAAATGGCAGTCGTCGAAATTTGGAAAAAGGGGAGGGAGCATGTTCATAACGAGTCATCTGCATTGGATTAAGCCTAATAGTTTTCCACATCAGGGGATCCCCAGGCTGGTGCAAAGATTCTATACTTTCATATCTTTTAGAATAATTCTCAGACACCCATTGACAAAGAAAACTTAAGCTGTGATTCACGTACTGTACATTCCCGTAGTCAGAATTACTGGCGGCGAGATCTCGGCAGTCATGTGATGTAAAGCATTTTTTTTTAAGGCGATCCCGGATAATCGAATGCACGGTTAATCAAAGACCAGATAATTGAGGTTTCAGTGTAATTCAATCCTGGCAATGTGCAAGAAATCTATTTCAAAGAACGTAGCTCTACAGATAATTTATTCTGCTTTTAAATGCTGCAATTTGGGCTCTAGAATAGTCACTAGTTCTTAATGGGAAATGTTTGGTGTCAGCCCTGCCATAGGTCACCTACACAATCTTCAGAAGTTAGCATTTCATCAGGATTGAGATATAAAAAAAGGGGGTTTATGCTTTTTCTACACAGCCTTATTACACTGCTTCAGGTATTAATGAATCATTTATTATTTTTTTAATGCTTTCTGATGTGTTAGCTCAACCCCTCCTATGTGGAAGCTAACTTGATAGAAAAGTTGCACTTCACCCTTGAGGACTATCTTGATTACTGGATTGATACTAACAGCACAGACCAGTATGCATGTATATATGTAAATTGAAACTGTTTTTTCCGCCAGAATATTCAGGAAACACGCACTCATGCCGAAGCTCCATTTCTGCCCACTCGCACCACACTGATGCCAAGTCATCAACATGTTTGTATTCAACCAGTACAGCCTTGCTGAAGATCAGTCGTGCCTGTAACAATAACAAGTTAATGTTTACATAAAGATGTTAGTATAAATTGTTATCTATAAAACTAAGTTTTATTATAATCTTCTTGGTATAGTATCGAACTGGCCATTTTGTTTAAACCTACGGTACTCGTTAACAGAGAGAACCAAAAAGCACAAGAGGAAGAAACTAAAACAAGAAATAGTTACTTGCTTACATCTTCAATTTGGTCAGCGTTCTCATAAAACTTAGCAAATTCCACCCACAATGTATGTGGTTTACCAGATGCCTGCTTGGGATCAACAGTTTGCACAGCTTCAGTATAGGTGTTGATGATCTGGACAAAAATGCAAAAATTAAAAATTAATCATGTCATTCAAATGTAAATTCATGATTCTTAACTTAAAATAAAAAGAGGTCCTTTGAAGTCCAGGGTTAAAAGTGGTGCAAATGCACAAAAACATCACAAGTAAAACTGATAAACATACAATGTAACTATGCACTTACAGAAGAGGATGTTTAATCTGGAAAAGTGAATCAAATCAAATCAATTTGAACAACAAACCTTTCAAATATATATATATATATATGTCAGGATGACATGTTGGTCACATCTGCTTTTCAAAAGTTTAAGTTTATAACTCTTGTAAACTTACCTCCTGTGGTTTTCCTTCAAACAGTTTAACTCTCTTGTGCCACTCATGAACATTATGAGGATTCTGGCGTAGCAAAACACTGCAAAAAACAAGAAAGAAAAAACACCTTTCAATAACCACAGGCTCTCTCAGCCACCTCCCCACCCAGGGTTAACTTAGCATTCTCAAAATGTTTGTGCAGTCTCAAAACCTTCAACAGTTTTCTTGAATGGGCCCAAAATGTCATTCAAAAGTTATGTCTTTTACCTGTTGAGAAGCAAGGGGCGGCGATCCATCAATGCTTCCAAACGAGCCAACCTCAACTCTAGTTCCAGATCATCTATGATATACAGATTTAGGTATTAAGTGCAGTCTAGGTATTTATATGTGAAGTCTAGGTATTAATGAGTAAGGTTTAAAAATTAATAAGTCATCAAGTTTGATTACAAAATTACTTCAAGCTTAGCTACAAGAATAAATACTTTGTTCTTCTTCTATGGTTTAAACATTAAGTCCCTTAACAATTGACAGCTTAAAAGAAAAAAACATAACACATAGTCAAAAACGATATCTATGCTGTGACTGACAATAGAACGCTAAGGTGTAAAGAAATAAGTTAAGTATTATTAAAAGCACCAACAAATGGGTTAACAATAAAAATGTAGAATAACCCAGGTTGAAAAAAAAAGAAAAAAAAAAAGAAAAAAAGGCTAAAAGTAAAATCTACCTTCTTCTGATGCTCCTGACTCTTCCATGCTTTCCATTTTGGCAGCAATAATATTTTTTTCAAACTGAGCATAAGCATCGAAAACCTGGGTGAAGTCACGGACAGTGATGACCGTCTCAATAGCTTCCTCAAAAATGTCACGGGCCTGGGGGATATCCAAAAAAAAAAAAAAAAAGAGGGCAACCATGCTTTTAAGTACATTTTTATTTGAAATATTTAAAAATATAAAATCAAAATATAAATTTAAATGTGACACAAATGTGCAGGTAAAGATTTTGATTTGAAAAAGATTGCTTAAAAAAAGACTCCTTTTATGTCTGAAATGTGCAATTAAAAATTCTCTTTTTTAAGAACAGTGTGTATAGCATATGTATGCTCTATTCAAGGCTAAATATAAGAATTATTTTTCTTTCTCTCTGCTTTCACTATTGGCAAGGTAAATTGGGCTTAGCTAACAAGCCTTGGCCACAAGTTCACTCACCCTCTCAAAATGGCCCCCACGGATATAGTAGTCTGCAAGAGAGTTCCAAAGAACGCCTATTTGATCTGTGTACCTCTTCAAACCTTGTCGAATGATGGGCTCTATATTGAGTGATGTGACTTTGCTTGGATTCTCAGCAATCAACTTGCAAAGTTCATTCCACAACTTTGGAAAAAATATAAAAATATTCTACTAGAAACAAATTTAGTATTAGTAAAAATTCAATTTAAACATCCCATTCATAAGATCGCTAAACTGTCTTTCCAGTACAGTATACCTCTAATATCCCTTCTGCATCATAGGGTCTAGGGGCACAGTGTCCTGTAATCAGGAAAATCTATGACTTAGCCCTCCATTGATACCAGAATTCTTTTTCTATTTTGGTGTGTTTACAGTAGGTTACTATAAAATCTGCATTATTTAGTCATAGGCTATACACAGGTCAACATCAAGAAAAAAATACTGTATGAAAAAGAAAATTAAAAAATATAAAATAAATGTTACAATTTGGAAAAAAAAATCAAGATGCAAAGATCCCCGTGAAATCATCATAAAATGTCCCATGAGACATTGCCATAAACACACTTGGCATCCACAAAATTCCCATTTAACTTCAGTAAAAATGTGTTGCATGGTTGGAACACATAATAACATGTCAAACAACACCTGATCAACACATTTGCTCCTTAATTTTTTATGCAGATCTGCAATATATCAAAACCCCAATGAGAAAAGTTGTGATGTAGAAGGGATAACTGTATTTCCCTAAATCTGAGGGAATAACTCTTTTGTTCTTGCAACAAAAACTTACATGTCTGCTTTCTCTAAATGGCGATCTTTGCAGGTTTGTATACCGAGAGCTGAGAGGTGTATCTCACTCAGATTTTGAGAAACAGTATTTTATACTAAGCTCAACCCTGTCATTTGAAAAAAAAAAAAATTCCCATCCCACTAGGTCTTTACATTGACTTCAACAAACAGGGCAAGTTTCACTGTTCCAACAATGCTTTGCAATCACAAAAAAGACATGAATACTAACCAGCTTGAATCTTTTCAGAAATTAGGACTAGAGATACTGTACAGTACAACAGCACGTTTAACTGTGATGGAAGCTGTAATTCCTTCCCTTTGAGTAAACCATAAATCAGTCTGTTGTCGTTGACCTGCTTTATATATAGGATTCACTGAATGGCAAGGTTAAAAACACAATAAAGAATTCACCGAAGAAACTAGCTGCATAGTATCAAATCTAAATAAAGGGTGAAAAAAAAAACAAAAGGAATTTTTTTTCTTTAAAGAAAAATAAAATCCCATAAAACTTAAACTAGCTGCACTCCCCTTCCCCCTTTTGCCTACATTTCCATATATATCAATTAGGGACAAGACAGCCGTCTCACCTGATGTTTGGATTTGCCCTCCTTGGAGACAAAATTCTCATCATTGATGACATCTGCAAGGCGAATTGCAGCTTCATCAAGCCAACCAATGGAGATAAGGTATTCTATATATTCCTCTGTGTTTTCTTTCTGCAACTAAAAGAGCCACAACCACAACATGGAATATAGTTAGCACATATACAAAACTTGTGCAAACTGACTGCTAGATTTTTTAGTCAAATGTATGTTGATTTCCAACGAAATCCTGTTGTCCCACAAAATCTTTTACAGAAATGACAATTCAACCAACACAAATTTCAGCAACTTTATTTTTTGGCTTTTGCTTGTGAAATCACACACACAATAAATGAAAAGTGCTGAAAAATTACTTTCATTAACAAAAATTTATACTCCTCACACCTAACCCCTCACCCTCTCAGCCACACCCATTCCCCACTACTCTAAAACAAAAGTGAATTGTTGAGATACCTTAAGATGACGCCTGTAAATGCGCACTGCTGTCTCTTGCAGATCATACATGCGGGCAAACCTGAGGTACAGTGGCCATATACGGTTGTGTTGAGTAATAGGAAGCGCTCTAAGTGAGCGATCAAATGTACGTCGTGTACGAGTGATCTTTCCTTGGTCCATCAGAAACTGCACATAGTCTATCCAGATACGCGGCATCTGAAAAAAAAAAGTTTCTTCGAACAGTGAAAATTTGTTTTCTTCCTGAGGCTTCTACAACCACACTATTTTACCTCTGCATTACTAATAATACTTTAAGCACAATTCTTAAGAGCATAAATCACTGTATATGCATATACAGAAGAAGCGTCTTTTTGCAAATTTGTTAGTGTTCACAATAATCTATATATATATAAATCAGACAATAACTTCTTTTCATGGAAAAATCTTCACAACCTTTATATGTTCATATATTTTTTTAATTTATTGCGTGCTCTTCAAGGAGTTAAGAGCTAAATGCATTTGTTACAAACCAAAAGAATGATCATATTAAAATAATCATCAGAATTTATTAGAAGGCATATATGACATTAGAATATTCTGTCAGAAAATACAAGCTAGTATATTTTCAAAATACAATCATATATCCATGTAGTTATTCAGCATCAATGGCAAGACAATATCTACTAAAGCTCTTTTCACTGTCCCTTGAAGGATTTAAGCATGCATCATGCAACTTTATATAAAGAAAGCATAGAGTGGAGTACAATCATTGTAACTACACCACAATGTATCTAGTTACCTTGTGCATAAAAACAAGTGACCTCTCATGTGCACTGTTAGCATCCTCATATGCCGGATCTGTCACACATCGGCCACGTACCTGCTTACGTACCAGCTTCAGGTAATTGTACCACAGTTTGTAACTGCATAATACACAGAAGATTGTAAAATTGTATTTACAACAACAAATAACATTATGTTCCTCAATTTGGCTGGTGGAGAAGAGGATGTGCTAGGGAGGCCAAGAACTGGAAACTAACAGCACAAATGAAAAAAAAAAAAAAAAACATTCACAATGTGACTTTGTGACTAGCAGACAGAAAACAAGGTACAGTCATTATATAAATAAAATTAAATTAAAAAGAAGTGCTTTGGGATTTACTAATTCAACTTATAACTGATCTGAAATAGGAACACCTAATTGCTAATGCTGATGCTCATTTGGTTTTTCAAAATGGTCCAGTTTTGATGAACCTCTGACCTTCCTGGAAGCTGTTTGAGGGCTCTCTCATAAATTGTGTTAATGACATCTTTTGAAGCATCCTTCTTGAACTCAATATAGCGGAGCCAACATTTTACTGAAAAAGGATTACGCAAGATGTCTTCTTCATAGGCAAGATCCTCATCTTCCTGAAAAAAATGCATAAACCTTTAACGACAAATAAAAACAAAGGGCTGATCTGGAGGAGAAGGGTCGAGAGAGAGAGAGACATTTGACATGTTTGACACACTGATCGTACCCCTGCCTAAGAAAGGCAATGTGAAGCAGTGTCAGAACTGTCGCACGATCAGCCTGATCAGTCACCTAAGTCAGAGTTCTACATATTATAACATCTTTACATCTTCCTTTTCTCGATCTAGCTTTCAACATAGAACTAAAAAGCGTTTGTGTCTATGTGACACAAATGGCTTTGAAATATAACACAGCTAACGAAGTGTCCAAATAACTTATGATTTCCATATTGCTTGTTTACGCATCTGTTATACGAAAGAATTATATCACTTACAAAGAAAATGTCCGTAGTTTCATTTCCATTGACTGGCATTCTCAAGTTCGCAAATGCACGCCAACATAACGCTTTTCACCGGAAATCGATTTAGTCGGATTTCTAAAATGGTTAGATTTTTTTTTTTCAGACTTAGGATGGATGGCAATTTGCTGCAGAATCAAAACACGAATCTTTATTCAAACTGATAGGTCTTCAGTTTTTCGGAAAACTTCCAACAAATAATCCTTCAGAACTTAGTGTTATTTAATCTAACTTTTTTTTTTTTTAAAGTGGTAAGTTAAAATCGTTGAGAGGTCTTTGGATAGAGACGAGGGCGAAGCAGACGACAAAACGCTTTAAAATAATATGAATACTTCGATTTCACATGTAAAGGTATCTTGTAATTTGAAATAAACATACTTAAAGTGCTCAATAAAAAGCACTGATAAGTCATAGCACGTTAAATCGCCATTTCTTCCAGAAAAACTACTTAAATCTTCATAATGCTTTGCTTCCCACTTGGTTTGAACCAGGGATCTGTCCTTTAAGAGCACGGGCAACGGTTTCCGCCTTTTCCCTCCAAAACACATTCAAGTAAGCAAAGTAGATATTTATTATATGTTTCAAGGAGCGACACAGCCTAAAATCAGTTATCATACGTTCTTTTTTTCGAGGGACATCAGTGTTGCATAGGCTGACATCAACACAGTCTTATTTTGTCCTGTACATTCATTGCACTGTGATAATGGAAACTCTTTGGCGATCAGTTTACAGCAAGCATCAGTACCGCTAACCAGTTGCAGCTAAATCTCTGTACTTTGTTAGCATTCAAGTGTAACAGAAGTAGCAATCGACGTCGCAGTCGGCGATCGCCACATCAATTCCCATTTCAGCATCTTTGACGGGATCTGGATTGTGTGAGCATATGCAGAGGTCTTTTACCACGGATCTCCGTGCTTTTACTAGGCATGTGAAACAGATCGCCAGCTATATTAAAAATATACTATCTTCTTTCCTACACTCTTCATCATCTTTTCTGGGATTAGACTATTTAAGTCTTGGGCTTAATGATAACTCTTCTTGAATAAAATGTTGATTTAAAAAAAATGAAACTTTTCATTTCAATCCTGATAACATAAAATCAGTATATTTTTCAGGGAGGGTTCCAGCAACACCACACATGTGATACATATAACTGGTTCAGCTAAAGCCAAGTTTAAGTCATCATCTAAAGATGTGAGCATTTGCCATGAGAGCCGAATGCTGGAAGTTCAGACTGCTTGCCATTTAATCAGATTGGAGCAAGCAGAAGGCATCAAGTGTTGAGCAAGAACTTCCAAGGTGCAAAAGAAAGGTAAGTCGGGTTTTTTTTTCAATAAACACTGTTAATGTTTGTGATGGTCTTGTGTTAGATCATTTCTTCTATTTGCAGGGAGGATTAGCACTTCAAATAATTACTTAATATATACTGCTGAGAGTAGAGCAGTAAATGTTTACCACTGCAACTTTGTTAATACAAGTGATTTCATCACTTGAGCATTTTAATAGTTCAACAGGTAAACAAAGAGCTGTGTAGATGCTGAAAGAAAGGGGTCAGGAAAAGACAATAGTAATAATGAGAATTTTTATAGCGCCTTTCCAAAAATTTGCTCAGAGTGCTTTACATAAATCATACATAGACTACATTGTCAACAACCATGTACCATATTCGCATATAACAGACTCACATACATTGGCAAGGGTATTTGAAAATATACTGCCCTTTTTGGTGTCATAGATAAAGATGCACACACTTGTTGTGTTTAATTTTTCTTAAGTGACTCCTGATGGCCTGTTAACACCAACATTGCCTTAAAGAACCTCTCTGAGCCCATCGTGCAGACCACTTTTATATGCCATCTTTATTATGCCAGTTGTCCACAAAAAATCCCTGCATTCTTTGACTGGTCTCACTACACAACCCCCTACTTCCTTGGAGGCACAAATGTTCATGCAAGTTGAGTAACATCAGCATGCAGTAAAGAACAGCAGACCATCAAAATAATAATAATAAGGCAGATTTATATAGCCCATTATTTAACTGTAGAGTAGAATCAATATGTTTTACACAAATGAAAACAAAGAAATCTGAATACAGTTTCAAATTGTTCGTGCTTATTATAGTACGGAGTCAAAAAGACCAAATATAGCAGAGACATGTTAAGAGACATAAACACTGCATGTTGTTGTCATCATTCACCTTGGTTAAACTTGGAGGCCAATTCTGGATTTGAAACTTGCAGTCATCTGCAGAGCATTCACAGGTCCATACAGCTCCTGGTCTAATCTGGACAGATGGTGGTAGCTGGGATGGTCTGTGTAAAGCCTTGATGATGGTCTTCATCTCTGTTAGGCTGACCTTGATTTCATCCTGCCTGTCTTCAGCCCCAATTTTTGCCATTCTGTCAGCCGGCTCATTGCCTTTAGTACCACACTGTGAGGGTGTCCACTGCAGTACCATGTATAGGCAGTTAATATTTTTCAGTGCTGCTGTCAGCTTAGGTAACCATTAAACACTTAGAAACTATAAGGCTCGGCAGTTGTATCAAGGCGGAGTCTACAGTTGTGTGTTGAATGATTTGAATGACAATAGCAGACAAAAGAGCACTCACAGCGTACACATTCCACGATGCCAAGGCAAAAATTAATGCTTGTCCAAATGGCGATGGAGACAAGGTACACATGATCCATGTTTGCGTGCATGCAGATTACACAATAGCAGTGAAAAACAAAACGATGCACAAAAAATTAAAGGGTTTCAGTTTACAATGGTGGTACATGTAGATCTAGAATCTATAGCACTGGAAAATGTATCAACCAAAGTAAATCAAGTGGTCCAGGGATGAGGAAGCATAAATATTGCAGTGAAATGGAGAATATGGCATAGATAACCCTGAAAAGAGCACTATTTGATGAAGAAGAAAAAAAACTGGGTGCACAGATAAAACAATCCTAAAAAAAAGAGGCAAGCAGGGGAAAAAAAGCACAAATCACAGGAGTTGATGAAAATCCATGGACACAAGCAGAGAGAAGAAGGTGCAGGAGAAAAACACATCATCACCCTCAAGCCAGTTAAGCAGAGACATTACAATGCAACATGATAAGCAGTAAAGAACAGATGAAGCAAGAGCCTTGTATTGATAGAAGTGCAAAAGTTCAATGCCTATGCTATATTCATCTCTTGCCTGGTGCCAGCTGACGGACAGTTAAGCTGGTCCGCCGGTACTGGCCATCGGTAGGGAATAGATGCAGAGGCTGACAAGGCTTGCTACTTAGGCCTATCTCACACTGGGTTGAGGAGGTCCTGCATGGAATGACGTCCATCCATTCATGTTTGTAAGCTATATTTTCCCCAGTCTGTCTCAGTGTCGACCCCTCCCTTCAAGGTATCCTGGAGAACGGTCTAAGAGTGTTGTTCTGGGTCATATGGCCTAACCAGACTGGCTTGTGCCACTTGATTGTTGCAAGAAGGGGATTTCTAGTGTCCTATGATGGTGGTAACTATTCTCCATACAAAGTCATTGGTTTTGTTTTCCTTGTTTAGACCATCCTTCCCAGGAACTCGTTTTTGAATGCCTGGATTCTCCTCTACCTATCATCAAGCAGAGTCCATATGCAGTACTTCTGTACAATAGGAGGGGAACCATGAGGGACTTGTACAGATATATGTTATGGTGTTGCTTCACTAGATTCTGTCCAGCATGATCCACTGTGAATGTTGCAATTATGATGCTAATATTTCAAGTGCAGCTGCCATCTTTGGAAAAGGTGGCTCCCAAATACCTTAAGCTGTTCCCTTTTCTGAGCTTGTTCATGTAGATCTGTTTTGTAATTGCTGTTAGTGTTAATCATAACTTTGCTCTTGTCAGTGATAATGTGGATGAGCTTGTGGCTCTATACAACTGCACCCTGACTGCTCTTCTTGACAAGTTTTCACCTGAGAAAAAGAGGTGCATTACTCAGCGTCCTGATACTTCTTGGCATACTCCAGAGGTACGCCAAGCCAAGAAGGTCAAGCGTCAGGCAGAGCACAAATGGCGTAAGAGTAGACTGGAGGTGGATTGCCAGATTTATCGCCATACAAGGAGCCACTGTTCAGCTATCATTGTCAAAGCTAGGTCGCAGTATGTTATGAACATTCTAAGCTCTGCAGTTTCTGATTCCCGCAAGATGTTCTCAGTTGTGAACAGTCTCCTGGGTAAAGATGCGACGGTGCCTGTTCTTCCAGAGATGGATGACCAGACTGCTGCCAGTACATTAAGTGCTTACTTTGAAGACAAGATAAAGACCATAATAGACAGCTTCAGTGACTCGGGGGATACTGTGGAGCAAACCAGTGAGTCATTTTGTGGCATGCCCCTCTCTAACTTTCAGCCAGTGACAGAAGATGAACTGCTGAAATTAGTTAGGCGTTGTAGCCCTACCACGTCTGTGGAGGATCCCATCCCCACTAGTGTTGTTCTCCAGCACCTTGACATTCTGCTTCCTGTAATAGTGCGCATAGTCAAAGCTAGCCTTTCCTCTGCCTCTGTACCCAGACAATTTAAAACGGCTGTGATTAAGCCTGTCTTAAAGAAGCACAACCTGGACACTAGCTCGTGTGAAAACTACAGGCCTGTGTCGAATTTGCCTTTTGTTTCAAAACTGTGCATGTAGTTGCTCAGCAGTTGGCATCCCACCTGGACCTCTACAGCTTATTGGATAAATTCCAGTCGGCGTACAGACCCGAGCACAGTTGTGAGACAGCCCTTCTGCATCTTATGAACGATCTTCTGTGCAGTGCGGATGCAGGGAACGTGACTCTTGTGATCCTCCTTGATCTGATTGCGGCCTTTGATGTCATTGATCACACCACTCTACTAACTCGTCTTCAGATGGAGGTGGGCATTGGTGGTCCAGCTCCGTACGGAACCTTAGACTCTATGTCGACAATCTTCTTACTATGTCTGATCATGTCAGTTCTGTGGTCAAGGCATGTTATTTTCACATCCGCACACTTGGACAACTCCGACCCATTCTCAATAAGAAGACTGCAAATGCAGTTGCTGTGTCCCTCATTCATTCAAGATTAGATTATGCAAACAGCTGCCTCTGGGGAATTTCAAAAAGTGAGTTGTTGAGGTTTCAGCGAGTGCAAGATACAGCTGCTAGAATAGTTGCCCGAAAGAAAAAGACTGACCATATTACTCCCATATTATGTGACCTACACAGGCTTCCTGTGGAGAAAAGGATTGACCACAAATTGTTAACCCTGACATATGGCTGCCTTCACGACCTTGTGCCTGCATATCTACAAGATCTCATTCACTGTCACCATCCTCAGCAGAACATTCGTTCAGCAGCCCAATCTAGACTAAGACTAAATGTTCAGACAGGGAACACATTCAAAGCCAATGGGTTTCAGATCCTTCTCAAATGTAGTCCCGCTTCTGTGGAACTCGCTTCCCCTCTCGACCAAGGAGTCTGAGTCTTGCAACTTTTAAGAAAAAACTGAAGACTCACTTGTTTCAAATGGACTAGTTTTGTTTATCTCATCATATGCATTTTGTTGTTTGAACTTGATCATTTGACCTGCAGTCTGGTGGCTGTTGGGATCACTGCACATTGAGCATATCTCTGCGATGCGAAAACTGGCTCATTATAAAACGACATCATCATCATCAGTGCTGGTCTCCGTTCCATATGTGTTCACGCTGTCTCTCAGTCTGTTGGCAAGATCGTGCTGTTAGTGTCCACCATCAGAAAGTTTTGTCTGCAAAGTGCAGGTTGCATATCTAGTACAGCAATGCCATCTGAGAGCAGGCAGCCTTTGCTGAATTCAATTGGTAAGGATCTTGAGCAAGCAGAAGGCCTCTGGTTGTTGCCACACTGTCATCGATCTCACTTCATCTCTCCTCGATCAAGGTTACCCTTGCTGCCTTATGGCTTTCCAGATCTCACAATTGACCTTTCTGTATGTAGCTGCTGCCTCAAGGTTCTTCAGCTTTTGACTCTTCAGTGTTTGACAGCAGTCACAAAGGTTGACCCAGGGCTTTTTCTTTGCTCTAAGGGGTCTGATGATTGTTTTTTGCTGAGGTCAAGAGCATCTCTTTGATGTGGCCTAAGAGGGGGTCCACATGGCAGTCAATTAAGTTCAGGGTGGTGAACTTTCCCCTGACTTGAGCCTGAAAGAGATCGGCGACCTTAGGGTCCCACAGCTTCTCCAGGTTGAAACAAAGGCATGAATTGGTTTTGCAATGCTTCATCAATAGCTTCAAATCCATGGTCGAAAGGACTAGGTTGTGGTTACCATCTTTATCTGCACCCAGATATGCCCTCGTTTTCACCTGGTTGATGCTCGACTTGGAGCACTTTGGCAATAAGATAAAGTAGATTGGATTGTGGAATGACCCATCCAGAGAGTGCCAGGACACTTCACTGACTTCCAGTTAGGGTGCACATAGAATACAAAGTGGCCTCCCTTTGTTTTCAGTACCTATATTGTGATAGTTTTACTGATTACCTGTCTATTCTTATTCACCAGTAGAAACCATTACTAGCATATGCATGTCTGACATGACACCTTGCCGAAAAAGGTCCTCCAGGTTTAGGTTGAAGGTGGTCAACGCCAAGGCTAACATAAGAACGGCTGGGTGGCTAACATGAAGAAGTGGACAGCCTGTTCACTGGGGGACCTTCTCAAGCCGGCCCTGCTTATGTAAGTTCACCACTGCTGTGGTTCCCTGATACTGGGACTCATCACTATTCTTCTACCAGCTTTGGGATGAATTGAAGTGTTCTGAGGAGCTCTATGGAGGAAGCATGATGAGGTTGATGCAGAACAATTCATGTGCTGTGGTTCTGAATTCACTGAAGTTGGTTTAGCAGTACATCTGATCACCTGGCCTGGGGATTTGGTATTTTACTGGCCTGCCGCATAGTTTAGAATTTTGAGACCGCCCCACAAAAAGAAAACTTTGGCCACCCATGATCTAGATCATGACATTTTCTTATGATGTGATCAGTGGTCATTTGTTGTGAAGTTTTAAAAAGGTAGCGTTTGCATTCCAAAATACTGTAGCAGAAATTCTATGTGCTTATTTTGATAATGTGCACATTAATTAGTAAGAAACAAATTTATCCTTTGGTTCATAAGATTATAAAATGGTTATAACTAGCACATTTTACTAATTAGTAGCAAAATATAATATGAAAATATATAAAATTTCCACAGTAAAACATATGTGCATGAAAAAACAACTTTCATCAAACTGAGAATCTCAGATGTTAGCGCTTCTTACCAGTGTTGTTTGTTGAGAAGTTTATTTTGGGGAGATTTTCTCTAAGTATTGTTTAGAGCTTATTACAAGTTCACCATGAAATAATCTTAGTTTCTGACTTAAAATTAACCATACAAATCCATCCAAACAAAAAGGCAGCATAGATATATTTGAAATACCAATAATTCTTCTAATGGGAATTCTTTCTGGCTATCACACAGCATTTCTGAACTTCTAGTTTATTAACATCAACCAGTTTTTGCTCCCCATAAAAAAAATTAAATAGCAGCTTGCTTACTGTTATTTGCTGTCCCTTTTGAAACTGTTTGACATTTTTTTAAAATTTCAGTGTAGTCTCCAGAGGTAATTAATATTGCTTCTGATGTCTTAGAACTGAGGAGTTACAGTAGTCTTCAGTATGTGTGGAAGAACAGGATTCTTTTACGTTTTAATGATTAGTTCCAAAAATATGCAGACATGAAAGGGGTCGGTGTGGCATTCAAATGTTTTCGACCCCGCTTTTCATTCAATGAAAGTATGATCGCAAACAGTTCTCCATTAGTCTTCATGCTTGTTGTTAAAAGAGATGACATTAATGTTGACTTCTTGCTGCTCTGCAGTAGCTCCCCTGCACCTACCCACTGCTCTCACTCTTTTTCTCGGATTATTTGGTTCGATTCGCGGCTTTTTGTTTGCTTGTTTTTTGGTGGTTGTAACCCAAACGGTATGAAATAAATACGGTAAATAGTAGACATTGATTCTTTAAGCTGAGATTTCTCATTATCCGTTTCGTATCTTTTTCGAACTTAGCTTCAGTTTGATAATAAGGGAAACTAATAAGGCGAAACACTTGTGAATTAGAGTAGAAAGAAATTGTGCATTTGTGTGCCTTGAAAAGACCTTTGTAGGGAGCTGAGTAGGGAAATCACTAGTCTTGCAAAACGTAATCGATCTGAACCTTCGTCCTTGTGAAAAACGATTATGCTGCCCCTGGCCCTGTCACAGACCTGTAGCATACATCCACTTTTCCGTCACCATACAGAAAGGGGCGTTAAAGCGCTTGCGGATGAAAAGATCTTTCTAGGCCAGCTGTGTTGGGGAAACTTCTATAATTAGTCTTTCCAGCCCTCATCGGGCCCAAATATAACAATGGTCACGTAGCTGCAGGCGCTGTAGCAGCATGACGACCATGCACGATCCAGATTTTTATGCTTATTGTAATGTAAAATTCGTGAAGTTGGCGGACATAATATATTTCAAGTACCATGAAGTGCTGAAGAGTTACTCGTTTTCTACAACAAGAAGTAAGAATGTTCGTTGACGGTGATGTCTATCAACATGAAAGTTCGCACTGAAATTATTTCACCGATTTGGTTTCTGGGCATAGGCATAAACGACTTGACAGAAATGAATTGTTTCCTTCTAAAATTCTGACCTGGCAATACAGTTCAAATGTATGTTGCTTTTCTAGAGGTGGGTTTCATCTACAGTTTGATTTCTCGAGTTGGCTAAAGAACTTTTAAGAATCGTTTGTCAACCACGTACTCCCTCGTTTACTTGTGTTTAGAGTGATGCAGATCGATAGTTATTTAAATCTTGCCAGATTACAACAAAGTATGAGTCATTTTCAGACATTTCTTAATTTGTTACTAATTTTATTCCTTTGCCCGATCTTGGATTAATTTTCTTTATCTATCTTAAACCTGACTTGACCGCATCTTAAATTATATAGCCTAATTCTTCAACGCCTGCTGGGGCTTGTGGCTGAAAAACTCTCCTTACCCACCCAGCAAGATGCTCAGCGGAAATGGGGCACCTGGCTTGTCATGGTGGGGGCGCCTTCCATATACCGAACCGTGATCACGGTGAACCACTTACGTTAAGTGCTCCTATGGACTCCAGTCTATAGGATTATTTACAGTTTAAAAAAAACCCTATTTATCCTTTAATTGATCCGACAATCTATCCCTGCCTATCTTTTCTACTGACATAAAAGTAGATTTATTTATTCTTTTTATGTGGGATGGGAGTTCTTTAAGAAATTTAGAACTGCAGTCAGTCAGTATAGCTCCGAATATAGGCATCACCTGAGTTGACGTGGTTTACTGTCAAAACATTGCACATCCCGCGCCTAAGCAATAAGCTGACCTGCAACCGTCATTATCATCTAATGATGTTTGCAGAAAATGTTGCACTTCCTCATTCCCGGCTGGCTGCCGAGAAGGAAAATAGGCCAGACTGGTTTCGACCAGAGAAACTCTGTGTTTGTAAAATGGTTTAATTGCAAAGTGTATTTGAAGAGATATCAAAATGTATCGATTGGAAGAAATGACCATTTTGTTGGGGAAGGAAAACGGGAAACAATGCGAGAATAGAATGACGGCATTAAGTAGCGATAACGTTTTGGTTTGTCTTTACGCAAAACATCTGGGGCCAGTTGCACAACACGTTTCTAAACCTTAAAACTGTTCTAAAGAAGCAAAATCTCTTCTTTGCCATTTTTGATGCATTTCAGAAAAACATACAAAAATTGTACTGACAGGACGGAAAGTCAGACTTGAACAACTTTATCTTACTTAAAGCAGTTTTAGTTTTAAAAATTCTAAAATTGTGGTGTGCACTTTAAACTAATTATCTAAATTAAAATAGAGTTAAGGCCTAAAAGTGTTTAAAATTAGAAATGTGTTGTGCAACTGGCCCCTGAAATACGAAGACACAACCAGAGCAGAACAGGCCATTCATTATTAGCTTGTATTGGAAAGCTTCTTTGCAGATCGAACATGGATTCATCGTTTTGATATCTCTGCGGGAGTCAGGTCTGCAGACAGTGTAACAGCTGTGTCTGTGTAGGTCGCCATGCTGACCGGTGTGTCGACAATATGCAAGTAATTCTAATCTGCAAAGCCAGAACGAATGTTTCAGAAAGTAGAAAAAGCTCTTTAGAAGTTACTAGAATACAGACGCAGTAGTGGCATTTTTAGTTTTCAGTTAATAGCAGAGTTCCACAGCACAGCGACAAGCATGCGACACGTTACCTACCCCTTAATCCGATTGAACACCACCCTGCACAGACGGTGTCGAACCACTGACGTCAAGAATATCCATGGAGACCTAATTGAAAATACCTAATTGACATACCCTGGCTGCTTTCCCATTTACAACATAAGCGTGCACATTCCTGATGTAAAAGTTATTTGAACCTTATTTTCGGTGTGGGGATGTTTTTGTATTTGTACCTCGAGAACAGAAGAGGGCTGTTCATTCAGATTGCTGGCAGGGAGTGTTTTGTGCTAAGCTCAGCGCAGTCATGTAAAAAAAAAGTTCTTTGCTCGACCTTTACATATTGGGCCCGTACGGCCTGTTCGTTAGGGGAATATTGAAACTGCAGACATACGCAGGATGGGGTAGGGGGTGGGGGTGAGCAGACAGACGAAGAGACATTTAGTGTGCAGGGCAGTGTTTCCCACCTAGACTCCCAGTTAAAATTGTTGGGTTTGTTTTTTAAGACCCTCTGTTGAAAATTTCAACCACTCACAAAAGAGGGTATTATCGACCAGTTGCAGATAAAAAAAAAAGTAGACATCAGTGTATTGATGTCATTACTGTCGTTATATTGATCCCTGATATCGAGTCTAAATATTAGTGTCGTGTTGTACAGTATCATGCCACTGGTATTTGCTAAAGAATGTCGACAAATAATGAGTTTTGGTGTCTTATTTATAAGAAAATATCTGACACGACGAGACCTCTGACATTTATTTATATTTTTAGGCCCCGACTCCAAATTGTTCACGTTTTAAGCCTCCTGCACCGTATTGGCAAATCGTTATTTTTACATACATCATTTGTGCATATTTGTGTAAAACATGGGTACACGTGAGTGGGTGTGTACAGTGATGACTACTTCCTTTTGCATTAGGATTTACGGGAAAGGGTGGTTACATAAAGTAAAGAGTGTCAACTCTTACATGTCCGTGGGCGGATTTTGTAGTCCAGATATAGAGACATAGATGATGCATCGACTTGTGGAGCGTATGCATTCTTGTGAATTCAGCGAGACATTTTTCCATTTTCTGACACGTTCCCCCCCCCCTCCGCGTGTTTTCTTTCACGTGTTTTGAACTCAAAAGCTGGTCTATACCAGTCCGTGACGAATCTACATTATTACCTCGTAGTCACCGCATTTGTCTACTTGTTTTATAGCCTGCTTTGTCCGAGGCCGCTGCTGGAACGAAATGTTAGTCAAGAGAAGCCGTCTCGTCAGCGGGTCAGTGTACTTCTCTTTTCAAGTCGTCGATAGGTTATTTGAAACTGCGACTTCAGTTCGAAGCGTAATGTAACAAAACCAATGTTATTATAGGGTGATATATAATATAATTTTATAATATGTACACAAGAGTTTAGTTAATACGTGATATGGCTGGTTTCAAAAATATGACTAAAATACGAAATAAAGGCTCTGGCGGTAATCGACTTTTTTCCCCTTCTCAACGTAATGGCGCAGTGGTCTTCGGCACACTCGATATTTTTTCATTTTGAGCTTGCACGCTATGTCACCGACCTGTTGCACTTGCAGACTTTCAGGAGGATATTGCCCAGAAGTAGGTTGCTTTACTCGCCTAACCCCGCTCATGGTCGTAGTCCTGATAACGGAGACATTTGGTGGTACTGAGTGAATACTGCCGCCCCCCCCACCCCATTTTCCCGTTTAGAGGACCCAGGTCCATTGAGTGGGTCATCCTTGACAGACTTGGCTACTGGTGAAAAGTGATCGTCTGTTAAGGCGGGGGCGCCCGGTGGTGTAGTGATTTAAACACGCGCTTGTCACCTGAATGAGAAACTCAGGGTTCAGATCTCGTCTCGGGACACTCTCTGTGTGTGACACTTGTCCGCAAGGCTGGGCGTCGGGGTTTTCTTCGGGTCCTTCAGTTTCCTCCCCGTTCCCTCTTCCCCCCCCCCCATGTAGTGCGAAATCACCTCAGGGGGGAGGCACTTTCCTGACTTTGAAGTGTTTTACTGCCCAGTGTTTCGCGCCATCGATTGTAATCTTGACATCCCCGTGTGTGAGTTTCGTTGCGTGTACACCCTGTCGCTTCTATAAACTCCATCGATCAAGAGTTCAGCGGCAGAATATTGAAAAATACAACTGATGACACTAAACCATACAAATAATATGCTATCAGAATATGAAGACCCCGTTCCATAGAGATAAAACAGTCCCTCAAATCGTGTTTATCTTTTTAATATTTAGCTGTCTTTATCGGTTGTCAATTCTCCCTTTAAAAAAAAAAAGTCCTCGTGGGCGCTGCAATCTCAGATGTGGGTTGTTTGTACATGGCTCTTTTCACGCTAAATTCAATTTGTTTCTGTCTGTGGGGAGTGTTTCAGTGCACGCAACCCAAAGTTGTACAGTCACATCAATTTCGGCCAGCAAAGCACAGGCCTGATGCTGGAAGCTAGACCTCTCATGTGCATGGCCTCGTTCTCTCCCCTGACGACGAGCGGCTCCGAGTGCCAAGAAGGATGCAGCGTAACGCAAGTCTGTGGCAATGCTTTGATAATTGGATTGCCACACATGAAAGGGGGAAGCGATTTGCATGGCACGTTATCTGCTTTTGTAAGAAACATTAAAACATTGACTAGTAGCAATTTTGCCTCAAAATGTATTAATGACCACGGTATTCTTTGACAGTCTTGGGTTGCCCCATTGTGTGTTGGTTTTAGTCTGATGTCACGACGTGTTAAGTACGCCTGGACATAAAGAAGTGGTTTATCTTCAGACTTCCTCACATTGCCTACCCTACCTCACTCTAGATGACATAAGTGTGCTAGAAGATTGTTGTTGCATAAGAGATCCTCGCACATTTCCAAATAAATTCCATTTATAACTGAATTGTCATACACTTAAGCAAAACATTTCCGATTTGGTGGTTTGCGTGATGGCAGAAAAGAGTTGGAAGACGCAGGAAATGCAAAAATCATCGATGAATGCCATTAATGGAAAGTACTGGTGACCATTGGGTTTTTTGTTCGTTTTTTCATTGTTTGGTTGTTCCGTAAGATGCAGGCGTTAAAGAACTGCAGTTTTTTTCCCATTTAAAAGCACGTGTCTTCGGAGTGCCGTGAATGCTTTCCTAAGTGTTTAACGGGAACATCAGGCATTTGCCACAGCCAGAATGACCCTAAAACTTAAAAAAGAAAGCTTTTAAAACTTCGATGATAACTGTCCTTTGGATTATGAGGCGGCGATCATGGGTCTCGTTAACTCTTTTCAGTGTGGATGTCCTTTCATCTTGACGATTGCTTTCCAACAGGTGCTCCGCGCTTAGGCAGTCGATAAACGAGGTGTACGTGATTTAAGATTCTTATTTCTGTCGTCGTTGTGCTGGAATTCTTGGTTGGATAAAACCTTGCAGAAAGTGATAGCATCTACCTGTACAGGTAAGTGCACCTGGCACGGGTGTGATGAGGATACACGCCTTCGGTGAACCTATAGGCACAGGGAAAGCAGGCCGAGAAAAGAGACCCCAGAACATCTCTGCCACAGCTTTATGGCTACAGCCCCCAGGGGTAACGCAACACTGGAACATTGCTTACATACGCTTGCCCTTGATTTCCCCCATGTTGCCTCAGAGCAACAGCTTCGTGACTACAGATCCAGAAGGTTAGCTTCAGTTCCTGTACTTCCCAAACCGTAGGCTGCAGTGGCCGTGGGAATTCGTTTTAGATGTAGTAAATACATTAAGGTTTTTTTTCCCCACCATACATTTTCTGGCGAAGTTTATCGCCGCAAATTAAGGATGACGTAAGAGGGAAAGGGCAATCGTTTGAAAGGTGATAAAGCCAAGCCTGCCAAAAATAATTGCACACTGGTTTAGCACACAAGGGCCATAATTTTATACAGGCGGCGCAGTGTGAAATGCACACCTGAAACATTTATCACGAGTTACCCTCGCTGTGACGTAATGAATGTGTTGTGCATATGCTGCTAAGCTAGCAGATTTCTTCGTGGGTATCAGACTCACCTGGAAGGAAGAGAAAAAGACACACACACACACACACACAATAAGTGAATTGATACAGATTGTGTGAGCAAACAATCCGCTTGCATTATCGCATGTACACATTTGTGAAGCGAAAGGTGCAAAAGCAACGGTGGACTGGTTTCGTTGACGCTTGTGCCGTTGTCAGATCACGTGGACTGGTATGTAAATTATTAGCAACTGCGAGAGAGATTTCCATCGGATTTTTTTTTCTAACGGCAGTTTTGGGGAATATACAGACAACATACTAGATGCCCACAGGAGCTGCTGGTAGCATGCAAAAGTACCGGTTCAGTCGATAAAGAAAACCATAATCTTAAGATATGGTTGTTTCTGGCGTGACAGTGGTTCCCCATCAGTGGCTTATACAGTAAAGAAAGCAAGCTTATTTGTGAAATTAGAAATAATAGTAGAAACAGAACTTTCTATTGCATGCCTCATTTTGCGTCCGCTGCTACTATTTTGTGAAAATCCACTTAGAGTCCCCTACCACCAAATGAAGCCGTTCAGTAAGTGTAACTACAAGAGAATTAATTATCAGTGGCTGGGACGACTTCCGATCAGAGAATTATGTGAATTTCAGGAATGAGTATTGTATTACTATTACTTATAAACGTTCCAAGTGCTGTTGAAATAAAACTGTAGATAGGAAATATTTCGGCTGCAAGACTTTTCTTTGAAAGAATTATCATGGTGTCGGCATTAATGTCGGGTGTAAGCGATTGTACTCGCACAGAAGAATTTCATGCATGATTATGTCGATCTGTTAATGACATGAAAAAAGACAGTCGTATCAATTTCAGCGATGATTTTGGCAATACACTGTTGTTACTAGAGTAATTACATGCATTTCAGCAGTAAGTTTTGCTCTGGCTGGCATTATTGTCTCATGTGTTACAAACAAGCGTCTATAGTTAATTTAATTCAGTCCATGAATAACAAAAATACTTGTTTACATGTCGGAGCGCTAGCTGAGAGAAGGTCTGCAATTCCAAAGGGACTTCTTTCTCTCTTTCTCTCTAGCCGTCTCTGTATCTCTTTCTTCTCCATTCCCTATGGGAGGTGTTTGTTGCCTGTACCACAGTGCATAGCAAGTCGATGGTGGCCGTTAGGCGAGGACATTGATGACGTCATCGACCAGTTGTGGGCAGCTCGTTACGTCAGGCGAGTTTTCTCGCTGCAAACGGTACACAAGATATTTCTCACACAGACGTTGCCAGACTGCATTACAAGTAAAAATATTGTAACCAGGAACTTTTTCAAAGTTCTTTTGTTTCCATGGAAAATATTTCGTGGCAAACCTTTGGGTTATCTTTCTGCACAAAAAAAGCAAAAAAGAGCTCTAAATCACCTAAAGAAAATTTGAGGGTGCAAGTGGGTTGAAAACGTGAGAGATGATGGCGGCGGGGCCATGAAGACGTTAAGGAGGGAGGTCGCATGTTTTATCGCACAAAAGTGGGTGGTCCGTTAGCGCAGCGTTTGAAGTGCTTGTAACCAATACAGTGAGTATCGCATGTCTTGTGTTATTTCTCATCATGTGGCACCTATATGCCGGCTGCATATCCGCCAGACAGCCTTAGTTGCTGGATCGGGGTTGAACAAAAAAGAACAAAGAAAGAAAGAAAGAAAGAAAAATTATCGGCTACGGCATTTTGTTGCAAAAGCTAGTATGAAACCTAATATTTTGTTATTACTTGCTTTCAAATGTCAGTGACAGTTTGACGTGCAGCTCATCACTTAAAGCAGTTCTGACGTCAGGAATGAAGGTTACCATAATATTAATGCAAATAATAATGTGAGATATGTTTTCCACAGCCAATAATTTTATCTGAAACATCCTCCGCCCACCCTTTAACAGTTTTAAATGGGATCTGAAAACTTCTTGAATTATCTGGATAGGAGACACTGGCCATTTCTTCTCTCCTTTACACACCGCTGCCATCACTGCCTTCGCCTTACTCTGCTTTTCATTTGTACGCACCAAAGACGAGACTTATTTCTGCCTTCCGAGAGCTCCTCGAGTCTGGCAGTGAAGGCCACAAGCGGAGGGCACAGTCATTCACCTGTACGGCGCCATGTTTCTCTCCTCGCCTTTATCTGCCGTTTATCGGGGTTCGCTCCACGATGAATCCCCGCTCGCACATCCCACAGCCTCCTTCCTCTGAATTGCCAGAGAGAGAGAGAGAGATGTACCTGTTTTCCAAACCCTCCAATTATTGTCGGTGAAGGGAGGTTCAGAGGCGGCTGATAAAAGAACTGATAGAGCTCGAAAAAGTTTTCTGGGAGGGAGTGGGGGTGGTGCTAGTGCCTGGCGCGCGACTTAGTTTTGGCACGTGCAGGGAAGGTGTTTGTTACGACAGGGTGCTGCTACAGTAGCAACGGTAAAGGCGACTCCGAGAGACAATCGAACGAGCGCTTTATGGGGGAGGGTCGCCAATGACCAGACACCTTCCGTATGTTTCTTTGCATATGAAAAATTGTCTACTCAGTGTTTGAGCCAATGAGCGCTTAGTATTCCAATCCTACGCGATTTCACTACCAAGGAAATTATATGGCTTAACATGCAGAAGCACTCACTGGATAAAAAGAGTGTCCTTGTTGAGATTGTGAATCTCTTTCGTCTGTGTTCTTTTTGAGATTATAAATCTCTTTCCTCTCTCTCTCTTTTAAGAAGGGGGCAGCCACCCCACAGAAATCAGTTTGAATCCTTTGGCAGTTGTTTTGTATTTTTATTTGTTAAGGGGTTACATCTATTAAACTCGAAATTCACAGTACGGGCATTCATATGTTGCTGGCAGACGAACTTTCGACATTACACTCTAGATTAGGTCTTTGTAAACGAGCTTCTGGTTTCGCGGTTAAGACGAAGAGCAGACGATTTGAGCTTGACGAAATTGCATTATCTCCAGCATTATGCTCTGTTTTGGTTTAGGCTACAACGGAAAGAGTGGATGTCTATGATTTTAGCCAAAGATAAAGCGTCTAAGCAACAAACCGGTAAGCATACTGTTGGTCCAGCCTCGACTTGTGGTTTATTGGGTTACACCAGTTTGCAAGCTAAGCGTTGGTCTCGGAGACTGTCAGCAGTCGAGTATATGTACCTCCATAGTCACAGCGAATAAACTCTTTCGTTCGTGAGACGCCGACCTTAAAGCATCCAGTCATCTGATTCTCTATTATTTGAAGAGCTACTCCACGAATCTGAAGGCAGCTACTCGTCTTTCATTAACGCTGTTATCAAACTGAATAAGTATCTGAACATTGTTAGCGTGAGACGACTAATGACTAGTCGTAAACAGAATCCGCCAGGAAACTCACAAAATGTCTTTGACGTTTGTTGTTGCAATATGTACGTCCAAGTCGTTAAAATTGAATTATTTTGCCGGCTTTGAAACAAATGGATGCCAGTGTGTCCGGTCGTTAAGCTTTAATTATGCATGCGTTAACTGTAAAAGACGGTTAAATGTCTCCAAAGTAAGTTGGTGGGTGGGGGTGCGCGCGCCCTGTTCGTTAACTTCTCTTTTCAGTTAATTTTGAGCATGAAAATTTTAGAACCTCCGTTGAAAGCGGTACATAATCAGGCTGTTGTCCTGCGATTGGTCTATAATTAAATCCGTTGTAAATTTTTTAGCACCGGTATTATGATCGTCTCCGCTTACCTTTCAGAGGGGCAGCAGTTTTAGAGCGCGCCACAAAATTAATCTGATTGGCTGCGTGCTATTTGTAGCGGTAGTGACGTCCGCAGTAGAAATTATTTATACCTTGGGTCCCTGAACACAAGTACGTGCATGATGTCATATTTCTCCGCTTCTTTCGAAAACAACTTAGTTGTTGTCTCTGGAGATTCGCTTCACGTCTACAGCAACAAAATAGCTATAATTCTTATAGTATTATTAATAACCTGATTATTAATTTTATTATTATTGAGATTATGACGATGTCGTCGTCGTCATCATCATCATCATCATCATCATCATCATCATCATCATCATCATCATCATCATCTTTTTCTTCTTCTTCTTTTTCTTCTTCTTTCTTTGCCACTGCCGCTTCAAACTTTTATGTTTCTTTATCATCTGTTCACGACTGAATGGATAAGAAATTTCTGTAAACAGCTCTTGATCAGTGACTAGGGTCCTGTTCGCGCTTCTGGCAGGGATATTGCTCCCATCGGTCCATAAAGTTGCCGGTTTTATAGCGATAAACAATGGCGCCTCCAATGCCGCGAGTATATCGGCTTTGCCATTGTTTCAGCCAGACTGCAAGTTTGATAGAGGTCTGGGCAAACAAGTCAGTCATTTCAGTCATTCGTCCCTTGACTGGTACCTGTCGTTGGGGGTGGTGGTGACACATGGACAGACGCGGCAGCTGACAGGACTTGTTTTGGGCAATAGTTAGCAGGTCCTTTTGACTTTTGTAAGCTAGTTCTGTCCAGTTTTGCCATTGTTGCTGTTGCGATCCTGCCTTCCTTAGAGAGGGTGGCTCCTAAGTATACAAAGCTGCTTATGTCGTCCAGCCGCATCCTGTTTATATACATCATAACTTTGTTCTTATCAGTGCGTTCGAACTGTCTGTCTGTCTGCTGGTGACTAAAGTTCCTAGGTTCTACATATCCCTCCTCCTCATCCCAACCGGATTTTACTCCGTGACCGTGACGGGGGTCAAAATATTAAACAATACTTATCCGCCTAAGAAGATTCTTTCATAAACACAAAACCTCGTGCGCGTGAAAATTTTTCGTTATCGCCTCTACTGTCTTCCTAGGGCTACTAGCTGCAGGGCGCATTAGCCCTGAGGCGAGCTTCAAGGACGCGATGATCCGAGTGACGCAGCTACGTTGTGATGTCAGAGACCCCTAGTATATGGACCTCACGCGACCTGACATAAGATCTCAAACGTAATGACTTGACAAGGCTCGCACAATTAGCTTGTCTCTTGTCTTTTCATCGTGTGTCTAATCATCCTGAGGCAAATCTCGAGCAGAGAGGCACAGACACGATCCGCTTTCACGCTCGCTTCGATTCCTCGTCTTTAACAAGGTGAGTGGACAAAGCTTGTCACCGAGATCATTGTTTGCTGAGCCGCCTGCCGCGTGAACAAACAAATAAAAGACGTGTGGGAACAGGTCCGGCACAGCAACTTGCTGCACCGCCTTCGGCAAAATATTGAAGGCATGGTTGGTTGCACGAGCATTCCCACACATAAGAGCGCCTGGGCATTGCCAACTAGGATAGTCGAACCTGTGCCGTAATGCTGGAAAGGGTCTGTGTAGTTTAACGTTTCAGGACCTTAACTTGCATAAACTCTAAGGTTTGTTTGAGGTTCCCCCTCCCTTCAAATGGCCTGTCGTCAAAATTAGGCATTGCCAAGTTGATGTGCATGTTTATATCAGGTACGTTCAGATGTTAGTGAGATTTAGCCTCCAAAGACGCGTAGATAAGGTTTTAGTTAATGTTACTCTCTGGCGTGAATCACTGAAGGCTGTTACGTTATCGTCTGTTGAAGCTGGTCATCCCCACCCCTGTTTGTGCAGATTCTTTCTACAACAAAGTCTCAGTTGTGTTAACCATCGCGAGTTTCCCTGGATTTTTGTGCGCACCCCACCCACCTTTCTTTTCGCCCCCACTGCTGATCGTGGTTTGCACCTGTTCAACGTCTGCGTTTTCCTTGTAGTGATAACCTATTGAATATTCACCACACGAGTGAAAAGCTGTGTTAGAAATCTTCTAAATGCCTTCCCCTACCAGTAGGTTACGAATAACCCACTTTTCTTGCCTGTCGTTATTGTAGAATATTAGACGCAGGTGTCTCCCTTTCTCCTCTGCACCAGCCTGTGCGTTGCAGTGACCAGCGGGCAAGTTGCGCCCGTGTCTTACTTTGCTGTCATGAACAGTAACATATCACTACCTTCCCCGTGTGTTCCCATAGGTTAATAAGTCCTCGTGTAATTTGAGAGGCAAAATCGCCTTTATTACAGTGCCATAAAAGCGTACTAGTTCTTTTGATGTTGACCCCATTATCTCGATATTCTTAATGTCTCCATATCATTTACTCTCTAGTCATTGATTGTGTCACTATATCATCTGCTTCACATTTATCCGTGTCTCCATACCGTTATTTAATCCTCGTTTTGTGTTTTCATGTCATTATCTTCTTCTCTACTTCTGGAGGGTGGTCCGGTGGCGCAACGGTTAGCGCCTGTCACCAATACAGTGAGGGTTGGCTGTCTCGGGTTCAGCTCTCGTCTCTGGCAAGCTGTTCTTTCTCAGCATGTACCATCTGTTTACATGGGTGGCTGCCTTGCCGGGATATAGCCTTAGTTTCTGTCTTGGCGTAAAACACCAATTCCCCCTCTCCCTCTACTTCTGGGCTTCTGTCTTTATCTCACTGGACTTGTCTCTTTCTATCGCTGAATTGTCCTTTTGTCGTTATCGACTTTCTCCTTGGATTGCCTTCGTATCATTTCTTATATGTTTCTCGTTTGACTGCGATGTTATTTATCATCATCCACTTTCTAATTGGATTCTTTTCGGATCATTTATTTTCTGCTTCTCAGTCGACGCTGTGTGTGTGCGCGCGCGTGTGTGTGCGTTTTATCGTCGTCACACACTCCTCGTTGGACTGTGCCTTCTTATGCAAATCATTCGTGAAAGATTAATTGGTTTCCGTGTTCAGAATTCGTTGGTTTCACGGCGTGTGGCAAATAAAATAGCTGACACCGGACCGGCCGGTATGAAGGAGAAAAAAAGCCCAGTCAGCTGCAGCAGGAGTCTGGTCATGATCGATAGATGTCCTAACTCCAGTCCGCCCGCCTCCTTTGTTCCATTGCTCTAAGTAGACTAATTCAAGGGGAGAGCACGAAGCTAGTCTACCAGTTATTTGCCTAGCGATGCTTTGGACGCCCCTAAGCTTGTTTGGTCCCGTGTTTGTTTGCCAGGAAGCCTGGAACTCAAGAATACTGTCGTTTGTGTATTATTTATTTGTCATTTAAAGCTCTATGTACTGTACAGACCGGTACGCCAGGCCATCCTGCTGATGACAGGATTATTAGATTTCCTGACAGGGTCGGTTCTTACTTTCCATATTCGAAGCTTTCCCTTGCTTGCTGTAGAATCTGATTTTCTGCGAAAGCTACTTAACGCTAACCTTTTCACTGCTGTTCCGTTATGGGCTGATTGCTTGAAGTGATTTCGCTTCGTACTTTAGCGCCCAACCCAAGGATAGGAGCGGTCTGACGGCGCATCAATACCTTGAGGATCGGGGGTCTTGGGTTCAAACCTCGTCTCGGACAGCCTGCTCTTTCTCTGTGTGTGGGACGACTGTTTAAAAGAGGGGAGGGGGACGTGCACGGCACGCGAAATCATTTGATCTGGCCCAGCCAAGGCAACCGCAGAAGAGACTCAGTTCAATAAATCTGTCAGATTTCTTTCATAGCAACATAAATTTATAGTTAGTGAATCATAATGATAAACTTAATTTTGAGGGACAAGCAAGGGGCGTTTAGTACAGGAAAGACACGTATGATTCTCGTCGGTACCCGCGACTTATATGGACGATTCTGGAGAACTCTCCATGCATGTGACCTTCACTCCTAGCCTATGGTAGACCACTTCTGGTTTGATGTCGGCTGTCGCTATACGCGTAGCGCTCTTCGACCACTTCATCTCTTACAACAATAATAAAAGATCGTCGACATTGCTGTGTACCTCAGTGTACAGTTCAGGGCTGAGCTGCGTAGGTGGTCTTAACTTAAGACTGCGGTTAAGCTAAGGAAATTGTCTTAGCTCCTTAGGCAAGCGATTTCTTTCTTAAAATTGTCTTAGCTCCTTAGGCAAGCGATTTCTTTCTTAAAATTTAAGACAGCTTCCCCTCCCTCCAACAGTCTAATGTTGCATAGGCGGTCTTAACTTGAGTTAAGACTGCGGTTAAGCTAAGAAAATTGTCTTAGCCAAAGATGGCGACCAAAAAAAAAAAAAAATCCCCAAAGGATAAGCAAATGAAAAAGCTTCGGCGGGTAAAAATTCGTCTGGGTTTATTAGTTCAGTTTTGCAAGTGCAAGCATGCTTGTGGGTGTAGCATGTGTGTAGACATTCTGTAAACTCCACCATTAAGATGAGGTATATGTGTACTAAACAGTCATGATTATTATCATTGGCGTACTTCCACTGCACAGTCACAAACAGAAAATTGTGCATTAAAAAAAAGGTTTTATACTTTGTCTCCTTTCTAATTAAATTTATAGACTCCAAACAATTTCTCTATGTTTCTTATAGGGAGAGAGCATATTTTTTTCGTGCAACTGATTACGAAAAGGGGATTATGGTGACTCAGAGTGTCAGGCAGGCAAACTTGTAAAAGTGTTAACAGATTGTGGCAAAACTACAACTTTACTACATATAGCCGGCTATTTTCTAAGTAGATAATTTTGTATGGTCCGCGAATGATGTTATGATTATCTAAATGGCCCTTGAGGGATTCCCATCCCTGTCGTAATGGTTGGCTGCTTTGGCGTGGTATGGCCTTAGTTGCTGGATTGATGCAAGGACCTCCCCTCCACACACACACACATTCTTTTTCTTTTCCCCCCTCTCTTCTCCATTTTCCTTTCTTTTGAACCCCCCCCCAATCCTCCTTTCAACTCGAAGATGTTTTGGGAGATGTGGAGGAAGGAAAATAATCTTAACTTCCTCAAAGATTCTTTCACTATTTGAAACTATTGGGACTGTCAAATATCCGTATATTGTAATGACACTGCGATGTTTTCGAATATGAAAGCAGTGTGTGACGTTCGACATAAATAAATACTTGGACTATGTAGATAAGCAGGTCCCCGAGTCCAACATGGATGCCTTTTTGTATATACGTCACTCGGCAACGGCTGATGAGAAGTGCCTGCACTTTGCCTTGCACATCCCTTTCACGTTTCCACCAAGATTCGTCAGGCCACTGAACCGTGAAACGACCAGACCGTTGGAGAGCTTGGGAAACAAGAAATGTAATCACACTTTGCCCAGCGCCGCTTACCAACATCAAAAGAGAAGGTCTCGGGATGATGGGATGAAACGCTGAGGGGAGATAACGAATTTACTTTGTCCGGAATTAGTGAGTTATTTTTTTTAAACATGCCGTTGTAAAAGAAAATAAAGGACATGCAAAGCGGGAATTGCGATGCCTTGAATGCCTTGTGTTCCTTATCACATTGTCAAGCATTTGTTGGAAGCTTTCTTCGCTCTCTCGAGGATATATCTATATATATCAAGATCCGATTTTGGAGATTATAAATGTGAAAAATCCATTCTAGTCACAGGAAAATAAACTAGAAAAACTACACCGTGGAGAAATGATTTTTCGACGAAGTTGAAATGATGCCACTAACTGGCAGGTTCTCTTTCCTCTCATCGATATCTTGCTGACACTGTAACTGATAAAATCGACCACATGATGGTTCCAGCTGTTGCTGCATTATTCAGCTCGCCGAACGGATGCCTGCCGTGAATCTTCGATGTTCTCATCCGTGACGATGCGAGTAGAGATATCCATGACGACATGTGACAAGATAATGTCGCTGCGTGACTAGACATCGCCAGCGATGGCGTGTGATAGGGTATCGTCAGTGCCTGTGACTAGATTGTGATGGTTTGAGCTATGAGGTTGGAAGCCATTCACACCCCTGTCACCCATCCCCGCCCAGCGCCCCTGATCCCCCATGCATCAAAGCTTGAGCTCATTCGGTCGGACAGAGAGGTCGGTAAAGCCAGGAAGTGGCTCTGTGAACAGACGGCGCTTAAACTGGATGCTAACGCCTAGCTAGCTTTAATACTTAGGATTGTTGGCTGACTCCTTAGTTTTAGCATCTTACCAGCACGACTGTGCACCCAGCCCCTGTCCTTGCGCGCCTCGTCTGCACACGGAATTTTGGTTTTAAGCGTCGCATTGCCTCGAGCTAAAGAATTTTTTTTTTTAAACCTTTGACATGATTTTAAAATATTCACTTTCATTCCCACATCGCAGACAGATGAACTCCAAAGCAATCTGGGAAACGACCTTTTCTCTGTCGTATGCTCGAAGTGGTCGATTAAGCCGACTAAATGCTGATAAGTTTGTGCTCCATCACCGGTATTAAACTTTGAAAGAGCACGTGGTTGGTGGTGAAGTCACGCGCAGTTGGGACCGCAAAGCGCGGAGGGGTCTCACGGGTGGGGGGTGACAAGGAAAGAGATTCCGTCATCCGACGGGTTAACTTCGATCGATTCGATTGGCTGGGCTGGTGCTACTAGTACAAGACATACAAGAGCGAGGTGAATTGTGCGCCCCACACGCGTGGTGAGCACAGACAACAAACCAGGTTTGCAAACGACTGAGGGTGTTGGGGTTGGGGGGCATCAGTGTCGTCGCTGCGTGGCGACTTGCCTTGGGGAGGCTAAACGCCGCAAGCTAATTAGCAGACACAAGGTGTGCGGTGCAGGTGTGCTGCTTCCGAACAAAAGAAAAAAAAAGGTGATAACACTTTGGCAGGTGGGTCGGGTGCTGGAAACAAGATGTCGTCGCGTTGCGTAACGAGTGGGGTAGGGTGGATACGGCCAGATAGAAACTGAAGCGGACGGTGTTGCGGTGTCACCGTCGTCAGGGTTAAGCCGTGAAGGATTATGATGTAATAAACAAAAATAAATAAAGAGGAGGGAAGTGGGGGTAGAAAGCCTCACATCAGCTACACCTGCGCAGACGTCGGCCAGCGCTGTTTCCATGGGTTCGATGGTTATTACGCGATGGTGAGGTTTGCTGCTCGGTAGCAGGCCAGTAGGCGGCCTATTTGTTACCGGCTTCTGTGTTCCAGTGTGCAGTCGTTAACCAGACCGCGGTACGAGACAAGAGGTACCTAGCTAGGAGACTTAAAAAAAAAGCTCGGATACATTCATGCACGAAGACCACCCGAGGTACAGCCTCCGGAGACTTGTTGTTAAAGGCATACCGCCGGCTTTGGGGTGAGACGGTTTTCTGGCTGAAGATTTTTTTTCACTTGTTCCGGTCCACGGCGTGGTCGTCGCTAGATGATCGGCTTGCAGCGTCCTTAAGAGTTGGCGTGGTGTGTGTGAGAGAGAAGGATAGAGAACCCGAGCATGCCAGGAATGGAAGTGTCTGCGACACGCGAAGCTGATGACAGGACATACGGCATAGACGACGACTTGCTGAGTTTACATGACATTAATCTGGTAAGTGGAACCAACTACACCACTCACTCACTCACTCACTCACTCACTCACTCACTCACTCACTCACTCACTCTTTTTCTTTCTTTCTCTCACGTCGCGTGCGTGTGTTAGTGCGCGTCTAGAAAGAGAAGAAAAGAAGCCTTAGTATCAAACTTGTGCAACCCAAGGTCGGGACGAAGGAAGTAAAAGGGAAATTTTGATATTTTTGCTCCCACTATTCTTCTTGGTTATAAATAAAGACTGTAATCGATTTTCCCGTCGGTCCTGTCCTTACAGCTTAAGGGTAGCGCCGATGAATCATTCTCGTCCTGCCTTTTTACCCGTGAAATGGTCCTCCCGTGCTTTGCTGATGATTGATTGTTCTTTGCTCTCCGTGATGCCTTGTCATTCTTGGAGAAGTCGCTGAAATGTCTTCCTAACCAAGTTGTGTCAAATATTCCCTCGTCATCTGTCCTCTGTGCAGCCTTGAAGTTTGCATTTGAAAGCATCGTATTTCTCCCTGCGATGGCGATTTGGGGGGGGGGGAGAAATTAGTTGAGAGTTATGGCAGAATCGCCCTTCTTCAGTCTCCTGCCTACAACAGCGAAACATAATTATTGTTATAGCCGTTTTGTCATTCTCCTTCGCCGCCATCACCACCTGTTCACGATTGATGCGCGGAAGTCCAGAGTGGCTCGATACGATTAGACAGATGTTTTCTCCTGGCTTACATCCATTTCTCTTCGTTCAGCCATGATATTAGTCGCATTGATCCACGCAGCGAACTCTGTGAACCGCGTGAACCCTTACATTGCCGTTTCTTTGTTTCGCTGATAACAATTTGGCCAACACGTGCACGATCAGTTTTGAGTATCGGCGTGGCACATGTTTTGCTGGATTTCTTTCGCGAGATAACACCAGTGGTTTACATTTTCCGCGCCCGGAATTCAGTAAGTGGTGACTACACAGAACAATGAAGGGACAATCAATGGAGGAGAATATTGCTGGAGTACAACTGTGCTGTGTGCGTACACGTATGTGTGTGTGTGTGTGTGTGTGTGCTTGCGTGCGTGTGTGTGTGTGTGTGTGTGTGTGTGTGTGTGTGTGTAAAACGGCTCGAATTAAGACTTGAACTTGCTATTGTTTATCATTTTCGAATGTGGACGTTTGCTAAATGATTTCTGCTTCCATTGATGTGTGTGTGTGTGTGTGTGTTGTCTTTGCTGAGAGCAATCATTTTACTTGAATCGTGCATTTAATAACAATACTTTTATTATTGTTGTTGCTGTTGCTTCGTTCTGTTTTTGTCGGTTGTTGAGTAAAACGTTTTAGAATGTTATGCCGCAGAGTGCTGTAGCGGCTGCGGGATTTGAATGGTCAGGGCTAGTGCGGCTGTTAACTTCTGGCAACTCGCGTCACTCCAGGATCGAACCTTTTAAGTGCTGGGAGTTACAGCATGCCCGTGTGCTGGCACTGGGTGGGTGCAGGGAAATCCCTGCGATTGACAGGCGACAATCACGTTAGCCTTGGGTCTGTAGGCGAGCGCTGTCGTGGGAGGGTCAAGAGGCTAAATACATTATAAACAGTCATTTCCTTGTTGGCAAAAACACACACAAAATTCCGCTTTCAGTGGGTTTATATTTTATGTACAATTTTACTGCTTGACGAGAAGAACGTTTTCCTTTGTGTGTGTACAAACTCTTTCTTCTAAATGCACTCATGTACCTCATAGATCAGAATGTAACCCCCCCCCCGTATTTCCTGGCTATTGTAGCTTAACATTAACGCGATCTTGTAACTATTTGGGGTTGCTGGTAATCTCTCACATCTTTGAGCGTAGACTTCCATGTAGTTGGAAAGGCTTGCGGTTAGACGGTCTGGGCAAGCTGCGGGTGATTAACGAGAATACCTGAAGGGAGGAGGGAGCCCGAAATTGAATGAATGGAAAACGTGCTCAGCGCCCTGTCACGTTTGCAGCATCAGCAGTTCTCAGTGTGGTTTGTGATCGATTCGGTTGTAATGAAAGGGACGTCTAATAGGTTTTCTATGGATTTAATAAGAAATTGAAAGCTGCGCATAGCAGGAAGAATCAGTTGCGTGTTCCGTGTTTGATGATACTGTTCGAGTGTGTGACGTGATTCAATTTGCATTAAAACAAAATTGTCCCGTACTTTCGCGTGTAGCAATGCAGGCCAAGGACAAGGAAGTAAGAACAATAGGCTTTCCCCATTAAAAGCTGATGACGAAAAGACAGCTTCGAATACGTGACAAAAACTTTCAGCACGGCTCTAGAACGAGGGAAAAGTGTTGGCAACTTCGCTTACGTGACAGTGTTTTGTGTCTCACGTGGTGATCCCTGAGGGCTGAACCCTTCGCGCCGGATGTAGAGATTTCAGAGGTCCTCTGTGTTCTCTTCACAGCAGCTTCCCATTGAAGTCCTTTGTGTGTTTCTTCGAAAAGCAAGTAGCAGGGTACGAAGGGCTCATACCCCCGATCAGGACACCCAGCCTGCGGGTCTTACAATCGATAGGAAGGACATGTTTAAACCGTAAGGTACGCCTGATCGATGTGGCCTGGTGTCGATAGCCTCCCAGTGAAGTAAGCGGCAAACGCGTGTTCTACCCCCTTGAGACCGGCGTCGTAGGGAGCGGACCCGTGCCCGAGCTTCTGGCATCATTTTTTCGCCGGTAAACACAAGACTGGCGAGGTTGCCAGTGAACTACAGGAGTGTAGAAAGTTTGAAACTCTGCTGCAGGGTCAACCTGATAAGAGAGTGTCTTTCCTTGCTTGCCTGTATGTGCGCTTCACATACTTCATACAGTCGACAACCGACGGTTTATTGTCGTTGTCAACATCTCGTTCTCTTTCTCCTCCTCCGCTAGCTTTGTGCTCTATCCTCGTAACGCTAGTCTACTTACCTAGTATGCGGGGTACCACGAAATGACCTAGACCTGTTGAGGGTGATGACTTTTTTGTTTAAATTTCAGCGTATGAGCTATGTGTGCTTGGTACCAACTTGTATTTGAGGATTTATTTTTGTGTACTACCTTTTCTAATTTCGAGTGTAGTATGCTATCTTTTCAGTCGGTTATATTTTGTTTACTTCACGAAGGCCACGGTTGTAGAGCTAGAAGCACAGCCTTTGTGTCCTACACAGCTTTTTGGAGAAGTCTTTTATTCGAGTCTTTTTCATCTTTATCTCCCCATCACCCACACGTTTTCACTTAATCATCCACCTACCATCGCCTGCTCTCTTTCTCTCTGCCAGTCCCACAATGTCCCGGTGGCAACGCGCTAGCTCATGTAATAGTTGTTGATATGCTTGGTCTGCTTTTATGTGCGATACGCATATGGAATATATATTTAGATGTAATTTGCTGTATAAATGTGCATCATCATCATCATCGTCGTCGTCGTGAACCATGCTATTATTGAAGCATATTTCCTTGTTTGCAAGAAATCACCAATGACGTTTTTATTTTCCAGACCATGTCGTGCACGTGCATGGACCTCGCTCTACAAGGAGAACGACTGTGCAAAGCCGGCGACTGCCGTGCCGGAGTGCAGTTTTTCGAGGCAGCGGTTCAGGCGGGAACAGATGACCTCAAAACGTTGGGCGCCATTTACAGCCAACTTGGCAATGCCTATTTCTACCTTCAGGACTATGACAAGGCTCTTGAGTACCATAAGCACGACCTCAATCTTGCAAGGTAAGGGCAATAATAGAAAAAAAGACTAGCTGTTCTTAAGCGTATGATTGTCCTAAAATGCTGTGCTATCATTTTTAAACGTAGGTAATGCTTATCTTTTGTATTTCTTGCACAGAAATATTGCAATTTTCTTCTCAGTTGCAAATAGTCTTTGGAAATCTGAATTCATGATAACACAGCCTTTGGTGAATTTCGTAAACATCGTTACCCGCTGCGCCACCGCGCCGATATCACGACGGTAGGGCCAGTTGCACAACACGTTTCTAATCCTTAAAACTGTTCTAAAGAAGCAAAATCTCTTCTTAGCCATTTTGATGCATTACAGAAAAACATACACAAAATTGTACTAACAGGACGGAAAGTCAGTCTTAAACAACTTTGTCTTACTTAAAGCAGTTTTAGTTTTAAAAATTCTAATATTGTGGTGTGCACTTTAAACTGATTATCTAAATAGAGTTAAGGCCTAAAAGTGTTTAAAATTAGAAATGTGTTGTGCAACTGGCCCCAGGGCGCCGAGAGCCCCGATTAAAAAAGTCTAATCCGCTTGGTCATGAACAGAGAGCGCTAGCGCTGTGGTCGGGACCACCAACCGATAGTGCTTTGGATGGGATTCAACCAAGAAACTCATTGTAAACATGAGATTTATTGGGATAAGAGAAATTGGGGTGGGTGAGGGGGGGGTTAGAAGAGCCCTACTGACACTGGCGCATCTGATATAGACACCGCCTTCAGGAGGTTTAATCACGAGGAGTTATTTTTAGGCCCGGGGGCAGGAGGATGGCGTGTTTGTGTTGGCAGCTTGACGCGTAATATCGGAATTTCATGGTTCGGCGAGGACACCAGGGGTCTGTAGGAGGTTGTGGAAATATCTATGGAGACAAGAAACCGTTTAACCTTCTTTCTTTTTTTATTAGCAGTTTTTTTAATGGCCAAGGTCTTACTGTCTTAAGAAGTTGCATTTAAAAAAATCTCTTTCCATAGGAATTCCTATTTACATAGATTTATAGGAAACTCAAGATCAGAACAGTCTTTGATCAGAAGGTCTTATTATCAATGCACGCTTAAAGGCTGCTGAATGACGTTGAAGGAGGAAGTGCTGCAGAGACGGTATCTCCAGAGTTAATAGCACGATCGCTTTCCGTCATTTTCGTGATCGTCATTATCACCACCACCACCATCATAAGCCAGTAGCTTCATTCCTTATAAGATACGATGTTATTGACCGTATACATTTGAAGGATTCGTTGGTGGGGAAAGTGAGATCTTTCGAAATGCAGACACAAATAGCCAATTTACGAAAAGATATCGAACAGGAAATATTTGTAGAATGTGCCAGCTTTTGTTTTTTTGTTTTTGTTTTTGGTAAACAGCGGACCCATACAGTGACCCTTTTACTGGGAACGGTAAATATTTTTTTTTTCGAAACACGGATCTAATAGTGAGTTTATGGATGAGAGAAAGACCGCTGTTGTATGTTATCTTCCCCATGTCACAAGCCTTGACTTGTACGTGAGCTGTACTGAAGTAAGTGCACTTCCATAGTAATTGTAGATGTAATGAGTAATGCTGAGTAACAGTGTTGATTGCTGTCGCTTGTGTGTCGCTAGTAGACAGTCTTTCGCCATTGCGTTATTAAGCACGTGCAACCGCGTCCACATGTAGTTATTCACGTAGCTCTGATTAGTGGAATGATTTCTGTATCATGTGCTCTCACTTCACTGTACAGAAGTATCTTATTTGTATTATATAGTCATAAGGTAACAGTACTTGGCAGTGTTTTCAGATGAATGTGCATTACTTAAATCGAAAATTTGTTTAGCGTAGTTTTAATTAATTGGCGATTTTTCACATGATTTTCACTGCATCGTCTACTTGCAACACGGCGTTTTTATGTTGCAACTTTATTAGTTGTAATTTTCATATAAGTATGCTTACATCTAGCTGCTTCCATTACTTGAGTCACAAAAGTGTATGGGGTAATTTTATTACTTGTTGACATTTTCAACGCAACATTGACGCATTTTACTGTATCGATCGTCGCTGACTCTTACAGGATAACCTTAATCACTTGTTAAGTGCATGCAAAGTTAAGTGCATGCATTTTACTGCGTCGACTGTGTCACAGAAGTGTCCACTGTATAGGGTAACTCTAATTAGTCGACAACATTCTCAGTCTTGTGTACGTTTTTACTGCGTCGACTTTCTATGTCACATAGTATGAAATTGTACAAGACTTCATTTTGAGGGAGATGACTGAGCGACGGAAGAGACCACTTAAGCATGTATTTATCATGTTACTGGCAGAAACGGTGCTCATTCATAGACATGCGTAGCCTCGTCAACACTAGCGGCATTCAGCCATGTTTAAGGCAGAAAAGATAGGCGAGCTTTCCCCAGCTTCCCACACTTGATAGGAGGTTAGCCCTTGTATTCACGCTGGTCGCTGAGTGGCGGCATGGTCATACACGAAGTGCATCCCGCAGAGAAATGATGCGTGCGTCCAAGTGGTGGTTATTTTAATGGGGTTCAAATGTCTCTAATTATTTCTCAGTCTTGTCGATAGGTGGAGCAATTTCAGCGTCACGTGAGTCAGTCGGATAAATTTACTTTTTTATGTGAAATTCTTCCTCATGTTATTGCATTCACTAAGAAACATGAACTCCCGCTGCCTGGAGTCTGCAGATGAAATAGAACGTTGTGTGCTGGAAAACGATTTGGTGTTAGCCTTATGCTGTTTTCCTTCATACTTCCGAAGGGAACTTTGCTTCTTTGCTACCTTTTGTATTGGAAAAAAAATGCTTCTAAAAGATGTGTAATATTTGGAGAGAGAAATCCTGGAGGGTGGAGGGGAGAGGTACAACAAATAGCAGTGCATCTGCACTTGCTTCATTTCCTAACCAAGCCGGCTTTAGAAAACCTTCGGCAAAGACTTCTTCCATTTCTTTCTTTCCCAACTCAAAGACCCCACGCCCTTCCACCCTCCGCCTCACTTCTTTGAATACTGGGAGGAATGTAGGGCTGATGCAGAAACCGATGTGTAGGATCGGTCGCCTCGTCTTCGCCACCATTTCGAATCGATGCGCAAAAGCCCTCCGTCACCCCCCCCTTTTTTTTTTTTTTTTCATTAGTTCGAAATGAGCACCGTGGAAGGATTTCACGGTCAGCGACATCGCGAAGGAGTTCCTTGTCGGAAAGCTGCTAGCTAAACGTCTGCTTGGAAAAGGCGGTTTGATGTAAGTTCCGTGCAGCTTGGGGAATGCACTTGGTGTAGGTGCTGTGCTGTTGTTCTGGCTTGTGGACTGCTGCCATAGTTTAACCGTGGAACTGTGGTGCACGACAAACATGCGTGCGCGCTTGCAGCAACATGTGGGTCAGTCTCCCTGTGCGCACTCGCGTTACTCAACAGAAGGGGTTCGGACACGTGTACAACAAAAGTGGGGGGGGGGGAGGGGTCGGCGATAATGGGAGACGATGACAAGGGAATATTTAGCTGGTTCGGGTCGAAGGCTCGCCAAGATCATAGTGCAGGCATGCATTTGGAGCGAGGGAGAGGTGAAACCAGTAAGTGCTGCGAAGTAGTCAAGAGCGGCTCCCATGATGGACGGAAACCGAATGTGCAGCTGTGATTTCTTTCGCATGCAGGTTGCGCACACGACAAATCTCCCTCAAATCAGCACTATAAATTGTAGGATCAGGCATACTTGTGGCTTGCTATGGTTTTTAACGCAGTATTTCGTTTTTAATGCATGTTTGGAAGCTGGTTTTAAAATTTATTATTGGCCTAATAATAATTGAAAGCTCACAGCGCTATTACTCCTATTCGATTTCTTGCCTGAAATAGCTGTAAAACACAAAATAATCGTGAATCACCGGGTTATTGAGAAAGAAATCTTGTAATTTTTTCGTATAAAAGTTTTTTTGACATACGTTTACTTTTTCACTTTGCGGTCCTTGTTACATTCCTGTTAACCTCTTACCACGGACCTTCATTCTCTCGTTCGTTGCCTCTTTGCTTTATCATAGGAGTGACCAATCGTAACAAACCCTAAAAACGAAGGGCTTTCGCTTCCGTTTTCTATCAAAATGGCAGATCTTCCTAACGTAGAAGAAATTTTAGAATTCAGTAATTAAGCTTTTTTTCACAACCTTGTTAAAGAAGATTGATTGCAAAATAAACAGTATTTTCTGTAAACTGTATTCTGTTTGTTTATAGAAAACGCATTTAGATTTTTCGACAATTTTATAAAATAAAAACATCGTCACGACAGATGCTATTGACTTGTTTTACCACTAACAATTAAAAAACATTGTTTTTGAATTTTTTGGATACAATTGTATAGATTGTTCTGTTACGAAAACAAAACATCTACTTTAAGAATTTATTTAAAGTATGCAAACAAAGAACCGGAAACACGAGGCCTGTCTAAAGGAAAGCCGAGACTTACACAGGACATGAACCTGAGTTGCTTATCCAGTGAATGAAGGTCCGTGCCTCTTACTGTTCCATCCTGCTCACGGATAAGTGCAATGACCTATTATGCACAATGTAGCATCCTTTACGAAAATCCGTTTCATTATGTGGGTTGGGGCTGGTTCATTGGTTGGTTGGCTGGCTGGCGTTTTGCAACTGGAGCTGTGGTTATAGGTACATAGGTACAATGATAAAGTGTGAGAACCGAAACCACAACCCACAACCACATCTCCACAGCCCTGAGGACAAGCACTTTACCCAGTACTTTGTGGAGAGAGAGAAAAAGAGAGTGTGTTTAGGGGTGGGGGATAGCGTGCGTGTGCCAACTGGTGGTTACTTTTTCATTTTTGTATGCATATTCTGTTTGCGTTTTTGTTATATTCTTTCAAGTACTTGGATTTCTCAGGCGCTACTGATCTTATAATCATAAACGTATGATTTATATAGCGCGTAATCACGCTCATGTAGGAAACATGGACCAAAGACCGAAGGAGAAACAACTGTGCAGACAATAAAAGAAAAACATAGAAGACACAAAGAAGAATCAGGGAACAAATAGTAAGGATTGAGTGTGTCGTAAATCTGCAGAGGAAGGCGAGCTGGCGGACTAGTCAATTGACTATAATCACAATTATTGGCAACCACAGAAGCCATCCTACTTACGAACATCCGAGTTACGAACATTTGGACATAAGAACAGACGCCGTGTACTTAAAATTACTTCTTGCAATACTTCCACGAGTGCGAAGTTTGAGTTGCGCGCCTTCTTCTGCCGTGCGACAACCCACGTGGAGTCTTCTACCTCAAGCGGCTTCACAAATTTTGAAGAAACCAACACTAATGAAACATTTGATAAAGAGATGAATACGTATGAAGTGGACGACCTCTCCCCTGGAGCCCCACATAACTTCCTATCCTCATCTCAAATTTAAAGCACCAATTTTAAAGGTAATAAAAGCTATATTATTACAGTATTTTTTATATTAAAATGACAAAATAACGACTTACGAACAATTCACGTTACGAACTTTATTTTGGAACGTAACTCGTTCGTAAGTAGGGTGGCTTCTGTATGTTAATTGGTATAAGGAATAACACTAGTGGAACAGATGTGCTTTTAGTGCAGGTTTAAAGGATTCGATGGTAGGCAGATGTTGGATATGGAAATGAAGAGAGTGTCACTGCTTTGCGGCGCAGTAACTAAAAATCCGGTGACCATAAATATGTGGTTGCTCTAGTGACAGCTATAGAGAGTTTACGGTCATCAGACGAGCAGAGTAGCCTGGCTGGGATGTAGGGGAAGAGAAGTTCAGAGAAATAGGTCAGGAGCCAGCAAAGAAATTAAGACGCAGCACAGACAGTTTGTGAGTGCAGAAAACGAAGGAGGGAAGTGAGATGGTCCCGTTTCCTAACTCTACTTTCTGGAGTTTATGGAGAGGAAGGCGTGGCAGCCTACACGCAAGGAATTACAATAATCTAGCTGAGATAGAACAAACGCACAGACAAGAGTGGCTGCAGCTCGTGTAGAGAATGTGACGGATGGCGCTGACCTTACGGAGCTTCAAATAGGCCGACTGACAGTTTTAAAGGACAAACTGAGTGCAATATTATTTCTTTATGATCTGCTTAAGTTCGTTTTAAAATAATAATTCCCAAAATATGAGTACATAATTATGATTAATTTTAAAGATATACGCCTTCAAACATCGGCATTCTCGCCTGCCACTAGGAAAGCAGGAACAAATTACCCTCCTATACTGAAGAGTTCTCTTACGCGTCCTGAGTATTTGTAACGGCGAGTGCGAATGTCTTCAAGACAAATGAAGAAACATCGCTCAGGTTGCCGTGTTTAAGAAGCGATTTCTTGCCCAGAAAATGAAATGGGTAATTTTGGAATACAGCCCTATGGATTGGAACTTTATTTAGAAGCTTTGAGTGAAGTTTAAAAAATAATTAAATAGTCTGAACTGAATTCATTCAATAGACTGGTAAGTCGTTGTTCTTCAGATCAAAATTAATGGGCAACAATCACGGTCTTTGCAATCTACGTTGTATTATTACTGTAGACACTTCGGATTGTGGAAAGCAGGATATGAAAGTACAACTATTTTAATCTGCAGACTATACAGTACCTTTGTACTTGCGAGGAGGACCACAAGTCTCAAAGCAAACAGTATGAGCGCTTGAAAGGGAGGTGGATAGGGAGGATTTCGTGTGGATAAGGGGTGGGGGGAAGTCAACACCGACGATGTAGGAGATAAAGAAAAGCGAACTGATGACCTTCTCGGTGCCATCTCTGGAGTCGTTGCTGGGTAAATTGCAAATAACTCAGCGATAGGCGAGATGATGCCTGACAACGAGGCTGCTTGTGCAGACTGCGAGAAAAACCGGCCGCTGTTTTCGCGTCGTTGCGCTAGGCTTTTGGTGGTTCCTTTCGACCAAGGCGAGACAGATTTCGTTGAACTGGAGCAAAGAAAGATTAGAAGGTGCAAGAAGAGAAGAAGACGTGGCCATTCGTGAAGCTGGTGTTTAGAAAATGGTAGAAGTCTGACACAAAGAAAAGCCTCCCTCAGCTATGTTAGACTTTTTTTTCTCGCTTTCTGCAGTCGGCAGTAGATTTTGAAAAAGTACAGTCGTATGGAATATTGATTTTCCTCCTTTCTTCTCCCCCCCCCCTCTTTTTTTTTAAAGAGGAGGATGAAGGGGTGGAGTAAAAGAAAAGGGTTGCATTCATCAGCTTGAGGTCGAGCTGGAGAAACCAGGCCTGATTCGGTGATTGGTCCCCGCTTTCAATCAATACAAGAAATCGCCCCCTCTTCCGCGCCAGCCGGACTGAACCCGAATATGAAATTACTGCAGTCTCCTTGCTTCCTTCTCTTTCTCACTCACTCCCACACTTGCCCAAGATGGTGGCCGATACTGGACGTGCTGGACTGCAACAACGTCTGATATTGTTGCTCGCTTGACGGAGGAAGCCGAGAGAAAGGTGGAGGGAAAAAGCAGAATCTAGCGGATTGTCTGTTGTAAGTATGCCAGCCACTTTCTATTTCCTACTTTCTTCCCTCCTTTACCCCCTCCCCTAAGCGAGCTTTCCCCCACTTTTCCTCTCGCCTTCTCTCACCGCGGCCTGTTGTCGATAATGTCTGCAAGAGAGAGCAAAGAGAAGACTCGCTGGTCCTCTGGAACCAGATGGTGAAAGGAAGGCAGGGCGTGACGGTCCTCCAAGACCAGCCGCATCAAAGGTCGAAATTCACACGCCTCCACCCCCCCCCTTTCTCTGACCTCGGGCGATAGTCGGTCCGGTCGGAATGTTGGTCTTTTTACTTTTTTTGCACAGCTGCACACATCCCGTTCTTCTCGGCAGTCCTTTCGCGATGCTGCCATATGCTAGTAACCTGGCGTATGTTGCCGTTGGGGTCAGGTCGGGGGAGGGGGAGGATCTGAGTTGGGAGCGGCTTTGCTGAGTGTATCGTGCGCATCCTGCAGAATCCGACGGCGCGGCCATTGACGTCCATTTTCTCCACGTGTAACGGCTTTTTATCGACTAGTAGCTAACTCATTATCTCTGTTTCTGTCTAGCTGCTTCACTGCGCCAGCCTGTGTCTCCTTGCTGTCCTCGAATACATTGCTGAATGTTTTGTTTGTTTGCTTTAAAAATTTTTTAAACGCGAACAGTATTGATTGCTGCCTGTTGTGCGCGTCACTAGTGGACAGTCTTTTGCGCCATTGCATTCATAAGCCGCGTGCAGCGCCCCCCGTCCCGTCCACCTGACACGCGCGCACGTGCACTGATGCAGACATGCATGCACGCGCACGAGAGAGCGGCGGGAGAGATGGTGGAGCGCATGCAAGGTAGAGCAACAGGTTGCAGGTCGTACGCGACGACGCGGACGTCACAGCTGTTTGTCCGGGAGGCGTTGCTGCACCCCACCAGCAGCAGCAGCGACCGTGACGTGTGCACGGGTCACACGCGGAGGTCAACATCGTTCGTATTGACAGCATGGTCTCGACAGCGCTCGGCGACTTCCGTGGTTTCCTGTCAGATTAAGAACAATGACGTGGTTGAGAGAGAGAGAGTGTGTATATATATATATAAAGTCGCGCCTGCCTGCAACGAGAGACTTCGTAGTTTGCTCAGCACAGCTCTCTCAGTTTTTTTTTCTCACGAGCACACAAAGGTGGCTGGAGACTGTCAGGGTTTGTCGCGTGGGTGTAAATAGCACGACGGTCATCTGAAAAGAATATTCGTTTGTTTTCCCACTTGTGCAGAGCTTGTCGAGACCGCATCGGGGAAGCCAAGGCCAGCGGGAATCTAGGCAACACGCTGAAGGTGATTGGAAAGTTCGACGAGGCTATCATCTGCTGCATGAGACATTTGGAGATATCCAGAGAACTAAAAGACAGGGTGAGTACAGACTGAGCTGAAGGCAACAGTTTTTTTTTTAAACTCTCTAACACACTCGCTGCCGTTCCCTTGAATGCATGCAAGCACGAGTGCATAGCTGGTGAACTGTTTACATTACAGCGCCATTGCTGCTGCCTTTGTATAATACTACTGGGGGAGGATTTTTGTTTTAGTGGTGTGGGGGGGGGGAAGAAAAGACGATTCTTCATCTTTATGATCGTTTTTCATCTTACATTGCCAGAGACTTTCTTCTCCGCGCCCCTTTTACTATACCTTTGCCTGTTAAAATGTCATCCTGAGACGCGTAGTTTGTGTCTACGTGTCCTTATTTATGTTGAAGAAGAAAAATAGTGAAGAAAAGATGTACTCTGTGATCTGTTTAATGCTTTTGTGTTTGTTCAGGGTAATAATCCACGGCAGTCTGATGGCCTGATCATATTTTTTTTTAAATTAGCTTAATAAACCGTAGAACACTATGCCGGACCCATGCTAGGCAAAGCAGGAAGATGCGCTTACATGTGCCTTCCTGTGGTTCGGTATCTAACGAGAAAGAAACACACAACAAACTGCAAATTAGAAACCAATCGTATTGAAAAAAAAACCCTGCTATGAATAAGTATTTTTGTCTCAGCAGGACGTCTTCAGATCAGCACGATTCTCATTTAGGCATTCTGAAATCCTGTTCTTGTTACCTCATTTATCCGGTTAGCAGTTGCGTCATAGGTTAGGTGTTTCCTGCTGTCAAGGAAACCGTGCCTCAGCTGCATTTCGGTGCATGTACCTAGAGACCTAAGTAAAACTGACGCCATTCACCTCCTTTAGCTTATTGGTGATTCTGGTGTCGTGCCTTCTGCCCCAAGCTACAAATTATTGCGGGCTTTATAAATGTTAGTTCTCGACAAAACGAGTTGTTTGGTTGAGAACAACCTTTCACCTAAGTTTTTTTCCTTCTAGAAGGTAGATAATGTGCATTCTTCTGTTTCGCCCTCCCGCTCGTTCTAAACAGACGATAATCCTTAACACTCTAAAAGTGATCTGCTTTGTGAAGTTAGCGGGAAAACGTTGCTGTTTAGAGATTTTATACGTGTAGATTCCACACGTAGAGTGCCCATCACTACCGATGACATCTAATCGAGCTGGTACTACTAGTTCTTCGGTATTAAAACCCCCCAGTCTGGATCTTGCTGACCACACCGAAAAAAGTGAATGACAGGTTAGAACACCCCAGTTTCTGGACAGGCTGGTAGTTTACTGGGGTGCTTGCGAAATCCTCCTCTCCCTGCACCCCTGCATTTATTATTATTATAATCCTTCTGCGCGTACAGAAAAGAATTCTGGTCCAGCAGTCTTCTAACAGTCGCCAGCGTTCGTGTCTGCACGGGCATGTAACAGACGGCAGCTTTTTTTTTTTCGGCTTTGCGTCGGTTTGAACCAAGATGGCGAGATGGCGCGCCTGACATGAAAGAGACTGTTGATACCAGCCTTCGACTGCGTGAGACTGCAGGGATAATAAAGCTAGTCTTAAGGCGTGGAAGGAAACAGGTGGCCAAAATGGCTGGGAACCAGACTGGCTGTCAGCACTGAGGGAGAGTGGCTGTCATAATAGCCTACCCAGCTGTTGACCGAAATTAAATCGGATTTTAATTTATTTTATATTATTTATATTTTTTTGTAATGATGATTTGTTTTGTTTAACTCTTTCAAATTTTCCCGATGCTGAGGAAACTGTTAAGCTGCAGCGGGCTTCAGGGTTTTTTTTGCGTGCAGAAATTTTGTGTGGGTGTGTGTGAGAGAGAATCAGATATCACCTTGACATGATACTTGGTAAACAACTCTGATATTTTGGATCTTGAGATAAAAATCTCGTCTTAGGAAACTTGAATTGCTGCTGGAGAAAAACTGGGCTTATATTGTAGTTTTATGCCAATAGCATTGGGTATTTAACGAGAAAGAAAAAGAAAATTAGTTGTCATAGCAGTTAGTATCATCACTGACCCCGCTTATCTCTTCGATGTTGTGGTCGCCTCTTAAATGCCGTTGTCGGCAACATGTGAGGTAGCCTTTATTTGCTGCTGGGCATCCATAGCCTGATCGAATCGCCGTCACTTTTTTTTTTTTGATCGCGTTTTTTCGTGGGTAACTTAGTTCGGATCATCCGAAAGCGCAGCGGAGCGGAGCGGGAGGCGTCATATCCAGGGAGGGAGGGCTGCTGAAGGAGAACGTCATCAGTCAGAGGGCTACAGGGCAGCTGAAAGTTAAATCATCTTTCACGACCTCCAGACCTTGAGCCAAGTGCACGACGCCTCGCTAATGAGCGTTAGCTGTGTGGTTAAGCGCCAATCAATCAGGCCAACGGCTGGTGGGAACTCTTCATTTTAGCTAACTGCTCGTAGAAAACGCTGGCCGTGAAGCTGGCACCTAGCCGTTCGCATCTGGCCGCCAGGATTGGAGAACTGAAGACGTTCCTGATGTTTTAGTTTCCTTCACGCTCATGTTGTTTTCTTTCCTTTTATAATCCGTAAACGAGGTCAGGAAATCGTCGTTACGTAGCAAAGCGATTGGCACAGCGAGCCTTGCTGTCTGCGGCTTCCCGCTCCCACTGTCAGTCTTTCGCTTTCCCCGCCCGATGTTCAACGTCAGTGAGAGAGAGAGAGAGACGTACAGATACACACTTAAAACATCTTTATAAATCCTTTTGTATCTACCAACGGTAACATTAGAACGTTACTGAAAACGTCAACACAGGCTAAAGAGAACGTAAAATGTCTACATCCACCTCTAATTCTCCATTCGTAATCATTTATACTGCCACTTATGGTCATTTTCACAAGTGTTACCAGTCTGTACACATTTATTCATTCATACATATTGTCGTCAAATGGCCATTTTAGGAAGGAATCTATACACACTGCCGCTTTTTTTTTTTAAAAAGGATTGTTTAACAAGCAACACGATATTTCACAGAGTAGGAGGGCATGCGCTTTACTTGTCTCTGGAAGTGCATGTAAGCGGCAGGTTCACATGTCGACCCCACAATGGAAACTTTTCGATCGTCGGCTTCATTTGCAGGAAGAAGCAGGTGTTGCCATGGATTTAATTGTGTCAGCTCATTCCCTCCGCTTCCTGTTCTTGGCGGCGATTGCTATCATGACTGCGATCTTCCCTCCGCGCTCTCCGCCCCCTTCCCTCCCTCTAATTGTTGAACCATTGTTTCAGCCAAACACTTTGTAAGCACAGTGCAGCCAATCTTTACTCTACCTCCCCGATTCTGTGAGAAATCTTGTGGTGAGAAAAGAGTAAGAAGAAGAAAGTCTTCTCTTTACCTTCGCCGACAGTGTACTTGATATACACATGCACGCACACGCTTGCATGCGCGCTTATGTCTATACATATTTCCTTACTCTCGATGTTCTTTTTGGAAACGATGTGCAAACGTTGTTAGTAAAGTGTTAAGAAACTGCTGCCTTAGTTACAAAACAGTTGCTTTTTTATAATCGGAAGGAATACCGGTTCTTTTCTAAGTGAAAGTGTGAAGACCGGTGTATGAGGTGTGTGGGAGAAAGGGCATGCACGTGCGTGTGTTATAGAGTGTCTGCATGACGCATGTGAATATCTGATTTATAAATGTGAGACGATGCAATTAGTCCGCTAACCTTGATCTGTTGCTCTTTACATCATCAATTTATTTTTCAATTAGGACATAATACAATCTTTTTTAATCGTCAAGATTTTGCTCTTTAAAAAACTGTAACGATGTCATTTTACAATTGATTAAACTTTTTCTGAATTTGGAATGTAGAAAACAATCGTTGACCCCCAATTTGTCTCCCCTCTCCTTCCTTTTGCAAATTTCGTGAGTGTAGAGGAAAGACATGGTTGATCATTGTTGAAGTATTTGTAGATCTGGATCATAGATTTGCCGAGCACGCACACGCGCACGCACGCACGCACACACACACACACACACACACACACACACACACACACACACACACACACACACCAAAGAGCCAGTTATGCAAATGTTTGTTTTGTATAATTTACCTGAGTGTCAAACTAGGCATATGGGGAAATTCGCAAGCATGTTTTTTCTTGTTTTCAAATTTCTAAAATTCTATTTGACTTTGTTTTTTTTTTCTTAACTGCTACTGTTGGTCTCTTTTGTTGACAGCTGGGGGAGGCACGCGCATTGTATAATCTCGGCAATGTGTGGCATGCCAAGGGCAAGCACATGGGCCGCACGGGCAACCAGGATCCGGGTGAATTCCCGCCACAGGTCAAGGAGTGCTTGCAGCAGGCCGCCCAGTTTTATGAGTGAGTCTTTTCTTTGTTTATTTGTTTGCTTCTGGATGTTTATACAGTCATTGTATTCATTGTAACAGCTTGTATGTTCCACTTGCAAAGTGCCAGTGATGGAGTCCTGCCGGAAGTTTCTTTTTTTGTGCACTTCGGTAAGTTATATGTTTACGGTGAATGTTGACACCCGGTAGTGCATGTTTGAGAAAACAGACTCACTATTGTTATGTCCATCACGATCTTGACACTGACTTTGTAACCACCACTTGCTGACGTCCAGTCACGTGTACTAGCTGGCGAATCAAAAAGCTTAGCGCCGTCCATCGGATTTTTGATGCAATTGGATTTGCTCCTTTACTTCACTCAAGTCGGATTAAAAAGGAAACAAAAAAATTTGTGGGAACGTTGCACAGATTATAGTTTTCGCATGTAAAGGCTGAATTAAGTGCTTTCTCTTTTTCTTAAGCCACTAACAGGCAGTTATTGTTAAACTCATTCCTGGAGAAGTTTCACACATTTCTAACAAATACGGAAGAATTGCCAGGCTGGATGACGTAGGTATGTACGAGCCATTGCCACCACGACAACAGAAACTTATGCAACAGAAAGCGTCCAAGAAACGTTTAAATTCCAGTTTTAAATAATAGTTCTAGATAGCAGCACGTTTTACTGGTTATTCTAAAATGTGTATCATGAAGCAAATTTAAGTCGGTAATAATTAGTGTTGTGCTTAAAAAAAGTTGGCGCTTGTGTGTGTCCAGTAGTGTGCGGAGTGATGACATGTGATAGCTTTTCTGCTGTCAGATCGTGCCACTGCTTTCTCATTAGGTAATTGGGCTCTTCTTTTACCCTGAGACAGATCAGCACTCGACACTCTCAATCTTTGATTTTGTAAAACGGAATGTTGGTTGGCTGCACAAGGACAGATCGCCGCATATTCCAGGAGCGGATGAAGGTCTTTAGGTGCAGTGTTTTGATGAAGAACTTTTACCTTCCCGCTGATCAGATCAGACCGGTAACCTTGGACACCAGCAACAGAGGCAACTTGCGAGCGACCTGCAGCTGCCGCTGAATTTTTCTGCTCGTGATGACGTCATTGCCCGGGTCTAACGACGCCGAACGAATGGCGACCGTGTAGCGTAGACTTTCAGCAGCGGCGGGCTAATCGAGAATTTATTAAATAATATTTCTAGCCCTCCCGAGATTTCACCACGACAGTATGTGTAGGGATGCCAGATGAGCCAGAGGATTTCCATCCCCCACCCGCCCAGTACATGTGTACTCCCTTCTCCCTTAGGCCTTGCCTATACTGTCCACTTCCCCCTCCCCCTTATAACGTGGATCCAGCACTTCGTGCGGCTTGGTTGGGTCCTCCCCATCTCCGTTCACATCAACGTTTTCGTCGGATGTAACCTGTTGGAAGGCCGAGAAATGGGAGGACTGCGTGGATTTGAAAAACATGAGAGGGAGGGAAGGGAAAGAAAACTGCGCTCCCTGTCCATGCCCCCGCTCTCCCCCACACCCCCACTGCTTGAATGTAGTTGTTCGCTTGGCTGCCTCGTGTCACCGTTCGCCGCAGTGTTATGACAACATTGATCGGCTCGCGCGCCTGGGGTCGCAGACGAAAGGTAATCGGAGAGCACAGACGTAACTGCAACTTGGTTTACTCCAGACTTTTCGATTTTATGGTTATATGACAGTTTTCGACCTCGACTTTAAAACATTTATAAAAAAAACACCCGCTAAATATGAGTTAAAGAAAGCAGATATAGAGGATGTATAACTAGAGACAATGGCCATCGGGGTAGGGGAGGGTGACGCAGGGGGGTGAGGAAGGGTAAGAGTTTGGGGGAGAGACAGACGTTCGTTTCGATTATCTGTCCGCTTGTGTCTGTAGCATAGTTTGCGCTGCTACACTTCTGCTCATTGAGCTTACCTCAGCGATGCGAAAACTGGCGCATTATAAAAACGACATCATCATCATCATCATACACTTGTCGCTTGTGTGGTAGCCGTACTCCAGAGAGTCACCGGAAAGAAGCTTCTAGCAAAAACAACAAAAAAATGTTTCCTTGCCCTTTCAGGTGTAAATTGGTGAAAAAACACGTTCACCACGAGGCAGATCGAGTGTGTGTGTGTTGGCATCCGACACTATATTGAAATGTGAACGGAGCACCAAGTGGTGAGAGTCATTTGAAGAGTCTTGGAGGACTTCATAATCTGTACTTTCATCTAAACAGAAAGAGAGGAGCGTTTCGTTATTTTCTCTCCTCGGCACCAGATGTGAGGTATTTTCGCCCTTTCTGCCCGCACCAAGGAGTAGTTCATATACAAATGAAATCTTCATGTTCCCTCGCCATCTGTCAGGATGTACTGGGAAGAGAGACAACTTCAGGATCAGGTGGCACTTGCTTTTCAGCTTAGGTTTGTCATGCGTACTGGTTAATCGATATATTAATACAGTTTAGGACACAATTATAAGTATTTCAGGACACTTCAGAAAATGGCATACTCTCATTTGTCAGAAGTTGCCGTGTACTCTTCATATGTGGTGGTGTGGTGGTGGTGGTGGTGGTGGGGGAAATCGGAGTACGGGTGGCGTGAAAGTCGACCCCGATGTACGTACCTGTATTAGAGTGTTTGGAAATTTGGGGTGGGGTGGGGGTGTCCACGTTAGTGTTCTGTGTTGGTAAGCCTGATCTAATCAAGTGGGTGTGTGTTCACAAAGAAGAAATTTGTGGATTGCGCCTTGCATCAAGTCCTCTGCATGACTGAGAGCTTTTGACTCCCTCCACTCCCTATTCTATGGACTGTATCCACTATCCACTTTCAGTGATTTGATCGCGCAAAGCGTGAGGGTCGGCCAGTTTAAACGTCTTCTCGTTTTCTCATCCCACATTTACTGGTGGAGACCCCGGCTGATAAGACTGGAGGTGGTGGAGATAGTTGGTGATGGAGCAAGGGTAATGAACCGAGACGGCGTGCACACACAACACGCTCTCTAACTCTTCTTTTCAAAAGGAAGAAGCGAGTCGTTTTTGTGGGAATAAACTGAAATTCACTCTTGCCTGATACCAAACCTGCGGAGGTGATGGAGGCTTTGCGCAGACACGTGTGCATGTTTGGTGTAGAGGGAGAGTGTTGGTGACGGAGGGGGGCACACGTGTCGACACGTGCGTAGCTTGCAGCTGCGCAGAACTGGTTTGAATCTTCCAGCAAGGAGGAACGAGATACCGAAAGAGACCTAGACAAAGGAGTGGAGGGTAGGGGAAAGACAAGGGAAGACAAGAGCCGGAGAGGAAATTAGGTCCACATTGGCAGTAGGAAGACGGTTCGGGGGGAAACAAAAATGGATTTTTGCGTGTGAAGTAGAAGACAGGAACAAACTGCAACAGTTTGGTCGTCTGCTGCGGCAGGAGGAGTGTGAGAGGGGCGCGTGCTGGTGCTGGCGGCCGCTGGTGCTTTTTCATCGCAGACTCCTCCCCAAGGCGGTGGTAACACAAGTCGGCTTGTAAGCACGGCCACTGCTACCTTCGTCGTATTCTTACCTCTCTGCTGCAAGCGAGGAAAGTTGACGACAAGTGCAAAAAGTCAGGGAAGGCACACACGAGAGAGGGAGAGAAGGGGAGGGGAGGAAACCGAAGACAGCAAGGTTGTCTTGTGCGAGGGACAAAAAGTGGGGGGAGGGGTTTGCACACACACATTGTGACTGCTGGCAGGAGAAGGTTGGGGGAGGGAGTCCTGGTGCTGTGTGTCGGCAAGAGCCGGAGACCGGAACATCACTTTTTGAAAAAAAATCTCCCACATTTTTCTGTTTCACTGTTCGCCAGTGTAAACGGCGAGGCAATGGTGCCGCGATGACCCCCGAGGGCTCGCGCGTCTGGACTCCCTAAAATCTAATCAGGTCTACGGAGGAGACCTACCTCCCCTCAGCTCCCCCAGCGCTCACTATCATCCACAAAGTCCTTGGCGGCCGTGCCAGGCCAGAGAAGTCTTCTTGCTGCTTGTGTGTTGGAGTAGTAGTGCGCCGTGGCGTGCCAGCAAGAGTTCGATCGCTTTGAAACGATCGCCGGAGACTTTCGCATGTAGCTTTCTTTACTCCTACAACCCCTTCCCCCACCTTAAAAAAACTCACCCTTGACTTCCAGGAGCTGGTAACGGTTGATAGGAGGCTTGACCAAAAATCAAAGGTAGGGGCACAGCAAAATTTTCCATGGTGGTGTGAGTGCCTGCAAACGCAAAGTGCGTTCAATGACTTTTATCTTCTTCTTTTTTTTCATTTCTCCCTTTCTTTCAGGACTTTGATTTTCTGATTTTATGGCATGTCATACTTCTTTTAGTAGACTGATATGGTCAGCTAAACTTAAAAAACAAAATAACATGCCTTCTATATGTTGACTAGGGGAGAGAGCTTGTGTGATGAATTGGATGAGACAGGCAGAGATTAAATTTCAAAGTGTTTAAAAAAAATTGCTTATAAAGCTTATAAAAATTGTCTTGTGAATGTTAGCTTACCAATAATTTGTAAGATTTACAAATTACTTTAATAGCACATTCTTAGGGCATTTAGTTAATATGTATTTATTTTTGTTAATTGTTCAAATCTTTTTGAAGATTTTTGACTAATAAAGAGGTTTATGAAAACTATTAATTTTTGTTAAATTAATAATATAGAATATTTTTGGATCAGCATGGGGCAGAGGGTTTTCTCTGCCTGTCCTCTCACTTCCATCCCTATAACCTATATAACCTACAGAACAGCTTTGTCATCGTGGTGCAGTGGTCAAGGCAGTTTCTAGGTTACAGTCCCTTCTGTCTGTGTGTTTCCTTAGGGAAAACTTGGCACTTGTCAAGGAGCTAGGTGACAGATCAGCACAAGGGAGGGCATGTGGTAACCTAGGCAACACTCACTACCTCTTGGGCAACTTCCGTCAGGCCATTGGCTACCATGAAGAGGTGAGCATAGCTGAACAGATTCAGAGTGAATGTAGTAGGTTTCAGAACATTTTGATGTGTTTGTTCTGTTTGTAATTCATACACGCATGCTTAATATAAACACATTATGTCCATTTTATGTATCATTCTCAATGTTCTTTTGCACAGCGCCTGTCCATTGCGAAAGAGTTTGGGGACAAGGCAGCAGAACGAAGAGCCTACACAAACTTGGGCAATGCACACATCTTTTTGGGCGAGTTTGAAATTGCTGCAGAGCACTACAAGTAAGTGCAAGACTTGGCTTTACCAATAGTATTTGAGCTTCTTGCATGCTTTGCTATTGTGCCTATTCCAAACATTTCACAGTACTTCATTGTCTTGCTCCCCATTCCCACCTTCTGTCCCCCATCTCTCTTTCTCCTTTCACTCTATTTGTTCCTTTCTCCTGTTTATCTCATGCATGCACAGGCAAAACATACCCGCACATCTCTCAGAGATGATATTGCAGTTTACCATCCAGAAGTGTGGACCTTACAACAGCATAACAAACAGCACACATGTGCATGCATGTTCGCATGCACGCACACACACACACATACATACAGAGTGGAGAAAACTAAAGTATCTAGAGAAAATTGTATAGTTATATTTCATTTTATGGAAGAATATTCTGATTTCTGGGAATGTACAGAAAAAGCCTGGCCATTGCCAAGTCTCTTCAAGACCAAGCTCTAGAAGCTCAAGCCTGCTACAGTCTGGGCAACACCTACACCTTGCTGCGGGACTTTCCTCTAGCTATTGAATACCACATGCGTCATCTGCGCATAGCGCAGGAGCTTCAAGACCGTGTTGGCGAAAGCCGAGCCTACTGGAGCCTTGGCAATGCTCATTCAGCCCTGGGAAACCATGAGGCAGCACTAGATTTTGCCAACAAGCACTTAGAGATCTCCAAAGAGGTTGGAAGCTGTTAATAAAACATTTAATATATTTAATATATTTTTAATTTTTAAAATATAGATAGATATAATAACATATAATTATGAAGACTTATTCCATGTTTATTAGCAAACTATATCGGTAAAGTATATGTTCTTAGCCTTTTCAGGTTGTGGTAGCACATTACTTATTACATTATATATATATACACACACACACACACCTATTTAGCTCTTGGGCAGAACAGTCATGCATAATATGCCTAAAGAAAATGAAGAATGTCCAAATAAAGAATAAGGAAAATAGATTTTAACTGTCATAAGGGAATTAGAATCAGGTTTGGAGTATATTGTCAACCCATTTTGCTTTATGCAGATAGGGGATGAGACAGGACAAATGACTGCCCAGATGAACTTGTCTGATCTCAAATCTGTGCTTGGCATTCATAATGTGTAAGTTGTTATTTGTGCATTTTTTTAAAACTATCACAGTAATTACATTTGTTTGGACTACACATCACAGAGCTGGTATTCTACACATAAATTTTCTGCAGTCTTTTGAGTGTATGTAGAGAAAAATTCATATAAACATGCTCTCTGTTTGTACTAATCTTTCTTTGGGAGCTTTTATGCATGCTCATTGCTTGTAATTTTTATAGAAAAATTAGAGGTTGACTTAAAGGCTGAATTTTAACCGCCTGGCAGGAAAGAATGGATAAGATTTACTTGGGCGGGAGGGGGGGGCAGAGTGGTGGGGAGATGAGGTGCTTGTCATGCCAGATGAAAGCAATTAGCGAAGAATGACCACTTAGGTAGCCAGCAGTGTGTGTGCTCCTACCTCTCTTCCTCTGGTTGAACCATTCTTTTCTACCATAAGCTCAAAGTTTGACATTTAAATTAACCACACTTTGCTTGTGTTGAAGGTGGAGAAAGGGGTTCATGAGTAAAGTAGGCCAATAAAGACTGGGTTAAAAGAAAAGGAAATGTATGTTTTTTATGTATGAAACTTAGAGATCATGATGTCCACATCTAAGAAATGATTAAAACTTGCTGAGCTCTGATTATACAAATATATATGTATATAACATCCATAAATATTTTTTAATGTTTAACTGGAGTAAGGGAACTAAAAAAAGTGAAGTCATATTGCTTTATAATGCAACTGAATCTGAATTAACTTTAAGTAATCCTCTAATTTTATTTTATTTTTCCCAGGAATGAAAGTGAAGCAGCAAGAAAAAGTGAAGATATTGCCGATGTTGCCATGAGTAAGTCTTCTGGAAATGGGTGTGCGTAACTGCATACTCATACACATGAATGAGTAGATAGAAGTGTGTTGCTGTGCACGTACCAAATCATGTAAAATGCATTTATTTTTTATTTTGAGAAAAAAGCCTTACGATAAATTTTTGCGATAGTAGTATGGGAGTGTGTGCAGACATGCTTATGTACATGGGCATGTGTGTGTGCATTTTGCATATGTATTCATGCTAGGTTTTGCATATGTATTCATGCTAGGTTGCTAATTGAAAAAGGAAAAGGGAAGATAAAAATGACTACTTAATTAGTCATCACACATTGTTAAGAAAGTTATTTTTGCAGGTCGAAAACCAGAGAGAGCAAGAAGATTTAGCATGGAAAACATGGAGATAATGAAACTTACCCCTGATAAGAAGGTTGGTAATAGCTTTTGATATTACTGTTTTGGTTTTGATTGTTTCTGATATAGCACAGTTTTACAGCCATCATGAACATTTAGGCCAGGGGTTGACACTAACATAATGCAGCCTTATCTCAAATAACTGTTTGTGTTTAAAGAGGAAATAAAAAAGTCTCAGTGGCTTGCATTTTTGGATGCTAGCTTCCTTTTGAAGCTTTTTATGCTTACAAGTGGAGCTTAACAAAGGGATTCTTTATGTGAGGAAGGAGTTGTGAAAGGACAACATGGACACCAGAATTACATTTGGATTTTTGACCCAATTATACAATAAAACCTCATTAAGACATTCCTTATTGCAACCCCCTCTTAGATCCCATCAAAAAAAGTTTAATGGTCAAATTTCACTACATATATGCCAACACTATTATGACTATCTCCTCAACGCAACTTGCAATGGACAGCTTGTGGTCTATTATGACTTTTTTTGCAGAAGGTGCATGCAGAAAAAAATACATTAAAATAGACTGCTTCTGGGACCATTTACCCTATGCTAAGATATTCAGCAGAGATAACATAAAATAAGTACATTTTGAAACTTTTTGTTCATGGCATCACTGGTCATTTCGACCAAGAACCATGTCGCCCCACCTGCCTGAGTCAAATTGACTCTGCCATAACCAAATCGTACATTCAAGACTACATCGACCCAGGCCCAAAAGATAAATTAATCACAGATGACACATGTGATTAACTTCAAACAGCATCATGCATTGTTCGAACAAGTTCAGCAACCATCATACTGAACAAAAGTGGCTGCCTGGCATTGCACATTCAGATAAGAAATCTCACAATGTCACTTAAATTAAATCTTCTCTTTAATCAATTTTCTTTTTAAGAAAAGCCCAAACAGGTGTTGCTGCTCAAGTATTCATTTAGCTTGGGCTTGGGTCGATTTGACTTTTGGTGTTGGGACAGTGTAATCTTATGTGGGATGATATGGGTCAATCCAACGGGAGGTTGATATAGCTGATCTTCAGTCAAGCACAACAATGTCAGAATAAATAAGCATGACCTTGCAAAGGTGAAAATGACAAAGAAATGCACGTTGATATGGTTTTTAAGAGATTTATTTTCAAGATTGAAATAAATGAACATGAATTAATAGGTGTTTGAAGTCATAGTTCCTGAAATTAAACCGTCCTGGTTGATTTCCTTATTGAGAACCCTATCAGTTATGTGGATCTTAAGGAGTCTTAATAGGGGAGTTTTACTGTACGTTGCATTAAATGACAGCAGGATGAAAATGTTAAGGTTGCTGTAAAGTCGATTCACATTAAACAGATTATAACGACATGTGGTTAGTGACCCCTTTATTTTCAACAGGACAAGGGCAAGGCAGAGGGTGGTGCAAGGCCCAAACAGAAAGTCCAAAAGTCTGCGAGCATTGCAACTGACATGGACCACAATGCCCACCATGCACAAAAGCAAGCACCAATAGACAATGGAGAAAGCAAGGTAATTCTTTAAATATTTGAAAGCCTGTGGCTGCCTTGGGAGCTCTATGGTGACATGAACAGTATATTTTTCAAACGTAGATTGGGCAGCTACTTGTCTCTGAGTTGAGGTTTGAAAGAAATGGCAATAAACATTTTTGGCAGAATGGAGCTGGGGATGACATGGATGAAGACAGTTTCTTTGAACTTCTCACACGCTTCCAAAGCCGCCGCATTGATGATCAACGATGCTCATTTCGTCTTCTTGAGAGTGCTCCTGCCACACCTGCTCACCCAGACACCAAAACTAAGGACTTGGCTTCACTGGGTACTTTTTATTCGCTATCATTCTTTTCTGAGTATACATATGCACTCCAATGGCATTTGTATGTACCAAGGACCTCACATTGGCAGGCAGTAATGTCAAACAGATGCAGAGTTTCCAGGAAATTTACTGTCTTTTACAGTCTCCTTGCTTTTCTTTGATGCTTGTGCTGTATCAATACCTAATTTTTATTTTTTTTAACACTAATTTCCTTTTACATAAATGCCTTTTCTATATTTTTGCTATACTGTTTTCAGTTAATAGTTTTTCACTTAATTGAGGTTAAAACGACAATGGGAAAGTGTTCAACTGCTTGAAAACATTCTACCTCAATGCACATTGGTCTGTCTCCTCAATAGTTAAATGCTAGAAACATTTAATAACAGTATTTTTTCTATTTAAAAATGGTTCAAAATCCAACTTTTGTCATGCAGTTGCCTCTCCAGGGACAGAAGAACTGTTGGACATGGTGGCAGGTTTTCAAGGGTCACGCATGAATGATCAGCGGGCATCTCTACCCTCCTTCCCTGGCCTGAACTCTGGTGATGTCATCAATCAGTTACTGACCAGTGGGCAGGAGAGTCAAGTACCAGATGACAGTTTCTTTGAAATGCTTATGCGATGCCAAGTAAACATGATTTTGCTTGTTTATATTATGTGTATGTGTTGGGTGTGTGTATTTGTTTTGCAAGGGTGCTTAATTTTGCATTGCAGTTTTTATTGCAAAATTTATTGTTACTGCTGTAATTATTTTTTCATACTGCCATTTCCTAGCCCTTTCCTCTAGCTTTGGTAATTTTTCCTCTGATTTTGTCTTTGCCTCTAAGTTGTTAATGGTCAAGGATTCTAGAAATAAGAACCATCACCTCACTACTACCACCATAATAAGCTGACAGTCAATAATCTGCCTGTGATGCAAGGAAAATATTCAGCGTGCTCTTTTTTATTTTCCACAGGCTACTAGGCTGGAAGATCAGCGTAGTGAGCTTCCAAAAGAACTGCCACATCCAACTGTTCCAGATGAGGACTTTTTCAGCCTTATCATGAAAGTCCAGTCCAGTCGATTAGACGAGCAGCGCTCAAACATGCCGAAAAAGCCTATCCAGAACACTCCTGGCAAAAAGAAGAAAAAGGGAACATAGTGTTTTTCAGACCCTTTTTTCTAGCTCTGTGACAAAGTGATCAAAAGGTGATCATCAAGATGTTTTACTGATATGCAGTGTCGAGTTGTGTCCTTCACAGTGATTTGTGCTTAAAAGAATTTAAAAGTGAATATGACATTATGCAGACAAGGTGGAGTACTAGAGCTGCTTTCAAGGTACCATCATCTGGAGAAAAATTATGGCTACATTGAGAAGCAAGCAAAGAATTATAGCTCTGCAAGTGAAACTGGAGTGTATATCAAACAGTGGTAGTTTCTTTTGATTTTCAACAGAAAAGTCTTTAAAAATTTTATTTTTCTTTAGACTTATGTTCTTCTCCATCATAGAAACCAATTGCTTTGAGTGACAGTTTTATATGCAGTGTTCTTGTGCACAATCTCTTTTCTCTTCTTCTCCCCCCCTCCACCTTTTCTCTCTCTCAGAGTAAACATGAAAAATGCAAACATAGCCATACAGCAACAAAGCATGAAACCAGCATCAAGTTTTTAAATAAACAGATGCATCATGTTTTTTTTATCAGAAATACTGCCAAAAGGCATTTTTGAGCTAAGGGGGGGGAAAAAGAGTTTATCTGTATTTTTCTTCAAATGTATTATATGTATAAATTTTTAGCCTCGAACACTAACATGTTATTTCTATGATATTATTATTACATTTTCAAGCATAGGCTGCATGAATCATGAAGTGTTCTTTCTTTCTTAAAAGTGGTACAGTGTATGGTGAACGATAGCCGCACTGATATAGCAGCAGTAACTTCAAACTAGAGCAGAGGAATTCTAGTGTATTTGGTTTTAGTTCAATAAATTTTAAGAATCGAACATATGAAAATTTGTTTTTGTGTAAGTTTGTGAGAACAAGTTTGAATTCTTCTATGGAAAGAAAAGTTTGTAAAAAGATGGAGAAAACTTAACAGTGCCTGTTCTAATGTTTGGAGATTTTCTTTAGATTGGTGACTATATTTCCTTGAGCTTCCATCATAGCCTGCGTCAGGTCCTGACTTCAAAGAAAAGGGATCAGAAGTTTTGGAATAGCGTCTTAGCAAGGGGCCTTTTTAAATTAACACATATTGTCAGATATGCATCTCTTAGAAAAGCCCTTTGTATGCATTTGAATTCACAACTGATAAATTTTAAGCTAATGTTTGATAGTTTTAGCATGTGTAGAAATAATTCTTAACTAGGCTAGATACACTTGACACTTTTTACAGGCCAGTGGATATGAGCAGGATTTGTTTTTCTGCGTTGTGTTTTGCACAGGCTGCAGTGTATTCGCATTTATTTCTTAATTGCCGTTGAACATTTGTTATTGCCTGGATAAAATCTTGATTCTTTTACTCCATCAAAAGATGAATGTGTTGCATTTGTTTACTCTTGTTTGAACTCTCTCCAATAGAACGGTGGCATGTTGGGACAGTTCATCTCAATGACAGATCACAGTCATGTCGGGGTTATGGTGTGGGTTTTATTTATTTATTTTTTTTTGCTGCTGGCAGACATTCACCATTTAATTAGAAGAAGGCATGCACACTCGTTGCAGTGAAACATGCCTTATTGTATTTTAATTTTTTTTTATCAGCACTCAGGTAGATGGCACTGTGTAGATAAGGAGCACCAGCCAGCAGTCTGTTTGTGCTCATCATGCTCTGCTTTCTAACACTTTGTTATGTGCATTTCTTCAGCATAGGGCATAGAAGAGAACTTGTGTTTCAGGTCTATGAAGTAGTCTAGTTTGCTCTGTTTTTCAACATTTGTAAATAACCTTGATTATGTTTACGAGTAGAGCAATTGTACAGAAGAGCATGTACAGTTTGTGTCAGCTGTCTTCTGTCAAGTAATCCGGTGTTAAGAAAAAGATTTCATCCTATAGACTACGGAATTCATGCCACCTGCTTGCAAGTGTGAATGTGCATATGTACATGTGACACCATCTGTTGCAAGTGTGAGCGTATTATGTGTACACTTGACATCATCTGTTCATGTGGTAAATATCATAAAAAAATGAGATCTTTAGTTTTCTTGTTCTGAATGTTTACAGTTGTGATATAAGAAATGAATTATTTTTTTTCACACCTCAACAAACCTTAAGAACAACATGCACAAGTATAGAAATTTCTGCCATTGAAAAAAATGAATGCACCACTTCAAACAAACTCCACAGAGATACAAGTGACCTTTTCTTCAATAATTTTCAAGATCTGACAATATTTGTTACAGTAAGCTGATATTTGTGTACTTGGATTAGATATTAAATAAATTTGCATAACTCCCCGGAAGATGATGACTTCCATGACAACTAATACCCATCAGCTTAGAGGCTTAGTAACCACAACTGAGATGTTTTTTAAAGCAAACTGGAAATACCACCAATGATCACTTTTGCATACAACAAGTGAAATAGCATGTATCAGTTATGCGTACAGGAATGAGAGTGACAGACTTCTAAAAAAGTGTAACACTGAACAAGAATGCTTTAAATTATGTGATTAATCATGATCAAAGTAATGGTCAAATAATTTTTTTTAACAGTCATGCAGCTAATGTACGTACAAGTTAACAGCTGTGAATTCATTTTAAGGCCTTTTCATTGGTGTATAAACTAGTTAATGATGGTTTAGAGTTAGGTGCCTTTTTGTACATATTTTGCTTTCAAATGGAGAATGATAATGAAAGCTTTCATGATGCAACCATATCTGAAGATAGCTTTGCAACAAAAATATGGGCATCAATGTCCTGCGAGATTCGGCATGCATGGTGTAGATTATTTTCATTGCAACTGCCAGGGTATTAAAGGGTACACATTTGACTGCACACTACAGACTGGTGGAATGCAGTGCCAAAAAAAGCATTGAAAGTTGCTATTGCAAAGTTGTTATTTAATGGCATTTTACTGTCTTGCAATTGTGTTCGTGTTATTTTGGTCTATCCAAGAGATGAAGGCATGTAAAGAAGCCTACTTCCTTTGTTTTGTTTCAGAATATTGCCTACTTCTATCCCTATGCTCTAGGAGAAAGTATCAGTTTAAGTGTGTCTTGGTTTATGGTAATTTCCTTTGTACTTAGCTATAGCCTTGAATTTTATAATTTTATGTCCAAGTCTCTTTGGGGGTTAGAGGGAGGATTTTTTTGCCTATCATTGCTCAAGATAATCAGAAAAGGATGCATGTTGAAATTCATTTGCTTCCCATAAATATTTTGCATATCACATATCTGAAATCGTAAAAATGTTGTCATCTCAAATGCTTCGTGAATAGAATTATGCAAAATTAGTGAAAGATACCACAACACTTTATGCACTCATTAGATTTTTGTATGCATACACATGCTTTTTTTTTTGGCAGTAGATGACTTTCTGACTTTCAGGCATAAATCGTTTGTAAAAATGTTTATAATGTGGTTGCAGGAGTTTATTTTGACAGCCATTGTAAAAATCAGCCAGCCTAACAATTGTTTGCCCAGAAACAATTTTTTTTCAAGTTAAAGAAGTTATTTGTTGTGAATTGTTTTAAATAAGATGTAATTTTTTTCCCAATTTTGTTAAAATAATGAAAATGCTTGTTGACTGGCTTCATGGCTTAAAATACTAACTGCATATGCTTGATCAGAGGCCTAGTAGTGTTAATTGTGATACTAGTCTTTAGTCGCATTAGTCAGTTCCACTTGCCAAAAAAAGCAGATTGTACCACATATAGAAGGCAATAATTTTGTTATGGATAATGTCTAACTGATGCATCACCTTGTCCTTGTCCAATGAAAAGAGGAGTTATATTGCTTGTTTCTGTGCATGTATCCAGTTTGGTAGGGGTTGTTTGTCCACCCTAAGGAGGAAAAAAAACTTTTACTACTTGCCTTCTAAAGGAAAAAGGTTTTTTTCATTGTTTTTCCTTAACACAAGTCCTGAAAATTCAAAAGGAACTTGAAAATGGTTTTGGAAACTAATTGCCTCATACACGTTCTTCACAGCTGTTTTCACGTTTTCTCTAGATTTCTTTGCTTGGAAGACTTACTGGCTTCAAAATCCCATTACAAAAAAATAAACAATTTCTAAGTATGCTGAAATTTGAAATGAGTTTTGTTTTCATTCTTGCAAATGTTAGGAGGAGAATCTGCTGTACTTGCATAGAAATTCTTTCCCAACATTTGCAAGAACTTATTTTATTTATTCACATGTACAATGAATGCCAATGGCCAGGATTCAGGGTTAGTGGGAAAGTTATGCATTAATGTGAATGCAACACAAGAAGAAATGTGTGCTTAATCTGTAGCACATTTTTTTTACAAATAAAACGAGTAGCTCTCATGGGGTAACATTTTCATTTCCTGTTTTTTGATTGAAGAAATCATGTGTTCTGGAGAATCTCAGTGGAGTTGTATCTGCAACACAAAGTCCGGAATTCAGTATTTGGTCCTTAGGATAGTACCATAGTGCTTACCGCAGTTGTTACTGTTATCATTAGTTAATAATGTGAGAATAAAATGTTTGCATAAGCTTTTTATTCTTGTGTTTATCTATCATCATGGCAGCGCATGATCTTTTATGTACGTGAAGAATTGTTTATTTTGTCCTTACAACCTGAATCACATTGCCAAAAAAAAAATAAATGAAAACACCAATCAGTTTTAAGACCATGGATCATCACATAACTTGTATTTTCAAGTTATTGTTTGCATATTTTCCATATCATTCTGTATTTCCCACTTTTACTCTATAAAAAACACAAAATTAAGCAGATTTCGTTGGATGACAGCCTGGGACCATAATTATGAAGCAAGAGTAAGTCATTTACCCAGGGCAAAATGGAGAGCTCGAGGAAAAGCATCTTATTTTTGGTTGTAAAGTGGCATCCAGACTCTGCAGACATTTCATGCTTCTTTCCCCCAGACCTCATTTGCTACCGCTTTATAACTGCAGCTCTAGGGGCAAAACATCATCTGCAGGGTCTGAACACCATATAATTTTGGAAACAAGACACTTGTCCTTGAGTTCCCCATGTTGCCCCAGGACAAAGACCTTCCCTTGCTTCATACAACCCCAGGAAAGGTAAGTAAAATGGTCCTCGCACTGGAGATCTTCCAGGCAAGTGCAGTGTTAAGTCTCCAAGCCCCAGAAAAAAAAACCTATCAGTAAGGATGACCATAAGGAGACATAGCCAAGACCTGTCACTCTTCAGCATAAATCTGTAAAGGTCTGTGAAAACTATAGGAAAACTCGGAAGTTTCTGACCAAAAGTAAGGAAAAAAAAATGACGAAAATCTGCAGACAACAACTTGTTCCTGACTTTCCCATGTTACCCCTGAGCACCAACTTACCCTTGCTATCCTTAAAAATGCAGGTCAAGTTTCATACATGTACCTGCATAAGTGTGTCATGTTGCCAAGCCTTTTAATAATAGAAATCAATAGTTTGAAAGAGCCTGACAATAACCCGTGTGGTCATTCTGCCTGTGCCTAGAATACCAAACAAAAGGAATTCAATAAAGCATTTATCACTCACACAGCCACCATCGTACATAAAGGTACATATAGAAAACAGTGGTTCTGTATTTTGGCATCTGGCATTAAAGATTCCATGTGCAGACGACAGGCGCTTACTTCCCCTTCTCAGCTCTCTAAAATCTTACCAGCTACATACCAAGCAGTTCAGTGATAACTTCAATGAAAATAGTTTTACAATCAAGAAAGAATGATGACAAAGATCAGCCAAATCGCTCCAGATCATAAATCCAAGTATCTGTCCAGCTACGAACGGATTTAATAAAAGTTCGAGGTCCACTTGTATAAAAGAGATACTAACCTAAGTATCAACACTGAGCATAGTACGATCATTTTGTATGTGGAATGTGGAATGTGGACCGTGTATTTTGCCTTAAAATGTCTTGTGAAAATAATCTCTGTTTACCTCAAGTGAGACTCATTCACCATGGATAATCATGGACCGAATCGCCTTACTCTCTAGAGAGAGAGAGAGAGAAAAAAAAAAATCGCGGGCGCATTTTGATCTTCGTTTTGAGAGGCAAGTCGTAACTTTCGTCACTAGTTATGGTTCTCACGTGCGTTATGTTTGGTTGTAGAACTTATTCAGGCGACAAATCTAGAATAAGTCTACATAGTTTTCCTCGAAGGGATAGTCCTTACAGACGATTGTGGATAAATTTTGTAAAAACGACGAGGCAAGATTTTTCAGAGCCGGCGAAGCATCAGGGGATATGTGGACGACACTTCAAGAAAAACTGTTACAAAGATGAGTACACGTACCTGTTAAAGATGCAAGCCGGATTTCGACAACGTCGACGACTTAAAGATGATGCTGTACCAACTATTCTTTCAGAAAACTGTATTGCCGCTTTGTCAAAGCATTCTCCAGCGGCAGTTGCTAGTAAAAGACAGGTATACAGTAACACTGAATCTGTGAGAGAAAAAAGGATTCGAATGAGAGAGCTGCTAAAGGTAAGAAAATTAATGCATGTTTTAAATTTAAATTTGTACAACAGAAACGGAGCAAAAATTATTTCAGAGCAGTAGTGAGTATGGCTTCTTCCAAATAATGGAAATGAAATAATCATGCAAGCTTGACAAATTTTAGCAGGATACCCCTCATTAGATTCAGACAAGTCGAACAAAGCATAAAAGTTACTTGAATCAAGATGTTATATGTTTGTATATTTGTTGATAGATATAATAGTTCATTATTACTCTATTTTTTGAGTAGCAAAGTGTTATTTTAATAATAGTCAAATTTTTATGTTTATGTACATTTATTATTATTATTATTATACCAGCCAAAGACAAGCATGGTAATAGTTTTTTTTCTCATATTTATAATATTAACTATCATAAAAATTTGCAGATTGTGAAGTTGCAATTTCTACCAAATATCAAACAATATGCAGTGTAGAAACTACTTTTATCTTCAGTGTTTTGTTGTTTTATTTTCATCCACCAGCATATATGGCATTTTAGCAGAACATGCAAGAGTATAAATTCTTATGCACAGTCAATGTCGTTTAACAAGTCTTTGAATTGCAGGACATTCATGCTATAAAACGGGCTCATACAAATATCACATGCAGTACACTGGACACTCATGATGCAATGCCTGGTTGTAGTGCTAATATTAGTGTGAATGATACTGCAACGGATGTATCATCCAACATGCTGAGTGAATCATATGAATTCCTAATGCCACCTGCCTCAAATCCTGCGCCCAAGTTTGCAGATGTTGGAGTTGGGACAGGCAAACAACGTGTGCACCACCGTGGTATAACAGTAAATTTGAGACCATATAAGCGCAGCAAAGGTGAGTTAGTTTTGTGTTGACCTGGAGATTTAGACTTGTTTTATGACACGCAGGAAGTTCTTTGTTTTAACAGTAATTATAAATTGCAAAGTGGTTTTATTATAGAACTATGAAACAGTGAAATTTAAATGTCTTTGGTTGAAGAAAAGTAGATGGAGACAATATTTGATTAATATTAAATATAAAAGGACAATGCAGTTATGACTAAACTATCAGTGACATTTGAAATTTGTATTAATAAGAGGCATCATAAGATTATTGTGTATTTACACTACAATATAAATTTTGTCACTGTTGCAGGAATTTGGATTAAACCTCTACATAGAACTATAGGGGTTCAGTGCAATTTGTCCATATGTGAGTGTGAACAATCATTCTCTGAACCACTGAATGTTGAGAACCATTTTGAAGTGGACAGGGAAAGTGATTTACAAGAGGGAAATGGTTTACATTCTGACAGTGAGGAACACAACCTTGAATGAAGATGACCCAGACATTGACTTTAAAATTTTTTACGTGCTATGGTACAGTGATCTCCCTTTCCAAGACATGCTTTGCTGGTTGTTTGCATTGACAAATCTCCTTGATTATCATATCAGTTCCAGTCCATTATTTGCTTTTCTGGAGAAGCCTTATCAGGCCACGCTCCAACGTTGCATGTACTAAAATGCTTTGGTCTGCATTTACTCCAGACTTGTGTATATTTATCTCCTTATTTGTTGGTTGACAAGCATTAACAAGCCCAAAACAATGCTGATCTCCCTGTTTTTCATAAACAGATTGACTATATTATAACATTTATCTATTTACTGCACTGGTTGCTTCTTTGTTTTCATATCCTATAAATAAGATGGAGTTTGGTGATGTCTGCTTGTGCTTCTTGCTGCTAACTATGCAAATCCACACTATTTGTCTGATCGTCTATATGACCAAATTCCTTTTTGCGTTTTGCATGTCTCTTCTGTTATTACTTTTCAGTACTGATGTTTATCCTTCTATTCTTCATATGCTGTCCATGTCTCTTTTTTGTCTCATTCTTGTCTCAAGCGCTGAGAGCATGCTTTTTCATGAGCATATGCTACCTAAATCATTTAATTGTTTATTGTTATTATTACTAACATTTGAGAGCTATTCCTTTTGTCTCTTGGAAGGTTATAGATGATGTTTAGCTAGCGTATTCTTCCCCAAAGCAGAGGGGAAAAAATATCAGCATTACTTCAACTACTAAATTTGAGGTCATAATTTGAGACAATGCCGAACCAGAGAGCAAATAATATAGACCAGGGGAGACAATCAGAGAAGGGGTGGAGGAGAGAGTTATGCGGTGGCTGGTACCAATGCAGTTTTTAATCCCCCTTTTCATTAAAAACTGTTTGCCTCCAATGTTGAACATAAGCTGTCCACGTAGACAAGACATAACTGAATTGCAGGCACAAGTGTTTCGCTGTTTGGCTATGCTGGTGCTACATGTCTATTATTAAATGAAATAAGCAAATGGTTTAGTCAATAAAATCACAGTTGGGACAATAACCTTACATAGTTAACATAACATCTGCACTGTACCATTGCCTTCATGGCCCTACCCTCTTATTTTCCTAAAATGCTGCAGCCATAAATATCTGAGTACATTTCTTCTCTCTTCATGCACAAATACTTGTTTTTTGTTTTAAAAAGATTGGGGTTAGTTGTTTTCTTCTGGGGATCTGTTTGAAATTTGTTGCCTTTCTTTCCTCCTTTTCCAGCATCCATTTAAAATTTCAATTTCTTCCATTTTCTCTTAAAACAATGTGACAGGCCATGATCGTGGCTTTGCTGGATATCATGGGAGAGGCGATTTTCATTACTTTTATTGCAAAGTTCAAGTTTTCTCCTTTTCCGAAAATGTATCAGTTTCTTGGTCTAATGTTTATCTCAGAGCAGTGATATTAAAAAATAAACATCGCTATCATCTTCACAATCTTCAGTTATAAGCCAGTTATTCTAATGTTGTATTTTTATGTCATGCTAAAAGGATTAATTTGCACCTATCCACTCACCTTCTCCCAATTCTTCATGCTTTGTCTTCCTGCATTTTCAATTGTTCATTTATGTTTGTTTATATTTTTAGTATTAATAACTTCAGATTAATTTATTAAACAATTAGTTCTTTACCATTGTACTGCACTTGGGGCTTTTATTGTAAAGGTCAGGCATGTTTTTACATCCATGACTGGTAGTAGCAGCAGGTTCATTTGTTTTTTTTTTCCATCTCGTTTTTCTAGTTTGTGCCCGTTTGACATCCTGAATACCTGTTTTGGTTTTTATATTTTAGTATAATATGCCGGTAAATTATGGAACTCTCTAAAAGAATTATTAATGATGCCTGTTAAAATAACTGGTCAGTGTAAAGCAGAAAGAAACTCCCCACACACTTTTAATAGTTTGTAGTTTTATATGAAGGACTAAGGTGCACCATTTCCCGACACACATTTTCATGTCAGCATCCATAATGTGCAACATCAAGGAAGAAATCATGCCGCTTTGACAACCTGTCCACTTTTCACAGACTTTTGCGATGTGACTTGTATTTGCTAGTTTTCACAAGAGCAAAATGTTCAGCAAAGGTTAAAGGAAAGGGACGAAGCAATCCGCGTAACACTTTCGCCTCAGAAAACAACCATCTTTAGCTCTTCGACCAATCGCCGTGGATTTCATCCATATCCGGTTCGAAGCAAAATGGCTGGTAGACGACCGTATGCAGCGGAGTTAAGTAAACACGATGTAGACATTCTTCTAGGCCTGTATTCTGGTTGTGAATGTCTTTGGAACATGCAGTGTCCAGAGTTTACTCAGAGAAATGCAAAACAAGCAGCTTTTCGTAGCATAGTGAATGGCATGCGTCTGGAGACCGGCATATTTTTGACAGGTAAGTACAAAGGAAGGCCACCGTAGTAGGTTTACTTCCACCCCCACCCCCACCTCAGTACGGCGGCTTATCATAAAATAATAATTCCTCTTAAACCCTAAACCCCGTACGAGCATCATGTGATTCAATATTTTAAAATTCGGTCATTAAACACATTTTAATTCACTGCCATGGTGTTGATTCGATGTCCGTGACGGTCATCTATGTAAACAAGAGATTGAGGAAGGGGAGGTGAATACGTTAAAAAAATAAATTAAAAAGGATAAGAGTTGTCCAAAATAAAATTGCTAATAACTTTTCGCCAGACAGCCAAATTCTAGGTTTGTGCTAATGCAATCTTTTTAATCGTATTCAGTTTTCGAATTTAAGTTTTCTAGATTGAGTAATAAACTTGAATATTTTGCTTCATCTTAGCACCAAGCAAAAACAACCTATACTTCCACCGCTTTTGCAAAACCTAACGTACATTTTTGCTAGTAATGTGGCCTTTGATTCTGGACTTTCTTACATTTATATATAAAGTTCTTTTCATCCACATCAACAAAACTGTTTCAGCCACAAAAATTTAAAAGTACGTGTGCTGTCAACATAACAACAAACAAATGATTGTGGCGATTTGGAAATTTAAAACGCATTTTGTCTTGGCACTATTATAAGCAGTCTGATTGTTTCATGCAGAAATCATTGTGATAACAAATGTGTCATTGACATAGGTCTGCAAAAGCATATTTTCTTATAATGATTTTTTTTATTATATCTGTCGTAATACAAGAAGTTTTTCTGCAACAGCTGACCAAGTAATTGCCAAAATAAGAAACATCAGAGCGCAGTATGGAAGAGAGTTGAAGAAAACATTGGAATCAGATAAAACGGGCACACCATATCGTTCTCAGTGGCGTTGGTTCAACTTCCTAGATTCATTTTTAAGGAGCCATTTCCCTAAGAAGGTACATATGCAAGTGTACAGTAAGTGCAAATACATTTTGTAAATGTGGATGCAGTTAAGGGTCTTCATCCATAATTAAAGACAAGTATTAAATACCTGGTCAGCACAATGTGAATGTTCAAAAGGTATTTTCAGTGACTCCAGCAGCATTACCTGTTAGAGATAGGATGTATTATTTGCTGTACATGGCAGATTTCTATCATGTAATGGATGACTTCATGCTTGAGTGATTAATTTTTGTTCTATTGATGGAAATTAAGACTTTTTTTTTAAAATGAGTATGTTCAAAGAGATTTAAAATATTTTTTTTTGGCTTGGGAAGATTTAATTGTATCCATTAGCTATACTGAAACATCATCAGAACAAAGCTAAGAATATCACAAGAGCTTGACAACATTTCAGGAAGTGGCATTGTTACTGTGTATTGGATTTTACCTTGAAATTTTTAATAATTCATTTATTTGTGAGTAAAAGGTGTTTTTTTATCTTACATTTTAGATTTTTTGGGGGGCATTGTGAAAACCAACTGGTTTTTATTTCCAGGATGATGATGATGATGATATTAGTGAAGTAGATAAAGAAGCTGAAAAAGATCTTGAGGTAGCTGGCACTCCAGCCAGTGCACCACCCATCAAAGGCAGTGCAGATGACAGTGATGACAATGCTGACGAGATTGATGACATCAACGACAGTGTTCCAGATGCCTCAGCGGCTAATTCAGGTACTTCAGCGCCAGTCCAGAACTTATCATTCACAAAAAACAGAGAGAGGCTTCAAGCCAAATGCAGGCCACCTCAGAATCATCACCCAATATCCTTGCGATCTCATGATTCCAAACCACAACCAAAAGTCGTTGGTCCTGCTAGCACTGCTGCCATGCGGCTTACAAACGATGTGTCTCTGCGATCAGTGACTCCAGACAGGACGAGGAAACGTTCACGGAGTTCTGCTTTTGGTCCTGCTGTGCCCCTGAACAGTCCTGGTGGTGAGAGAACGCCTTCTGTTCCAGCTTCTCTCTCTCATACCCTTCATCTCATGCAGACTCTCATGGCTACGACTTTGTCGTCTCAGGATCATCCTTCATTTGTGTTTGCCAAACACATCTCCAATGAACTGGACCTTATCACAGACTATAGGAGGCGAAAAAAGTGCATGCTAGCGATTCAGGAGGTCATTTTGCAGTACCAAATGCAGGAAGACCAGATGGCTGCAGTCAAGGACGAGAGGGTGGGTGAAATCAGAGCAGCTGCAAACAGTGTTATAGATGGTTTAAAAAGTACTGAAGCAAAGTCAACGCAAGGAGAGTTAGAAAGTCAGAAGCACCTGTACGAAAAGAGAGGTAGTGGTTTCCAAATTGACGATGAGGATGACACACCTGTACACTTTGAAATGCCTGCTGGCTCCTCTAGCAACAATACACTGGGTGGGATCAGGGCTTAAAATGTTATGTTTTTGACATTAAAAGAGTGAAAAGGTGATTTTGCTTCAAGACTTAATCAGTTGTTTTGATCTGTAGAGTCACCAGGAGAATGACAAAACCATTCAAGAGAAGCAGATAACTAAGATTTCAGCCAATTCGTTCCTTTGAAATTCTCTTTATTTATGCAGTGCAAGACTTGTCCATGATCTTTACTTCTCTCAGTCTGCATTCAGGACTTTTCCTGATTCTGCATTTAAACACAACATTTTATAAACAATTTATGTGAGAAGTTTTGTTGTTGTCTTTTATAAATACTAATAATAATAAGGATTTATATAGTGCTTTTCCAATGATTTGCTCAGAGCGCTTTACATAAATAATATACACTAACAGACTGAATCACCAACAACCATGCACCCATATTTGCATATAACAGACACGCTCACTTCTACAACAGACACTCGCTCATACACAAGGTAAATTACAGACACCCATTATGCACGCTCCGTTCCAAGTTGATGTTGACCTCTGTCTACAACACAAAAAGTATTGGACCCAAGACAGACCCTTGTGGGACAACATATCTCAGGACAGAAGCATCTGAGTAAACACCATTCACACACACAGTATGGGTTCAGTCCATGAGATAGGATCGGAACCAGGACAAAGCAGCATTATGAAAACCAAAAGAGTGCTGAAGTCTGTGTAGAAGTATAGAATAATCGACAGTATCAAATGCAGCAGCAGGTCTAACAACGCCAGAAATGACATCTTGGATGCAGATTCAGTACCATGGCCTTTTCTGTAAGCCAACTGGAAGGGATTAAGGGGATGACTTTGCTCCACCTGTACAATAAGCTGGGAAGGAACAATCTTTTCCAGAACTTAAGACAAAAAGAACAGTTTGAAACTGGTCTGTAATTGCTTAAGCAGTTGTGATCTAAAGTTGTTTTTTTTTTAATAAGCAGGCAGACATTAGCCATCCTGAACTCAAGAGGAAAGTGCCCAGACATGAGAGAAGCATTCATGGTATATATGCAGTAACAGGACATCCAGGCAATCGACAAGCAGAGAGGAGGAAGCTCACATGATTTGGGGCTACTACTCAGACAAATTTCCTTAACAAACTGTTCAGTAACTGGCTCAAAACCACAAAACTTGGGACTTTTGTAAACTGTATCTGACACAGATAAAGATGGAATAACAGCAGAGACGAGCTTCTGTGTGTACTTTTTGTGATATTTTACTTTACTTTCCTGATTTATAATTTGTTTTAAATGCATTACATAGCCTTCGACATTATGAGACCCCCTTATGAAATGATTATAAAGTGGTTGAAATCTCACCATTCTCAATCTTTCTAATAAAACATTAAATAGGAATTTTAAAACAAAATTATAAATGAATCGAGACTTGTAAAATGCTAGTTCAGATAGCCATTGCATTGTAGGGAAGCTTTTTATTTGAAAAACTTACATTCTCATGTATTGCAAGAAAGTAAATGTGCTCTCTCTCTTTCTGAAAGAGATATCAGAGGCTGGTCTCATAGAGCTTGTGCAAACATATTTTGGAGTAAGAAGTGTCATACGAGTTTTTTGTTCTTCTACTGATGACCATCTAAGTCATCAGTTGAAGAACAAAGCAAGCCTGCTGCGTTGATCTCCATAGTATTTGTGCATCTTAAAAGGAATTTTTCTTGCCAAGGAGCTAATGGTCTACATTTCTAGTGTTACTTGTGAAAATATTGAATTGAGTCTAGAAATTCAATATGATGACATGCCCCTGTTAAAATGAACCCTAGGCAGCATCTGCTTGGTAGGGGTAGACTGGAAATGGTTAGTAGAACAGTCATCAGATCTTATGTTTCTATTGTGCTGATTTATAGTACCAATATTGGAATGTGCTGAGCAATATTCAGCCAGTTTAAATGCTTCATCTGCATGTTGTCAGGGAACTAATACTTTAGGGTTCTTATTATTTACAACTAATAAACGACCATATTAGAATTGTTATACCTTTTTGATGAAAACATTTAGTAGTTCGTATAGAAGAAAGAAGGCTTTCATTCTTTGTACACTTTCTGTGAAAGCTTCATGTTGAAGGAATCCGCACAGAGATTATGGACTGACAAGTTAAGCTTCGGGTGATGGCTGAAAGCTAAATGTTGTTGGAGAACTGTGTTATAGGTCTGTGTTTGAAGTTGATTGGTTGGTTAGTTGTTTTGTACCACATATCTTGCTACACAGATTTTATCCAGGAAAATGAATGTATGTTGCAACTTAGAGGTCAGCTGTCGACTCAAGGCTCAGTTACACTTCGAAGATTTATGGCCACTTGTGCCGATGATGTGAGCTTTGCCCTTTCGTCTCACAATTTCCACATCCCCTCCCCTACCCCAGTCAGAGCTGAATTGCATGAAAGTTTCCTCTGTATAAAAAGTGGCTGTAGGGGTAATTTACACTCTGAAAATTAATAGCCACTTACGTAACGAAATGAGATACCAAGCTCCTGCATCACAGCATTGGGCCCAGTTTCATGAGAGTTGGTTTGTCGCCTATTCACAACGTGAACTTAGTAAACATTTTATGTATAAACAGTGTCCATTTTCTTGTCTACCAGCGCCTATGGTCAGATGTTCTCAGTCTAGACTCTAGAGTCTAGAGTCTAGACGATATGTAGGCCTACTTGCTGAGTACGGTCATATAAGGGCTGGGAAAACCTCGTACCCATCGTTTCACATACATACGCATTTAATGTACACAGTAGAAATACAAAACCATGTCAAGTTTATTCCAGTCATTGCGTGTGTGCGTATGTTTCGTCGCCTCGTGCATTGTGCAGTCCCTGGGCGCTGCTTTTTAGTTTGTTGACGGGCATCTGCAAAATGGTACAGACAAAAATGTGTCATTAACTTATTGCACACACGGATAAACCGTACTTACTTCCATTGTCTGCTGAGTGGGAAAAATAGAAACAGGCACAAGCATTTCGCTAACATGGAACAAGGGGACCTGAGATGTTTAGCTAACAAAGATACATGCGATGATCTGTGTCCTCTGAATTCAGGCAGCTTTGTAGAAGTAGCATAGTGTATGTACGCCTGATGGAACTACAGCAGAAATTCTTCATTTAAATAATAATAATAATAATGTTTTTCTCAAAGAAAATGCTTTCCTGGGAAGAATGGTGGATAATTTTCTAGATGGCGCATGAACATGAAAATTATTAACCGTCTTGAGGCCTTTCATACTAACCTCTTTAATTATTCAGACAGATGGCGCAAGACCGATGGTGAATTTTTATATATTTTTTTCCGATGTTGATAATCACGATGTGTTTCTGACTTTGCTTGTCTTAAAGGACTAGTGGAGTATAAAATATTGTTTGTAATGATTGGATAAAGCTATGTGCAGGTACTATTTTAGAAATACGCCTACAAACCTCATTCTGCGCATAGTAATGTCCTTAACTATCGAGAATTGAGCAGGGGTACTAACCCAGGTCCTGGGAAAAAAGTATCTTGCACTGTTTTACCCAAACATCACAAAATGATTACAACACACTGGTCCTTTAATGCCGTTTTTCTTCATTGTTCGTGTGCGCTGTCTGTGTGCATGAGAGAGAGAGAGAGAGGGGGGGGGAGAGTGAGAAAAGTAAGACAGAATGCTCACGTAATATATATATATATAAGCAGGCAAATGGCTTGTTTGTAACACCCAAAGAAGTTACGTAGCACGCGTATAAAGTGTATTTACTCGCGAATGAAATATTTGTATAGAATATGCATTCTTTACCAAAATCAGTTTTAAATTTAGGTTTGATGCTCTTAAATACTTTAAACAGCAAAATCATCTCGAAAATACCCAAATAGTCTGAGGCAGACAGAACTAGTCTTTGGGCGCTAGATGTACATTGAAAGAAAGAAAATGTGTGCCCATTTTTATTTCTTTAAAATCGTGCTACGTTCATAATATGGTTGTTTAGACTGTATAGATGGCTCTTGGTATTCGCAGAGTTTAAGGGCACAAACCTTTCCCTCCTAGCCCAAGAAAGTGGAAAATCTTTTCGCAACTGTGGAGCCTCCCATCCCCGCTCCAACCCTCTAACCCCCACCTCTCCAAAGCCCCGATTTTTAATACTGTTGACTAGATTCAACACAAAATCTATATAATTATGGTAGTAAATGATAAAATAAATAAAAAATGATTAACATTTTAAGCATTTACAGTTTACATTTGGTATTGTGCTAGTTTCCGCTGCAAAACTATCCCCCCTACCTTTCAAGAAAAATTATTGACGTCAAACCTGTAAATTCTGATGACAGTTTACTGAAACAAGAGCAACGCCAACAAAATCTAACATTATCATAATTGTACAGTTCCTAAAGGAATTATCAATTTTGTCGTAGTAGTCGTTGTCCTCGTCATCACCATTGTCGTCTTCATCGTAGTTGTCATGATCATTGCCGTCGTCGTTGTCATCATTACTTTTGAACTCCCGTGTGCAGCTCATTGGATGGGAGTTCCGCAGACAACTAAAGGATGCAGGCCACAGAGCAAAACGTGGATTCTATTATGAACAAACTGTAGCTCATAACTCACGGCCTGTCGCAGCACGCCATGCCGAAGGCATCCTCGCAGACGCACTCGAAGCACCTGCTCGGGTTAGTAGGGTCCCTGGCCACGATGTACTGGCCGCGAGTCACAAAGGGTGGCTGCATGCCCGTGGAGCAGAAGTGCAGCGGGTTGCCATCAGGACCTGTGCAACAATAACAAGCTAGTGCCTCTTCTTTTTCTTTGGTATGGAGCTATTCACAGTCGCTGCGCACATGAACACCCCCTCCACACACGCACACATGCATTACAAAAAAAAAAAAAAACCCCAAAAAAGTGTTACATAAAAGATATCATACTCATATATTATTCCGAACTCTGTGCGCAAAGTCCTTGCCTCTAAATTCATTGTGAGATAAAAAAAAAAACAAAACAGAAAATGCACGACCATCGCCTGATGCCCCGATCATGAAGCAATAATAACAAAGAGATTTTCTTTGGTAGTAAAGTTACCTCGGGATTAGCTATGGACTGGAACTGGAAACAGTTGCAGACCTAGTGGGCGGCTTATGATATAGGGGTCCACGGCTACGGTTACAGAAGGGGCTGTAGATGCATTAAAACCCGGAGGTACAGAGCGTCCCAACCATTTTTCCTCGTAATGTTATGGGTGAGTTCGATGACAAAGTATGAAATGGTAGGGTGTAGTTTCTAGATTTGTATCTACTTTAAAAAAAATCAAATAGCTGGTGAAAAATAAAACAACGCTGTAAGCAACATACTTAAATTATTTTTTTAAATCGAAATTATAGCAATGCACTAATTGGACCCGCAATTCTCCTCGGAGATGTTAATGTACACTTCGACAACAGTTCTCACCCTGACACTGCCAAACTGTCCGAAATGTTGCACACCTTTCGTTTTGTCCAGTCCGTGTCGCAACCAACTCACAAAAGAGATCACATCCTGGACTGGGTCATACATCGACCTGATGACCACTTAGTCCAGTCAGTTGATGTTTCCCATGATCTCTCATCTGACCACCACTCAGTACTAATCGAACTGGATTGCAAATGCCCATCATCGGCGCCAGTTTTCAGACCCACTCGGTCATTACAAAATGTGGATAGACTAGCATTCAAAGCACAGCTGCAGATGGCGCTCCTCCAACCACCCTCTGCCGAGCAACTTGACTGTGTTTTGCGTAGAGTAGTTGATGACCACGCCCCAGTGTCTCGACGTCTGATGCGCCAGTCTAAATGTGCGCCTTGGCATTCACAGATCCGTGTCGAACTCCGTGACCTGAAGCGCACGCGCCGGCGAGCTGAACGTGTTTGGCGGAAGACTGGACTCGTCATCCACAAAGAAATTTATAATGCCGCAAAGCGAAGCGTTGCAAAATGCATTTATGAGGCTAAAGCATCATATCTTCAGGGCCAAATAATTAACTGCACCTCCTCCAAAAAGCTCTTTGCCACCTGCACTCACATGACTGGATCTCGTACAGCAACACCACTGCCTACTGCCTACCCTGCTTCACTGCTGCCGCAGGTTTTTAGTGATTATTTCACCAGCAAGATATCGGACATTCGTTCATCTTTAGACTCTGTGTCGGCGCTTGACAGTATCTCCTGTGATGTCCTCCCAGGATGCTCCATGACCAAGTTCCTACCAGTCTCTGAGACCGATGTGAAAGCGGTTATTCTAACAGCTAAACCAACAACTTGCGAGTTAGATCCGATGCCCACAAGCCTTCTGCTCGAGTGCCTAGATACTCTACTTCCTGCCATTACAAATATTGTAAATGTCAGCCTGTCGTCAGGTGTTTTCCCATCTTTGTTCAAAAATGCGGTGGTGAGGCCACTTCTAAAGAAATCCACGCTTGACGTCAATGTGCTGAACAACTACCGTCCAGTCTCCAACTTATCTTTTCTCTCTAAGATCATAGAGAAAATAGTTTTGACACAGCTCTGGGCCTACTTACAAGAGCACCCTCTTATCCCACAAGCTCAGTCGGCATATAGACCTTTCCACAGCACCGAGACCACTCTTATTAAAGTAACAACAGACATATTATCTGCTCTTGACAGTGGCGATGTCTCTCCATTAACCCTACTGGACCTGTCTGCTGCATTTGACACTATAGACCACTCTCTGCTTCTTCACATACTCCACACCCTCTACGGGATTTCTGGACCTGCCCTCTCATGGTTCAACTCCTATCTCACTGATAGGACCCAGACTGTGTTAGTTGATGGTCAGATATCTCGCCCTGCTTCACTTTTCTGTGGTGTTCCCCAAGGCTCAGTACTTGGCCCAGTTCTGTTCATCCTGTATACTGAGCCCCTTTCATCATGCATCCGGTCTCACCAGGTTTCTCATCAATCCTATGCTGATGACACGCAGCTTTACTCTTCCACTCCGTCGGCTGAGTCTCATGCACTCTGCTATTAGCTCTCTAGAAGCTTGTATCAGCGATGTCAAGGGCTGGATGGTAAAAAACAAGCTTAAACTAAATGATGATAAAACGGAAGCCCTCTTGTGCCATAGAAGAAGACATCAACCTTCACTCGTCAGTCTGCCCAATCACATGAAGGTGGGCGACAGCAACATCACCTTCACGTCATCCGTTAGGAATTTGGGATTTATTGTCACTGATGACATGACACTCGATAGACATGTAGCATCTGTCTGTCGGTCTGCCTATTATGAGATTCGTAAGATCAGTGCCATCCGTCACTTTCTCTCTACACGTGATACCAACACTCTTGTCTGTGCGTTTGTTCTTTCTCGGCTTGACTACTGCAACTCCTTGCTGGCAGGCTGCCCTGACTACCTCATTCAGAGACTCCAGAGAGTACAGAACTCCGCTGCGCGTCTGGTGCTTAGAGCAAGGAAACGGGACCATGTCACTCCTCTCCTTCGTTTTCTACACTGGCTACCCATCCGTTCTCGCATTCAGTACAAACTGTCTGTGCTGTGTTTTAATTTCTTTGCTGGCTCCTGTCCTGACTATTTCTCTGAACTTCTCATCCCTTACTCTCCGTCCAGACAACTACGCTCTTCGTCTGACGACCGTATCCTAACTGTTCCTGTCACCAGAACAACAACATATGGTCACAGGACTTTTGGCTACTGTGCTGCAAAACAATGGAACTCTCTTCCTTTCCATATCCGCCACCTTCCTACAACTGAATCTTTCAAATCTGCACTGAAAACGCACCTCTTCCTTGAGCATTACTCATAACATAGTCCACAATGCTAGTCCTTCTTAACCCCCCCCTTCCCTCTTGCTACTTTACCCATCTTTCTCGCAGAATCACTATATTTCTCTGTTCCTGTTACTTGATGCCTTTTGTTTTCTGTTTTGTCAGTACTGTCGTTTTCTTTCGTCCCCTTTGTTCTGTATCTACTTAGTCCACGTCTCTTCCCCGTTTTAAGCGCTAAGAGCATGCTCTCTATGAGTGTGAATATGCGCTATAAAAATCTTCACTACTATTATTATTTTTATTATTATTATTATTATACCATCGCCCTTACAGCCGTGATATTAATAACACGCATTTCTAAAGTTTTCAACCAGAACGCAGATAGTCTTCGCATCGTTTTTTTGTTTTACACCATTGTGATTGATTCGTGGAAACTGTAGACACTGTTCAGCGCATTGAGCTTGCCTGTTGGCCAGGATATTGCGCCATACAAATCAACTTAATTACTTATATGGACGAACGTTTTTACATGACGTTTGTATGAAAAAAAATGTTTCCGGTTGAGATGGGGCCTTAAAGGACAAGTCGAGTGCAACATTTTTGTATGATCGGGTTCAGTTCATTTAAAAATAATAATTTCCAAAATGTGAGTACATAATTATGCTTAATATTAAAGGTATAATCCTTCAAACATCGGCATTGTCACCTGCCACTAGGAAAGAAGGAGAAAATTACTCTCCTATACTGGAGTTCTCTTAGGCGCAAACCTTGAAAACATTACAGCGTGAGAATAGGCCTTACTGATGATGTGTTTGTGACTGCACAATGTTACTTGTAGAAACCGTCAATTTTGCAAATCTGGTGCCTGATGTTTGTTTAAGCTTTTTACCAGCATTAGTAGTTGGTTTTAACAGCTGGTGCTTTTGTATAGCTGGCCCTGCTTTAGGAAGATCTCTTTGTTTTATGGAAAGTCCAAAACTTGCTTGTACGGTATAAGTGACTGAATAACAATCGATTTTGAAATGATTTGAGCAAATTCTTAAGTATGGTGTGGGGACGAAGTTCGCACGGCACGTTTGAACAAAGCAGAGATCATCTGTATATACACATCTCTGCACAAAGTTAATCCACTGGCGTTTGTGACCATTATCTTCAAGATTTCCTTAATAAGTACAAACTAACTCCATCTGAATGTCGAAGAGAACATTTAGCAACAGAACATTGTGTCCTGATCTGTTTTCGTTCACCAAGGATTTCATCTTTCCTCTTCCAATTCAGCTCATGTAGACGATGCTATTTTTAGAAATACTTCCTTTTCGTCACTTTCTGTTTTCTCAACAAATCCGGTTGTGCTTAAGAAAAAAAATATTAATATAAAAGTCCCTCGTGCCTTTTTGTCATAAAAGACCACCGTAATATGTTTGTTTTTATAGCACGGTATCCCCAAAGACAGGCCGGATGACATTCATAGACCAAGATATCAGTAAGACAGATGTACAGTCAATGGACTGGAGCAGAGTACATCAATAATCAAACACGTCGATCAAATTAGTGACTACAACAATGATTAAAGAGTATTAAATATATTGGAAAAGATGTATTGGAATGAGTATATAAGTAAAGTAAAAAGTATTTTGAAACCTTTAAAAGAGAGGAGAGAAGATGACTAGTATGGACTTGCCTCGCGTTGAAAGCATTGGTCCGAAGTTGCACTTATAGTTGATCTGGGCATCCACGGCCATTTTGCAGGCTACTATCGCCATGAGTAGCACCAGTCTTGTTGCCACTGTAATCTGCATTCGTGCTGTTGCCATGGTGATGCTGCGTTTGAAAGATATTTTGAAGAGGTTGGTGTCTCTCAAAACCAACCTGTGTCACCCACGACTAAGACTAAAAGAGTTCTAAACAACATCAAAATAAATAAATAAATAAACAAAAGAAATTACGGCAAACAACCGTTGTCGACAGAATGACGTTCTTGAAAAAGGAACGTTAAAAAATGTTATCTTATGCAGTCAAAGTGAATTAAATAGGTACAGTCACGCTTCATTTGACGAGGGAGATGATTTCTAAGCCTCTCTAGTACATCTAATACGTTTCTGAACAATGGAAGAATCGTTAGGCGATTTCATAGATCTGTGAATATCACAGTCTGTACATTCATGGGATCATCTGTTTACTGAAACGTGGTTATGCGGCGCTTGATTGTATAGCATGAGCTTTAAAATACGTGTGGCCATTTTTTTATTGCTTGTAAAGAGTGTACTCATTTCGTCTGTGCTTCTTGCAAACACGGGTATTTTTTCCTAACTCTTCAGCGAATTACGAGACTGAACAATATCACTTTTATCTGCTATACTCACCAAATTTAGTGAAGCTAAGTTAACGTAATAAATCTGTCTCTTGGTAGAACCAGCCTCACAAGGCACGTTTCAGACTAAGCCTTGGTGTCGAGAATGTTTTCTTCTGCCAACGCGCTGAGATAAACACTTCGACGACAACCTGTCATCTATCATGCACGAAGTCAGACAATTGCCTAGACTGCAGCATTATATATAGTCAGTCTGGAGAACGCCTTTTTCCTTTGCCCCTTTTTGATTCTACTCCGACACACACACACATATATATGTATGGTCATTCTAGCGATGGTGATGCGTTGCTGGTTGGAGGAGGGAAGGTAGGGGTGAAGGGAACAGTTATTCAGAAAGACCGTTCATTCCAGACCAATCACAGCTGATCTTACAAAATGATCGCAGTTTTCATATTCGTTACTGTTCCAGAGCGTTTAACTTGCTAGTGAAGTGCATTCACGCTTTGTGCAGCCTGCGTAGGCTTGGCAGTCGGGACTTTTACAGCCCTACTAGAGCGCATTGTTTTAACGCTCAGACCGTGGCTCAGGACAAGATACATTTATTCCGGAAAAGTGAGTGAAGAACGCTTCCTTCCTTCAACGATTCACTCTTCCAACATCATCATGCAAAGAAAGATGTTAAATCCACGACGTCACGAATGTACATGGATACGTTAATGTTCTGAAGGCTACAACTAATGAAATAGCTGTGACCATATGTTAATTAGGCGCATCCATAGACATCTGTGACGTTTTCGAAATTATTGTCATTTTCTATTTCTTTCGAAGAGATACACTCAAAATCTGGTAAGAAATATTTTTTTCCGAACGCAGACCAATCATTTGAACAAAATTGCTCTCTAGTGTAGACCTTTAAATGTCTTCGAGAAAAATCTTACAGTATGTAAATGGCTTGAACTGCACCCAACAAATGCGTAGAAGACCATTTCCGATTGGGTGCAAAATTTCTTCTTCTTGTAATTGGTTATGCTTTGTAGAATTCTTTGAGATTGAAAAACATGTTTGGTTCCACATGTCACGAGATTGATCTTTGTATTTGGCGTTGGCAGCAAAACACGTCACAGAAGCTATTTACAGTTTTATCCAATGCATTTATGTTCACTTCCGACTAAAAGACATTTGCCCTGCTGGCTTTCCCTTACCTAAATAAATTCATAGATTCCTGAAACTAAGCGTGTGCCGGACCCGCACCTGTTTTCGGAAGTAGCATTCCGTCCTGAAACACGTATTTTATAATTATCGGTTGTTTTTTTTTGTTTTTTTTTTTAGCATTTTGTCTGACTTGTTGGCGTTTGTTTTGACAGAGAGAGAGAGAGAGGAGGGGGCATGATGACAGGTGATGTAGCCACTACGATAAGAACTTAATAACTGTCGCCCCGCGCCCCATCCCAGATAATCGCGAATTATCAGAAACTAAAGATCCGAACGTTCCGTTGCCAGCACCCCCCTTTTTTTCTTTCACTGGGCTTGGTAAGATTGTCTGCCGTTTAGCAACGAATTACCCTCGAGACTCGTTCCCCTATGGCCGGGGAATGAACGATCAGTGACAGAAAATTTGTCGAGGCAGCAGTAAAATCGCTACCACAACAGGTTATCTCACGCACGTGCATTGGACCTGTTGCCGCGTCGCTAGTCGCACGGGGGATATCTAATGTTTGAGCACAAGCGCATCCATAATTATGGACAGGCCAAAACCCGGGAGGGCGAAGGCTGTGCCTGCTCTTGCTCCATGTCATATAGGTGATGTTCACCAGAGGATTGGGGAGATGCGCGCCCCCCTCGAGAGCTTTGGCACGCGAAAGACTTCGCCGCATACGCTGCAAACGGATGTGGCGGCGTTGATTTTACATGCATACATCTTGGTGACTTGTGGGGGACGCATAATACCGTAGCCACTAGTATTTCGACAGAAATTGTTTCACGCAGTCTTGCTGAATGTTAAGTACCTCGGTCATGAAAGAATTTAGCGACAGAAAAGTAGTTTTTTAATACAGTGTATAGGCAATATCGCCCCCATTCTTTATCTCTTTCTCTCTCTCTCTCACACACACACACCACGACTGCAATATAAAAAAGAAACCTACAGATTAGTCATTGCTGTTTAGACTTCCGAGCCGTTTTAAAACAGATATAGTGAGCAGTTTTAACTGGAAAAGGTAATGTCTGGCGGTAAATTGAAAAGCATGATACAACAAGAATTGTAAATTATTTCTTGGAAAGCACAACTTTTGTTTTCCTACTAAGGCAATGGTCAAAGCTCTTAGAATAAGAAACATTTTAAAGACATAAGTTTGGTCTTGGTGCAAGTAATATATGGAGATTCTTAAGAAAATGCGTAGCCTTACATGACTGCAAAAAAAAAAAAAAAAAAAAGCAAACAAAACAACGACAGCAGCAAAATGACAAAACAACAAATTGTTGTTAGCATGGCAGGAACTCGTAAACAGCAATCCCATCAGCGCCAAAACATCTGTCACCGACACAGAAGTGACGAATCACCAGTCATGCTTTAATAAACGAGCAAGGTTTGTAAACACGGCATCCACAGAACAATCTAACAATGGCGAGGAGCGATCGACGCACGGGTGGTCATTGTACATCTTGACGATGGATGTTAAAAGGCTTTGCATATATTACGTTCACTTTGAAAATAACAGAGACGGGAAGATTGAAGAAGGGTACGTTTGCGCGCGCGCACACACACACACGCACACTCAGGACGAATTAAGAAAGCAGAAAAATGAGTTAAATAGAAAATGGAAAGCGATAACAGAGGAAAAAAGAGGCGAGAAGAAGGAGGAGGAGCAAAGAGAGAAAGAATGAAACACAACAATAGAAATAAGCGGGTAGAAGAAAGTAAGTGAGCTACCTACAGAGATGGGGAGGGGAGAGAGGAAGCGGGGGGAGAGAGCAGCTCTACAGTGGTAAGTGAGTTGTGGGCACATTTTGCTGTCTACAGATCTTTGGACAGAGGCAGACAAAGAGATAAAAGAATAATGACAGAAAGAAGTTAAGGAAGAGTAGTTCTCCGGGAAAGATGACAGAACCTCCCAAAGAGACCTAATCTGTGCCGCAAGTATACAAGGACAGGACTCGTAATTAATAGCTATTGGTCCATGTATATGCATACACATCATGTGCGGCAGCAAGTAATATACATCACCCCATCCAGCTGCCTCTCTCTCTCTATCTGTGTGTGTGTGTGTGTGTGTGTGTGTGTGTGTGTGTGTGTGCAGGCACTCTATATGTTACAAAATACTCGAAGGCAGAGATTCTCAACCTTTTTTGCGACTGTACTCCCAAAGGGTGAAAGTATGTCCGTGGGTACCCCTCACGCGTAAGTACGCGCATAAAAGTACTTATTTTCATAATGACGCGTGCTTACCTTTCTAATCCGATACTTGGGCTTGTTTTTGTGTCATCAAAGATTTGATGCGAGGATGGATCATTGCTGCTAAGGGCTAGTATTACACCACCTTAATTCAGGGTGAAGTCGGTTTAGTTTTTTAGTTTTTATTGCAGTCAAAGCCGAGAAAGGACTTTCACATAAATACATTTATGGAAAAGGCAACAATGCTGACAACGCTGCATTACTCAAGTCTTCATAGTCGTTACGCACACTGTGCCAGAAATCTCCCGCGTTGCTGTCCATTCTTGCTGTCAAAGTTCTGTCCGAAGAGAGCTTGAAAGGAGCTGGTGAAGCTAGGTCTGGAAGCCTAAAGTGTGAAGTCTGAGATCGACACAACTGTAGAAGAAATGGAACAGCTGCTGACGTGCTGTTAGATTCTCTTTAAACTTGCCGAACGTGTTGCTGAAGACGGTGTTGATGCGGACGTCCCCAATTTGCCCTCGAAACTTGAATCTTTCTTTGAAATGCATCCCCCAACGACAACGAACTGGCGACCTTCTTCAAACTCTTTGATTGTTTTAAACTAAACTTCTACTAACGCATTGAAACAGTAATTATTTATGGCCCTGCGTACCCCTGCATAACCCTTGCCGTACCCCTAGGGGTACGCAGGGCCGCCGAGAGGCAGCACGGGCCCCGGGCCCCTTGTAATTGTAATCATAAATTATGTTCCCAGTATATAATAATATGTTTATGATTCAATTGTCAATATCTACATTTTATTCAGGAACAATATAGACTTGCAAGCATTAGGACAAGTGCACTAGGCTCTATATCACTTCTTGAACTAGAGTTGTTTACACGTGAGTAGTTAGTAAATGAGGAACATTGATCATAATTTTAAAGGATCAAACTTGTAGTAGCCCGCTTCATAGAAAAAAAAATCCATAGAGTGAGGAATGCTACGTCAACATTTATTTAAAAGAAAAAGGAAAAGAAAGGAAAAAATCCACTGACCAAGGCCAGGCCCCTTTCACAGCCGCGGGCCCGGGTACACCAGACCCCCCTGATCCTCCCTCTCGTCAGGCCTGGGGGTACGCGTACCACGGGTTGAGAACCGCGGCTCTAACCTTACGCTTCAAGCGAGATAATTTCTTATCACGACTTGTCGAGTATTGTTTGCTTGCAACAGTGTCAAGGACATAGGGGAGTTTTTCCAGATTATTTTGCTTTATTTTACCCAACGACAAATTACATTGTTGTTATTTTATTTTGTTCCAAGCCGCTAAAAGAATCGTCGAGAAAGAGGCCGGTTCCGATGATGTATGAAGGAATACTGTTCAAGTGTAATACTGAACAGCTTGTATGATTGCACAGTGAGGCCGCATTTACAATAATTTGACTTTCTTGGTCAATGCATGTAGTCAAAAGACTATAAAGAACGAATAAAGCTTCATTTATTCAATGAAATCAAGACCAATGGTCGCATGAAGGACCAATAAGCCATAGCTGGTAGCTTGCGTCATTTTTGTTTTCGTGTCTAAGCTAGCAAAGCTTAATTGAAGTCAGATAATTGTTTACATGTTGCTCCATGGAACATCACAGTTTAAAAGCTGTAAGAATTTTTCTTGCTTCTCTGTCTTATGATTGATATCAGCATGTCATATCATAACAGAATGTGTAGAAAATGTTTAATAAGAACAGTTTCATCCTTCCTTCGATCAGTTACTCGGTCAGTTACCCATCTCAGATAAAGAAGACTGAAAAGTGAAGTCTTATAATTGCAGTATGCAAAACGTCACAATAAAAGTGCATTTTAAGAGAGCTTTTTTAAAAAAAAAATCTACCACGGTTCTTATGTATTGATCGACTGCTCTTACCTGGAGAGGTAACTCCAATCAAAAATATGATAGAAAATATGCATGACCGAGCGAAAGCGAATACGAAAAAAAGCAGTATGATATGGTTTTTAAAAACAATATTTCAAAATTTCAACAAATGGCTTCATTTTATTGGTGTTTGAAGTCATGGTTCGTGGAATGAAAGCAGATCAGTGTTTGATTTCCCTACTGAAAACCCCGATCGTTCATTTACGACCCGATTTTGGTGCATTTTAGCGAGTCTTATGCCATTTATAAGACGGGCCTCGTGAAAACACGAAGTACATATAGCCCGCAGACATCACTCATAAAAATGAGAGGGTTCTTTGTTTACATCCGACATCAATTAAGCGTCTCCGCGTTTTGAGGGTGATGGCTTGGAGACAGAGGGAGTCGCGGTCGGGAACGTCCGGTCATTTGATCATTAATTTGATCCGGCTCACCAAGGCAATCGCAGATTTCAGTTAATCTATAGATGCTTTTTCATAGTAATAAAACTGTATGTTAGGTGAATAATAATAATAATAATAATAATAAGATAAAATTCTGAGGAACAGACAATTTAAGATTGAGCGTTCATTATGGGATAGACAGGACACATGAATAGCATATATTTCAGGTTAAGGCTTTGTAAGTGAACAATAATAATAAAAGGTTTATAATTTACATCAAACATCAGTTATTTTACATTGAGAAAACAAAGAATTTTATATATTTTCATGTCTCTTACAACCAAATGCAGTTATTACACAAAAAACGCTGCCTGCAGCCAGGATAGAAAACACTCCATGCATCAGATGCAAATCTTTCGAAATAAAAGAATATTGGTATTATATATAGTGGTTATGAAAGCTAATAAAGTGAGCAAAGCATCATTTCATTAGTATATGTTGCTCAAGTTAACCGAAATCATTATTATGAGCCGTTGACGAACGTTTTTATAGTATCGCAACGCAATATTTACGTCCTCTTACCGGGTATTCCCGATTAAATAATGAATGACGTCATTCGCGCCTCGTGATGGAATTTCCTTTACTTCCGGTGATGCGATGCGCGTGTGCTTGGAATAGAACGCCCCCAACAAGGAGGTATATTTACTTTCATTGATAATTTAACAGGTGCGATCAAATACCGCGAAGATGAACCAGATTTCGATTTATTGTAGGTAAATGTGAACGGTGAAAATAAAATGGCCAGCAAAGTGAGCCCGAAGATTGTGTCCGTGTGGCAGAAAGCAGTCGAAGCTTTCGATGAGGACCGCCTAGAGGAGGCGAGAGATCTGTTTCGTGATATCCTAGACCACTCTGCAAAGATATCATTCAACTTAGCCACTGTAGATCTCCTATCTGAAAACTACGCAGCAGCCTTAGAGGTACTAACAGAATGGATGATGCAAATCAGTATCTTTCTTTTATTTAATTGTTAATCGTGACATGTCAACGACTTATATTTAAGTTTTATTTGTAGAAAGAAAAAAGACGATGGATGTGTTTGAAAGGAGACATTAAAAGGGCAGGTTAAAGAAAAACTTTTAGAGATTGTAGGGATCTATCCACTGTTTTTTTTAATCTGATCAGACTAATGGGCCTAGGGAGATCTATAGCATTTGTAATTCCTATCAAGATTAATACACATTTTAATATAAACAGATGCTCACATATTTCAGTTTAATGAACTTTAATTTATGGCATAAGTGTGGCATGTGTACATCTTAAAATCTGTGTCACATATGTTAACCATCCAGGAGTTCATCCAGATGATCTCCGCCCTCCCATGAGTTTAACTGAACTTTTTCGTTTCGTTTTGTTTTGAGATTTTTTTTGTGAGAATAGGTAGACATGGATGAACAGCTCCATGACAAAGGTATCAGCCCTTAATGTTTCAAGAGAGCAGTGTAGCATGGTGGTTAGTGTGTGGGGTGGCAGAGCCCAGGTTCAAGATCAGTTTGAAACTGTGGCTAAAGAACTCTCTCTGGCTCCAAGGCAGATGCTCTGCAGGAACAGGTAAATTTTTGATGGGTACGTTAAAGACAGGGAACAAAAGGGTTGGGCTCTGCTTTCCACACCCTAGACACAGTCAGCCATGTTCACTGTACCAACAATCACCAGGCTGGTGATGGGACCCTTTTCATTTAGATTTATTAAAGTTTCGAAATGCAGCTTATCTAGAAATGTTTGCGGTAAATGGATTTCTGTGTTTTCTTGCTGTATCAGATGATACATGTAAGTTTACATAATATTTTGTAAACAATAATAAACAGCAAACTGATTGTTAGTTCTTGCGTGGTTTTCTTTTAACAGAATCTGAATCAGTGTGTCCAAAGAGATCCCTATCTGGCTGTAGCATATTTCCAACGTGCCATTACAGGATATTTTCTTGGAAGGTAAGCCTAAAACAGAGAATGCTGATTGTAAATAAGTGTTAATTCTCTTCAAGATATTTACTGATTTACTCTTTTTGATCTCTTGTAATTAAGCAAAAGATCTTATCTTGACATCATCATCTTTCTGATGTTAGTCATTGAAAGTGCAACTTTTTCTAGCCCAATATATTGCAAACTGTCTTGAGAAAGTCATTTGTAAAATGATAAATGAGTTGCTTTAATTACAGTGAGATGATTTAAACTTACTGAATTACTTTATATATGAATTTATTTGTAAAACGTGCTTGTTAATTGTTTTCTTTAGGATAGAGAATGCACAACAAGATTTTGCACAAGCTAAACAAAATATTAGAAATGGAGAATTCATCGACTACCGTCAGCTGGGCATGCCTGTCAAATTAACAATAGAACAGGTGAAACCATTTAAAATAACTGATAAAATGAGAAAGAATGAAGCTTTTCTCTCACTCTATTTGCATATGTATGTGTGTGCATGAGTGTTTGTGTGTAAGAAAGAGGGAGGGAGTAAGAAACATAGTCTGTAAATACAAAGTTTGTAAAAATTTATTTTAATTTTTATGTTTATACTTTTCTTCTTCTAATTTGAAAAAAAACCAGGTTCAGCAAAACCAGAATACTCTGGAGAAAATAAAGCTACAGAATGTGAGTAGAAAGGTATGCTTTTACCATGGAGAAAGTTTATCACTTATTGGTTTCACAAATAATATACTTATTAATTATTTTATTGCTGTTTGTTGATAATATTTTCCTACCATTACTGTATTTGCCATATAAATTTTCATGTAATGTATGCATTTAAAATGATTCTTTGTGAAACAAAACTCCTTGTGTATGTCATTAAGGAAGTAACTTAGTAAACATTAAGACATTAAGGATTAAAAGTCTATCTGTAGATATAAAAACAGTAATTATTCTGGAGCATAGCTTATTTAATAGTTTTGTATTTTTATATCTGTGTATATCTTGCTAGACTGCTGAAGGTGATCTTGTTATTTTGCCCCTGGAGACATGCATATTTCGACCAGCCAAAAGTCTTGTTGATAATTTGGAGAAGAAACAGTTTCTACCGCAGTCTAAGGTAGAGACCTATTAGAGATTTTATTAAATAGTCAATATTACCATATTAATTTTAGAAATCACTTCAGCTTTTTGACCTGCTGTCAGTGATCTAAGTCACATTTTGACAATCCTTTCTGTAATGGAGGAAACAAATGAGCTAGATATGGTTAGTTAAATTGCAAAAGAAAGATTTCATAAAATTTTTGTCAGATTTATTTACAGGTTGAGAAATGAAAAGCCTTATGCATTGTTGTAAAGACCACATTGAATATGCTGTTTAAATCTTCACTATTATTATTATTAAATACTTATGGAACATTTATTTGTTTTCTCACTGAAAGTCTAACAATTTCATTTTATTTAAATTTTTAGAATTGGTTTGAACCTTTCTTAAATTTTCAGAGGTTGATACATTTTACAGTACCTCAGATATGTGTGTTGTTTTTTGACACACATTGTCATGGTTTGACGTGAAATGGTAGATGGCGTGTAGCTTTTGATGTAAATCAGTGGATAACAGCTAGAGAAACTGCCAGTTAAAACCTTCAAAAATTCTCATGACCTGTTTGGGTGTTATCTCAAAGAACTGAATATTGAAAAGCCACACATGAATTATTTGCAGGTTGTGTCTTATATCACTGGCTATGGTATTGAAGATTCTGACAGATTTAGAAAACCAGAACCAATTTTGGTCAGTAAAGCATTATTGTTACCTTCTCTTCTCCTTGATGTAACTATTACTACATATATACTGTTTATGTTATTAATTACACACTGTGTTTTCTTTCATTCACACCAAATTTGAGTGTCATTAACAAGATTAAAGTTTCACTCACCTTGTATTTAATACATATGCTTTTTCACAAATGCAAAAAATACTTTTTATTTAATCCTATTATATGTTCACATTTTAAAGCTACCATTGTCACAGGTTTTGCTTTAATCACCTCATTTTTTTGCATTTTAACGCTACATAATTTGTTAAGCATTGCCTTTTCTGGTTGATATATCCTAATGGGAATCCTTCTAAATCCTTCTATGTGTGTGTGTCTTCTCACGCACATGTATAAGCATGTGTAAGCATATAGAAATGTGGAAGCATAAACAGTAAATCTATGTGAAATGTAAGAATGTGTTAAATGTTTTACATTTAATTGTTTATCACCATGATTCTAAACAGAAATCCCATTCCACACCTGTGTCACCTGAAAACAGTCGAAAAGTTTTACCAGACAGAGAAGTAAGAGACATTAGAGGGACTAGAGCATGGACACCCCCACCAGCCAGGCCTCCACCTCGTGTACCTCCACCTCCATCGCCGTCTGTCACTACAGTCATTCATGGGAAGACTAATAGTAATGCTTACATTTGTAGTCCTCCTGAAGCTTGTGTCAAGTCACAGGCACAAGCTTCTTCCAGATGTGTGCCGGAGGCCCATTTGAGCAAGGGAAGTAATCCCAAAGACTGGTCATCATCTCAGGCAAAAGAGAATTGTCTTTCTTTGCCTCCAAGGGAATCTGCTGTGACCAGCATGATAGAGAAACTGAATGGCAGCACAGTAACAGATGGAAAAAATCATGGTCGCAACCCTGTCAACGGAAGCAGTGGTGCATCTTCAAGCAGTTTTCAAAAAGAGTCAAAAGGCACAGAACGAAGACCAGGTCCTCCAACAAGACTTCCACCACCTCGACCTGGTGTTCCACCATCTCAGGTATTTGCAAGACCTAAACCTTAGCAGGCATTATTTAAGTTTTCATAAATTTTCTTCTTTTAGCTGGCTTTGTTATGAAAATCTTACTGATCTTCTATCCAGCTGACATTGTAATCCAGTTGCCAAAACAAAAATGGTTTGGACTATTTGTGATGCATGAATGGTAAGTTGCATGGATGTTAAAAATTATTCTCTTATATAGCCTATTCATTTTCTTGACAATTTTATCATTCATGTTGTATCAGAGTAATTGCGATGCCGTGTTACAAAATGTAGACTACTTCATATTTTACATTATTTTTATGTCTTCATAACATACTGTGAATTTTAAATTGTGGGTGAAAAGCACATTTGGATAAAGACTGTATTTATTTCATTTTGTCTAATGTGCAAAAAGGATTATACATATGATTTATGTTTAATATTTATAATTTATAAAATCATTCCTCTGTTCACCATATAGCCATTTCTAGTGTTTTTGTGTGGAGGTGTAGTCATGTCATTAACATGTTTTACTGCAACACAGAAATACTTATGAAGTGGTAAATTTAAATTCATGTTCATACAGTGATGGTGTTTTTTATGCAGACAAGTCCCATGCATCTGTCTGGATGATACTGTATATAATAGTAATAATACAGAATCTATCTCCTTATAGTTTTTTTGTAATATTGAACTTGTATACATTATTCATATTATTAATTTAAATTCTGTTCTATTACTAATCCATATCAGATCTGTTTACATCAGTGACAATCCAGTCAGCAGACTTCCACTTTTAGTTTGCATGTATTTTCCCAGCTAACCAGAATAATGGTATTTACAGTTGAATTTTATATTTAAAATTATGTTTGACTGAAATTTTCATGTTTTTATAGAGGTTATCGTACTTTTTTCAATGAAAGAATTTTGTGTTTTTGATTTTGCATGGATACAAATGACATATAGGAAATGCTGGACTTCTGTAGCTATATTTATTTTGTATGTGTTGCTTATACTGTTGTTAGTGCTTTTGCACTTGAATAACCACATTATTTTAGTGTTGTAGTCATAGCCATGACCCTATACTCTGTGGTCATAGTTGGCAGCCGTTCATGTTGGCAAGGGAGAGAACTGCGGTTTTGTAGCATGGTCACTTTCTCAAACTGTTATATATATTGTGGATGCCATAGCAAATAAAAAGAAAAAAAAACCCTCCAAATAAACAGACTAATAATCAAGTTTCTTAATTTTACACGATAAAAGATAAATAATTTTTAAAGAAATCCATTGCATATACTTGCACGCACGCACACTTTTTAAATAATCAAGTCGTTATCCGTATTTAACTGCAGGAAATGGAGACTTTATTGCGTCGTATTCTATTACAATTATTGTCACACGATTTATAGCATAAGCGTTATACCATAAAGAGCACGCAGACACGCAAAGCCCGCTCATACGCCACCCGTCACTCGAGACGCACAAAATATGACATTATTTGATTTCTTCGTCCACCACTTTATTTTCAGACCACAGATTATACAGAAAATCTGCACAGAGACATTTGACTATTGGGCTTCGCAGGTTTTGTTTTTAATATAGCTTGGGAAAATTGCTTGAGATCAAGAGACAAGGATGGCAGGGTCTTCTGGTGGGGGGGGGGGGCGGGGAACAAACGAAAACAGAGAAAAAGAGATACCAACGAAACTACGAAGACAAATGTAAAATTTGGAGACTTTGTAAAACAGTCACTGAAACATGGCGCAGATGTCCTAATGAGGCGTACGCTATCAATAATAAAACACATTCAGGCTGCGTAGCATCTTAAGTGTTTTTGCTTAAGTCTCAATCCTTCAGATGGGAGTGGGGAAGCAACTTTGCTGAAGTTAAGCGTTTGCAGTAGGTGGAGGTGAACTGCAGCATGTGAAACTGATGTGACGATGAATTAAATTAGGCTCGTCTTAAAACCCTTGTTACAGTCAGAATCCGGGACGAGTCGTGCCAAGGTGTTTATGAGCTGGGGTTACCTAACACTTTCACACGCGCCAAAAAAAGAGGGGAAAAAAACAGAGGTCTGCACGTGCATCTTCTCGGGTGAAGCGGCTCTAGCATTCGTCCTTTATTTAACGCTGTTCTTAACACGTCCTCCCAGTTACTGTCGTCTATAGAATGGCGTCTCAAAAAACAAAGAAAAACTAGTAAATTGTAGTAAGAGCAAGAGATGTTAAAAAAATTCCGTGATGGATTCAGTGTCCTATGCCATCTCATTGAAGAAATAATAAAAGTCATTAAAACGAAGAAAGTAAATAACAAACAAACCAAACGAGTAGAGCATAGAGGAGTAAACGTGATTGGACGAGCGGGTCAACCGACAATGGAAGAAAACAGATAATTAAAAAATCATCAGACCAAACAAAAGGGGGTAAAAAAAAGAGGTGTTGTGACAATGCAAATGAAAATAACATAGAGATAATAGCAATGGTGACAAAAATTACTACAAGAAACTCAAACGCAAGGTTATACAAAACACAAGAGGGAAGAGAAAATGACAGAACCAATACTTTTGAAGCACAAGCCATAAACATCCACTAGCAACATTAATCCTGTCAACAAGGGAGGGAGGGAGGGGCTTTAGAACAAACAAGTTATGAAGAAAGCGGATGCAGCTTGCTAGCAGATAGCTCATATGGCAGACGATTGGAAGGTCACAGGGCATTCATCCAACATTCAAACGTCTGGTCTGCAGCTGTTGAAAAAATTTAATTTTGTAAAGTGTATGGAGAAGAAGGACAATGAGAAAGAAGAAGATACAAAAAAGGGAAAGCAAAACAGAAAAAAGAGACAAGGAGATATTCCTTACGGTCACGGCCAGGTGCATTACGCTTGGCATGGTGCTAGCTGGATGGCTCAGCGCGTTACCACTGTCGTTGCTTTTTATGTTTCGCGTTAACCATCAAGCTGGCACCTACGACGACTTGTATTGCACCTGGCAGCCACCCATCTACCCCAACCCCTTCAAAGTCCGAGTGGTTTCTGCTGCCAGCTCATGGAGATGCGCAGCGAGTCTTACATCAAAATGAACCGCCCCATTCTTACAACCATTATTAGAAATGTTTTGAACTACTCCATCCCTCCCACACCACTTGCTCCCGTGAATTTTAATGCGCTTTTCACGCTTTTTTGAACGGTGATTATGGCTTCTATTTTTTTTTTACGTCGTTTTGTTTTGTTTCTATGCTTGTCGTGTCACGTGCCACGTACACCTGCATAAAATAAAAAAACGAAGTAAAACCACAGTACACATCTATGCTATGTAATGAGTCATAATAGTTCTATCCCAAAGGCTACAGAAGATCTGAACGTAACCTAGCAACGAAATCAACGCACGTAGCGTAATTTAGCAAGGAAATAACCCCCCACCCCCAAGTTTGCGATTGATAATGTCCTTCTCCTGATCAGACGTACGCCCCCCCCCCAAAAAAAAAGAAAAACAGCTTCATATAATATGTGCGCAGTCGGAATAATTAAGTTTGGTTTTAGCATCTTCCACGGGAAACGCGGCTGGCTGCATATAGTTGAATAAAACTCTTTTCAATCAAACGAAAAGTAGGGTTTCTTCTTTCTTGTTGAGTTAGACGCCTGCGCAAGCAACCGCACGCTACTTTAACAACGTAGGGTGGGCGGGTGAGATTGGTGTTTTATGCCGTCAGCAACTAAGGCAGCCAGCCCTGTAAACAGATGCCACGTGCAGAGAAAGAAGAGCATGCCCGAGACGAGATCTGAACCCAGGACATCAATTTAAAGGGGGGGGGGAGGATCTACCAGCACATCTCATCTTTTGGTCTCTTTTCCTTATCTCCTATGCCTCTTTACAACACAATAAACATTAAAATAAGCGAATAAAAATAAACTCGAACGCATTTTTGATGTAGTTATCACAAAAATATTTACAAAAGACTATGCAGAAAAACTCTAACCCCACCTCCAAATGAAAAAAAAAAAAAAAGGCTCGAGAATGGTGAGACATGAGAAATGGGCTGTAATTCAGACCGACATGTTGCTGGTGACAGCTACCAGCTGAGTGGGAAGAACATAGAACGTCTTAACCCCCGCCCCTAACCCTCTCCTTCCTAATGCGACTTGTTAAGTGGCGATATCTCGTTAAATGATAAAGTGAGGTTAGCATTGATAAGAAGACTGGGGGTTGTTCGAATGTGGACATAAAAAGGATGGCTGCACGAATAAAACAATCATAGGAAAATAAATGAAAGAAAAAAAAACTATACAAAACTAGCAGCTATTGTGGAGACAAAGAGAAACATACTGAATATCTTTCGCGGAATTTACAAAAAAATATTGTACTGAAATAAAAAAAATCTTTTGTCAGGCACGAATGACATTACTGAAAATCACAAAATTTTTAAGAAATTTGGAAGTAGTTTTAATAAAGAAAGAAGAAAAAAAGAGTTAAAGTAGAATTTTTGGATTTAAAAAAAAAGTTGTCTCGTCATTTATAGCACATGCAAAGGCAAACACTAATTATAGGTGGTGCCATTACCATAACCTTTCCTCCCTTTTTACTCCAAACCATAGGGCGGTTTTCGACCTAAAAACGCTCTATGGATTAGAATTAGTAGATAGGTTAGGGTTAAGTAAGGTAATACTTTGCAGGACAGCAGGCCCAGTTTACGTTAAGTAATCATCAGATTAACGGCCCAATATGATTCACGTCTGCTGCCATAGGTAACTGGTGCGGTGCAATCTACTTGCTGTGGGAGGAGCTCGAAGCATGGAAACACTTGTAACTTATGTACCGAGAATCCAGCACAGCGCGGAAGGGAGTGGGGCGTAAGCGATTGTTTCACCACCCACAACATTCTTGTCATCAGAAGAGGACATGGAGAAGAGGCTTGAACAACCCTATCATTGCCCACTCACCTCTGTCATAGTTCAGTGTGACCCAAACGTTGCTTCCGTTTCTCTAACGTTATGAGTTAACAGAGAAAAACCCCGTGAAATAATAACAACCTTTTTCTAAATTACGTGCGGTTTTCTTTTTTGTTGTTGTATTGATGTCTGTGTCTGGCAAACGAAGAAGAAAAAGGCGCTATCATTTGTTAAATATCCAAATTTGAATAGCGCTCAGTTTTTATTTGGAGCAGAAGTCGTTTCAAAGATAGTGACTGGCTATCTTGAACCTATCGTAGCAGACGTGAGGCAGCAACAGGAGAGGAAAAAAACCCAGTCTGCGAAAGACTAAATTACTAAAAGGATTAAAACGATGGAAAGATGTCAGGATGGCTGAATTTATGGTGCATCAACAGTAAGGAAATCTGGAAAAGAAGGTAGAGACTCGCTCGATTAAAATTCCTTAACAAAATGCTGCAATAAAACAAATTTCCCGGTAGCAAAGCCATCTGTACTATTGACAGATGCACGTCATCGAGAACAAGTAATGGCGTTTAACAGTCTAGTAAGGCATGTACTTCACGACGAGATGAAATCACGAGTCCTAATTAGAGTTTCAGATTTCACTTAGGAAAGTCGTTATTTCACTGAGATTCTCTACCGAAAGACAAACTGGCGTCTGGGATGAGAAATGCAGGATCATTTTTACTGAATGTAATGTGAACGAAGACTGTCAATTTTGTTTTTGTCTTTTCGATTGATATCTAAGCCCTTTACTATAACCCCAAAGTGATCAACTTGATAGCCGATTCATGGCAAAATATTTAACAAACAACTTGAGCACTTACGTGTTCGAGCAGCAATAGCTTGAGCTGTGATTGTCTCTTTAGCCAAGTCGATAGAATGAAAGAGCTGAATATACAGCACTCGCAGACATCGACAAATGACAAACGAGTCTTTAGCAGGGGTGGCTGAGTTTGTGCGACCAAATGACTAACAAGTCAGGTTATAGCTATGAATACCAGCTGATGCAAACAGCAGATGTTGCTAAAATTTCGAGTTAGGGGAGCTTAGCAGTCACATTCGATTAAAAAAAACAAACACAAAAACTAAATATTGGGGTCCTCTGGAGTCCTGCAACTGTCGAAACCCATCACTTTCTTCTGCTGGCCATTCTGAGATTTCCTTTCGTATTCTAGTGTTTAGTGCAACCACCTTTAACACATAAATAAAAAGAAAAAAGCCACCGTTGTAGACACTTGTGAGAAGGCGTGGAAACTTTGGGATGAAGTGACAGTTGCAAGTGATAAGGTGAAGGAATTGAAAGGTTATCTGACCAAGCGGAGCACAGGCATTGTCAAATCCACAGAAATTCAAAGAAATTCCAGTCATCACATCCTGTTTCGTCACAGCACAACTTGTTCTTTCATATTGTCTTGACAGTCGTTGGGTCGTGCACAAAGTTACACAGATCTGATGATGTCAACTGGACTTATCATTTTTCCTGTAACATCATTTCAGATGGCGTTAACGTAGTGCTCTTTGCTGGAAGTCAGCCGACCAACGGGATTTCAAGGACGATCGAGATTACGTGGAGGCTTGGACCACAGCCTGCTACTGGCATTCCACGATGTAGGATGTCAAACCGGAGAGTCGGTCATCGTCTTCCACAGGTGACCAGTCCTCACCTGTGAGTATCCGAACAATCTCTGTATAACATTATTATTTTGCTTATTCTATTATGACAGTCATTACTTTTTCAATCATTTACCTTTTAACTGTACCAAACGCCATTCATGTTGAGCAACCTCTGACTTTTTACTCTCCTAGGGAAATTACAAAAAGGGTCCAACTTAAGCTGCTGCCTCAATTCGCAAAATAACACATTTCCCCCGATAATACCCAGACATATACTTGCGTTTATTTTCTAGATAATTTCACCAGAACCATAGCGTTTACAAGAGTTCACAACATGAGGTCAGCTAGAATCATCATTTTTTTCTTTTGATTTCATTGTGGAAATTTGAAATCGAACGGGCTTGAACTGATTAACACGTGACAGACGGAAGCTGACCCGGGGATCCTCACGCATCATTCAAAATGAAAACTTGTTTTTTTCGCTACCTTGTGAATCGAAAGCAATTCAAACATATCTTTTGCACTGAAATCAGCATTTTTTCAACTTCGTGACATTACTCTGTTAATTTATTCATACTCACTATGCTCGCTGCTATTGGAGAAACTGTGCATTTCCGCGGGCAGTTCGCTGCTGTGGTCGCTTCCTACGCTGGGAATGCCAGATAAAAGGCCGGAAGGGTTAAAACTGTTGTTGTTCGCAGTCGTTGTATTGTTGTTCTTTTTGTCACCTGGATGCTGTTGCTGGTGCTTCTTTTGGCGGGCTCTGGAGTTCTGGAACCAAACCTGAAAGAGAACAGTGACTTTGGTCAGATACCAGGTACATTGTCCAATTCCTTAAGGTGAAGCACGCTGCTTCTGTAACTTTTGCTTTCTGAGAATAAGTTTCCGTGCCTCATTTTCGTTTTTTTTTTGTTATCCACACTCATTAGAAAGGTGATAAGGACAATTTTTATTCCTTGTTCTGGTTCCATGCAATGAATGGTACTGTGGTTTTTGTGTCCTACGAATGGTAATGTGCATGATAGAAAGTTTTACTTTGATCTGTCATTTTACTTTTCATTCAGTGTAATAAGTTGTTCTCTTGAAGGGAAACGAAATTTATTTCCCAGCTGGAATTTGAATAGCAGGGTTGCTGTCCTAACCGCTGACTGGTTCAGATCAAAAGGACGAAGTCGTTCCACACAAGGCGAAAATGTAATACATATGGGAAGTGCAACTAGAAGTGCTCCTTTCTTTCGTTTGTATGTGTGCATGCATGCATGCGAGCGACTTTACCACACTTTTAACGAGAGAGAGAGAGAGAGAGAAAGAGAACAACATGTCATAATCTTGCATGATGATGGTGCGCTTACTTGAGTCACACGTTTGGTGAGTCCCGTGCGCTTGGCAATCATCTCAAGGTCGGCTCCGTCGGGATTGCAGTCGTGCACAAAGTGGTCCATAAGAATTCGGATCTGCTCCTCGGTGAAGGTCGTCCTCACTCTCTTAGTCTTTGCCTTTTGGTTGATTTCCTCTGCACGCGCAAGGTTCAATGCGAGCAACATGTTAGTGTGCGTGCCCATCAATGCAAATCATAGACAGATAGGAAGGGACTGCATACATGTGTGTTTTCATGCGTGAGCGCGCGCGCGCGCGCGCGCGCGTGTGTGTGTGTGTGTGTGTGTGTGTGTGTGTGTGTGTGTGTGTGTGTGTGCTGGTGAAGGAAGTGCATTTGATCAGTCTTTCCGCTGTAATTGTGTCTTCTTATTTCAGATTGCCTAGAAAAAATTATTTATCGAAATATCGGGATAGGAAAGTGTTATTTTAAAATTGTATGCTGGTAGCCATCGTTCATCTTCTTTTATAATGTAAATTAAAAATGAACACTCTGAATAGGACGCAGATTGAAATTTGAATAGAAACCAACGGTAACATAGAACTCGTTGATAGTCTGAGGCAGAGAGGAATATTGGCGTTCTTGGAAAACTTTTTCGTCCATTTCAGCCACGTACCCTGTCTACACTTACACTCCACTCCCCGACGTTCGTTCCTTTTCTATTTTTACTACATCTTTTCCACTTTCCCTTTACGATCAGTACGTGACCGAAAGTGCTTCCGATTGGCCACCCAGCCCCTTCCTTTCCCCTTACAGTGTAACACTGAATATGTTTCACGTTCACTGAATAGCTCAATTAAACAAGACCTCTTCTTTGCTACGCCATTATCTTAATGTATTAATTTTGAACGCGGCAGCATCTAAACCATAAGCTATCCTCCAGCCTTTATCGCAGAATATGAATCGAAATGAAGCGGACATGGACTGAGATTCACGAACCTTTCTGGAGGTCTGGGTCCACGCAGTGTTTCTCGCACAGGATGCTGCCGTCTATGAGTTTGAAGCACTCCCCCGTTGACAGCTGCCGTCCGCACACGGCGCATAGAAAGCAGGCCAGGTGGTAATACATGGTAGTAGCCTTTCGTATCCAGTCCATCTTGGGACAGATGATCCGCTCGCACCGCGCGCAGCGCTTGGAGAACTTGCTGTTGAGACAAGAGAGAATGTCGTTGAATGTTAGAGACCTCACAACAGTAACAATAACAATCGTCATCCTCACAATTGAGTGCATCTCCCGACTGAATAACAGATCTGTTGCACTTAGCAGACACATAAGTACTCAGACACAGAATGAGACATGGTAAGAACACAGATTTCATCGGCCTGGTGCCGCTTGCCTCCATTTCAACCAGGCCTTTGAGAAAATTTCTTTATTGTCGGTAACTCTCTTGCATTAAATATTAAAGTTTATTTTTAGTTATATTTTTCTTCCACTTACAGTATTAGTGTTGCGAGATCCAGATTTCATTAACATTTAACCTTCTGGGGCCGTACTAGATACTACAGTTGGGTATATATATATATATAGAGAGAGTGACATAGGGAGGAAAGCGTTAGGACATGTGTAAACCTCAGAAGGCCTAATAGGGTGATGAGTCTAAGTTGTTTCTCTTATGCACAGCTCCCACCAAGGTATACAGACCCCCGCTAGGGAAGGGATGCTTTGACTCAAATCCCTGACCCCAACGAAGATATGATTAGATATTGGTCGAAATAAAGCTAAAAAAAGGAGTGTACTGGTTCTGTTTGCATTTTCGAAGAATGTAATACTGCTTTTACGCCGTAATGTTATTTGTCATTATCCTTCGTCGCGCGACTATACAAGTGTCTAAAAGAAAAGCTAATATGAAATATAATTAGTGAATAAATTAATTACACTACAGTTTTATTGCACACAGAAACGTTAGAGACAATGTGCAAGACGTAACATAATTTTCTTGAGCTGTGAAAGATGGTGGGGTGGGTGGGGGAGAAAAGACAAGGAAAAAAAAGAAACTGCTTCGTAGGGGTTCGTGGATAATCCCGCCGTTGTTGCCAGAAGTGTTAATTTTATGCCGTGGGTGGCCTTCCGTGACTGCGGAGTGCGTTTCATTTTGTTTTCTCTGCAGCCTGATGGGTCGTCGCTGGCGCCTTTACTTCAGGTGAAAGCTCTTTAAAACATCCATTAGATTCCGAACCTTTCTCTATTTTTTCACGGACTTTAACTACGCACCAGTCGGTATCACGCCCAGTATCCGGTCCGAGTTTTAACCCGTCTGACCTCCCCTGCCTCCTTCAATGGCGAGAGCGCCGCTGAAGGGGAAGTGACTCTCCCGCCTAATTCCTTTTCGCGTCACTAGCCACGTTATGTTTTTAACGACCAGTGGTAGGACCGGAAATGCATCCTATCTTTCCCGTCTTCTCGAGCGTGCTTTCCTCTCCTTCCTGTCTCGCTTGGACCAGGGAACAAAAGGGAATGCTGAGAGAACCGTCCCGTGGGTCTCCATTTAGCTAGAGTGTTCGCCGGGAAAGTCTACCTAGAGCAGGCATTTTCTCGGCGCTTAACGAAAGACCTTGTTCCAACACGGTTCCGTTGCTTCTTTTACTGCAGTTTCTGTCTTCTCGGAAAGGACATTAAGCCATCTATTTTTTCTGCTACGATAATGACGATGACGTTAGTAACTATGACGATGATAATGCCTCATTCCCTGACCCCGTTCTATTCTCTTGATTATTTCTTGATTTGTGTCTATCGATCCTATCTCTTCTGTTTCAGAGACAATTATTTAAGACAGTATGCTGGTCTTTGCATATATTCGACACTTTTCAGGACACCTTAAGGGTTTTGTGATCGTTCTCGGTACTTTTCTCTCTTCTTCTCCTGTTTGCCAAGACGAAATGTAAAAAATAATATATATATATATATTGGAAAACTTACACAAACATTAAAGCATTACTTTCTGAAATAGCGTAAATTAATTAATTAATTTACACAGCAGTTTAATTTTAGAATGCTGTTGCTGACTTGGAACCGCATACAATTATATTATTAGGGGTCACAAAAGGCGAGACCTATATCGTAAGAAAGTACTGCATGCAAGGTAGAAAATGAAACCTAGCGCTTTACTCTTTATAGGGAGGCATTATTAATGTAGGTGTACAAAAAGTGAGAACTAGAAAAGCGACCCTGTAACGGAAGGAACAAAACAGTTTAAGGGTTTATGCAACAAGGTGACGAGGCTTAGAATGAACAGATTTTCGTCGCTTACTCACTTAACACTCCATGCTTTTAAATTCAAAATATATCACCAAATTGTGACCGAGTTGGAGTAATGTTTCTCAGTAGCTTTAGGAATGAGATGCTGTTCATTATCATTCATACTTTTTGTGACGTTTTTGCTTCCCAAAATGAACTGTGGACATTGGTTAAAAGTGAGCCACAAGCTTCTGGGAAACTTTGCGCGGCCTTCAGGCTTTGGACTGGCAGTTCACACCATTGTTAATAATATCCTTTCCCCCTTCTACACTTTGCAGTGTGGTTCGCCATCATCACATACTATAGAGATCACCCGAAGCTCAAATGAGTGCTGCCTATCGTTGTTGGGTCGTTACAGTAATTTATTCCAGGAAACCTTTTGGACAGCCAACACTTTTCGAGCCGAAAACTCGAAGAACTAGGAATAACATGCTGCAATCTCGCCATATATTCTTTCCCGCTTCAGAAATTCTTTTGCCTCTGAGCAAGAGAAGGTGTCCGAGAATAAAAACATGGGTTTCGCATCAAGAATATTTTTTTTAGAAAACCCTTCGCCACAAAGATTCTCTGTTCCTTAAAAACCTGATGATGATTTACATCTGAAGCTGTTTCTGAGAGAGAGAGAGAGAGGTGGCGGACTGGAGGAGGACATGGTCGGGGATGTCTTAAAAATTATGACTTGTCTGCCTGCATAAGTGATAATATTGTGTAGGGAAATTTAAAGTACGATTAGTAATTGACCACCCATAAGAAGTCAAACATAAGGGAGAGGTTTATGGGATTTAAAGCATTTGTACAACGTTTTCGGACCGCGCTCGAACGCACGAAGGTTAGATGTTTGTGATTTTCGAGATTCGTAAATCAAATGCAACTAGTTTGTTTTGGCAAAGAGACGTTTTCGACGAGCAAACTGAGGCACTGTAATAGCCACTTAGAAGTATTATACGGGTGGGTTAAACATAGTGGATAGACAAGGAGAAGCAGGAGACAGTTGAGTTAAAGCACAATAATGGGAATGGGTATTGATGACTTTTCAAAATCATCAGGTATTGCACAAATGATCATGAAGGGGACAGTGCAGGGAGCTAGAAGAAAAGGCAGACAAAAGCAGAAATGGACAGACAATATCCAAGGGTAGACTGGTCTCAGTCGGCGCACCATAAAGAAGGTCGGAGAACCAAGAAAATAGGTGAGAGTCGATGGCGTCAAGTGCCCCTACGGCAAATCAAGGGTTTTAACAATTGACCAACAGTTTTTCCATTGACCCACCTACCGCAAGCAAAAAACAAACAAAAAACATACTTGAAAACAAAAGCTACCACACAACATTACCGTCATTTGATTAGCCCAAAGCGAGCCAGTAAATTAACAAATAAAGGAGTAATAATTGGTACATACATTTGGTAATCTGTTTTGCAGAAGATAGCCCCGTCTCTTTTGTAGCAGTTGTTTTGTCCGGCGAGTTCTTCCCCACACTCTGAACATCGCAGACAACTCTCGTGGTAAAAAGTCCCATCGTTCATCCGTAGCAGGAACCGGTCTCGGATCAAAAGGTGACAAACATCACACTGGAAAAAAACGAAACTGTCAGTTCAAAACAACATTTCAAGAATGAAGAATGGTAGGTCGATACTATACACCCGTCCATTCTCGAGATACATGCAAATATCACCATGCATCACAAAGAGCTCGACTCGTGACATCACGGTTGTACACAGATAAACATAAATAACGTTTGATCCCACTTGTCCCATCACCTGAAGGCTTGACAGTGTAAATATATCCATAAGTAATCTCGACGCCTGTGCATGCAACTAAACAGGAAAATACATTATGGTGATCTTTATCCAATCACTAGAAAAAATGAAATCCATTAATTTTAAATTTGGTAGTTACACATCAAAGGGAAGTAATGCTTTGCTTTGTTGCTGGCAACGCTTGACTCCCGAATATCACCTGTGATTGTAGTAGGTAAATGAAGTAATATTTACTGATAAAACTAGTAAATGAATATGTAATCACTTATTTATTTCGATGGCATCGTTTCGATTTTTAGACGTCTTCATACACTTTGCCTTCGTTATTTTGATATATTAGACAATTAAACTTGACAGTCAACTGTTAAAAAATTGTTTCAAAAAGCGCAATATTTTAAATTGGGATTCCTTCAGTCAGTCTGGTAGAGTGAATTTTTGCTTTCAAAGAGTAAAACCGTCGGGATTGATGATACTGTGTAGGAGTACAATACGATACATTGCACTACAACTTTATTCTTGCGCCTGTTAAGATCGCTTCGAAAAACTAAGTAGTGCTGGCCGCGCATGCTCAGAAGATTTCGCTTATTTTGCAAGAGGTTTAGCACGTGCGCACTCATTGCCGCGCTGGAGATACATAGAGAAAGGGGACATGGGCAAGCAGTGACTGCGTATTATTTCCACTACTTAGTGCGTCCAAGCGCAGTCAGATACGCACTACTTCGTGTGCCCAAGTCGGATCAGTTTTTGACTGCGAACTCAGCGTGCAGTCATTGTCTCGAAGGCTTCTGAATAAGCCGTGTGTTTCAAACAAACCATTAGGATCAGAACAAAGATTACACCGTCTCTCGTCTTTTAATCTAGTCCGAAATCGATCGTTAATTTCACTTAATCTTGCATTGACGTGTGCTTTGGACTCCTTGCTGCAGTGTAGCGAAATCCACTGGAGCGTGACCGTGCTCGGTGACCGTCGCCTGTCGGTGTCGACTGACAGCGAACTACTTAATTAACTTGATAGGGCGATTAGTTTACGAATGGTGCCGCTCTGGGTAACGGAACACAGGCGAGTGTGCAGCATCGCTGGCGGACAAAAAGCTTTAGGTGTGGAAAGAGTTTTCGCCTCTTCTCCCCCTATTAGCGCCAAGCGGTATTGGATACCTTGAAAAACGACAAAAATAAAATAAAATTCAAGAATAAAATAATTATATGAGAGAAGATTTTTGTCTGGATTCGAAGTTTCGTTTGGATTATTTTGGTAGTTTGAAAAGCGTCTACCTGAAGGTCAATGCGCCATCCTCCGTCATCAGTACTGTGTACTGTCGGTACTGGACGCGTATTCAACAACAACAACAACAACAACAACAACAACAACAACAACAACAACAACAACAACAACAACAACAATTATGGGACCTTTCTTCTTCATCAAAGCGGGTTAAAAGCGCTTTACAAACCAAGATAAAATAGGAATAACTTCTAGGGGCGCAAGGTCGACAATTCTGAAACCGAAGAAGTATGTGTTATCACGAAGTAATCTAGAAAATCCATGGAGCAAGAAGCAGAACGTATACACTACTCATCTGGACTGCAGTAGAAGTTGTGTTGAAATTTAATCATGTAACGGAAAATGTAAAGATGCACTTGGAAGCACAAGATCCGTATATGAGAAAATGTGAAGAAACAAAACGTCATAATTGCAGAGAAAATGGAGTAAAGTAATCCCATCAAGCGAAAAAAAAAAAAACTCGTTGGACAAGATGGCAGAGACGAACAATAGGCTGCAGAGATCATTAGGGAACGACGTGGTCTACATGCGAAAACAACTTGGAGCAGTCATAGAACAATCAAATACAGAGGTATACGGTGCAGCAGAAAGCATAAGGAATTAGGAAGACAACATTTTATAATACATCTTTATTAATCATTTTCAAGAAAGTATTTATGTACCATTACATCAGATACCTCAAGTATGACATTAAATATAAACATAAAAAATAGAAAGACCGGGCGCTCCGGAATGGGAGCCAGCAGGATCAGAACCTTCACTCAAAGACGAGTTCTAACCATGAATTGGTTGTATACTTTGACTTCCGCCGGATTAAAAGAGTGCAGATATCGTGCGGTTCTGGCTTGGGGAACTCTAAACATACCTCTTCTATGTGTCTGTCGTCGAACTGCTGTCAAAGGGGATGATAGTCATCGGCTAAAATTATAATCAGTTTGTTGTACAGAAACTTGTGATATAGCGTCTCTAATTCATTCTGCACCCTCCCACTCACCTCTCCTGCTTTTTAAATATATATATATATCTCTGTGTGTGTGCGTGCGCGCGTGCGTGCGTGCGTGCGTGTGGTGTAAAAGAGAGAGAGAGCTATAGGTATCTTTAGTTTGTGTACAGTCAACCCATGTCATCTCACCGAAGCTGTGGTTTTAGAAATGCGTCATCGTTCTGTTTACGTCATATCAAAAGATTTACGTAGACGTGGCAGTGGCAGCGAGTCAGGCCTCGCAGACACGTGTGTATCATGGAGCGTGAGTTTCCCGAGGGGTCTGACGAATCTTCTTCACACTGCTTGAACAACGCCGCAGCGATGGTGGTGGAAGAACATCCGGCTCATGAAGTTTGTCCAGGAGCGGATGCAATAGCCACTGGATCCTCCTCAGCAGCATCAGCAGCAGGAGCTTATCATGAACGCGATACACAAACTTGCGAAGAAAAAAGCGTTAAATGGTTCAAGACAAACTACAGGCAAAGCCCCCGTTCCTCATGGAGAACCAGACGCGGTGTGCGTCCCGTGATGTCTCTCAAGGCTCGTCGATCAATGAAGATTTCCCAAGCCACTTCCGTTGGGTTCATGCCGAACCGCACGGTAATACCCAACGAGCTGTTCCTAAAACATCACAAGAGACTCACTAGTCGCCCGGGAACTAAGAACAATCGGTTTAAGACGAAAGATCAGTCCCACGCGCCCAACCCAACAGCAGAAGCTGGAGAATGCTCCAGAAACTCACCAGAAATCCCAAGAATGGGACCCAGAGATCTGCTCCAGTTTTCCAATAAGCAATATTTTGGAAGGAAAGTCGAGTCAGCTTGTAAGGTTAGTGATTTTCATCTCGTCGGAATCGACAGTAAAGAAAATTTGTCTCATCGTCGAAACAGAACTGGAAGCCTGTGCCAAAGGCCAGCAGTAGAACTTGAGGGATCACTGAATGAAGAACACGATTACCCCACGCAAGAAAAGTTCTCGGTGACGCTTGAGAAAAACTCGGAAGGATATTCTGAAATGGATAGGTTAGTGACTGTCCTAGTGCACGAAAACCGTTCAGAGAGAAAGAAAAACAGGCACAGAAGTTCATCATCGCCCCCAAAACCAAACCCCACCGTCTGTGGAAAAGAAGCATTGGGTTGCATTCAAGAATTCCGTTCTGGGCGGCTGAAAGAGGTAAGTTCCTGCAACGTTCGGGAAGAATATTTACAGCAGCCAAACTATCCATCTCGCCTTGCGACACAAGCTGGACGCCATCTGGCTCGACAACAACAGGCAGCGAGGGCAGAACCGTCCCGCATCACGGTCGACTCTCCTACTCCCCCAGCAGCCCACGCGAGACTGTCGTCGCCGATGGTGTTTGACGCGCGCGATGTGCTGCGTGGCAACTCCCTGCATTTGCCGCACATGTCCATCATGCTGGCCGTTCCTCTGGTGTCCGTCGGCATCATCCTTTTCTCTGAGTCCCTTGCCATGAACGACTGGTTCAAAGGCACCTACGCGGACAAGGTGGAGGTGGTGGGGCTGTGGACTTACTGCGTGAACCGCACCTGCACGACCTTCAGCGAGGACCGCACACACTTCGCCTGGCCCCTCTGGCAGTCGCGCCTGGCCATGGGGCTGGCCTTCCTGGTCGCCATCCCTGCCATCGGTATGAGCGCTAAGGACCTCCATGACTACTGGTTCAAATGGCGAAACCTGGCGTATGTCGACGAGGCTATGCAGTTCCTGTTGTTGGCGCTGCTTTTCCTTTTCTTCGCCATGCTCTTCGTCACCTTCACGGAGATCAAGCGTTTCAGCGTCAAGAAGGCGCTGTCCGTTGACCCGGGATTCGGCTACGTGCTGGCCTTCGCCGGACTCTTGACCATCATGGCGGCAACCGTCTCCCTGCAGTGTTCGTATGTCTGCTGCAGGCTGGATCGCCGCTGCAACCGGCTGGTGCCTGTTTGGTAATGTCCCGAGAGAAAACCTTTTGGTGGTCACGTCTTGCAGCCCTGCCCGTTGGACCAACGAGATGGAAAGCTTTTGAGCCGATTTTGTGCGCAGGGTTGCGGTCCTTGGCTTGTTTGCAAGGAGTCTTCAATGTCATACTTTTTAGTGCAGAACCATTAGTTCCCGTCACAAGAAGAGCTGTCTTCGCATTAACGGCTTGTGTCAAAAATCGTATCAGACCATGATTTAAACTCATTTGTTACCCTAACAAATAAAATCTTAATTCGTGATTTATTACCGGCTCACACTTGGTACGAAAGCAGGCAAGAAAACAAAGAAGCACTCATTTTAAAGAGGCAAGACACGTGCTTGCTTGAAGACCGTTTCTTTTACCTGTTACAGGCACACATTATTTTGACAATAATCATATTTTGCCATATTTTTATTGCAAAGCTTGATATGCTCTGTTATAATAATAATTGTTTTAGAAAAGTAGAACCGTGAGTGATCTGGAAATGTTTCAAAGAGAAACGAGAATGCAAGTACAGCTTACAGACTCATATATATGTATATAAAGTACATATCTCGAGAAGTCGATAAGGAAATATGTTACAAAAAGCGATTATACGAGAAATAAATACGATCATTTATGCACTACAGACTAGCCACGTATTTCTGTTGGAGAAAACGGGTGGATGTCGATACCATTTCTATGTAGAGTTTACAGGAAGTTCTGCAGACACTTTGCAAAAGAAACAAAAATCAAGAATGGAAGAACTACAGTTATATTGCACAAACAGTGCTTTGACAAAACACATAATCTTTCTGTCTACGTCAGAAGAGCTTTCCATATATGTACTGTTACCCCTTGTCATAAAGGCGGAGCATTAGTGGCTAAGTGGTTGCGTGGATTGGAAAAGCCGAAAGGAAGAGAAGGAAACACACATAACAGTTCAAAAGAAGCACGAACCACTGCGCATCTTCCGTATTGGACGTGAATAGCTGTCTGTGCGCATCGAGTTCTCGTGCAGAAAGAAAACCGGTAGATTTTTGTCCTCGAGAACCCCGGGGCGGTAAGGGGTTAACACGAGAAATCCCTGAGGCAGGAATTACCAGAGTACGCCATAGAGGACATTGGCTCTTGTGACAGAGAGAACGAGCGCGAGTTCTTTCGCCACGAACTCGGGCGACTGGGCTAAAACGATCAGAAGGGGGGCGTCGCTAGTCGCAGAGCGCGCGAGAGAGCAGAACAGTAATGCACTTCCTAGGCGGCGAAAGGGTCCGTAAAAGAGCTTTTGTCCCAGCGTAATGGAAAGAAGGGGCTGTGGAGGAAATAGAGAGCGAGGCACCGGCGGGAGAATATGTCCGCTCCGCCCCACCCGGCCTCTCACGTCACCCATCCTCTTCCCGTCCTTCGCGGATCTTCCTGTCGGGAAGGTTAAGTGTCTTTAACGTGCAAATCTGCAAATCTGTTCGACCAAAAGCTTGGGACTCCATCGACAGCTCTGTGTATGTGCGTGCGTGCGTGCGTGCGCGCGCGTTCGCACACATAGGTTGCCTTTAAAAATACTTGCGTCTACTGACACTATAAACTTACTGCTAGAGCTCCGTGTTTAGAATGTGGACTTCATCAGCTTTAAAAATAAAACGATGCCCTTGTTAGTCGAGTACATAGCCGTTGAATTTACTTTTACCTTCTTAGACTGCCACATTTCATTGCTAACTTTGATACTGAGCAAAGTGTAATTGTACACGCATATACACAGTTGTAGAAACTTATTTGCATGATATTCATACAAATGTATCAGAGCAGACTTGCGCGAATACGTGTACACACAGGCAAGTACCAAAAACGTGTTTCTTTGTAGACATACCTGACATCATTAATTTTTGCTTTCTTAGAAACCAGTTCTGACTTAAATAGATGTATTCTTTTGTTGCGTATTAAGCATTGCGAGGACACTTAGATAAAAAGTGTGATGCAGCGCTATCATCATCATCATCATCATCATCATCATCATCATCATCATCATCATCATCATCATCATTACGATGTCGGTCTGGCACACTTTCGGAGGGAGTTTTTCTTGACCCAAAGCAATTGAAAATTGTTTCTTACTTATCTTTGGTGTTTTGGGGGCATCTGCGGAGGAGACTTAATAATAAGTTTTGTCATGCCCGACATTCACTTTAGTGATTTGCACTGGGTGTCTTTCGTGGTTCATTTTGGCTGTCCTAGGTTCGAGGAGGAAAAAAAAAACGCCTCTACTGCCTAATTTTTTCTCGCTCGTTTGTTTTATTTTAGTTCATTTTTCTTGCTGAAGCGATGATCTCTACCCTTCCACCCTCACCACAGTTTTACTCTCGACACGCGCCAGGCGTGCAGAGGACGCTGTATACCCCAACTTCCGGTGAGAGCTGATGGGGTGCCGCGCGCAGCAAAGGCGCGAGAGAAGGCGAGAGAAAAACCCCGTTTCCTCCTTCGCTCAGAACAGGCGATGGGGAAACGGGAATCTTATTATAGGGACGCAGCTTCATTCATGTTCACCGTGTTGGTGTGGGGGTGGGTGGGTAGGCGAATTGGGAGGGAGACGGGGAAAGGGAAAGGAACTTGAAGACACAAATGCAAAGAAGTGCGGTGGAAAAAAAGAGAAAAAAAAGATGGAACATGTATGAGACAGCAGATCGTGGAAGTGACGTCAACGCCGGTAGTGCTGTTAGGGTGTCGAGCGGAATTGATGAACTTGGGCAGGATAATATAAAGCCCAAATCCAAGAGTCCTTGCGGTTGCAAACGACCAGCTAATATCTTAACCGGTGAATCTTAGGAACGGCGTTTCCACTATTAATCAAGCACTCAGGTGAAAGAAAGCGAGAGGCACACCTGCCCGCAGTTTATATTATAATATGTCCACTGGGGTAAGATATAGAACTATAGATGTATCCAAGCCAGAGCATCCCCCTAAAGTGTGTGTGTGTGTGTGTGTGCGCGCGTGTGTGTGTGAGATATTATGTTGTATATAAGTTTGAATATTGTAGTACTTTTAAGTGCGTGGTTGCACTTAATTAAGCGACTGTCGAGAAAGTGGTAGCCATCGTTAAGATATGCTCACGTGCAGTGTAGCTTGGTGAAAGAAATTCTTATTTCTTATCTCTCTGATAGCAGTATGGCAGAAGAGACATACCACGTTGACAACAGTGTTGGGAAAAAGTGCAGAAGACAATTTCCTTATCTACAAACATATCTAAATAAACACATATCTGTTAAATAGTGTTAAATGTTAAAATTATTTTCACATGTATGTAGCACACACACACACACACACACACACACACACACACACACACACACACACACACACACACACACACACACACACACACACACAAATAAGCGTTCGCGCGACGCACACACACACACACACCTTCCCCGTCCGTGATAATATTTTTGCTACCCCTCAAATATTGCTCTGTTTTGCTCAGCTTTAATTTGTCTTGTGAAAACGGCTCCAGTCGTTCTTTGAAGCCTATGTCACAAGGAAAAAAAAGAATAAACAAAGGAAAAAAGCAAAGAAAAAATAACAAACAATCAAACGAGAAAAGAATGAAGAACACAGAAACCTTATACCATCTCCCAGTCTCCTCAGTTATGGTTAGACTTCCCTTTCACCACGCGGTTAATCCTTGTGCACGGGACGCTTTCAGTGTCCCAGAGGTCTTTACTTAATTACTTTGTTTTTCTTCGCAAAAGGGTACGAAACATGGCGGCCTCTGATTTAAGATGGGATTGTATTTGAACCTTTGTTTTAAACCCGAAATGTAAGCAGAAAAAAAGAAAAACATAAGTATCCTATCATTTAAACTCAGATCACCATTTCCCTTTAAAACACTGTCTTGATCGACGTTGAGACACCGCGCTGTTCTCGCTATCAATGACTCGCGTGTTCATTCGTTTTTGGCTTCTATGAATCCAAGCCGACGCACACGCACGCATGTCCACGCACAAACAACATCATCTAAACACCGTTGCAGTTGCTTCGGTCTGGATGACAGCGTAGGAAAGGAATGTTCTTTCAGAGCCATAGTTACATATCGGCAATTCCGTGCGATAAACAAGCAGGACAAGACGCCTGCGCGGCTGGTCAAAGATTGCTAGCTAGCTAGCTCCCTCTTAGCCCTGGATAAAAAATTTTTCTACGTTCAAAAACATGGGCTTAAAATTTACGATTTTGAAGACGATAGTGAAACTGTACAGCCATGATCGTGGAGCACGAGCCACAATAGTAAGCGTATCGTTGCTCATTGTGTTCTGCCGGTAGGACCACAATCGTGCAAAGAGAAAATCACGATCGTGGAGCACAGCAACTATCATGGCTCATCGCGCTCTGCCGGGTAAGCCAGTTTACTGGCTCTACGGGCTCAGCGGGCTAGCACCGAGGGCTAGTCTCATTTAGCCGACTGGTGTACCAAAGTCTACTCACGACAGGAAACACACTGAAGCGCAAGACCATGGTAGCAGATGGGACGCACGCCTTTTGTAGTCGTCTAGCAACGAAACGAGGCTGTGTCGAAGGATGGCTGCTGTTCATAGACACACAACACAAGGGTAATCCGCGAGGCAACTGTCTCAACTGCTTGCCACTTTTGACGAAACTACCCTCTCTTGCAAAGTGCGCAGCGACAGACAAAGGTAACAGCGGGCATCGGCGATGTGCTCACAGTCTTGGTGTCCGTCAAAGGTTTGGGTAGAGAAGGGGCAGTCAATGTCAGCGAGGAATATGCTGCAGCAGTGCCTCGACAGGAGATAAAAACATTCCCTTTCCCCAAAACACGACATATTCCGGCGTATAATGATAACCTGTCAAAAAGCTAAGCGCTAAACAATTTTTAAAAATAATTGTAAAGGAGGTTTACGCATAGCGTGCGCCGTCTTTTTCGCTGATGATTTTTTTTTTTTGCCGGGTGGGGATATTGGCGAGGTCAAACTCATGTTACACGAGCTACTGTCATGCGCACGAGCTTTTAGAGCAGAAACTAGTCTCATTTTCCGAAAACTGAACGTAGTAACTTCCTGAACTGTAGCTTGAGCTTAGCTCAATCTCGACATTTGATGCACCATGGAATCATTGTATGAAGAGCACGTTTAAATAGATCTTTTTATATATGCTTGTCTAGTGTGGTCTGTTCAGTTTAGCATCTCATCTCAAATCGAATTTCTTTTGTTAGCTTAAAAATTGTGTGTGTTTACAGGGGGTGGAGTGGGTTGGGAGTGAAGGGTGGAAAGCAAAGTGTTACTATTTTTGTTTGAACTCATTTCGGCTGCATAAGATATTTTCTGCTTAATTAAAGTTACATTAATTCTTGGCCCGTAATCATTTGCCACACCCTTACCTCCTCCCAATAAGCCTGAATCTTCCAGGCCAACTCCGTTCCAAGTCCGCAGTGCTCACAAGCCCACCCACTCTAAAAAGTGAAACCCGCTTGTCGTACTATGGAAGTACTGATACAAACAGTGGCTGTCTGCCGTTGGCAACATGCGGTCATAGACAGGGCTACATGTCTGAGCTGCTAAATGTCAACAAATGTTCTCTGATGACCCATTGTTTGGCCGGCGGACTAACACTATAGGGCCTTAATTTCGCGCCCCTTGATACGCATGGAAACACAAAGGGCGCGTAATCGCTTAGTAGTCGAGTTGGTTAATGCCGAAGCGTGACGTCACGAAGTATTCTCATGTCATGCAGACGAACCTTACGGTCGTTAGCCCGGAGGGACATTGGCTAGCGTGCCATACGCGCGGAGAAGGCTTGGTCAGCGGAGTGGTGGGTGTTGTCTAAATCGGATCAAGAGAGAGAGAGAGAGGTAAAGAAAATTCAAGCAGGCATGGGGTCTATTACGGCAATGACATTCGTTGTCAGCAAACTTTTGTGCTTTGAGTGGGGCATCGGTGCTTCTGTTTCGTTCCCAAGTTCTGGAAGCTGACAAAGCTTGCCATTCAGGCTTGTCTTGAGCGATGGTGAGCAGGTCCTGCACGGGATGACCAATCCATTCCGTCTCGTTCATAAGCCAGTTCTTTCTCTGGCCACTCTGGCGTTGAACTCCTTCCACTGTATCTTGAAGGACAGTCTTCGACAAAGTGTCGTGCCGGGTCACAGTGCCGAATGAGACCAGCTTATGCCGCTTGACTGCTGCGAGTAATGGTTATAGTGTCCTACGAGTGTGGCTACCGTGATTTCTACAAAGCTATAGGTTTTATGTTCCGTGCAAGAGATCCGGAACAGCATCCTCACGTGCTAATACTCATTTATTTATAATTGCAGTTTATAATTGAAGCTTAGCGACAGTTCAACAGTAACGTTTTTAACCTAACTTTAAAGTAGCGAGGAGGATGAACTATCTCCACACCAACGGAGTCGGTCAACTTCGCTTCCTTAGGATGAGTGAAGGGAAAATGTATGCTCAGTAAACATGGTAAGGAAAGACTAACGCAAGAAGAGGAGTCTAGTCGGTGTACTTCTAGGCTGCATGGATTGATATCCACTTTCCACATACCTGAAACTGGTCAAAAGCCCTGCTCACCGTCGGAAATTTATTGGCACTAATTTGTGTCGAAAGGAAAACATGCATCCTGGTCCAGTGTCACCAGACGTTTCGCTTTTCACCGAGAGTAAGTCAAGAGCTTCAAACAGAATCGGGACGATGGGAGGATGTGCGTGTGCAAGAAACGTGCCTTTTTGTGGACAAGGGTGTCTCTTACAAGAGCAAAAACGACAGGTCATGTTGACAAATTTTCCTGAGTGGAAGTCAAAATGGCATCCTTTCTTGAGGAAGGAAGTGATTCCACCTGACATAGCGGTGATTCGCACTATAGGTAAATGGGTGGGTGTGGGAAATTGGTGTGAAAACGGAAGGTAACTGCATGGAGAACCAGCCATATGATTTATCTTTACAGGAGATAAACTCACTGAATTCATAATAAGTTAACGAACCGCAGCTTGGCGTAGAGTATTTGGATCTTTAAAATATCCCTTATGTGTCTCAGTAAATCATTTATTTGAAAAAGTGAAATTTATTATTTTTAAAATTTTGTTTCATTAAACGTATCAGAGCAGGATACCAGTCTTTGGGAAGAGGAGAATTCTGCTTCTAGGGCTTCAGTATGTTTGTTTTCTCAGTCATTTGTGCCACCTCATCGTTTTAGTACTTTCGCGCAAGAAGTGGTGGTGGTGGTGGTAAAACGATGTAAGCTGTGTGTCTAGGCAGAGACAGGGGAGAGGGGGAAAGAGAGATGGATTGAGAGACAGAAACAAGATAAAAGAACAATGATTGTTGGCTATTATTTTTACTGTTGTTACTACTAAATGTAGTTCATTTCAATCTCACTTGGACTACCCGATGAATGCTCTATGCACAATATAATGATTCAAAAAACAGCTAGACACAGAACCGACAATTTAGTCATTAAACACCCCCCCCCCACACACACACACTTAAAATATTGAAAATCTGGAACAGCTCATAAGCACGCTTAAAGTACAAGACTATATAATAATGTTCACATAGACATTTTTTGTAATAAATCTAATGACAAGAGGAAAAAGAAGTTGTTGTCTACTTTGCAGTCTAGAAGACTGGAATAGTGTGGGAATTTAGTGTGCTTAAGTAAGACCAAGAACAATTAAATCGCTGGTGAATCATACTGTAGAAGGTGTGGATAGAAACAAAGAGAGAAAAGTGATTGATCGATCAGCAGATTGATTTACTTGGGTGAAGCATTCGCCACATGCAAAATAAGAGAAACGTATCCTAATTGATTCATTTCCTAATTTTTAGGAACATTCCAGGAACTCCTACTCCTCCCCCCTCCTCCTCCAAATCTTTCGCAGAATACGCTCATTTTGAATCAGCTACAGACCCCGACACCTTATTCATTATTATAACTTTGATGTTGACCTGCTCACTGAAGAGGTTATCTGTTTCTCTGGCGTGACTTTGCATGATAAGCTTTTAGTGGCAGCCCCACTTTTTTATTTACAGCACATTAAGTTCTTATCTGGGGAAAAAAGCCCTCCTCCCATTAAAATGTTTCACCATTTGTCAGAGTACTGCGACGACTCTGTTTAAACAGGTCACATGACACGAAATCTGCATATCTTGTGCATATTAAATGCAGTATGTAGAGCTTATTATTACATGCGCTTTATTGTATTTGGGACTTAAATGCTGATGTCAGTAGACTGGATGTCACAAATTACGGTAGAAATCCCTTGTAGAAATTTGACTTGGCGAGAATAAGTGCTCAAGCGAGGTTGCCATTCGACAGTTTGGTAAATTTCCATATTTAACATGTGACACGCTAGACCAAATGACTATGTTGTGTTATAAGGAAATGCATCGCTCAAACGTTGTTAGGTTGCAGACTCACCCCTTCCTCTCCCTGACTTTCCAAATTCAGACTTATTATATTTTTTTACTCACGCAAAAAGTTCCTTTTTCATCCGTTTTCTGGAAATAAAAATATAAAATTGTACGCTTAGTTTCATGTATGTAAATATTATTATTCGCCATATGCGAATAATTAGTTTTTAACTGTTTTAACGTAGTAAACGCTGTTGTTGCTAATGCGTGTGGTGTTTAAATCAATGGTGCTGGGAGTTTATGTTAACAGGAAGTGTAAGACAAAGGCTGTTGTGTTTGACAAATGTGGGCAGTACTTTTAACATGTTAAAATGGGAAGTACTATGCACTACGGGCTGCAGAGTTTTCTGTATTTTAGTAATAAAGACGCTTATAAATGCTAAGCCTTTGGAATTTTTCAAACTATTTTTTTATTTGTAAAACTGCCTGTACTCTAGTGAAAAAAGATCTGTATCTTTTTTTGGCCTTTGTATACGGATCAAATACACTTTTGAAGGTGAGAAAAATATATAAGGATTAGAGGATGGCGGTCAATCGAGAGCAGGAAGTAAACTTTAGTCTTTATTTTGACATTTGAACATTGTTCTTCTCTAGAACTAGACTAGAAATCTACACTAGAAACTTCTAAAGGAAGCTTGAGGACTGGATATGGTCAGAGAAGAAATAAATAAATAAACAAAAGAAGAAACTGAAAAAGAAAGGAAAGATTAAAAAAGAACTTAAAATACAACGATCATCAGCTTTCTATTTCTTAAATTGTCATTCACTCACCTCCACGTAGGAGCAGGGTACCGGTGGTGACGGACTGTCTCCGGCGTGGACATCATACTCTGGAGACGAATACATTCCGGCTGTAAGCATCGTTCCTTCGCTGTCCACAGTCCCCTTTTGTTTTCCGATAACAAAACACACAAGCCTCCACTCCGTCTACAACAGGTGTTGATCTGATGATCGGTTTTCTGCTGGCAGTTGTGATCTTTCGAACTTTCTTGTCCCTGGAGATGTGCCGATCGCAGGCCTGTTGTGGCGAGTCACACACACAGTCCGGCAAAACAGACCTGCTTAGAGATGTCATCAAGAAAGTTATCCACGCCCCTCACTCGCTGGTGCAGTACCTTGTCTCGAGGATGCTGCTGCGCCTCTGTGAGTACGACCGAAGATCCCCCCTCCCTGCTGCAGACCACAGACTGCCCCCACCCGCCAGCCTACCACCCTCACACGACTTGGGGTCAGTCTTCGTGACAGACGACAGTTTCCGCGGTGGTACTCCTCTTCGCCGCAGTCTTCGATCGGTCACAACAGAAAATACATAGTTAAATACTGAGGTACTGTCGCCGCGGAAACTGTGACGTTCATGTAGCCAGCATATGGGTAAAGTACGGTTATTTTCTAACCCCTCCCCCACCCCCGACCAGCTCCGTTTAATCGACTAGTTTAATTCACTAAATAGAACGTGGTCTAAACACTGGAGCAGGCGTAGCTGTTTCAGCTAATTAAGCGAAACAATCGTGGAAGTCGAATCTGACAGTCGGGAGCGACCAATAGGAGGGCGTCTCCGCAGTCCGACTCCGCCCCCTTGGCGCGCGCCTCCTCATCGAGACATGTCACACATCTGGCCAACCAGTGGCGCGTACAGCGAGTTACGTCACAGCGCGAGCTGTCCTGCCCAGCGCTGACGTCGGCACCAAAGGTTAGCGATTCGGTTGCCCCCCCACCGCCCCTTTCTTCCTCTCTTCCAAAGACTGCGTTAATCCATTGCCTGGAAATCAAAATAGGATTACTGTTAGTGAGTCGGGCATGGCCAGACTGTCGGCGATAGTATTATTTCCATGCTTTTCCCCTTTTGCACTTGGAAAGTTGAGCCGTTGCGAGAGTTTCAAGTTCGTCGAGTGCGCCGAGTGTTCTTAGCTTTTTCTCTTCTGTTTTTCCTTCTTCTGAGAAGCGCATGTAATGGCACGATGATTTGTAACTGCTGTGCATCTTAGTGTGAAGTTCATTTTTGTATTTTGGCATTGTTCTTATCTGTCATAATCCTGACTTTCGTGCGCTGCACGAAAAACAAAATGCAAATGTGGGTAAGGAGAGTTGTGGAAGTGAAGTCATGGACAAACCTAGATTTTTATGCTCAGCCGAAAGCTTGTAATAGCAGTATCCTCCAATTCCTCATTACTTCGGCCATATTATGAAGCTGATCGTCGGCACGTCTTCAGTTTTCTTCCCAAAAGAATCTTAGAATGTAAGTTTTCATTTGCGAAAAGAGATTCTTGATTTTGCTTGCGCCTCTTACTATTTATCTCTGTTATCATCGTCGTGGTCAATCTTGCCAACTGTAGTTTGTCTTGCTGACTCTTGGTAAAATGAGCCTATAAGAAACATTAGAAAATAGTAGAGATTGAGTAAAGGAAGTAAAGATTGATCAATATAAAATATGGTAGAGATTTCTTAAAGAAGACATCAACCAAACAGCAGCATCTGCAAACAGAAAATAGCTTGAGTGACTAACAAAGAGTTCTGTAAGTGGACTAGAAAGATTAATAAAAGGAAGAGTGGTGTGTGTGTGAGAGAGAGGGGCGGGGGATTGGTGTTTTACACTGAGCTAGCAGCTACATCCAATAAATCGTCCCCGTAAACAGGTGCAAGATATATATATATACATAAAAAGAAACAGAAAAATAGCTTGTCCAAGATGAGATCCAAAGTATGGACACCCGAAAATCACTGTGTGACTAGTCCTTGTCCTTAACCGGACCACCCCGAAACACACACACACACACACACACACACACACACACACACACACACACACACACACACACACACACACACACACAATGTTATTTGTATATTCGACTGCAATGCCCGCGTAAGCTTGGAAAAGATATGCAGCTGCATACTGCAATTATCCTAATGGGCTTTCATCACCACAGTATTCACGCAGGCACTTGTGACAGAGACAGCGTACAAGCATATGGGTAAGGAGTCGCAGGTCATGTGATTTTCAGTGGCTGCACTCAAAAGCCACTATTATCGCGCTATGTTGTGAAAGGGGCGTGGCGAAGCGGTTTTGTGACTGTTTTCTGGAACAGCAGAAAAAGTACTTACTGTACACGTGTCTTTGAAGAACTACCAAGTTTTTTTTATCCATATTAGAAAAAACTATTTTTATGCTTTGCTGGTGAGATATTTTTAGACACTAGTTGGTTACAGTCAAACTATTGCGAAGTGCTTCTGTCATCAAGGGTAGGGTGATTGTAGATATAACTAAAGACCTCGGGGATAGACTAGGTATCTAAGCTGACTAGTATCGTCCCGTAGCCTCGAAGTGGCAAGAATGTCCTTCAGTAAGGGATATATGACACTCGAGAATATTGCCGGGTTGTCATGTAACCAACGTACGAGCTCAACTTAGTCGAGGGCTTTTGTCTCCTTTTTGTGTTAAACATGTGGTCGCAGGCGTGGCCGTGACCCTGACAAGCAGATGACATCTGTAACGTATTCGCGCCTGTCTGCCACATGACACCACACGAGCGAATGGAGACGAGATTGACATTTACACTTCAGCACATTGAAGCACATTGAAATGTCAGTCTCTCTGATAAGTCAAGCACTGGAAAAATAAAAGAATTGTTAGTGTATAAAATGTACTATATTCAAAACTTTAAGTAGTTTTTTTTTTACTTTACTTTGTCATGTTCACTTACATTAAACTTTGGGGTAGAAGTTCTACGATTCTTCTACTATTCAGGCAAAGAGGTGAAATAAGGCAATAAGAGACATTTTTCGTTTATTCTTCTTTACAGGTGTATTAGTGTGTTTAAATTTTCTTTATCTTTTCGTTTAATACTTAAACACAACGACATACTTACTTGTGTACTGTTTTCTTTCTTTCACTTTTATCTTCTTGGCCCCCCTCTCTAATATTGTCAATATTTCTCTTTTACTCCCTCTCTCAGCTCAAAATGTTTAGATTCATTATATAAACCGTTCGAAGTTGGGATATTTCAGACACTTAACACTCGTTATTTCAGATCAAAATGCAATTTTTTAAAACTTATATATATATATATATGCAAGATGGGAGAGATAAGAACTGAGCAAAATATCTGTTTTAAATTGAGAATAAATAGAAAAACGCTTGCTGCTACAGGGTTTACTATGCAAATCTTGTCGGAAACAGACTATCAGCCATAATTTGTCTCAAAACAGCTTTACATTTCCAATTCCTTCAGTTTCCCCATTTGAGAAGCCTACAGCTCACGCAAACCGTATGAATACACATCTCATTTAAGATTTGTTGTAGCTGCTACTCTCACTCTTTCTCTCTTTCTCTTTGTTGTGTGTGGATGCATGCGTGCGTGTATATGTGTGTGTTTTAAAGAAAAAAGTGTGTGTGTGTGTGTGTATGTCCAGGCACGCGCAGAGAGAGAGAGAGACAGACGTCTGGACACAAAAGAAGAGATGGAAAGGTGGGAAGATACCCTAGCAGACATCCTTTATTGGATACCCATCGCAAAGACAACACCAGTCGAACGCTATAGCCAAACAGTTATTTGTCGTCTATCGCAGTCAAAGATCACCGCCAGTCTGCTTCTAGACGCAGCTTATGCAAAATGTTTGGATATTTTGAATGGAAGTGTCTTGGCTTCGCACTAACAAACCCTCGCCAACCAGGCCGTGGCTACCGAGCGAGCGTGCGCAGGCGTGAGCCTCGAGACAAGTGATAGACTCCCTGTCCCACTACGCCCTGTTCATTGTACCGTACCGTCTTGTGCTTCTCCTAGTTGTACGACTTCGCAAGTCCAGTTCTGGTGAGAGGGTAGCACTTCTCGTTCTGCGGCAGACCGCTGACCCGGTCGGCGTCGACCACGTGGGTCTGTCGCCATAGCGTACTAGTCTGCTAGACACAGCGTCGAGGTGAGGGTAGGTTTCTGCACGCCGTTGAATCACAGACTTGACGAAAGTTGTAACTGTGAATTACTTCGCTTGTCGCATCTTTCCTTGATCCTTGCACCCTTGATCAAAGTATTGCGTCATCGACCAAGTTTCGTTAGAAGCTATTTTGCTTCCTAACCTTTGCCGTGATCTCTCCCCATTCCATATCCACCTTTCATCTCTCACTCATTTCTTTCTATCGAATACATATTGGAACTACAGAACTTGTATGTAAATTCGCTGTGACATTTTATGTAAAATCTGGATGGTAGGCGCAGGAACTGACGATTTCTATAGCTTGAACAATCCTGGCGGCTGCGGCAGAAGCTAGTATCCTCCTAACACCATTTTTCTCTCTCGAAAGTTGACCTTTGGAAGGCCCGACAAAGTGCTACATGTAATGGACTCTATTTTGATAAAGGATTTTTTTATTTGATTTGCTAAATTAAAAAAATAAAAGGTAATGAAACAAAAAATGAAGTATATAAATAAAAATACCACAATGCAAAACTAAAAATAAATCGGCTTAAAAATGACGTGCTGTCCATTAAACCTCAGTTTTGTTTCAGTTTTGATGTACTTCCAACTCCCCTGTCTTCCTCCCACCGTGACCAAGGTCGATGTCTGTTAGGCAGGTGTCGAGCTCCAGGGAACGGCTCGACTGCAGGTTATTACAGCAGAGAACTGGTAGAAGCGCAGGTGGGAGGTACCTGGCGCTGAGGGCTACTAGAGGCGGACTCAGTTGGAGGGCGTCAACTGCGGTGAATGTGCTCCGATCGAAGGACGCGGGTCATGTACAAAAGGTGATGAAGGGCGGATTGGACAGTCCACAGACAGGAGGTCAAGTCAGTTTTTATTCGTATACTTAACTAAGACAAACACGTCATTTAGTTGCATATAGTACACGATATGAAGAAAAGGGTTCATGGTTACACAAAGATGGTATCTAGATGGGTCAGAAATTTTTCCTGCTACTACTTCTACTATTTTCATTTTTTTTCCGTACTTTGCTTCTTTCTTTTGCTGCGCGAAATTGCTAGATGCGTGCTTAATAGGTTTATTTTGAAAATAAAATGACATTGAAAATGTCATTGATTTTCACTATGAAGACAGGCACACACGCTGGCAAAAGAAGAGAGAGAAGGGAAACGAGAGAGAGAGAGAGAAAGGAAAGAAAGAAAATGAAGATTTTTAAGGAGAGTATGCATTGAATACCCACGACACCCAGGTCACGTGCCTCAGCCCTGAGTGGTACTGTCACCGAAAGGGTTAAATGACCAAAGTCGGTTCAACTTGGATGGACAGCAATGACATTGATGAAGTCGCACAAAAGTAGACTGCCGGACGGCCACTAAAATCAAGACAAACAAATGAAGGGCAATGTGGAGGAGTCCCTCGCAAATAGTGACTGTCTTTCAGTCCACGACGACTGACGTTGTACACTGTGAATACCAATATGGCGGCCGCAGTGCCCGACTGTTGCAGGGAGCAGACCGCGCGATTCGCGGCTGGCATAAAGAAAGGTGTCTGATCAAATTCAAGCTGCCATCTTTGCATCTCTCCAGGGATTAGGTTTTATTTTTATTCTAGCCTTGTCTGACATAAATCCAATGAATCAGTAAAGAAAAAAGTGTGAGGTGGGGTGGATGGGGGTAATGAAAGGCTTAAAAAAATTATTGACCTTTCTTGTTTAGCCCTCCGTCGCATTCTACAATTCGCAGCTGGAAAATCAGCCACGTAAAAGAAAAGAAAAAAGAGTGCAGTTTACAGAAATAAACGTTTATCTCGTCGTAGAGTTTTGTCTTCATTTTACAAACAACGGAGTTTTGTGAGCTGTAGATTCTTCTCTGTAGCTTGTGCACCTTAAGGGCAATTGTGATCGACGGCTTTAACAAGCAGTCGATACATGTCTTACGCGGGAAACACTTCCACTAAAGAGATAAAGAGATATTATATGTATGCATATATAATTTACTTATTCGTTTTTTTTAGATCCCGCCTATCAGTCATCAGTCGGTCATTTGCTGGCTATCTGAAGCAGTCGCATTTTAACTTACTGACATCCCAGACTCGTCAAGTGTCGTGTACCATTACCTGAAATTATTAATTTTTGTAAATCATCGATATTTTAAAAAATAAGTATAGACTATAGAGCTTATCATACTAGTTTTTAGTTTACTATGGAAACGACTAGGGTTAGTTTTGTTATAATGTGCATGTTTTCTAAAGTCGGGTTGGCCTCTATCCCTTTCTTTCTAGTGGCTACTTATTTTTTGTTCTCACCAATGTTCTCGAATTTTCTGTCATCTGTCTCATTGGTTCATGTGCCCTCTATGGCGCAGCGTAGAGTCTGCAAAGAGGTCAACTGTCGTGTCATTCCCCAACCTGCTCCCTGACAGCGGGCGTGTCATGCACGGGCGTGTGACACTTCAGTTTTACACTTGTTAACAGGAGCAAGACACGCACGTAGCGTGTCATCTCGCTGTCATTTCATTGTTACACTTGTCCACAGCAGCAGTGACACGGCGTGATGTCACCTGCCACTTCATTTATTCGCGCACCTCAAGCGCTGGCAACCCCGGAGGTGTTATCACTCATTTCTTCATTCAGTTTGTGCTTTCTACAGAATAGCAGGAACAACTACAGCAAACCCCTCGTCTACTGGCGTAGCTGCTACTACCCCCCCCACCCAGCACCTTCAGTGTAATTTATTCAGTTTACACAACCAAACAATTTATACTTTTGTCTGTCTTTAACAGTGGAATCCTTCTTGATAACGATAACTTCACCGAGGAACTTATTTATTTTTATTCATTAATTTTTCATTTCTTTACTTATTTCACGTCGTATTTATTTCCTGTCGCTGCTATTCCGGTCTCTTAAGTATTTTCCTGCCGTAGTTATTCCAGTCCCTTAAAACGCTTGCTTTCTTCCTTTCATTTGTTCATTCCAGCCCCTTGATTGTTTGCTTGCCTACTTTCTTCCACCCTTCTTTCTTTCACAATTTCTTTCGTTCCTTTTCGTTCGTATCATACTCTGTTATTGCGGGTCCGCCTTTTTATTCCCCCTAATTTTTTTGGCCAGCTTGTAGTGTGCAGTACTCGAGCTGCCTGCACCAAAAAGATGGAACGAAGCCACACACACGTGCGTGCGTGCATGCGCGCGCGCGTGTGTCCCTTCCCTCGTTTCCCTCGTCCGCAGCCTCCTCGGCTTCTAACCTGTGGACTTGACTCGCGTGCTCTCGGGTGGCGGGGCCGGTGTGTCGAGGTTGTGGCTGCGCGGGAAAAAATTGACCTGGCGTCAAATTTCATCAGTCGCACTTGATTGCATTAGTCGCTAGAACCGGCTAGCGTCACCAATTTGTCTCGCTTGACTGACCTCTGTGATTTGATTTGTGACGTCAGCGGAAGGGGGTGGGTCAGCAGAAGACAGTGGTCAGGCAAACAATGTCCTATTTATGTGGCAGGGGGAAGTCAGTTTGATGTTTGATTTTTTAAAAATCGTCTCAGTGCTGTTTTGATGAAACTAAAGACATTGTGGACTCATCAGCTAAGCCACCAGTTCTGCAAATAAATGACCAGTTAAGCGAAACAGGAACACACTGAGAAATACACACCCACACGCGCGAGCGCGCGCGCACTCTCACACACATGTGCAGACACGTAAGCACAAAACCTGAGATAAAGAGAGTGAGAAAAACGAGAAGGGAGGAGAGAGAGAGAAGATGAAAGGGGAAAGGGGAGATGTAAGGTAGAAAAGAGGGATACTCCTTTGAAGACTGAGAATATCGGTAAAAAAAAATCTTTGTATATATTATTGCTTGCCAGAAATGGTAGAGCAAAAGAAAATGGAAATGACAAAAATCAAGAGAAGAAGAAGATGATGAAAGAAGAAGATGTTTATAATCAAGACGATATTTATTACATTAAAACATAGCTGTCATACATATAGAACGAAAAAGTTTATTTTATTTATATTTATTCTCTTTGTGGCAATCTGCATGAATCTACTTCATTAAGGGAACTGAATCTTGGTAAGACCGCTTTTCCTCTATTTTTTTCATAGACACGCCCTTGTTTGTAGATATTCCCACAGAGCTGTGTAAAGGCTGTGTACCATTCATAGCCCCTTCCGCACTTCGTGTCACCAGATTCATTTGGTGTCTGTAGACCTTAAGATAACTAGGCATATGCTTTTGTCGTTGCAACATAAGCGATCTCAGCCACTTCCTCAATATTAAATTGTTTGTACATTTGAGAAAATTCCAGTTGTACTGTCTTCAGAAGAATGTGCGATCCACCCTAGAGATGTGAAATTGTCCTAGCTAACGCACAGTGCTTGATGTGGATGTGGATGAAAAAAAAAGAGGCTCGAACTTTTGCGCAGGTCTTCGTAGCACCTCCTTTGATGTCTTCTTTTGTTCTTTTTGCTAGGAGTTACGGGTTTCTTAGTCTTTAATTTTTGTCTTCTTTTTACTCTGACATTGTCGGTGTTGAACCCGGGGTCGTTGTAGACGTCGAGCTGCAGTCCTTGCCCCTCTTCAATGTCTCACTTCCACACTCAGCGCTTGTGACATCGCCAGCTTGGCCATTCCTTGTCAAAAAGGAGGAAAGGAGAGGCTCATCCCTCGTTCAGGCGTGATAACTCTCGGAAACTGAATTTTCAAGGCGACCGCGAAGGCGACGCGACTCGTCTGTGTATGGCGGCTTCCGGCGTTTGAATTGGAGTTTTGTTCTCTGGAACGCCGGCGCGCGCCTAGCGTGAATCACGCTCAGCAGCAGCAGTTAGCTTGCGAGGCAGCTCGAGCCGGCTGTTCTGTACGTCCCCCCCCCCTTGCATCCCTCCTTTTCTTCGGCACCCTGCGTTCTTTTGAGGCACGCGCATTGATTAACTTTCGACGGTGATGGGATTTAATTACCACTGATCACAGTTTGCACATGCGTGCGCGCAGTGACCATCCTGCGCTCATTGCACGGCCAGGCCGCGTGCCTACTTACGTCAAGCAAGATCGTCGAGAGCTGTCTTTGTTCCTCGATAATTGGTCAGGTCGCCGCTCGGCAACGACAACACTACAGACATCAAAAGCGGCCGAAAGACCGGCAGACAGAAAGAAACAATGAAAGAGAGAAAGAATGAAAGAGATAAGAATAGAGAAAACGATCAATCGATCGATGGAACGAACGAAAGGGGATGACTGTTCTGGCTTGAGAATAAAAAAGTTACGAAGCGCGTGCTGAGCACACTTCATGAATGCTATATTCTAGTTGCTTTAGAAATGTTCTTTAGGTACATAGTTCAATATTTCCGTTAGAATATTGAAAAATATATCATGTGAAGGTCACCGGTGAAAATGATTTTGTGGCAAATGTTTGGGAAGCTAAAACTTTGATCAGCATGCAAAGTCCAGACTTGTTTGCCATCACATCAGCCAATGCAGTGGGGCTTTGGAGTACTTCGGAGGTTTGGCGGTTCAGCACTTTACCCAGTTAAAAATGGGATTTTAGGTGCTATGGCTATTGATTTCTCTTCTTCTGTGTTTTTGTTTTTGCGAGTATTATGGTTCCTTGACCTGCTTAGGGCACGTCGATCTGATTATTTTTCTTATAAAGCATTTTTTTTTAGTTTCTTTCATGCGCGACGTTTGCAGTCTCTACTTCCCAGCCTCCATACCCCTTCCGCGTGTTGTTGCCCTCAGCAGCGGAAGTCGATGTAAAAGTTAGGAGGTAAGATAAGAGACTGACAGTGCCTCACGTCACGTGACTTGATATTTGCGGAAGTGAAAATTAATATTCTAACGGCGCGTGCCTGGCCGGAAGTGATCAAACGTTCGCACTCTTGGAGGACGCCTCCTGTTTTGTCACATGCGGTTTTCGGTCAAATTGTTGTCTTACTGAAAAAATCTCTTGACTTTTTCGTTGTCGTCGGCTGCGCGCGAGACTTTTTGCGGGTTCCTATGGGCGCGTGGCCGCGTCAATGTGCATGAAATTGACAACCGCGCCGGCCCATTGGGGTGCCCAGAGTTATTTGCCTTTGCGCACGTGGCTGCCATGAAAGTTGTCCGCCCTTCACTTCGCGTACAGGGAGCGGGAGCCTGCTTTTTGTCCACTGGACAAGAAAGGGGGGATAATTTGTTTTAGTTTTAAAAGCGAAGGGCATCCTTTTTTCTATATTATGTCTCCTAACAGCACCCTTTGAAAAGATATTTCGAAGTTCAGGAGAGAAATAGAGGACCGGACAAGCTAGAATATTGTTAACTGTTGTTCTTTGAGTGAACATAATATGCTTAGATTACCATTTAACGCTTACAAACCAGGCTACACATGCAAAGGTCTGACGGCAGGAACAAACAGGACAATTTTGAATCGAAGAATTGACAGTCTGTGTGTGTGTGTGGGGGGGGGGGGAAGGGGAGGATGTCCAATTTTCCGGGCCGTTTTCCTGCACTCTTGCGCTCTTTCCCTCAAGCATTCCCGGTAAAGAGTGTTCCATAGGTCTGCTCCTTATTGGACACGACAAAATAAAGAAACAAAGAAACATAGTTGTGCTTATAAAGAATGAGTTAATTACCAGCCGAAAGAAAAAGAATCCTGCTGAAATGAATAGATTTATGCCAAAGAAAGGGAGAGAGAGAGAGAGAGATGGAGAAAGAAAGAGAAAGAAATTATGAAGGAAAGGGAGAAAGAATGAAAAAGAAAACGAACGAACTGAAGAAGGAATGAAGCAAGCAAGCAAGCAAGCAGGAAGGCAAATACATATGAAAGCTACTTCCGACGTGGACGCGGTCAAGGAAAACAAGTTCAGTGAAAGTTTCTTTAGTCATTGTGTTTGCAGCCTTGGGAAAGAGTTCCATGTAATTTCTATGTACTCCATTTGCCTCTACTTATGTAGAATCAATAGTATTTCATTCTCTTCTTCTCTGCTGGACAGATTTCTTTGACAAACAAGTACCACGCTTGTTTCCTTGTTTCACATAATGCTATAAAAGAATAATAATAGAGAAAAAGTAAAGGAATAAAGAAAAAGAAAAGAAAGGGAGTGGGAAATAAAGCAATAACGAAAGACAGAATGAACAGCCGAGATAGGGATATTTTCACAACATGGAGACAAAAATTAACTAGCGGGTTTCTCTGAGTCACTATTGAGTGAAAGCAACAGAAGTAATATAGTGAGTAGAAATTCGAAAGCTGGTAAGGAGGGCTAGCCTTGCGCCAGCAGAGTGTACAAGGTAGCCCGAGGGTTCACGAGGGGAGCTGTCATTGAGAAAGCAGATGCATTATTTAAGCCGATCGCCTCTTGATTCCCGCTGATCGGATTATCGGGCTTTAATTGGGGAGAAATCGAAAAGGCGATCGGGAGAATACTGATGTTGCGAACTCTGCGCCGAAGGGCCGGACAAGTTTTGATAAGGGTAATTTCGGAAATCAGGACCGGCTCCCGTCGCTCGCCTAACGGAATCACTGTCACTGTCCCTGTTGCCTAGGCAACGAGAATTGCAGCAAATTAGATTGTGTTTCCTATTGAAGTGAATCAATTGTAAGAGCTCCTTGAGCGAAGAACCGCGAAAGATGTAGCGAGCGAGGGAGTGAGAGAGCGATAGAAAGAGGAAGAGAGAGAGAGAGTCGGGTGTTGGGGGTTTAGACTTTTGAGTGAGCAAAGAATGGAGCTTAAACGAGCGAGGGGAGACAACTTTGCTTTCCTCTTCCTCTCCGAAATTTCTTCCTTCCCTTTCCGGTGCCGAGGGGCTCGGGTCTGCCGCTTGGCTTGGTGCGTGTAATGACGGGCGGCGGTGGACGAGCGCAAAGCTCTCGAAATAAAAGAGAGCAAGTGTGAAGGATAAGAGCTATGCTTCAGCAAGCAAACATCCTCCGATCATCCACTCTCCCTTCTTCTCTTTCACTCTCTATTGTTTTTTTTTTAGGAGGGTGGGTAGGGTGCGGGGAAATGTCTGTTCTTTAGCCGCCACCTTAAGAGCGCGCATTGGTGCAGATCTTCTCTTTGTCTCGCCCTGCTTGCTGCTGTTATCCTCTTGGCTATTCCGTTCTTTTCCCTTGTACTGTTTACTGTCATTATAACCACGGTCTACAGAGATTTTTTTTTTATTTAAGGGACAGTTTACTTACTAAATAACAAGAATAATTTAATTTGTAGAAGCATTTCCCCATGTGAAGGCGAGCTCAGTGCGATATAAATAAAATCTAGCTAAATGAATTAACAAAAATAATAAAGGTAAAATAAAATAAAAATCATAATGTAGTCTATATTGGGAATTTCCTAGAGACCTATAGGGAAAAGCAATGCATGGAAACATCAGGACACAGATTAATAAGTAAAGGAAATTTCGATCGAATGCAGCGCATACAGAGCATCCAGTACTAAAGAGGAGAGGGAGGTAAAAAGAAGTGGGGGTGACTGTTTGCATCTTATGTCTTATGTTACAGTGGGCCTCGTTCACCTTTCAAAGTGTACGAACATTTTTGTGTACGTGGTAGAGGCTAAGACTGTCTATGCAGCTTGGCCCATAAGCACGACTGAGCTCACGAACGAAGAGGAAGGGGATGACTCGGGACTCTCGAAAAAATATAATATGGAGCAAGAGATGTGGCGGGTGGGGGGAGTAAGAGATGAAGGACTGACTCAAATTACGGCAGTTTGAACTTCTCGAGTCATCGTGCGGATGTTCACATCGGAGTCCAGAGATTTTTGTTGGATCCTTGACTTCTCTTCCCGGACGCCCATGAGCTGCAGGATAGCAGCAGCGCTGACAAAGTGACTGCTCTGTCTCCGCCGTTGCCAGCTACGTCAGGTCCTGCAGGGCTTGAAGACGGAGATTTTTGCGACAAAGAGCTGCATTTTTATGAAATGAAGCTGTCGTCAGTCTTTTTCATTTTCCTGTTTGCCCGCCTCTCCGTCTGTCCGCAGTTTGTCTTTGGCCGAAGGAGAATACTTTTGTTTCAATAACATTGAACAATCATTCTATAAATTTATACATCTATATTTTATTACATGAGTAACCAGGAACTGTTTTCGTTTCTACTTATGAGAAAATATTTCAAAATTGAGAAGGAAAAAATCATGCATTTTTAAAACTAGTGTAATCCAATTCTCTGAAGATGTGACGATTCTTGGGCTACATCAATGTAGACTTACAGCAAACCTGCAGGACCGACCACCCTGTCACTCTTGCAACAGTCAGCACTTGGCTGGTAAAACGCCAACGTCCGGTCTGGAGCAAGAAAAGATAACTGCAGCATCTTTCACGAGCGAAGCAAACTCTGAAAGAATTCTGGCTGAGGGTTGAAGCGTGGGTCCTGCACGCGGACAATAGGGCTAATGAACAAACAGCCAGCCTGAGGAAGGGTAGACCCAATTTGTCTGCGGTAACTGTAGTTTCGACGAGCCCAAAATCGCGACTCCAAGTCAATATCAACAGCGTAAGGGAAACAAGAACGACTGTGTGTGTGTGTGCGTGTGTGAGAGAGAGAGAGAGAATGTTTCTGAGCGATGCAATTTTTAGAAAAAAAAAATTCGATGTATCATTAAGCGTGGGTTTTCAGCAAGTCTTTAAGCAAGCGGATCCTTCAAACTTAAAACTTTGATATGTCCGCTTCGACATTTCTCGATAGGAAAAGAAGAAAGGTGACTGCAAAAGAAAAACAAAGAAACGAAAGTGTAAAAGCAAATATTTCTAACGCTTAGAGTTTTCGTTGACAAAGACGTTCCTACTGAACCCTGGCGATCCATAATGTATTAATTTATTTGATATAAAGTTACACCCAGTGTCAGTGAATTTGTCATCGCGGGAGGGAAAAGATAACAGCAGGGGTCATACAAAAACGACATTTGTTGCTGTCCGTGCAACGTTGAGGATCAAAATATGTGCGTGTTATATATTTGAAAGGGAAAGAGGAGGGTGAGTGAATCCTATTTGATAAGTATCGTGAGCCTGATCAATTGGGTAAATGAATAAGCTCTAAAATTCTAATGCGAGTGTATAATGGAGAAAGAAACATGTTGATCGCAAGGAAGGTAAACCAATTAGCCCATTTACAGACTTATCGGAGTAACTTTTATTTGCAAGTGAATGGGTTTAGTACTTTTGATTACCCCCCTTAGTGTTTCATAGCGAGAAGATTTCAAAAGCAAAGAAAGCGGTTGTATCCTGACTTCTTGGTGTGCGGTAACATCGTTAAGGTTACAGGAAAGGCTGCTACCTGTGAGAGAGCTTGGAACGTTTGTTAATTAGGCCTATACACGATCCTCAGGACAAAACAGAGGAAACTGTCCATGTTTGAAGGCTTCACTCTCCGACACATGTGGGAGTATATGGAGGGGGTATGTATTCATTCAGAATTTTGGAATTCATGTCTGGTAATGAGCTCAATTCACTTTCTTTAACGAATAAAAAAACCAACCCAAGAACAAGGACTTAGGATCGGGCTAAGCAGCAGCCTCGCCGGCAACAATGCCGTCCACCCGGGGTGGGGACCTTGGCAAGGACGATGACGACAGCCCTGCGGGAGGCTAATGAACAAGCTCTACGGACCCTTGTTGTTCTATTGATCAGGTTCATTAGCGAGACGTGTCAGCGGTCAGCTAGATATGAAATTCCACCGGCTTTTTTGGGGTCAGAAGCAGAAGAACATCACTTCCTTTTCTTACAGATCGCTTTCTTTTTCTGTAGCTCGTTTATTCCAGATTTCCTTTCTTTCTTTCTTTCTTTCTTTCTTTCTTTCTTTCTTTCTTTCTTTCTTTCTTTCTTTCTTTCTTTCTTTCTTTCTTTCTTTCTTTGTGTGCGTGCGTGCGTGCAGTGATTTTGTCTTTTGTCTCTGTAATGATTCTGGAACTTTCTTAAAAGAGTTTGCGATATTTTAAATGGTGACATAATTTCCATTTCATTTTAATGAGAAATAGATGTTTGTGTGTGTGTGTGTGTGTGTGTGTGTGTGTGTGTGTGTGTGTGTGTGTGTGTGTGTGTGTGTCATATTCTATCGCTCACATACACAAGGGCACAGACATGCAGACTTAATGCACAAATCCACGTTTGTGTTTATTTCCAATGATTGTAACAATGGCCTTATCGCTCTCTTTCTTGCTGATGATTGCACCGACGCCCAGATCGACTTCTTTATCGCTGATGATTGTATCGATGCTCAGATCGCCTATTGTATCTATGATGATTACGGCATTTTTTTCTGACAGACATTGAGAAGCAGGGTCGAAGGGGATTTCTAGTTTTGTTCTTAGCCTATGGCAGCAACATGCTCAGTGGCTTTTAGAATTCTACACGACAGCAGTAAGTCAATGGCGCAAGTCTTACAATGTTCTGACACAGCTCTCTGTGTCTGTGTCTTTGAATTTCTGCCCTAACACAGCTCTCTGTGTCTGTCTTTTTGTGATTTTGCCCTCCCCACTCTCTCTCTCATGTCATCGCTTTACTCATTTTATTTGTTTTGTTTCTATTTTGGTTGTTGTTTGTCTTCAACTGCTTATCCTCTTGGGTGTGTGAACACGTGTACGAGCATGAAAGGATGTGACATGAATAGAAACCCCCACCCACCAGTATGCGAGAGTGCACGATACATAGAACAATGCAGTAGGTGAGTGTGCTGTAGTCACGGACCTTCATTTACTGAATAAGTGTCTGTCATTCGTTGCCTCTTTGCCCTTTCATAGCAGTCGCAATCGTCCCAGACCCTTACAACGTTTTCTGTGAAAATGGCGGATCTTCCTAACGTCAAAGAAATTTTAGAAGTGAGAAATTAATATTTTCTGTCACCAGAACCTCGTTAAAGAAGATTGATTGCAAAATAAACAGGTATTTTCTGTCAAATGTATTCTGTTTGTTTATAGAAAACGCATTTGGGTTTATCAAATAAAAATCAAATAAAAATATATTATCAAATAAAAATCGTCTCAACAGATGCTATTGACTTGTTTTACCACTAACAATTAAAAAAAAGCATTGTTGTTGATTTTTTGGAAACAGTTGTATAGATTGTTCTGTCACAACCCCCCCCCCTGTACTTTAAGCTATGCAACCAAAGGACCGGAAACACGAGATCTCTCTAAAGGAAAGCCGACCGACACTGGTTTTGACTCTACCACTTACAGCAAAATAGGTCCACCAACGCTCTCTTCTCCACTTTATTTTATGAAATTGATTTTATTTATCGTGAGCCTACAATCCATATAAACATTTTCTCCTTGGTGTGCAACCAACATTTTCCCTAATTTTCTCTCTCTCTCACTCTCCAGTAATGAAGGTCCATGGATGTAGGTATAGACCCCTTATGCGAGTGTACATTTATATATTCCCCCCCCCCAAGTAGGCGAATATGCTATACAGGTATAGGTATAGACCCCCCAAGTCCCAGTATGCAAGTGTGTGACATGTATAGAAATCCCCCGTATGCGGGTGTGCTACATGTATGCAAATGTCCGACATGTATGAAAACATGCGGCCGGTATATAAATATGCGACCTGTACGTGAACGTATGGTCTGTATGAGATTGTGCGATATGCACACATGCGAGTGTGTGTAACCTGGATAGGAATGTGCGACATGTATGCGATTATACGACGGGTGTGCCTATCCGTGTGAATACGAGTTTCATGATTTTAAAGCAAGCTGTTACTCAGTAAAACAGCTGACCATGCTGTGCAAATAGTTTTCTTTAGAAAACGACTATCTTTTTTTTAAAAACCTTGTTCATTGTAAAGCAACGCGTGTTTCTGGAAGTATAATATGAGGAAGTTCTTCCTTTAGTTCCTTTCACATTTAGTGTCAAAATACCGATGAACGGCTCAGGTTGATTAAAAACAACATATCATCCTTAATATATATATATATATATACTGTGGGTTTTTTGTTTCGTCCAACGGTTTCATTCTAATCCGCTGCTTGACCTGTATCAAAGCAAAAATTGATCGATTTCCGACTTTTCATGCCTTAAAAGAAAATGTCTTTTCCAAGACAGAACTAGTGGGAGAGGGCGTCTATAATGACCCGAAGAAAAAGAGGGAAGCCAGTTATTACCTGCATCTGTCATTCAAACAAATTACAGGTGTGCGCGAGCAATCGTCGACAGAAAGAAAGCTCATGCGCGCAGAGATGGGGTGGGGGTTGAACAGGAAATAACTGTTCACTCCGGCCGATATTTAGTTTGCATCTAATGCTCGGTGTCTCCGCCTTCTCTGAGCAGCCGATGTCACCCTTCGTCGCGGGATCCTTCGACAGAGGCCGAAGTGCATGCGCTGGAGTTGTTCAAAGACGATAGTTTGATTTCCGGTGGCCGGTGTTTGTTTGCCTTCTTTACACCTGGAAAGATTTAGGTGTCAATGTATGACTTTTTTTCTAATGCTGTGAGGAGTCGCATTGTTGTGTAGAAAAAATATAGGAAGCAACGGGGCGCGTATATATTATGTGTGTGTGGGTGGGGGTGAGTGTTGAGTGGTGAGGCATTGACTGGGGAGAAGTTTGTTTGCCTTTATTGTTTGATTGGACAGAATTCTGCAAAACGTCTGATTAGATATGGGATACATTTTGAGAAACTATAGTACTAGGGAAAAGTGAGAGTGAGTGTGTGAGTAGAAGAAGAAAAAGATAAAGAGTAGAACGATTAAGAAGAGAAGATAAAGAAAAATAATGTAGAGAACCATTGGTAAAAATCTAAGAAGAAATGTTCACAAAATTACTTCATAAATGACAGCAATAGAGGAAGGATAATAAAAGACTTGCTAGCGGAAGTAGCACCACTGTAAGGCAGTAGAAGTGGTTGGAACTGTAGCGTACGAGAAGCAAAACACCTTCAGGTTTGAAGCTGGCATGTAACTGTAGAAACTGGAATGCAAGCGAAATATTTGGTATGTAAATATTTAACTTGATATTGAGTGTAATCATCACACTTTAGGAATATATAACGTAAAATTTTAGAATTAAACCGTAAACTATGCAATGTAAACGAAATATTTGAAATCTAAACGTATTACATGGTTGTAATATTTTGAAAGTAAACATAAACCTTCGATTGTAAACGAAATATTTAAAATGTAAGGCGTTAAAATATTAATGAATTTTTTTTTAGCAGAAACCAGATTATAAGTCTAGAACATCAGGTATAAACGTAGTACTTAGAATATAAACCACAAATTCTGACTGCAAACGTAAAATTGTAAAGTTCTACGGTTTTAAAAAAAAAAATAATCGCGCATTTGACATTTCACCGGTCCGGCGTTGAAGACCATGGTTTTTTTTTCTTTAGCTGCTTCTAATGAAGCGACGCTGTCAGGGAAAGGGGAGACAGGTTGTGAACTGGCTTACTCTGCTATTACGTGGAGAGCAAAGGAGTCGAAGATAATGATAATAGCTTACCGCTTAGCGTAAACCACTGGGTTGGAGGAAAGTAACGAAGAAATGGCAGGGCCGTTGGTGTTCTGCGCCCGGGGAGCGAGCCGAGAACCGGAGCAACGTTTGATGACGATTAGGCGCACTAAATTGCCTTTAATGTCACTTTAATTTCATACCTTGTTGACGGGCTATAGGGCCAGAAGGAGGATCCTGCAATGCCAGTTGCAGGTCTTGTTGCTTGGAGTTATTCCCAAGAGATAGGGGACCTTGACATGTGGGTACGAGGAGAGAGGAACGAAACTAGACAGAAGAACAAAACTGACGACAAAGATAAAAAAAGTGAAAATCAGACGAGAGATAGTAATGTATTGTAAAAGGATTGTTGATTTATTGTCTTAACAAATAGTGAAATGCTTATGTATAGTCATTGAGGACTAGTGAGGTGCAGAATGTTTTCTAATCGCTTGTCACCACTGCAGTGAGCGGCTCAGGGTTCAGATCTCGTCTCGGGACACTCTCTCCAACTAACTAAACAACAAAGCATAGATAGATAACTAGAAAGATTACTGGTGTTTAGAATTAAGAGAGTGTTCTGTAAAGCCAAAATTACTAGGCTGATGACAAATATAAGAAATGTTTGAAGTAAACGAACAGAATGAACGTAAAAGACGCAGAGGGAAATCAAAAGGAGGGGAAAGAGTTATATCACGGCAAGGCAGCCAGCCCTGTAAACAGAAAGAACAGCGTGCCCGAGACGAGAGCTTACCCGCCAGTCATCATAGTATTGGTGACAGTATTGCACCACAGGGCCGCACCCGGAAATTAGGGATTGGAATGACAAGAAGTAGGCACAAATCAAGGTATCGCAAAGACAAGACATAGGAGAAAAGTAAAGATTTTCTCGATTTTTTATCAACAGGACCTTTTTTTTCAAGGAAACATGTAAGAGGGTGTGAAGCAAGAGAAATAGGAGGAAGAAGAAAGCAGAGGAGAGCAAGGAAAAGACATATACAAGAAAAAAAGAAGCATAATAAGAGGGGAGGAGAATTGGTGTTTTACTACGAACCGGCAACTAAAGCCATATCATTGCAAAGCAGCCAGTCCTGTAAACAGATGCCACATGCAGAGAAAGAACAGCGTGTCTGAGACGAGATCTGAACCCAGGACTGCCAATCCTCACTGTATTGGTGACAAGCGCTAACCGTTGCGCTACCGGACTGTCCATAATAATAAGAGGATGATAAAGAAGACATTCACACAAACATCCGTTAATACCAGGACTCAGTCACACAAAGCGATGCCTAACCAGAGACATTGCCTCGCATTCTACACCTGTTGTTCAGCGATCTCCATGTTATGTAAATACTTGATCCACCAGAAATTCTTTTTAAAAGCCGATGCTCCACATTCAATGCTAGCATTGTCCACACTGCCAACTTTTCAGTTTGGGGGATGTCTAGTTGAGCTACAGTTAAAGCGCCTGTCAGGAAACAAAGAGGGTCGGGTACCTCGGGTTCAGAGCTCGTCTCGCATATGCTGCTATTTCTCTGCACAGTCATGCTGCTTGACCGTGATTGAGCGTTATTTGTTGCTTGGCATACAACGGTAATTAGACAAAAACTTTATATGTTCTTAACTGTGCTTTTGATTGTCATTTTATTGAAAATTGAGAGGAGTGCTGATAACTTTCTGATACTTCTTCCTGGTCGATCATCATTTTACATTCCTATCTGGGGGTCAGTTTGAACTCAGTGGCGTATGATTGACTGTCAATGAAATCGATGGCTGTGCAAGACTCACAAAGATTTGCACTGGATTGTGTTTGCTAAGCTTTATCGAAAATGAAAAGTTGCGGATGAGACGCCACAAATGTTTTAAACAGCCAACCGGTATTGACCACAAGCCTTAAATAAATAACCGAAAGTTGTTGAAAAAATCTTAAAGACTCAAAGCTACTCTCATAAAATTCGCTTGACATACGAAACGAAGACCGAGCTTAGCTAGTGAAACAACAGTATAACAAGTCACGGGCGATCATAAAACGGACTGTGTATACCAAATGTCAACATGCGCTCTATGGGCCCACATTGTTCGGTCAGCCCACTCTAAACAATTTAAGGCCTTAATTCCGCACTCATCGACATGCCTCGACCCACAGGGCGCGAGAGCAATCATGATGCAGCAGCTGACAGGCTTTAATGTCACTACGGTGCCTTGCACTTAATGAAGATGTTTTTAATGTCTTAAGATGGCTGTTGGCCCATACTCGGATCTAGAAATGAAGCAGGTCAGCCGCAACAGAAAATAATTCTCAAATTCATTACCATTCAATGTGGAATGCGATGAAAAGTGAGAGTGATTTTGATCGACGATACGCTGATTGAATAGGTGATTCTTATGGTGCGAAAGAAAGTGAAATTCTTTTCGCACCAAATAAACCAGCTGTTCATGTTATAGCGTACACACTTTGATTCTGTGACCTGCAAACCTTGATTCCTTCTCACTTTCACAGGTACGCGCGCGCGCACGCACGCACCCTCCACCCACACACACTGATCCCACGAAACACATATTTTAATTCCTCGACACACAGCTTAATTCTATGAACGCACATGGATTCCACGATATTCATACACCTTAATTCCACAAGACATACACTTGGATTTTTCTAACCATTCTAAACAGAACATTTCATTCATGTACGTGCCGTTACTACAAACGCTCCAACAATTAACATTAAAACACTTAACGATGAAACGTTTCTGTCAAATTTTCGAACGGGACAAACTAATCCACCAGCAGAAAGCAAGCACCAAAGCAAAAAGAACAACACGACATCACGCTTTCGCGATTTTTTTTTTCGTTTATTAATTTGGTCTTAATTTATGATTGCACGAGTCTGGAGGCTTTAATGAGCAAATCAAGTAAGACAATTTACGGGCGGTCACGGTTGACAGGTTGCGGGGCCTTGGTTGAGCGCCATCAACCACGAGTTGTTAGTCAAGCGGGACGACAAGCGGGATGCGGCGCACGTGATACACAAGGTGATGGTGGTGACAGGTGAATGAACAATGAGATCAATGAGATCACAAACACCTCGCCTGGAACCTCACAGACGGCTCTTCTGGAATGTTCTCGTTCAGTTTGAAGAGAGGCTACGCAGCACGGCAGTTAATCCTCAAATCTTTCCACTTGACATGGCGACTGACAACGTTTATACTTATTTATTTATTAATTAATTAGGCAAAATATTCGACCTTAATATGCTTCTAATGAGCTCACTGAACTTTGGGGAAGGTCTCCTGTTCGAGGTCCCTCCATACCTGAGCTTGAAAATCTCCTACTGGAGACCCAGCAGAAATGGAGAACCTGACTTATTACTGATGGTAAAAGGTGGCTCAAAGAGAGGGCTGTCTCCTGGCTGCCACATGGTTAGACACGATGAACCACTCACAACTCACTGTCCCTACGTCCAGCAGGTCGCTAGGTCTATTGTCGTTAAACTTTTAACTAGGGTTAAATCGGTTAAATCGCCGAAGTGGCGTTATTTTCTTAAGATGGACAAATATTGTTTGCATTAGTTACTTTTAATTACTTAGTTATTTTCTTATTGTAACAAAACAATCCTGTGCATTGCCAAAAGGACAATGTTTACAGCCATTACTAGTTACTTAGTGATCTCTGGAGAAGTTTAGACAACACTGTTGACGCTTTGTCATTACAAGAGGTTACCCCCCTTAGTTTGAACAGGTCGAGGTCATCACCACAGTGGGAACAGTCTACACCATAGAGCGAAGAAGTTCCAGCTCACTACAGCAATCAAAACAGCTTAGTCTCAAAGGCATTCGACTGGTCCCAAACAATGTACTGAGGTAACTTGCCTAGGGACTAAGCTGTCTTTGGATATAGTGAATATGCAAGTGAACATAAAAGCTTTGTGTTATTCACTTTAGGAAAAGAAGAAAAATCCTACCGAGGGGCTTCATATTTTCAGTACATTAGTCTTTAAATTTGCGCGTATAAGAGGGGTTAAAGGTCAACCCAAGTCACTCATGAAATGACGCTCAAAGTTGCTGGCATACACTTGTTAGTAGCTTTGTTACAATCATGCGTAAGGAATATGTCATGAGTTTTTTTATTTGTAAAGTACACCCAGACTGGCCTAAACTTTTAATTCTGGCGCCACAGAAGGATGCAGCTGACGTGAGAGCTTTGAGGATATGGCAGAGGCATTGTTTAAGCAGTGAGCAGACGGTTATCACGTCATGGGAAGTGAGGTTTGACCATTTAAGAGCTACAACGTTCAAAGTTAAACATGCTGAACGGAACATAATTTTTGGTTCATATTGTGTAAATTATTATCTGTGAACAAATTAATCCTACCCATTTGAAAATAATTTTGCCTTCGGGTTAGTCTTTAAGCTTCACAGTTGCATCCACCTGGGGAACACTTTACTCGTATGATCGGTGGCCCTGAGGATATCCTTATCACAACAGCTATTCCGACTGTTAGTACGTGCCTGAAAGGATTTTTTTTATTTATGCAGTAATAGTAATAATATAATGTCATTATACTGTTACGTGTAGTATTAGTAATAATAATATGGAAAGACGCGAAATATGTTTAAGTTTAGATACACTTCAAAATCTAAAATCAATTGTGTGTGTGTGTGTGTGTGAGAGAGAGAGAGAGAGAGAGGGAGAGAGTGAGGTGGGGGGGGTCACAAAGAAGCTTACTAATCATCAAATCATCCTTTCAGAACTGTGATATTAGTAGTTTAGAATGTATGTCAACACTAAAGTATATTCTGTTTCTGGCATCAAGATATAGTTTCATTCTGTATAAAATTACCATAAATAATAACATTACCATATAAAATTACCATAGAGAAGTACGAGGCGATTTGATATTCACCAGTGGTTTGGTGGTGTTGGGGGTAGGTGGTGGTGGTGGTGATGGTGATGATGATGATGATGATGAATGCGATGGTTTTGTTTATGTGTTGTTGGTATAAATATTAAATCAAAGTGCATCATCAGAAACAAAAACACCAGTGCGGCACTAAAATAAAGAAATTACATCCTGTTATGAGAAATACAACCATGTTTCACAACACAAAAAAAGAAAAAAAAAAGAAAAAGAAAAATCAAAAGCGATGCCGTAATCCCCATGTTTTCCCCCAAAATATCATTTTCTTTCCACCAATGGGTATTTCAGATAAAATCTGATTTCACTGTCCACATCTCCTCAAAGAAAGAAAGAAAGAAAGAAAGAGAGAGAGAGCGGCGAATAAATGTTCCAAAATATACGATCTTATGCGTCAGGAATAAATCAAAAATAAGTTAAACCACAAAAACTACAATGCCTTTCAGAAAGTCGAAGTTAATAACGTTCTTACTATCCAGGGTCTTGTTTTCAATGGTTGTGTGGACAAATTTTATCATTCATTTTGAAGTGTTCACTTGCAACAACATAAAAAACGATATTTTATATTAGCAGTATTAAAGTACAAAAATCATCGTTAATCATACTTGCAAAAAAAGCCAGATTCCAATTTATAGAAGAAATGCCGAAATACAAGTGTGCAGAAAAAAATCTTACGTGCCTCTCTACTCTAGAAGTAAAAAGATTCCGAAACCAAAATATTTGATTAAAGAACAAGTTTTCATTGGTATAATATAACGTGGTCTGGATGAGGTAAAAATCAACAAATCATCTTTGTCTAAACAAATACTGCTGGCAGCAACACGGACATAAATTTACTACGTTCCAGTGAAGTAAACAACATGTCATTGTGTGCAAACACCATAACACTGGACAACAACATTGTCACAATCTAAAATTTCACCGAGTCGACTGTATTTACCCCTAGCAACAACAGATCAACCTTTAAACACAACATTAAAAATCCAAACATTTACTAACATGTTGGCTTTTGAGGCGGAGTCACACTCTTTAAGAGCTCGAGGTATGAATCTTATATATATATATATTTTAAAGAAATTTTGAGCCGTTTGTAAGTTCACGAATTGAGTATCTTGTATTGTGAACACGCTAAACACAGCCACTACAGGGCTTCTTCGAACAGTTCAAAACAAATTCATAGAAATAAAAACACTTTAGGTGTTTCTCACAGCTGTGGTATATTCTCCCTGTCGAAACCCTTAAAGGGCCTATACACATTTTTTGGTAACTTTGCTCAACATAGTCACATATTCAACCATAAATGTCTAATTAAGAGGGTGTATTATGGCTAGATAAAACTACAGCAAAGAGAAATGGGTGTGTTTCTGTTTTTACAAGGAATTTATTTTATAAAGGAGGATTCAATATTAAGTTAAAAATGAGCGTGGAAAGCACCCTGCTTTGAAATCTGAGTCAGTATCCTTATCAGCGGTCTCATGAATGTGAAAAAAATGTTGTTTCACTTTTGAAGTAATTCATTCAATTTTTTTTAATGACAACTGTATGATCAGACAATAAAATCGAAGAGAACAGTTTTAAAGCTTCAAAAAGGATGCTGCGCAGATTTCACTGCCTGGCCTGCTGTGCAGTATGATGAAAAGCATGTCAAATTTCCCATTTAATTGACATGTAATATCAGTATGAGTCGATAAATGCTTTGGCGTGTGCTGGCAAATATGTAAGAATTAATTTACAGAGCGGTCAGTAAGATGAATAATAAAAGGACAGTGAACATCCTAGTTTGGAAAATGGAAAACTTACTTCCAAAGAAGCACTTTATGTCCAGATTATGCAAAACTTGACATAGTTAAACTACCAAGGTGTCGAAACTTATAAACTATTCCCGAAAGAAACGAATAATATCTGTGGGAGACTATAAGAACACCGTCAAAATCCTTAAAAAAATTGTCTAACATAAAGAATAAGTGTAAAAAAGGTAAACAAGAAAAGGAAGTTTACAGGTAGCTGCAATGCCTAAGAAACCTTTGCGGAAATCCAAATGTGAAAAATAAGAAAACATCGTTTACAGACAGCTACATTGCCTCAACACTTCTCGTTGTGAAAAAGGCAAAATGAAGGGCAAACCTGAAGCAAGGAAAGGTCTGATCACAGACAACTAGAGTTTACATCTTAATCGGGAAATTCCTGATCTTGTACCGGAGAGCACAGTTTTGGAACTAGCATGGTAACATAAATTTCAAGCATACCAACAGTCCAAAACGCACTGTTCAGGCGGACACCTTAAACAACAAAAAAGGGGAAAATCCCCCAAATTTATCAAAATGTTTTGTCAACAGCCAATTATACTTCTTACAGCACACACTGGATGTACAACAACAATATTATGAAATGCTTTTACGAGAACACCAAGCTGTAAACAGCATCGCCACCAGATTGAAGGAAAAGGATTTAAATTTACTTCTTAAAACATTTTCACATCTATAATCAGATGAAATACTTGCGGCTTTCCCTTTCAGTTACCTTGGGTAGAAGGACAACAGCCGTCGATAAAAAAATTTTCTCCAGCAAAAATTCAAATTTCCAAAACTGCAGACATGCGCACACAGATTTAACTTGGTAAACATATCCCAAACACTTCAGCCAATATAACATTTGGTATTAATTATATAGTTTTCTACAAAATATTCTTGAAAGTTTTTTTTTGTCAATTTGGACGATGGCATTCAACGGAGATAAAAATTTGTCGAAGAAGAAGATCGGATAATTTCTTTTATTTCTTTTTCATCTGTCACTTTAACTGCTTAAACGAAGACCTTTCTTAACATGTTAAATGACAGTGTGAAGAAATTTCACGGTTGTGTGAACAATAGCGTTCTTAATATATATATATATATTTAAAAAAATTGTTTTATGAGAATACTGTACCGTAACATGCACACCTGCACTCAGAGAGGCCCAGGTGCATGTGTACATGTCCAAACACACAACACACATTAATACTCGATGGCATGTTAACGGGACAAGGACTGGTGACAAAAGCATTATACATATTTGGTGAATTTACAACAAAATGACTTTGGTTTTGTCCCTTCTCTCGTTCTTTTGTTTTTCTCAAACAAGAATAAATAGAAAAAACTTCTCAACTAACAACAGTGGAAAGAACTTGGTTACCAGTATCTTCTCATCACTCTGGAAGTTCTCCAGAAATGTCCAGGCCTACTGAAGTAGTGACAAAGTTTTGGTTCACTAATTGCTAGCGTGTAAGTTAAAAACAAAATTAAGTTCAAGGACGAAGAAGAGGTCAAAGACCTTTAGAGAGCGCGACAGGATCGAAGATAGAAGGAAAAGGAAGAGAAGAAAGAAAAAGGATAAAATCAAAATGAAGAAGATGAGAAGGAATAGGGGAAAACAAATAATCATAGCAAAAATAATAATAATAATAATAATAAGAAGAAGAAGAAGAAGAAGGAGGTAGGCTCAAATAGATCTCATAGATTTATTTACTCTAAATAATCCTTCAGAAATTCAGCTATTGCCTACAAACTTGGAGGTATGTCAAAAGTTAACAGGAGTCTTGGCAACTTTTTCTACAGAAAATCATTTCTGCAGAAAAGATATAATGCAGCAGGTTAAATATGTCAAAATGCATAGCACATATTGCAGGTCACCATTCTAGGCAGAACCATTTATGCTTTAGAGGTATGACTTACAAAAATTTACTTATGTGTGTATGGATGGAGTGCACAGAGCGAGAGATTGAGCTGACACTGCTGTAAGTATATGTATGTATGTATGGATATGTTTTGCCTGTATGTACATTGTGCGAATACATTAGTGTTAGCGATTGAATGAAAGAATCCATGCCTGCATTTATCCATGAACTCCATGTTTGTCTGTAGGAATTTCGAGTGAATACAAAGGAACTCTGTATAGCGCTTGCATATGTCTACATCGTCTCTGTTAAAATGCTCACAACTCCTTCAACACATCAATGTCAAAATCCCACATTTCGGTATTTCCATTTTCGAAGCAGTAACACTCAAAAATAGGTTTACAATATACCGGAAAAAGGTCTGTAAAATACTCTGATCTATAGTTTATAAAATAATATTGCAGCAAGTTTTTAAAGCTCGTGTTTTTGTGCAAAAATCACTCTCTAGTTTTTGTCGAGTTCCTTTCAACTGTTTTTCCGTTTCTTTTTCTTCCGGTTCCTGTTTTCCACAGCATCCGGGTCTTTGCACGTGCACGCCTTGGTGCAGGTCTCTGGAAAAGGTCGTACTTTGCCCCCTACCGTCGACCCGCAACAGTCCCCGCCGTCCCAGTCGCAGTGCTTCCGGTTGTTGCGTGCGTCGCACCACTGGTCTCCCTTGAATTTCTAAACAAGGTAGGCAGAGTTGAATCGCAGTAAACACACCGATTTTTGCGATCTGATCCATGCACCTTAGATGTTAAAGTGTGTTTATTATTTTGTTTTAAAGTTAAAATAAAATTTAGTGTAGAGCTTCGTACGCACATTGCTCACAGCTTGGCTCGAATGGCGTGAGTTCCTTATCTGGTTTTAAGCCCGATCGATCGATTGCGATCATTAATTCAATCAATGAATGAAAATCAGTCTGTCACTCAATCAAGTTTTCTGAACAACCCCATCCCCCAGAAGGCTATCATCTATCATCATTCATCCATTTTACACATACAGACCTGGCTGCAACGCTCGACACATTTCACTTGAGTCAAGGGAGGGAACCACTGTCCAACTCCGGTGCATGTAAGCAGATTGATGGGCTCCCCTCCATCGGCTTCTTTGGGATTCGCGTTATTGGTTTTCTCTTTAGTGTAGACAGGCTCATCATCCGGGGTCTTGCACGCAATGGAGCATTTAGCGCCTAAAAATAAATAGTTGTATTGATAAAGTGCATTGCCATAAGCTATGTGACGCTACATACTTCTATCGCGAGTAACAAAGAAGCGTCCTTAAGGTACAGGAAATAGGCAAGCATAGGCAAATTAACATAAAGCGAACTATGGAGAAAACAGAAGCAGATTGTAGAAGCCACTTTAAACACATATACTTAGTAATATGACAGAGTCGAGAAAGAAATAAGGTATAATGAGAGAGTGAGAGAGAGAGAGAGATATGGGCTCGGATGGTGGAGACAGAGATAGAATAGAAGCAGGCATACTATGGTTTCATACCAGCTGTCAGTCGAACGCAGCGCAAAACAACGCTTGTGTCTTCGACCGGAAGTGGACAAGTCACTTCATCAAAGGCGGCACATCGCTGGAAACTAGCGTTCCACTTGCCGCTGGACGTACACACGGCAACCTGCGTTTCCTGCCATTTAAGGAACAAGCTTAGAATAACAGCATCAAGCAGACAAGTACTGCCTCTTAAACCGTAGAAATGAAAGAAGAACACTCAAACAAACAAATCAACCCTAAACTGTATACAAACATTTGAACACCTCTCTCTGAAACGTTACATTGAGGCAGGACTTTCATCATGTTGCTTTAACCTCTGCCGCTATAGCTTTTAAAAAGCTGTTTTATAGACCCTCGGATCTTACTTAGTTCGGAACATTCTATATCCTTCTACAGTTTGCCTATGTATCCGCTTATTGTCTTTGGATTTCTCCGGCGCTTCTAATACAATGCGGTGCCATTTGCTAAAGAAGCTAATTCGGATGTATTGATGCTAGAACTTCAGTATTGTTACAATTATTCCGAGTGCTTCCAATGGCTTATAGCGTTTCGTGTCGGTTTGTTTGTAGAAATCTTGAAGTAATCTGTCTGTCTGTCTGTCTGTCTGTCTGTCTCACACGCACGCACACGATTCATGGAAGTAGGCAAAAGTGTAACGAAAAAAGGGAGATTTCTTTATTCATTCTTTGGTAAATGATCTCCTGAAGCGCCAAGGTCAGGGCAATAGGTTAGTTTGGGTGAGTGCATTATTTTTGTTGTTATTTTTCATCACGCAAAAACGACTATTGTTACTGTTGACCTCCGTAATAAAAAAGTACATTGCCCAAATATGTTTCAACAAAGAAGACAACAAATAATAGCCATCTTTGTCACGCCTACTTCATAGCTCGCAAACACTCCAAACTGTTCTTCACGTGCGCACATTTTGTTTTCCAGAAACATGGATGAGCCAATCAAAAGGCTCTGAAAAATTCTGTGCTGAAGCTTTTCTCAACCATTTAAAGCGCAGGCTGCGTAGGGCTGATAATGAATGTGAACCAGTCAGAAACCACTACATATTGTTTAACAAAATCATGGTCAGTGAAACTGGTTAAAAACTTTTCTGCGTAAAAGTGCTTTCTCAATGGGATATAATTAATGACTATGGATTACAGAAGTTTTATATGACCGCCATGTAAAAGTTTGCCGTCCATTGTCACATACCTCGACAGTGTGTATCGAAGGCCATTACATCATTGATTTGTCTTACCTGACTCTTAGGGCATCGTAGGCTGCACTGACTGCCAACAGTAACCCCTTCACTGCAAGTGACCAGACCGCTGAAGATGGGGTCAAGTTTGGGGCAAGTAATTTTCTCGCAGTGGCCACTGCTCCAGTTACCATCACTTTCGCAGCTGATGTGGAATACTTGCCTGTCTCAAAAGAAACCGCAAGCAGTCTGTTGTTTAGTTTCCAAGTTGCCATTCTATCTTCCATCATAACTTCCACGGCTGTTTTTTTTTTTTGGAAAGTTTATATTGACTCCCAAACATCTACCGCTAGGAATATAATCGCTTATCGGCTTATGTGACCTAGACACTCGACCCCGTGTCACCACGTGCACCGAAGTTTATTCTGGGGGATTTTAGCAGCTGTGATCTGATGAAGATATTGAAAACGTATGATCAATATGCGACCTGTCCAACAACCCACAAGCATACCAAGTGTTTTGGCACAATCCCTTATGCACACAAAGCCAAACCTATGGCATCTTTTGGGTATTCCTATCATTAAAGCCATTATTCTGTCACCTGTGTATAGGTCTGTATGTAAGCATCTGGAGCCTGTTGTCAAGTCGGTGAAGCATAGGACAGACCAGAGTATTGTGTGATTGCTGGGCTGTTTTGACAGCACTGTGTGGAATCTTTTAGTGATTCATGTGGTAGCCTAGACGAGTTGATGAGATGATGATGTTTTTTCTTACACTTCGTTCATGTTGATACAACAATGCATAGCAAACCTAATGTGATATTTTCCGAATACCAAACCTTGGGGGATTAAAGAATTGAAAGATGTATCAAATAATAAAAAACGCGTTTTCTTCACCGGAGATGCCTTGGAGAAAGATCAGCGAGTAGCGATGTGAAGGCGGCGATAAGAAAGGCGAAGAAAGAGTATAAAGATAAGATCGAGCTCTGCTATTAAGCTGGCGACATTCTTTATACCTGGTAGGGAATTAGGTCTATGATTATGTTAATCAAAAAGTGGATTGTGGTAGAAAATAAGTCAAACTTGATGGTGTGAATGGTCAGGACTTCCCGAATGTCTCGAATAATTTGTTTGCAAGTTTTGAGAAGCACGATTTTTCTGCTAAGGCTAGGGAACTTAAGACTGTCACTTGTTTTCCATGATGACCATTATTTCTCAAGTTTTCGCGACAGAGGTGTTGAGGCGGGTTATGATTAACAATACCAGGGGCCGGATGGGATGTGTGGGCGCGTGCGTCTAGTTGGGTGAAGTGGTCAAACACCACTTTCAACTCGCTCTTGATTCAGGTCACATTCTAGCCTTCTGGAAACTTTCATTGTTCTACTTCTCAAGAAAGTGGATCTCAGTAAACGTAGCTATTTTCAGCTCATAGCACTAACCTCTCTTTTAATGAAAACTGGAAAGCATTTAAGTTTAATTTTTATCCTTACATCTGTAGACTGGAAATTGGACCTACTGCATTTCGCTTATAGCGCGGGGAGTGATGTTTATGATGCCAAATTGTTTAATTTGAATACATTGTGTTTGTGTGTGTGCGCGCGTGCGTATGTGTGTGTGTGTGTGTGTGTGTGTGTGTGTGTGTGGAAAAAGTACATGTAAGGCTGGTTTTTGTTGATTTTAGTGCAGTATTCGATACAGTACATCTTAATTTTATCATTGAGACTGATATGTGATATCTGATGTTTTTACCTTGCACATCAACTAGTTTTGTAGATAATTTGCTTTTTTTTTAACTTGCAGACAGCAGAGAGTTTTGTAAATAGTCGTTATTCTGATATTGTTATTACAAGCATTGGATCTCCACAGGGCTGTTGTCTCTCACCTTTATTGTGTATTACGTATGCAGACAGCTGCCCCCCTCGCAACTCCCCCCCCCAAAAAAACAAAAAAAACAACTGATGAGAATAGCTATTTTGTTAAATTCTCATATCTTACCATATTGTAGAGACTGTCGTAGGGGGTTAAACGAGATCATGGCGATTTTTTTATCAAATGTGATGAGATTTTTCCAGAATTAAAGGTAGATAAGACAAAAAACAAAAACAAAAACAAAAAAGAAGCACAGATTTTATGAAATTAAAAGATGTCGTTCCCAGCATGATGCATGATAACCTGCTGTGATTGTTGACTTCTTTTTGTATAGAGGCACTGGTTTTGATTGCCGGCGTAAATGGGATGTAAACAATGAACATATTGTTAAACGTGGTCAACAAAAAGTGCACCATTTTCTAAAACCGAATAGTTTCTCAGTCAGTACAACAACGATCCGTTTTTATCAGTCATTCGTTGGAAGTCTTTTATCTGGTTCTTTTGTTTGTTGTTCCGTAGTTTGTCTGTCAGCGACAGGAGCATCTTGAAGAGCATTGCACATGCTTTGCTAAGGTAATTGGTGTCAAGCGGAGGGACTTCTTTTTGTGATCAGCAAATTGTCAGAAACGTTACCAGCATCTTGTCCATAACAGAACATATACTAGAAGGAGAATTTGTTTTACTGCGTTCAGGCAAACGTTATGCTGTCCCTGTATGTGGAAGTAGCACTTGCACAGTACCCTCTGCAGTCCAGCTTCTCAGCCATAGATGAATCGTTGGTTGTGCGAGCGTGTGGGGGGTGTATGATGTTGTAGGTGTTATAAGTAAGATTTCATGCTTTTGTGTTTTGCGGTGAGATCACGTGGCTTATCCTTGTCTTGTAACTAGCATTTGTTCTTTTTTATGTTTATTTTTTTGTCACTGTGCATACTTCCCATTTTATAATTGCCAGTTGGAATTATTAAAGTTGGTCATTTGTCATTTGCTCTCGTCTAATCTTCATTTAGAAGTCTGAGTGTCTTCACTAGTAATTGATTTTCCCCCCATTAAAAGAGATCATTAATCACTAAATGACTTATTGAAAACGTTTCAATGTTTACAAACTCCCTTCTTTGCAGAAGTAGGACAAACCCATGTGTGTTTTCTTTGAACTCCGACCACCCTGTTAAAAGCATATCAGATTAGAGGCTATAAGGTATCAGTGTCAAAGGTTACCTGTTGGCGCGGGCTCCTGCGACGTGGTAGTCCTGATTACAACGGAACTTGCAGAGAGACCCCACGGGCTGGACGCCACTGCGACAGCGCTGAACGGCTGGCCTCACGTTTCGCACGTGCAGAGGCGGTGGGCACGTGACCAGACAATGGGCCAGCGGCGAGGACCACAGTCCATCTTTTTCGCACAACAGCCAGTTATCCAGCCCTGGAAATACCAACGAGGTGGGCAAATCACCAAGAATTTTGATTAATTTTTTTTCATTAACGATGATTTGTAATTATCTGATCTGGGACTTAGAATGTCTTACCATGCTTTACTGATATCGTCGTAAATTTTCATTGTGTACTTACAAAACAGTTTCCCCGTCTTAAATGTTGAAACTGATCATTTGGACATGAAAATGTGTGAATATATGTGCGCTTGAAGAATAAGATTATGCATTTATGCAGTGGAGGGGGGTACTTCCAATAAGAAGATCTGAATGATTAAAAAAATAATATCAGTTGTGAAGCTTTGTACTAGTTTATGTGTATTAGATATATTCCCTGTTCATCATTGTGTTACGCTATGTGTATTTAACACGTTCCGATTTTCCATGCATTGCATAATAAAAAGAGATTAACAATGAAAAATAATCTCACAGGAGAAACGTTTTGCTGCACACAGGCAGCCGTTTAACCTCCTTTGAAAGATTAGGAATATCTAACATGTTAAATAAACATGGGGATGAGGCCACGGCAGTGCCAAAGCGATGCTAGATATTTCGCTCTCTTCATTGGACCTCCTCTCTATTTTCTGTCCTTCGATGAGATGGCACTTATTTTGTCCATAATAAATTTGTTGTTATTTGTATGTTTCTTTTTTCAGCATTTGTCATCCGTCGGTCGGGAAGCAATACACAACGCGCGAGAGAATGAAAAGGGCAAAGAAGTAAGTATTCGTACCATGCAGGTTTGCAGGGGGAAGGCACCTGAAGGTGCAGTTCTTGCCGTACGTGCTGCCACGAGGGCAGTCCGCCACAGCCCTGGGAATCAGCGGCGGCCCGCAGTCTATTGGTCGACACGTGACCGGCTTGGCGGAGAACCATTGGCCACCCCGACACGTCACCTGCATGCTGTGGCTCTCAGGTGTGTAGCTGGTAACAGACAGCACGCCAAGGTTTGTTCACGTTTGCTGCACCTTTAATTAATTAATTTTTTTGGTACAGATTTGATATAGGGTAACTCGCGACGGCCATAACAAAAATGGTTCGCGGCATTTGTCGTCTGCTGGCTCCACTCAGTTGCCTAAATGTACCTAAGAAACTAAACCTAAACCTCACCCAAACCATACCCCAAACCCTAACCCCAAACCTCTGACAAAATAACATAGATCAGCCTAGCGAGTTACCGATATCAAAGTTCTGCCATTTTTTTTTGAGGCCATTCAACGAGACAAAGTTTAAGTCGTTCTTTCTTCCTATCACATGGGTTGCTTTCATTCTACTTTTAATTTTGTCTGCACATCAACAAACTGTTTACAGGATTTTCTTCAAGCACCCGTTCGTGCATATGTAAATTAGTCCTTTCAGTCCATACATCCCTCTTAACATTGATCACACATTTATCCGTTTCCCATAACACCCCTTTCCCGTATGCACATCGAACAGTTGTTCACTTATCTGTCGCACACCAAACAGCATTTATAGCCTATTACTACTACTGCTAATCATAAAAGCCCACAATCCTCAGATCTTATTTTCTCGCTTGAAAGCTAGCTTAACTCTGTATACAAAAGACTACACACGACAGTCAACCGTACAAGAAAAGAACTCAAGCGCCAACATACGGCTGACATCGTGACAAATGATAAGTGCACGGGTGATATATCTGCCATACTTAAATTAGCCATTTGATTTTTCAGCTGCCCATCAACCAACCATTTGTGAGGCGCACATCAACCAACCACTTCATGTGTCCGCTGTACGTCAAGCAGCCATTTCATTTGTCAGCCGTACATCAACTACAGCCATTCATATTTCGGCGGCGCGACTGTTTTGTCGTCCATTCTTCAGTCCTTTCGTCTTACCCTTCGTCGCAGGTGACGCTGCAAACGTCACCGTCTGCATAGCCTGTGCAGTGGGCGTGCCCTTGATCGATGACGTAAGGGCGACACGGGCTGCGCGTGCAGTTGCGCGTGAGGCAGAGGCCCGAGTGAGGGTTGAAGACTTCGTCGGAGCGACAGGACGCGAGGGTCACGGGGTCAAGGTAATGAGACGCGCGCACGCGCACTGCAGCAATGCTGACGTTGTACGACTGAAAAGTCAGTCTGACACCTAAATGCAAAAAAAAAAAAAATAATAAAAAAAAATCATGGACAAGTTTTTTAGTTGTGTTTTGTTTATTTCGTATTTTCTTCATATTTCTTCATATGTATGCACTCATTTGAGTGTAGATTATGTGTGTACTGCTTTCTTTCTCAACCCCCAAAATAAGGCAAAATTATTAAGAAAACTAGTGTCTAAATACGTAGTCCTATTTCTCGTCCTTCTTTTCTTATTACGCTTGTCTGCTTTTTGTCTTTTGATCAGTGCCCAATTTCTCGATACCTCGTTTAAATCTTTAAAATCAATCAATTCATTGATCAATCTTTAAATTTCATTTAACTCTTGTAATAATAAAGAGATAAAGAAAAATAGAAAGTCGGTAAATGTCTTTTTCCAAATCTTATAAATGAATTTATCAGTAAGAAATGAATAAGCTTAAACCTTAACAGAACCAGGACACAGACAAAGCATTAAACCTCGAGATTTATAGAAGGGCGTGCTCAGGTCGTGCTTGACCGGCACGTGTAGCTGGTGTCTGGCGCAGTCTAGGGTGACAGGCCTTGGTGTGAGGACGGTGGAGGAGTTATCATCCCTGATGAGCTCAAGGCTGATGGTCTTGGGCATGGGATCCACTTCTGTCCGGCCGTCGGCCGCCACGTGCACGATCACCTCCGTCACCACCACGGGGCGGGGCACGTACAGCTACAAAACAGACGGGGTCAGATGACTGTACTGCCCGAACCGTGGCCGCTATCTCCTCTTTCTCCTTTCTCGGTGTGAGTTTTTTAATATGTTGGAAAGGGGAAAGAGAAGAAAGAAAGGGTGGAAAGAAAGGAAGAAATAGAATAAAGAACAAAAGGAAGGGCGAAAAGACATTAAGAACGAAAGGAGGAAGGAAAAAATGTAAAGGAGGGAAGAAAAGAACAGAAGAAGGAAGAACGGATAGAAAAGGGGAAGAAGTCAAAAAATAAAGAGAAGAAGCAAAAAGAAGAATGAACGGAAGTAGAAGGAAGAAAGGAATAAACAAACCAAAAGAAAGAAAAAAGTGAAATAAGAAGAAAAACAAAGACCGGAAGGAAGAAGGACGAAATGAAAAAGGAAAGAAAGAAGAAAAAAGGAAGGCATTCAAAAAAAAAAAAAGACTGAAAAGGATGGAGAGATTAATTAAAAAAACGCAATCAACCACTAGCGCGTAGACAAAAAGGTTTATAAAATCAAACATGTGGAACAAAATTTCCTCTTCCTATCCCCCCTACCCACTGTCCTCACTTTTACACACTGTTTTCAGCATTTGTCACCTGCATTTATTAAACATTTTCACAAGACAAGAAACCTCGTCTACAGGGAAAAGTCTGTAGTATACATACCTCTATCCAGAAATTCCCTGTTTCAGTAAGAGTCCCACACGGGAACCAGGCCTGCTTGGGGTCAACCTCGATTCCACATTCCTAGTAGAGAATTAGGGAGCTAAGCCCACGAGTTAAGGGAGAAAACATTCCATAGCAAACGCAAACGAACTGAATGAGCTAATCTATAGAAAGTTTTGCCTACGCTCATCGTCGAGTTTAAACATTTAAGCAGATATGAATGTATTATTTAGATCAGCCATTTTATCTTACTTCACTTAAACTGCGTTCTAATTGTTTAGGAAAGTCATAATAATTGTAATAGCTGCCCACGGTAGCCTTCCCTGATGACGAGAATTCTGGAAAAATTAACGACAGCTCCTGTCCTTTCCCACGTTTCAGCCTCGTTAACAACGTAGTCATTAGCTGCAAGTGCAAAACTGCAGAACCATAGCCTACCAGCCCACTTAAAGATTTCACCAATGTCTCTATATATAGCAACTAGAATATTATTCTAAAATCTGAACTAATGGCACTGTCCATGTCGACTAAGCTGGTTACAGTGTGGCAGGTGTTTTACCAGAGTCACTTCCGGCGCCCCTGTAGCAATGCGTGCGGGACAAGAGGGAAGCTGATGCTCCGGATTTGCGATGGCGTCGTGTGCCCATTGGTCAAAAAACCCTTCCGGAGTGTAGAAACCACAGTCGAGGGCGCTGGTTTCCTGCTCGAAGTCCTCGCACACACCGTCTCCCTCATGGCGGTAGCACAGGCTGGGGGTGCCTACAAGCAGAAACTTGTATTGATCTGATTTTCTCACTGAGGAGCACGATTCTACTAACTTAATTTACATTTTCTCTGTAAAAAAAAATTGTTATGCCACCAACTTTACGAGTTTCCTTCAACGATCAGCCCGTGTCAAACATGAAATTAAACTCAAATGGGCTGGCAAGATAGCAAAACATAACGTTGACTGTAACAAAATGCGTTGGAAATATTTAAAAAATACGTTTCGTCGGGGTACCCTTTGGTTAACTTAAATTTTAACTTCTGACTCCAGTGAAGGACACAGCCAGCTTGGAGCTTGTGTTAATAATAATAATAATAATAATAATAATAATAATAATAATAATAATAATAAATAGAACATTTTTATAGCGCCTTTTTCCAGCATTAGCCAGACTCAAGGCGCTTAAAATATAAACACACAGACATTAATGAGGCTGTGTCCTATTAGTGAGCCTACGCGGGTTTTAACCTCTCTTTCCCAAACCCTTGTGAGATTTACGATGTTAAAAGGTTCAAACGGAACAGATCCCTCCTCCCATCTACTGCTAATATTTGCTGTAGTAGTAGTCAAGGGCAGAGTGAAGCTGAGCGCTAGGAGATTGACATCACGGATGTATGACGTAGGATGTATGATGTAGTAAGTATGACGTAGAATGTATGACGTAGCAAGGGACAATTTAAGGAGAATAACGACAGAGAATGGAAATTAGAACAGAATAAAGACGCTTACTATTACACTTAGCATCATATAATAGCTCACTCATTTACAGTTTATTCTGAAATAGGGTTAAACTAATTTAAGTTACAAGAGCATGGACACTCCACCCACGTGCACACAGTCCCCACCCCTTGCGCCCTTCCTCGCATCTTGCTCCATATGCAGAGTGCTCAGGCGTCCTACCTTTGCAGTGAAAGGTGCTTTCCATATGACAGGTCGCATCGCAACCATCTCCTGATTGTGCGTTACCATCGTCACACTCCTCCTGTAGTTCTCTGTTTGACGGAAATGTTGTAAGGCTCAAAATTAACTATAGCTGTGATTAGTCTCCCCTCATCAAAAGTTTTTGTTGTGTGCCTTTTATTTTTCATGAAAGTCAGATCAAGTAGATGGAAGAATATAGTAAGGAGGTAGTCTATAAGACATTTAGCAATGTCAGAGTGTCTGGAGAAGATTTGAACAGAGACCAGATGAAGTTTAGAAGAGACTGAACATGGGTGAGACAGCTCAGTCAAAGAGGGGGGGGGGGGATGAGAAGAACAGGGCAAATAAATGAGATGGTGTAATTAGGAGTTTTGTTTTTAAAAACAGGAGAGCTGGTGCAGGCACATCAACACATCACAATATTCTAGACGTTTGGAAAAACTAAGTTTTACTAAAATTACACACACATATATATATATCTCAGAAGATAAGAATGGGTGAATACAATATACAAATTCGTGATTCAAAGTGAGTGAAAGAAAAAAAATATTCTCTAACTATGCAAAGGACGGCAACCGGAAAGAAAAATGATCACAGTTCTGTCTCACCTATCGACGCTCCCGTCACCACAGAAATGATCACCTTCCGCGTACTTTAGCACTGGCGAAGGCTGACTTGTATTGCTGCCTTGCACTGCCTCGATCCAGTACTGATACTGCTCGTCCCTCTTCACTTCTCTGTGAAATACCACAGCCGAAGAACACACTCGTAAAGTTATGAAAACTTCAAAATATATTTAAAAGAAAAGAAATAGACATAACAAAAAGACGCATGCCGAACAGAAAAGAAATTATTTCTCACTTGTCGGTGAAATGCGTGTCCGTGGTGAGCTGGAATCTACCCGTGGCGAACCCGGGCTGTCGGAAAACGTGGTATCTGATTGGTCGACAACCGCGGCACTCGCTCTCCTGTGGTCTTGACATCACTTGCAAGGCGTCGATAGCTGTGTACGGGGTACGCGTGTACACACGAACCTGAGCAAAGTGAATACGGGATATATAGGTTAGAATCCTGCCTTTTTATTGATGATGATGATGATGATGATGATGATGATGATGATGGCAATGACAATAAAAGGTAAGGTAAGGTAAGGTAAAGGTCATCCCATAACCTTTTCAGGTCGTTGGGGAGTGAGGTGTTAGAGACCCCACTTTTCTCGGGGCCAGCTTTTACATGAGGGTGGTGCCAATCTCCTCTCCCTCGCTGCCTTACCTTCCCCAACCCTCTATGGAGTCAGGTACCCATTCCCGTCAGCTGGGTCGACTGGGGGAAGTTTGCTGCGCTTATCGGGATTTGAACCAGCGCGCTGTCGGTTCGGACGCCAGTGCTCTAACCACTCGGCCATCCGCTTCCCCATGACAATAAAGGCGGAAGCAGAAACAACAGCATTAACAATAAGAAAAGTTTGAAGAAGTGATGTATGAGAAGATAATAAAAGTCACATCCTAGTTCTCAGCGTGTGTATGTATATATGAATATATGAAAACGACCACATTTATTAAAATAAAAGCTAGCAGAACCAATGTAAAGATCATCCCAACCCACTATTTTGCCACTATACGTCCAACACAAATGTTAGGCCAGAGGCTAAAGTGGCAAAATAGAGAGGGTATTTGGTCCACAACCAGGGGTTACTTAAGAGAAACTCCATTCTGCCACAAAGAGTGGCGAGAGGCGGGTTGGCGAGATAACGAGTTGAGACAGTCTATCAAACAAGCTGACATAACTAGTCGAACAACTTTTATTTTAAATCCATCTATGTCCGAAATTGAATATAGTGTACTATACATTTATCAGAATGTTCTACAGTTTCATGCAAAAAAGATAAAGGGTGGTCTCTTGACATCATGGTCGTTGGGGAGTGCGTGATGTTGGACACCCGAATTATTTCAGGGGCCAGCTCTTTTTTTTGCGAGGGTTGTGCTCATCTCACATCCCTCACTGTCTTACCTTCCCCAACGCTAACGTCAGGTACCCGTTCCACAGCCGAGTCAGCTGGATGGCGGTGGCAAGTACACTGCGTCACACGGGTGTCAAACCGGTTAGTGTTCGGGTGCCTTCAGGTATGAATGTCGCTGGCCTAACGTTTTACACATTAATAAACTGAATCGACGAACCTTCTGTAAGCGCCTTTTGGCGGACAGCTTTGCAGTGAATGGAATGTCGCAAAACGCTGGCGTAGACTTCAGAACAGTAGATTTCCCTCCTTCATAAATCAGTCGTATCTTTCGAACGCCATCTGCATTCCACGTCACCCATAACATTATACTGAAACAGACACGTCAGTGATCTTCTTGCAGTAATCAACAAAAGAACTTTCTTTGTTTTTCCTTTAGACTTTCCGAAAGACTGCCCTAAAATGAAAATACTTAAAAAAAAAGATTTCTGAGGTCATTAGCACCGTAGACTTATAAAGTGCTGAACTGAATATAATACTGCTCAGTTTCAAGCCAAACTGGCTGTTTAAAACTTTCGACCTGCAGTCTTATAGATTCGGTGATATTTGCAGAAAGTGGAAAAAATATCTAACAGTAATTGCAGCAGGATTGTGTAAGCAATTGCACTTTTCGCTTTTAAAAATGTTGAGAAAAGTATCAGCACAGAAATTTTGGCTAATTTTATATCTCTTCATACCTTCATCTACTGCTTTGCGTTCTACTCTTGTAACTCATCTTTATGTTGTTCAGTGTGTCTATACGTATCTCACCGTCCACTGTTATCTTTTATTTATCATTATTGGTTTGCGCAGAGAGTGCGATCTATCTTGGTCGTGATCATGCTGCGCGTTATAAGTTCACATTATTATTACTATTATTATTATTATTATTATTATTAAACAGATACTCTTCTTGCTCATAATTAGTTTGTTGTTCCGAAGTTGAACCCTTTCAAAGATGAACCCAAAGTTTGCGTACTGAGTTGTCAGAGTGCGTGAAATAGTTCTTAACAAAGTCGAAACTGGAAAGAGATCTGCTCCTTGAGAAAAGCTAATCCTCTGTCAGCTGTCATAGATTTGGGGAGAAAAAAATCTTTTTTTTTTTTTTTTGCAAAGTTTTGACTCCTTGTCCAAAGAAGACTATGGCCGAGTCACCAGCAAGGACAGAGGAAAATTGCGCGCATTGTAACTTAGACGTAATCAAGCTTACGTCACGCACACGTCAATTTACATCACGCACACATCAGCTTACGTGTCAGCGATGACCGGCATCTTCAGGGTCAGCTCGAGCATGCACGTGCGTTTGGTACACATCTGCACGTCTGGCAGCCAAGCCCTGGTACTGGGGACACAGTGCTCAGCATCCGGGGGACCTGCCACAAAGTAGAGATGGCGGTACAAACAGTAATTAAGTAAAAAATAAGTAAAATGATCTCTTTCTTTATATATAAATTATATATAAATATTATTCTGTGTGTTATTCTCTATCGTTTATTTTAGGTCGATCAATAATTCATTCCTTGACGTTTAAAAATAAAACTAAGCGCATAAAAAAAGAGCAATGGACGCATGGAGTTAAACACCAGAATTTTTTTTTAACCAAGGACAAATGAATTTTTTAAAAATTTTACCTGTCGCTTGGTCAGGTGACCAGCGTGTCGCACCTGAACTTGGCGCGTGAGAAAACGCTGATGACGCAAACTGAACGAGCACACCTTGCGAATCGCACAGCGCGCACACTGGCCGCCGAGTATCCGCGCCGCCTCCAAGAGGAGGTAACCAAGCGAGTGTTACCGCCCCTTGACCAGCAGATACTATCTGCGAAAGACAAAGCTGTCGGTTTATATGACTGCTTTCTTCGTATCTTCGTCGCAAAGTTGCTAAAATATTACAAGAAAGCGGACATTATACAGTCAGTACAACGTGCCTCCAGATAGTCAATATGTTCACTGAGGGAAAATAACAACCATAAAATTTGTGGTTCATATTTCTCTTTAAAAAAAATCAAAGGCAGCTTTGCGTTTAGTAAGACGTATGTATTAGAAATATTTAACACTATCCTGGCAGTTTAACTCTGAAAAATAAACCGTGAGCTACAGGTGTTTATTTTTACCGTTTATTTTAGCAAGTCAAATACCTATACTTAAAATCATTAGAAATCAAATAAGTAGTTTCAGTGCACTAATCTCGTTATTAGCTAGTCAGTATCTGTTACAAAGATGGCGTACCCTCAAGTCTCGGCTATGCTGTTCTCATGGTATTGGCAGCTGCACACACTATGTAACCTGAGATGAACTTACGTGACGAGAGGACCTAGAGTGAATCTAGGTAGTGACGTGAAAGCACCTACAGCCCAACACAGCTAGCCTCCATTGACATCACGAACCAAACTTCATTTGTGATCCTCCCGTATTAGTGCCACTCACTTTTTGCCCCATTCTATTTATAACATTAGGCTTGCAAGACAGCAGAAGAGGAGGTTCTGAAAGAAAACAGGCCTTACCTTGGGCGGAAGAGGTACAGCCGATGGTTTTGGCGACACCTGCCAAGGTTGGTAAGCAAGGTCTAGATAACAGTGCATTCGTCCCACCTGCTGAGGTGTGAAGTGATCCGTGCAGTTGTCGTCTACATAAAAAAATACGCACTCAAAAAAATAAAACAGGTTAACACACACGGCTTCTGACAAAAGCCTGCGTATGAGCACCCTTTATTGTGTCCTTAGTACGGTCTAACCCAGGTAGTTTGCTTTCGTAAACTAAATTTTGTCACTAGCAAACAAACATTTTTTTCAATTAATAATAATAATAATATAAAACTTTCTTCTTCATCATCATCGCCGCCGCTGGCGCCGTCATTTTCGATGATGTTGTTGAGGATGTTAATTATAACAACACAGCAGTTAATGATCGCAGGAGGAGAAGACGGAAGGGTATCGCTCTGCAGCATGGAAACCACTCAGTCCCCTCACCTGCGTAGCTCATGTAGTTGCGGAACGGTGTGCCTCGGTAGGAGGACATGAGACCACAGCTGTCCGCCCCGACTCCGGGCTCCTCGCACTGCACGTTCTGAGGTGTGGGATTGGTGTCCGCGCACAGGTCCCCCAGCTCCATGGACGCCGTCGTCTCTGTGCACGGGTCGCCACACTCAACCTCGGACACGCCGTGGTGCACGTGCCACAGGCCCAGGTTGTGGCCGATCTCGTGAACCAGGCTGTCCATCTGGCCATCCACACCAAACGTCTGCGGCTGGACAACAGTCCCTCCTTTGAAAAAATAAAACCCAAAAGAAAAAACCCCGAATGGAGAGTTAGCAAGATGCGTACAGAAAATAATAATCTTTTGACCAACAATACTAACGGCATCAGTAGGAACACCAGAGTCTCGGGCGACAAGGCAGGGACATATACTTAATGTTAGATGTCTCAGACAAGGTCAGAACCCTTACCTCCTACCCACAACCCATATAGATCAAATAACGAAATCGAAGTGAGGTTTAACCACTGCCTCTCTTTTGCGAAAGAAAATAAAGCCACGGATGTACATTTGATGGAAATAACTGATCTAGCTTTGAAAGAAACCCAGCAAAAACCTAACACGGGATTTGTGTGTGTGTGTGTGTGTGTGTGTGTGTGTGTGTGTGTGTGTGTGTGTGTTGGGGGGGGGGTAGAGAATTGGCGTGTATCTAAGGTTTGAGGCAAGGATGAACAATCTAATATTTGTTTCATAAGCTCATGCCATTTCGATTCCTCGCTAGCGAGGCAGACTAACCACAAACCAACACACCAGCAGTCGTTTCACTTGGAAAACATGTACTTTCCCTTCGTCTAAATTATTTTTTTTTTGTTACAAATTGGCTTAAGCAGGTTAAACAGGTACCTCATTATTGAACCCACACCTTTCACCCAACTTTGGTCATGTGCACTGAGATTCTTCACTGGACTGACTGTGTGGAGCTCTGCCCAGGTTCCTACCTTGTACGGAATAGATGTTCTTCTCCCACGGAAAGGTGGCGAGACCAATCAGATGGTTGGTCGTCCAGTCGGCAAAGAACACGTTCAGCTGAGTATCGCTGCGCAGGTTAACTATCTCCCGGAACTGGTCCACCGACACGTAGCCTCTGCATCATCATCATCATCATCATCATCATCATCATCATCATCATCATCATCATCATCATCATCATCATCATCATCATCATCATCATCGGCGTGACCACCACCACCACCACCACCATTTGTCAAAGTCTGGTTGGAATCGAGTCTGTTGCTGCATATTTCTGAAATTTTGATCAACGTCGATTTTAACGTTACCCCCCCATTTAGCTCCCAGCTGCACATCATCATGGAGGGAGGTCCCTCCGGTACAGTGAGTTACACGTGCCCACATAAATCACGTGAGAAATTACGTCATGCCAAAGATGCTTGTTTCCGATCAGCTTCAAGCCTTTCTCCACTATCATTAGTTTACATTTTAAAATATTGAAGAAAAACCCGTGCGGATGACTGCTTCAGAACTGCTTCTGAAACTCCAGGGAAAGATTGTTAATGAGACAGCTCTTAAGAGAGTCTTTAATTAGAAGCGGCGGTGTAATTTCGTCTACAGGGAGATAAAGTACTCCGAGACAGGAAAAGCCAAGTACAAGTCGGAGGCCCGTTGTTTCTTCTCGCCACTAACGAAGGGCAGGTGCGGCGCTCACCTGTAGGGCGACCTGGGGTCATAGCAGGTGTAGTGGGTGTCGGGGCCGGGTAGGCAACAGTCACCCCCGTCCCAGTCGTGGTAGCGCTTGTTGCAGGCGAAGTCGCAGCGTCCGTTGCCCTTGATGCCTGGTTCGCATTCTGTGCGTATGGGATCGCAGTCGCCGCCGTCAAAGCCTGCGAAGATACTATTGTTATCAGATTGCTGTTCTGTGTTTATCCCTTATGCTGTGGTTAGCAAATATTCTGTGGGTATTACATGCTGTGGTTATCAGGAATTGAGATTAGTTCTAATATTCTGTGGTTATCACATAGATTGTAGGTATCACAAGTTGAAGTTATCAGTATTACATATTCTGTAGGTATCACATGCGGGTATTTATGATGGGAGCTGACAATTGTTTCTAAAGGACAAGCCTATTTTTACGTAGAATTCTAGGCACTTTTGAAAATGTCTGCCTGTTACACAAGGTATGAAGGTCCCCGGGCCGCTCCAATAACTTTTGAGCAGGTGTATGTACATACGATTCAAGCCGCTCTTGTCCTTCGCTGGTAAATTGTTATAATAACACATGAACGAGAAGAAGGACAGCGCACACGGTATATGCGATTCATAAAGTAATTGAAGAAATCTATGGGAGACGGAGAAGAAAGAGGCGTTGTTGATCCTTCTTCATGATAGTGTTGGTATCTCAGCGATGTCTCCTGTCAAAAATGGCGCCCAGGTACTTAAATGTGTCGACAGTGTCCACCTACTCGTGACGGAGGACATTTCTGTGACTTGGTGGAGATTTCCGACGAAAATTAAAGAAATTCTCTTTGGTTTTACTGACATTAAGTTATAAAAAAATTATCAGCGCACCAGGCAATAAATACACTAAGGCAACACAAAGGGGGTCTACTGGCCCACTGAGAAGAGAGAACAGCGAGGCTCTCATCTGTACTGTGTATATTACATGTTGTGGATTTAGGTAATATATCCTGCTGTTATCAAACATAGTGTGGGTATTACATGCTGGGGTTGTCATACAGTACAGTACAGTAAAAAAGCAACAAGACAAGAAGGATCGACCTGTTCTAGTGTGCTGGCACTCTGGGTTGCAGACTTCGTCTCCAATGTTCTCCGGGTCGCATCCAAACATGATGAACCTTCGCCTGAGTGCCGTGCTGTTGACGTTTGTGACGTCCAGTCGGAAGCTGATGTTGTAGGGCCGGAAAGCACGGTTGAGGGCGTCGTCCTGCTTTAGGATCTGCAAGTCGTTGACAGTCGGGTCACTGCCGTCGTCGTTCATGAGGTTGACGACGCGATAACGAACCTGCTTGGCCGGCCGCAGCTGCCAGGAGCGCGAGTAGGAGAGCGCCAGGGGTGGGCTGTCGCACATCGTGTTGCCGCACAGTGGGATTGGTGTCGACAGGTAGCGGGCCGGGTACTTCAGGCTGGACGGCATCAACCTGGCCGTGCGGCCGCCCTCATCCAGCGACCACTTGCTCAGGTCGTCGAAGTTGTCTGCGATGTACAAGTCCGCGCAGTCCGCGCAGGGGACCTCGAAGTGGTCATTAGCTGTAGGCTCAGTCGTGGAACCTCGCGGCGGCTGCGGCTGCAGCGGAGGAGGACGGGGAGCTTGGTGACCCTTGAGAGAAGAACGGTCATCTTTAGGGTTGTCAGGAGCCTGAGAGGTGGAAGCTGTGGGAAAGCCGGGATCAGTTCTGGAATGTTTCGCGCTGTAGGTTGCGACTTGCCGCACCATGTCCCAGACTTCAGAATGGTTCAGAGCCCGACCCCACACACGCAGTTGGTCGACATAACCCCTAAACATGTTCGATATTAACGGCGAGGAAGAGGATGGGGAAGATGACGACGAGGACGACGGCGACATTGATGAAGACGAGGAAGAAGAGGAGAAGGCGCGCGGCATAACGTCACTTTCGGTTCCTTTAGCACTGCCTGCCTCGTCGTCTTCTTTCTCACTGCTATCGCCAGCACGACCACCGCTGCCACCACCTACACCATCACCACCATTACCACTACCGTCTCCACCACCTACAACCCTCCCTCCGAGGGTCAGCACCTTGCAAGGGGCGGCGGGCGCCGGGAAAACTTCCTTGGACTGCTTCCGACCCACGGTCACCAGGGCACCGTTGACGAATAGCGCCATTTTCTGGCCGTCGTAGGTGGCAGCCAGGTGCACCCACTCTCCCGGAGTGTAACGCTTGTGGGCGTACAGCCGACTCGCCTCCGCCGCACGTGCAGTCTTCAGCGAGAAATAGAAGCGCGCATCTGTATGTCCGCCTTTGCTGCTGCGGTTGCCAACGGGGCCAACGGTCTGGATTGCCACTGACCAGTGGCTCACGGCCGACACTTTGTTGCAGGTGTCTGACAGACCTGGAGAGAGAGAGAGAGAAAGAAAGAAAGAAAAAAAACCCAACAAAAACCCCGACAGAGAAGTCGTTCAAGTTGCGAGTTTATGGGCCGCTACGCACGCCACTACGTAAGGCTACTCTCATACAGTATGACTTAAGGCTGCTCTGACACGGAGCGACTTTCAGCTACTTTCTTACACAAGAGCGAGAAAGTCGACTGAACGTTTCGATCATGTGCTAGTTTGCAGGAACGACGTCATGTACAGTTTGGCTGGACAAATCTATCCTTCTCCCCTTTCCGCCAACCTTCTTTTTGCAGCAAAATTCGTTCATAGCTGCATATTTTTATTTCCCTTATGAGTATGCTATTTCATATTATTTCCTTTTTCCCTCATTAAAAGTTTCATAACCTGACATGTCCAACAGGTAACTGTATTGAGCACATTTTTAATTTGACTATCGGGCAGACATAGTCAAGCACAGACAGAAATACAAAAATATGAATCGTTTGAAAGAAAGTAATTTAGGGAGGCAAGTAGTTACAGTTAAGAATGGAATCTTCAGCTTCTTCACCCGACTTCAAGGGAAAGTAATAAGCACTACTACTGGTATATAAAAATAAATATATGTAGTAGAAACAGATAACATAGCTATTATAGATAACATACATTTTTACTCATTACCCTATCTTTTAATGACTTTATCTTTTAAGTAAGGAAAAACTCTAATGGCAGGAAATGGGGAATATTACAATTTAATTAAATAGTTTTAAATATACGCACACACGCGCGTAAACTGAGAGGAGGGAAATAAATGGAAACATACTTTTGTGAACCAGAATCAATTTTTGATCTTGATAATAATTAAGAACGGTTTTATTGAAAATAGGAATCCTGCAAATAACGACAAATTTCTAATGAATGTCTTATTCGAAAGTTTCATATCTCTAAAACATGTGTACATTATTCCAATCACACTGTTAATGTTTAATTCGAACCAACACGTGTTTCAGAACGATTTTACTTTTAAGAGAAATAGGAATATGTTTCCTCAAATAAAAACTCGAAAGGACTCCATTGTGAAAATAAATTGTTGAAACTTTGTCAAGAATCAAAACATTCGTTTTTCTAAAAGGAAAAAAATGGATAAAATGGTGTGGTTTACTGATATACTATTTTCATAAACTTACATTTCACAAAAAGCAATACCAGAATATTAGAAGATGATGCGAAAAGGAAGAGGATGGAGATGATCTTTATTGATTACTGTCGGGTATAAGCATCACATGTCTCATAACTTATGAAACAGAACCGCAGGATATAAATTCAGCAAACCGCGGAGATCGAACGACTGAACAAGGGCAGACAAACTTCCTCTTGTCAGTCGACTGGCACCCACGCACGCTATTCGGGAGCCGGGTGCACGCAACGTGGCTAGGTGCTGAACTTGGTAGCTGAGTACGGGGTGCCATGAGCAGAATTCATCCAATGGAGGGCCCCAGTGTTAACCAATAAAATGCACGAAAATGTAAATGACAAATAAAGGATGAATTACTTCTAAATATTGAATAGACAATAGAGTTATGTTTCTTTTATAAAGAAATAATTTTTATAAGAAGTTGTAACCCACAGTTGTATGCTATATGTGTACATTTGTATACAGTCAACGGTGTAGAGGTGTCTTGGGGGACTTGAAGGGTCTAAATTAGTGATTAATAACTACAGTTGGTCAAACGTTGTGGGGTCCTGAATGGGATGAATACCCCTTTTGAGTATGAGATGAATTACCCTTATAGAGGGGGGAGGGAATTCACCCCATACTGAGCCCCAATGAAAATAACAAAATCGTTCAGAAAACAAAAAATGGATAAATAATAGCGTTAGAGCAGAGTTTATTTTTTAAAAATCAAACTTTTCCAGAAGTTCTTAGCCGTTACGTCATTCACAATGTATGCATTTTTAGACAACCAATCGGGTAGCGCTGCATTTGGAACGTAAAGCGATTAATAATTCTGATTGGTCAAAACTTTGGGGCCCTGTCTGGGATGAATTTTGCCTCTTTGCGCCCTAAGGCTAAGCGCTTGGCGCTGGAGCCTAACTAGGTTCCATGATGCCTGGCCCAGTTCGGAAGAGTTTGTGCGTCACCGTCGTGACCTCCGATCCAAAGTGGCTGGAGGCTGGGAGATGGGGGATAAAGGGGATGAGAAAAGAAACAATCTTTAATTAACGCAGACATTTTTTTCCCCCCCTGTAAACGGATCAGTAGGAAACAGAAACCGGTAAGCGTGGGTGCGGACATCAGGCAAAGCACGCGCAATCCGGTCACGTGACCCGTTCGATCAGCGCAAGCGACGGACGACCAGAGGTCAGGTGTCGGACGGACTGACCCCGGGGAAGGTGTGGGGGGGGGGGGGGCTGGAGCTACGTGCGCGCGCGCTGGCGGGACAGGTAGACAGCGCCCTCTGCCAATCAAGACGTCGCCTGGCGCGCGTGCGGGTGCGTGATTTACTCGCAGCGACTCGCGCTGTGCACCTAAAATAGAAGTGGTAATGGACAGGTGAGGAGGTGGCTGGGCGAGCGTTATTTCGAGAAGCCCCATAAAATATAGTCGACCCTGTGTTCTAGTCTAAAAATAGCTGATGTGGAATCGTGGGCTTTTAAGCTTCGCCGGCGTCACTAGGGTGTACGCGCTGCCATGGTTTTGTCAATGAATCAGTCAATGAATGAATGAATAAGCTGATCAGTCGACAAAACTTTCAGTCCAGCGCTTAATCGATGGATCTGCTTGTCAAATGCAGACGCGTGTGCGACTGTGTGTGTGTGTGTGTGTTCGTGCATTACGAAAGCTACTTGTTCACATGTGTACTGTAAGTGCATTGTGTGTTTTTGTGTGCATATGTATATTGTGTGTTTTGTTGCCCGTGTCATTGTGTGTTTACTGCGCATATGTGTATTGTGGGTTTATATGCGCATAAGTGTATTGTTTTTATTGGGCGCATATATATTGTGTGTTTATTGTGCATATGAGAACATTGTGAAGCGCAAGATATAAGGCGTTATGCGAGCGAAATTTTATGTGTGCGTGCGTTTGTATGTTCGTTCGTTAGTGCGTGTGTGCGTGTGTGCAAACGTTATTCATATTGACATTATTTACCTTCCTTAATGTATTTGTCATTGGATGTGCTGAAAGGTTCAATTGAGAGAAGTAGATGCATTTACTACCATTCCTACCACCACCAACAGCTACCACTACCATCTAACCACCATCACCACCAACTTTAAACCACAACCATTATGATGTTCTCCTTTTAGGAGACTGTTAGTTACAACCATTACTTTTAACTAACGGCTACTTATTACTGAACATTGTATGCGTGTGTGAGAGAGAAAGATTGTGTGTACGTAAGAGTGAGAAAGACTCTGTGTGTGTGTGTGTGTGTGTGTGTGTGTGTGTGTGTGAGAGAGAGAGAGAAAGAGAGACAGAGACTGTGTGTATGTTTCAAAGAGAGAGAGAGAGGAAGAGAGTGACAGGGCGAGAGTGTTATGATTTGAATGATGATGCCTACTAAGAGCGTGCGACTTCATGAATGTAAGGTACCTTTAACCCACCATAGTTGGTGGCGAGGGGGAGGGAAGGCGCTGTAAAAAAATAATATTTATTAAGCAGCTTAAAATAACGTTACATTAAGCACGTCCTGTGATCTTTGAATTCTGTTCGATATACCAAGCTGTGGCTACAATCATACTACATTTTGGAACACAAGGCATGCATTTAAGTACAGTACACTGACCGACCACCTCTACCGCCACATCAACTGCCATTACGTTCATCATTATTTTTGCCTGTATGTATGTATGTATGTATGTATGTATGTATGTATGTATGTCGTTGAAACTAGAAACTAATATTGTGTATGAATGTGTAAATCGTTATGCTGTTTAAATGACACAAGGTATTGTATTATATATATAGATGCCGTCATACAAACGTTCATTCAAGAATTTGAAGGGAATGGTCAATACTGTATATTTTTTAATGTATGTGTGGCTGTATGTATGTGTTTATGTAATTTTTTTCGTGCGCGTTTTTCGTTAAGCCATTAAATAGAGACTCATGTTACGTATTATGCATGGGTGTATGTATATATGCGTATTTGCTACTGCATGCATGTACTCAATGTTTCACTCCAGTACTACATCGCACGCGCATACAAACGCACAAAGGTCACCAGCTGCTGCTGGTCTCGTGACGTGCTGATCCCTGGCTCTGCTGGAGACAAGCCTGGCGTGAACGTCACGGGACCGTGCCGTCACTTCATACGGCGATGAAAACGCCAGTAGGACGAGAGAGGCTCGACAGGTGTGTGTGTACGTGCGTGTTTGTGTGTGTGTGCGCGCGCGCGCCACTCTGGGTACGGTTATTTTAAGGAGGTGGTGTTGTTTTTGCAAGCCTCCGATTAGACGGCACTTAAAGGTGGGTAGTCTGGAACCCAACCCCTAGTAGCAGCAGCCCGGCAAGTGTTCCGTTCTTCCGGTCTGAAACAGCAATCATTTGATGGATGGATGGATTTCGATGAACAAGTAGTGGGTCAAAAAAACTATTGGAAGCGAGAAGATGGCTGGTAAGAAGAACAAGGTCTGTTTGCCATACACGTCCTGTCAAAATTGAGGTCAGAAGCGACGTTAAAATAATAAGAAGACATAAAAGGCTTGGAATTGGTTGATTTATAGCACTTTGTACGCTGTTTGGCACGAATCATCATCATCATCATCGTCGTCGTCGTCGTAGTTGTCATCAACCTAATCTGAAACGATGACTTGGATGCAAATTTGGATTGAATTATTCAGCGTATACAACCTTCACCCTCACGATATCCCAGAATCCACTCATGACTTAAACCCTCACGTAGTGGAAAGAATGTTGGGGGAGGGAGGCATTGCACGGCTGCAGGCCGAGATTTGACGAGAAATTTGAAGTCTGCGGTTCTTGACAAGCAGCTGGCGAGGTCGAATCCTCTGAGGCCGCGCTTAGAATTCTTTCCATCCTGCGTTATGTGTTTGGATGGCTCTTGCTAGCAGCACTTAGTTGAAGTCTATTTGTTCTGACAAAGTAAAGTGGTGATAATGTAGTAGTAGTCTGTGGTTGGGTGGTGGTGGTGGTACTGGTAGTGGTGGTGGTGATGACGACCCTTGACCCCAGGACAACGGCATTCATCACATCATTTCCGTGTCCAGCAGCTAAAGGTGCAGCTCCACGATGAACACCACCATCAACATTATACACTACCACAAACACAATTATCAGCATTATACGCCGCTACCACTACGACTACCATGTCCGCCGACGCCATCACCATCTCCACAACAACCTCATCATGATCATTATTCCCTTCATCCCACTTACCGTCATTTTTTTTGGTCGTGGTCTCCAAGGCAGGAAAGCGGTGCATGACCTAACAGCGTGCGGACGGAGGCCAATTCCGACTGAGTGAAGCAGTGGGTGGGGAGGTGGACGTGTGGGGAGGGGGGGGGCTCTCTTCCCCGGGGTTTTCAGGGGAAGAAGCCAGCAAAACATTCTACAGGCCATTTAGCCTCCTTTTCTCCCAGCTCCTCCTCTTCCTCAAGACAGGTCGCGGAATTAAAAAAAAAAAGAAAGAAAAAAAGGTCCAGAACCCAAACAGATGACGTCGTGTCTGAGTCGCTAAACGGTTCGACACGTCCCCGACTTACTGCACTGCACTGCACGGCGCCAGCTGCCGGACCAGCCCCGGCACGTGACCAGCAAAGGGGAGAGCATTGCGCGCGGGAAGCCCGAGCTCCTAATGGTATGCGCACATGCCCCGGGCCGGCCGTAGTAAATATAGTTGTAACCGAAATGACTTCATCGGTGTGGTGCTTGTCTGGACGACGTCTTGGGAGGATATGCACGGAGGGGGAGGGGTGGTAGGGAAAGGAGCGATGTCAGACAGACAGGGCCGACAATGAGGCTCTGGTGCCCTGGCTGGGTGGTCTCCCCGTCTGGTGGTCAGGACACTGTCGATAAACTGAGGAGGAAGGGAGAGTTAGGGCTGGGAGGGTTAAATATATATGTGTGTTTGCGTGCGCTCGTGCAGCGCAAATGCGTGTGAAGATGCAGATAAGGGTATACAGTTACGTAATGCAAGAATGCATTTACCTTCATGCAATCACGGAAAGATCCATTCGAGGTAATTTCAATTGTATATATGTTATATATATGTGTGCCCGCGCGCGCGTGATTATGAACCCGTAGTGTGTGGGTTATGCCAATCCTGTGTGTCATGGTGCGTGTACCTGGAAAATAGTCCGATGAAGTATTTCAAAGAATTTATCAATGCTACACGCAAGTATCAATATCGATAAAACAATTCTGGGAGACTATCAGTTATATATATATATATATAAATATATGTATATCTATAGGTGCATATGCATATTTTGCGATTACATGATTTGTTTGAATACGTGTCCTTGCTTCCGTATATAGGCGCACATGTGTGCATTAGTGCCCGTGCATTTGTGATTGTTCATCCTTCTCCTATCTCTCTTTCTATGTATATATATATGTGTGTGTGTGTGAGTGTGTGAGTGTGTGTGTGTGTGTGTGTGTGTGCGTGCGTGCGTGCGTGCGTGCGCGTTTGTGCTAAAACATTGGCCAAAGTTTCAGGAGCTAGACTTACATGCGGGACGCTGCTTGTAGCAAGTGAGGGGAAACTGTGAAAGAGACTTGCAGCCAAATTAAATCAATCTTCTATAATTTAAAATAATGGCTCGATGTCTTAGAGTTTATCACAGAAACCCTTACACATAACGCTTTTCTTTGAAAGAAAAAAATCTAAAAAAAAAATGCATTATCCACACTTGGTACTCGCACTTAATCTCAGTTTGCAGGCGCTACGTGTCGGCCGTGCTTCCCACGCGCAATTGTTTTTGGAATAGTGGGGAAACATCCGAAACAATTGTGTGATATGGTAGACAGTATTTACTGCAGATTTCACCAAGAAATCTCCTGAAAAATTAAAATCATTGATATTACGGATGAGCAAAGAATCCCAAGTAATATTTCTATCTAGGAAAGCGAATGCTGAGGGAAATGTAAGATAAATTTTCATAACGGTAAAATATAATTTCCAAAAGGCATTTTCGACTGTCTACAACACTTTTCTAAGACTCATCGAAGTGGTTTACTCCGACACTTCACGTCCTCATGACGTCCCCTTATTCAAATGTTACACAGCTGCTGCACACGACAACCCATATGAGTTTAAATAAACAAATAAATAAATTAGTTTCTAAACGCAGCTTATTGATATCCTAACCAGAATAGAAGAGTGTATCTCTTCAAACCAACAGTAATTACTAATTTAGTTACAGTTATTTGTTCTGTTGTGTCTCACACAATTAAGCCAGACGTTGTGTTACTGTTGCAGAACTGATCAGAACACACTACATTACAGGTTGTAGCACGTTACAGAGAAGGAGGATTGTGGTATACTGTTACAAGAAAAGTCCGACGCAAAATGTAAGAGGCGAAAAAAAATTGCCAAACCTTTAGCGGCATTAAATATCTTCAATGAAACCCAAACAAAGTGTACAAACATCAACTTTAATCTTAGGGCATGAAAAGGAGATGGCAGTTAAATAATAAAAGTTGAAAATTCTCATTGATGAGTCTAGAATCAATTGTAACCTTAGGACATAGAAAGGAGATGACATTAATTTCAATAAAACAAGAAAACTAGCATCGACGAGTCTAGAACAGCATGTGAGTACATTGGATAGGATTTATCGCCATCTGTGATATTTCGGTTTTCTAAAGGGTAGGCTAGAACTATCGTCTGTAACGTTTTGAGAACGTTTTTACACACAACAGGGAAATTATGAAGTCGGGGTTGTGCGGTCATGATGAAGACTTGTGGATGAGGGCAGGGGTTTTGAGTGAAGAACATCGCTTTGCAGATACTGCTGGCAGTCGAAGGCTAACGCAGGAGAGAAACATTAAATAAGCGTTTAGATACTAAGTTCCTCTTGAATAACTGTTTAGCTCACGACATGCCAGAACCAGAGGCAAAAGTCCCAAAGCGAAGCAGTCTGTACGACTCGGGGTTCTGTGTTGTAAACTCAAAGAAGCCATTGAAAGGCAAAGAGTGAGGAGAGTTAAATGCAGTGTAGGACCTGATACTATCGGTTATGACAGTTGGAAAGAAACGCCTATTTGCTGCCATATCTGCGGAATGCACGCTGACCTCATCAGCGTTAGAAATAACCTACCATAATCCAAAATTGATGCCAGTAAGCTCTACCCGTTCTCAATAATAAAAGGAATACATCACAATGAGAGAGGGAGGGGAGAGAGAATGATAAAGAGAGTGCCCCCTGGGGCGTTAATCTCCTCGACTGTCTCACAGTTGTATATAGATGGCTTTATCTCGTACTTTCCCACACTTGACTCCAGCGTCATAACTTTTACCTGCGAATGATTTTGCACCTTGCAGAATCCGTCAGACCACCCATGCAGACTAAAAAGCAGCACATGGAGACAGTAAAGAACGTTAGGTTACAAGTGAAACTCAGTAGGTTAAAGGTGTAACCCTAACAAAACAATTAAAATAATACCACTAATAGTATCATATCGGTGGCTTTCTGGCAGACGTTGAAACTTTGTTTTAATAAAATAACCCCCCTCCTTTTCACAAAGAAATAAAAACAAATTAAACATTTCAAAAAGTAAAAGAAGCAGCCACACCTAAGTATCAGAAACGGCAACTGTGTCGATATCTTACTTCCCAACGAGGTCTCGCACAGGACACGGTGTGTCGTGGCTAGTGTCATGTGGTAACTTTAACTGGACAGAACATCGCTGACAATGAAACGTCTAGAATGAAATTGTCGACTCGTCCATAACCAGAAAAACCTGAAAATAATTAAAAGTGCCTCGTGGACAGGCTTTTAGAGGAGAATTTTGTAAGCCAGACGGCCTTAAAGGCGAAACTTCTTTGGGCGGTTTTTAAAATGGTTTTACCCGGGCTAGGGAAGGTAGGAGTACCTGCGGGGTAGTAATTGGAGATGACTGACCGCTAGTTGTCAGCATCTGGTGTACCTCGCACTGGAAAAAACATTTTCTTTCTACGGTCCAAAGAAGTTCCACCTTTATGTGGCCAGAGAGCAGCTATGCGTCAGGGGTTGCCGCTGCTGTCAGTAGCAGTGGGACCACTGAGACAAGTTATTGTTTTTTTATAATTATACCACTTGCGTGTTTACTGAACACTTCTTTTCTTTTACTCTGCTTCGCACCTTGTTAAGTTTTGTTTCAGGGAACAGCAGGGGCAATGGGTTGTAAGCTGTGTGTCGAGAGTTTTGAGTGAGCAACCTGTGAACATCGTACGTAGCGTTCACTTGCAAGATTATGTTGACGGGGGCGTTAAGAGTTTCGTCTAGACTTTCACCCATGTGCCCAGTCCCCGCACATTTCGCATTTTGATGAGAATACTTGGTACATTGTAACACTAGTCACATCAGAACCAGAGAGGCCAGGACTTACCAGTGAAGCAATGACAAGTCGTCTGTTTACGACGACGAGATCGAGTGATAATATAGTGTGAAGTGCCGAAAATACCATGTGACATCACAAATACCATATGATGCTTCTGCAATTGAATTGTTATAACCACCGTCGATGACACGTCCAAATATCCTGACCTAGTATCACATCCAGATATTGCGATAGACGTCACATCCGAATACTGTTATCTCATGTTCAAATACTGTAACTTAAAGTGTGCAAAGATTTGTGTTCAAACAAAGTCGCTTATAGTCTTCAGGAATTGTGAATCCAAACATGTAAAAGTTTTATCTTTAAAGCAAAGAATAGCACAGAAAACTGATGTAAAGATCCTTTATATGCCATTACGAAAAAAGAACTCTCAAAAGCGGACCATTTTCTCATTGTATTGTCTCGTATCGTATCACTTGTAAAACCGATGCTTTTGTGTTCTTACAGGTTCTCGAAGGTTCTAAAGAGGTGTATATTAATGTAAACCTGTGGCCTTTGTGAGACAATCATGTGGGTCAATTGACGAGCCGACAGGGGGGAAGCTTATTATAGAGACTCTCCTTTCCGCGGCGACAATCTGTTGTCATATTGTTGTCACGTGGTTATATGGTTACACAAGGCGCGTGCATAAAAGACTTCAGCTCCTTCGCATTGTGAGAAGAAACGAAGTTAAATAGCTGCTAACGCTTTTTACACACACACACACACACACACACACACACACACACACACACACACACACACACACACACGCACGCACGCACGCACGCACGCACGCATTCACTTATACATGCAGGCGCGCACTTACAAGCGGGCATGAACGCTCTTACACACTCATTCTCACACATACAAGCATACATGCATAAAACGCTGTCATGCACGCGCGCGCGCGCGCGCGATGGCTTCTAGACTCTATTGTGAGCTGGGAGGTGAAAAGCCTGAAGCATCGTTCCGCTTGAATGTGACAATAGGTCGCTAAGCCAATGAAAGATTCCGTAAACCCGAGGAATGCTTGCCGCGAGATGGACTCGGGTAGGCTGTCTGAATGCGGGTGGGTAATGCCGCCGTTTAAACCAGATACCCACCCTGTTTGGAGCCGTTCGGTTATTGCTCGTGAACTGGGAAATGACCTTCAGGCATTGGCTGTATTGTCATGTTCTTGATGGACGGTCTTAAAAAGAAAGAAGATGAATGGAAAGAAAAAAGAATCGGCGAAAAAAAAAAAGAAAAATATGAACTAGAACAAAAATCGTCTTATTTCACAGACTGTCACGCAGATTTTTCCAAGCTCCGTCAACGCTTGGTCATCTCGCCTCCTCGCGGAAGACAAAACTACTAATAACTGACAACAAATCTCTTTGCCACCCGCCAGGTACTCCTTTGTGCATACTCAGGAATAAGCAGATGGCGACTTTGATGTTTCCAGTATGTCACCCGAGTCCACTTTGCGTCTTCTATGGTCTGTTTGCTTTTCACTATCAGTACTGCTGTTTATCCTTCCATTCTTCGTGTGCTGTCCGTCTCTCGTTCGTTTTAAAGTTTGAGCACGCGCTATTAAATCACGATTTTAATAATAATAATAATAATAATGCTGATAACATTGAAGATGATCATCATCATGACCATGATGTGTTTAATGACATAGGAAGTTCTAAAAATGTTTTTCTTCTGATAGATAACTGGCCAGCTGTTCAGACTTTGTAAATAATCTTGTTAACACACACACACACACACACACACACACACACACACACACACACACACACACACACACACACACGCACTCTCTTTCTCTCTCACACACACACACACACACATACACACACACTGATTCCAGTGTCATTTTGAAGAAGCAAATCTGTGACGAAGGTCTCAAGTGACAAGGGCACATTTCCTACGGCGGCATCAACATCATTTACGAATTTCTTTACACTATATTTTCTTTTTATGCCATTTAAGAAAAACTTTCGGCGGACGCCTCGTACAATGCTCACCGACGCCTCTAAGACGGAGGGTTCAAGCGGGATCAACAGCTCAATGGCGAACGACTTGCTGAAATTGTCCGAGAAGGATGCCTATGGGGAGGGCTTGGTGGTGGTGGTAGTGGTAGTGGTGTGTGTGTGTGTAGGGGGTGGGTTGGAGGAGGGGTAAAGACGGTGAGAGGAAGTTGGGGGTGAGAGAGTGGTGACATTGGCGAAGGGGTTCCATAAGACGCTGAGTACGTCTATCGTACGGCAACAGTCGCGGGTGAAGACGCTGGTCTCTGACCCAGCGCAAACTAACCCTTAACCCTGACTGCCCCGCTGAGCCCAGCGCTGACCGCAAAAAAAAAAAAAAAAAAAAAAATGGCGCCGGGGCGACAAAGGTGAAGGCCAGCAAAGCGAACTGTTATCTTGTCTGGTCTTTCTCTCTCTTCTCCCTTTGCGGACAGGATGAGTCACACGGTGAGGCCGGACTAGTTCCCTCCCCTTAACACACGCACCCACATCTCGTACGCCTGTCTGGGGCAAAGTGTTCGCGCGCGCTCTTGTGTGTGTGTGTGTGTGTGTGCTCTTGTGTGTGTGTGTGTGTGCGCGCATATGTTTGATAGGGGAGGAGTGGGACGAAAAAGAAAGACCGCGCGAAAGAAAGGAGGGTGGTGGGGATGGGGTATGGATTGTGTGTGGCGGCGGGGGATGGAGAGAACACCGGTGACGAAGACTTGGACTGTCCGTTGGGAGGATGCAGGGAAGAGGCTGCTGTCTGTGTGGCAGGTCGTGTCCACTGATCTGAAACTAACAGCGGCCGCGTCCCATCTTGCCACAAAATTTTCTGCATTTCCTTTGCGCAAAAGACTCTGAACATCTCGCCACTCGAAGGTCGCCAACGTAATGGGTGGGGAGTATCGAAACACCGGAGAGATCCGAAGTGCTAAAGGTTAAAGGGAAGGGAAAATGGAGGTGGAGGCCTTTGTGACAACAGTGACGATCAGACGTGTCGGGAGTGGAGAGAGGGGCTGGTCGGTGGGTGGTCGCCGGTCAATCGGACAATTTACTAATCCGACCAAGTCAATTAACTTTTACACACGAGTCAGATTAGAGTTGATTTGACCAGTGGCGTTAGTTGAATTCAACCACACCTAATGACTATTCTAACACCGGAGATGACACTCACTGCTCCTCACAAAAATCACATTAAAAAAGATCAAAGAATTACACAGCACTATAATTTCTCTCTTTGGTCACCACAATTACCCTCTTAAACCCTCTCCCCACAGATAGTCTAGCCCTAGGGGCTGTCCAATGACACAAAGTCCCCAGTTCAGTGAAAATCAAGTGCCGTGGATTCACATTTCGTCTCGGGCACACTGTTGTTTCGCTGCGTGTTGCACCTGTTTAAGGGGCAAGCTGCTTGGTTGAGAAATAGCCTTATATGCTGCATCGGTGTTAAGCCCCAGATAATAATAAAACGACAGCCAGACATGTACAATTACAGCGCAACGCTTTTGTGGAGAAAGGGAAGTTTTATTTTATTTGCATGCACGAGCACGCACACACAATGTGTGTGTGTGTGTGTGTGTGTGTGTGTGTGTGTGAGAGAGAGAGCACGCACTCTTTCGGATGTTTTCTAAAGTCCCGAAACGACGTCCTTTGAGGACATTTTTCAGTTTAGGAAAAAGGAAAAAGTCACTGGGGCTGAGGTCAGGTGAATAGGGAGGGGGGGGGGGTTTGGGGAACCACAGGAATGCCTTTTGAGGTAAAAAATTCCGTGAGGGATAGGGCAGTGTGACATGGAGCGTTGTGATGATGGAGCATCCATTTGTCTGCAATGTCTGGTCTCACGTGAATGACCCTTTTTCTGAGCCTTTCAAGGATGTCTTTATAAAAAAAACTTGGTCGACAGTTTGTTCTGGAGGAACAAATTCTTTATGGACGATTCCCCTTCTGTCATAAAAACGAATCAGCATTGATTTGATCTTCGATTTGCTCATTCGAGATTTCTTTGGTTGAGGAGAGCTCGCAGTGTGCCGCTCGTTACTTTGCCTCTTGGTCTCAGGATCGTATTCACAAATGCATGATTCATCACCTGTGATCACAGAACTAAAGAAATCTTGCTCATTGGCGATTTTGTCAAGACTTTAGAAAACATCCAAAAGAGTGTAACGGACATGCTGAAGACCATACCGGTGGAAGACTTCCAGCGCTGCTACCAAAAGTGGGAACAACGTCTCAATCTGTGTGTAGCTGCCCAAGGGAATTGTTTGAAGGGGGTAACATTGATGTTTGAAAAAATTAAAAATTTTGGTAAATAATAAATCAGTCTCATTACATTTCTGCCACACCTCGTATCTGTCCGATTAAGAAACACCAGACAAGATGAGAAGTCAGCTGACTGTTACCTGCTGTGCACTTGGCCTATGATTGTGGGGCAGGTAAAATTCTCACCCCTCCCCCACTACCCTTAGGTCTTCTGTTCTTATAAGAGTTCTTAAAAGTTAATACAATTATATCTGTGCCTTGTCTTCGCGTAAAAGAAAAATAAAAACAAACCAACCCAGACGAAACCAGAAAAAAACTCCTATCTATCTATCTATCTATCTATCTATCTATCTATCTATCTATCTATCTATCTATCTATCTATCTATCTATCTATCTATCTATCTATCTATCTATCTATCTATCTATCTATCTATCTATCGTGTGTGTGTGTGTGGAGGGGGGGGGGCGGCAGAATACAAGTGAGACTACAATACATGTATATGAAAATGTGAGCAGACAAATCTCATTGACACAAGCCCCTTTGATTAATTGAAAAATTTCCAACTGAGCTAAAAATTTTCAACCATTTTCTAATAACTCTTTAAGCATCTTGAAGATTTCTATGATATTGACAACATATAGACACAGATATAGTAAGTTTATTTTCAAACTAACATTTATTTTATAGTATTTTAGTCGTTAAACCCTTGAATAATTTTTATTTACTGTATAGATATTCTTCTTTCTTTTAGTTTTGTTTAAGTTTGTTTAATCACGTACACCTCTAAAGAGAGGGAAAAGAAAGGATGGAAGACCGGAAGAAGGCCTGAGGGAAGAATAAAAATTAGAGATGGCATGTTCACGCGCTCCGTTTCTTCCCGGCGATAAATACAGGTCGTAATCTGGTCTAAGGTCGGGGGAGATGAAGCTGTGTCCTCGCTGGAGCTGCGTAGCTGTTGCCTCAACGTTTACGATTGATTACGCTTCGCACCCCGCCCTGCCACCCGCGATACTGACTGCACTGGCTGTTTTTACCCCGCACTCCGCCCCACCCTTCCTCACCTACTTTCCTCGCTCCCTCTTCCTGCTTCTCGAGGATAACTAAAACTTTTAACACCCTGATGATAACACGGTGCATTACGGCCAGGGGTCGGAGTCAGGGTCCCAGCGCCCTGCGGACGTTGGTCAATGGGGGCTGTTTGAATCTCTTGACTGATGAAATCGCGACTGGGGGAAGAGGTCGATGTGATGAGGGAGGGAGAAGGGTGTTTTTCTTTCTTTTTTTTTTTTGAGGGGGATGTGATGTGCCACGGAGTTAGGAAGACCAGTCGACGAGGGAGCCCACCCGCCGGCAGCGGAATTACAGAACGGCGATACTTCCTCATTTAAACGATATGGCGACTCTTGAAAAAGCAACGTCCATACGCGATTAGCGGTAATATATATATGTGTGTGTGTGTGGAGGACGGGGGTAGTCCAGTCACCTGCAACTGCTCAAGCAAAGCATTGCGTTCCACAGAACCTGAAGAATCCGGGTTTGGAGCGCTAAGCACACCGTTAACCTTCACAAAAACTGATAGCTGTCACTACAAGAACTGTCCCTCTCTTTGACAGAGTGTCACCCGTCACATTAGAACCTTAATCACCACTTCAGGTAAAGGCCAGCGGACTGTAGGCGTCCTCTGCGTTTTCTGTTAAAACTGGTGATCGCGCGAAGATCAGTAGCCAGGATAAAAAGCAGGACGAAAATGATTAAAGGAAGCAAAAACGATTGTGTAACGCTCAGTGCAAGAAATATGGACAAATTCTGCTCTTCCCCCTCTCCCGCCTTTCTGTTCTCGAGGTACATTAGTGACGACACGGCCCACATTTGCTTAATTACCCCCCCTTCCCATTAGCTAATACATTCACATAATCCTGACCTCTGTGCTGTGAACCTCTTTCTGTGCATGGTGATGTTTATACCAGTGTCTTTTGGGAAGAGAAGTGTCTTGGGGGGGGGGGGAGATTCACCTGAATTTGGGAAAATAACTTCTTTCGCTGACCTTTTACCCAATCAGTAAAATCAAAGTAACACCTGACTGGTCCTTTAAGACTTCGATTGCTTCTGATCAGTTCGTGGGAGCTATTTGTTATTTTTAGTCACACTGCCACTGCGCATGTCCATGAACTTTGCCAGCTTAAAAAGCTTAAGTAATAGTAGCACTGGTAGAAAATAATAATAATAATAATAATTGTTTTTAATTAGTGGCGCCCTCTCAAAACATATCTCTGCGTGAACGCTGTTCCATCAAGCTACGTGATCGATTTTCAGCATTGCTTTAACGTCCTCTTTACGTCCTATAATCTTGGAATCCTCTGTACGTGCATGTAGTTAGCAACCAGTCAAAATCTTCTCTTGTTGCTGGTGTGGTTTCTGGTCATCACTTCAACTGTGGTTCGCTGATGGGATAAAGACATGACAACAAGTGTGTGTGTGTGGGGGGGTCTGCATGCGATTCATGAAACTGTTAAAAAGTAGAACTACTAGTGTAGAGTCAGACCAGATGAGAAGGTCCGACAAAGGGCCATCTCTTTGATTATCCGAGGAAAAGAAATGTGATTTGAAAAGTAAAAAAAAAAAAAAAACAATTTCGCGGAAACATTTTCAAGAGAAACGTCGTATCACCTGATGGTGTAAAGTGAGAGTATATTTCACCCGCAGTTATATATATATATATATAATTATATAAAACAGGGTATATAACGCTTCATTTAAATTTCGTATTTAAAATAAATACACAATACTTATATAAATAACAGATATTTCATTTTATAAAGGGGGAAAACCTGATTTTTTAATGTTCGTTGTATGCGTTTTTGTCAATATAAAAGGAAATTTCCCATACCTTTAAGTAATCAAATTTCTGGAAAGACATTTTAAGTGGGAAATGTATGTTTGAAAATTAATATAACAAAGAACTTTATGAAACACCAGTGCCTGCAGCCATTTGCTTATATGAACTTATTTCTTTTGTTCTTGAATTCTCCCTGTCTTCCTTCCCTTTCCTATCCATTCGATAGCACGACTCGGTTTTTTTGTGAAATTCGCGGGGGGCGGCCCCCTTGATGACAACCGCCATACATCATGACTTATATTTAGCCAACGACAATAATGCTATGCAAGGATCGCCCTCGGAGCTACATTTCATCGTTATCCCCGCTAAGGGTTAAGGGCGCGCGCGCGCGCACACACACACACACACACACGCAAGTAATGTTTGGCGGCATTGAAATACAGTATTCACAATGCCGATTGTCTCTCCATGACAGAAAACGTCTTGGAAAGAAGCGGAAACGATGAGATCTCCTCTGTAAACAGATTCCGGCGGCGACGGAGCATCAATCACGTGACTCACCATCGGTAAAGTTCGGAAATTCCGAAGCCTCGATGACGAGTTGTCAAGAGGTCAGGGCGCGCTCTGTTTGCTTGACGTCCGCAGGAAAGAATCTCTTTTTTTATTTGGTGGGGTGGGTAAGGGGAGAAATAGTTGTTTACGTGGAAATTGTGATAAATATACATGCATGCTGGTTATCTGAGCTGCCTTCTTCTGCTTCCGAGGATATTTGTTGTGTTTCATATTTTACTTGGTGTGTCACGTCTAAGCAAGAATTTCTTTTTTGGATTTGACATGAAGTCTACACAAAACTGTTGCTTGTTTAGACTAGGCCTTAGATCTAGGTAAAAGTGTTATTTATACTTGGTTGTCTATGCAAAATTGTTGTTTACTTGAGCCCAACGTCTAGGTAATTAGTAAATTAGAATTGTTGCTTAATTAGACCTTGCAGTAAATCTGCGCAAAATTATCGTTTATTTGTACGATATTTAGTCTATACAAAATTGTTATTTGCATGGGACTACACAAACGTGTCTTGCGTGAAGTGGTTTTTGTTAAACACAAAGATTGATGGAAAGAAAGGCTAACTGTGGATAAGCACGTAAAAAAAGGGTAAATGTCACTCCCTACATTTTTTGTTTAGCTCGTTAGGGTGCGGGTGAGGTGTTGGAGACCACACGTTTTTCGAGGCCATCTTTTTGTGCGGATGGTGCCCGTCTCTCTGTCTCTCGCTGCCTTACCTTTCTCAACCGTTTGCTGACTCAGGTACAACTGAGGTACACTGCACGGAAGACGTTTGTTCTCCGCTTCCATAATATAAGCACGGGAGCACGCAAAACAGGAGCCTTGAGAAGGTCTTCAGTGGAAGTGGGACGTGGGATGCGGTGAGGGAAGCGGTTAACCGAGTGGTTAGAACCACGGAGTTACATATATGTATTTAATATATATATATACACACACAGTGGTACCTTGAGATATGAGCTGCTCGGCATACGAGTTTCTTGAGATACGAGCTGCTCGGCATACGAGTTTCTTGAGATACGAGCTGTGACTCGGGCCAATTTCCTGTTTGAGATCCGAGCTGAATTCTGAGATACGATCCGACGGTAGTTCGGGAAGCCGACCCGTAATTCGCGAAGTTGCCGCGTCGGGCGCTCGGATCGCAGCATCACGTGATCGTCACGGCGTCGTCTCGTTCTTTCTCGCGTGTTACCCACAGAGTTATGTCGTATCTCGTACGTTGTGCTCGTTTTTGCATCATGTTCGCAGTTTTAACTAACTTTTTTGTGTGCTAGGATGGAGCCGAAGAAAGTGAATGAAAAGGACAGTGGTGAGAAGAAGGAGAGAATGATGTCGATAGATATAAAGCATGAAATAACAGAAAACATGAGCGTGGTGAATGAGCGATAGATCTTGCCAAGATGTACAACCGCAGTACATCCACAATTTGCACCATCCTTAAATAAAAGGATTCTATCTATCTATCTATCTATCTCTAAAAAGTTGCGTTATTAATTAATTAACGTTATTAAGTAATTAATTAAAGAAAAGTGGGTGATTGAAACAAACGAATGCAGTCCGGTGGGATCCTAGCAGCAGAAAAAGTAGACAAATAAGACGAAAACCCAAGTAAAACCAAGATTCTGCGTCCGTGTGACTGGTGATATGTTCTACCCTGGCTTGTCACCTGGTCGGCCAGGGTATGTCAGTCAACTGGTCCAGCAAACACAGTTTTCTCACAGTATTTACATTATGCTTTATTCAAACTGTCCTATTATTTATATATATATATCCTTGTAGGTATGGTTTTGTTTTCACATCACCCTTAGCAAGTAGGCACAAAAATGCACAAATGTGCGCCCGAGTGCACACACACACACACACACACACACACACACACACACACACACACACACACACACACACACACACACACACACACACACACACACACAATCTCTCTGTCTTTCATACAATCGTCACTCTCATTTTCTCGTATTTCAGGTGATAACCCCTGATCAATGAGTACAGTGGGTTATTCGGTGCACTGGTCCAAAAATAGGAAATGACGTCCTTACCTGACCTTGTAGCTCTTCGAGGCAAACCGCGCGATAATTACGGGATCGTCCATTAAAAAAAAAATAAATAAAAAAACAAACCTACTCACAAACCGAAAACAAAACCGAAAGGGAACTCAAAGGTGTGCTCTCCCTTGGCTCTTGGGCGTCCTGACAAACAAGATCGGGGCGCCAGTTACAACTTTCGTCTCGCCGCCACCCATCTACCTACCCACCCCCCCCACCACCCACTCCTGACGTCCGCCATTGAAGACATAATGTTGAACTCAGCTAGTGGGGCCGGAGGGTGGGGGAAAAAAACTATGTGAGGAGTACATGCTGCTACTTACGGAAAGAAAGAAGTGCATCTGACACTGGCATTGTAAGGAAAAAACGTGTTTGAAGAACTATTTTTTTTCGTTCTGTTTATTTTTTTGTTGTTGGGAGGGCGGAGGAGAGTGAGAGAGAGAGAGAGAGAGAAAAAAAACAGGTAGGGAAGGTGTCCAGAGTGATAAGGGAGGTCACACACCAATCCTTCTTGCAGGGAGTCGTTCAGTGCCTTTTGCGACAATGTTGCACAAATAGAGAAACAAAATGACTGCGAAGCGAGTTAAGAACAGAACCCTACACCCATGAAGCTGGAGACCCAGCTTTCCTCCCCTTCCCCCCCACGAAGAATGTTTTGGATGCAAATAATTTTCATGCATTTAGTTCTAAACTATGATGCTCAAGTTGGCTCCATTTTATTCCGTAATATAAATGAATTAAGCATTAAAAATAAATTAATAAATTAAATATCAGTTAATTTTATAAAGGATTTTTTTGTGCTCATCTTCGCTCATTTAAGGCTTTATAAACTTTTTATTAAATTATGAAAATAATCTCTTCACTTTTCTCGCCTGTACTAACGTACGCTCGCACGCACAGCAGTGTTATACGACATAACATTGTCATGAGATAACAGGTCCTAGCTGTGGAGTACTGGTGTGGCATATCAGGGATTAGACCGGGAGTACTAGTGAGTCTTGAGATGACAGAAGCTGTGGTACTGATGTGTGATGAGATAACACGGCGTGGATCTGCTGTACTGATGTTGCACTTATGCGATTGATAGGATGATACTAGTTGATGCCAGCACGCACGGGTCTGCTAGACCAGATAGGTTTTGCTATCAGACAGCCACATCTTGTTACGGTAGTCACATAAACATTAGAGGACCCTGTAACTAGTTCATAGTTTAATAGCGTCGCCCCACTCTTGCCCCGGGCTATGACGGGCTAAGGGTTAAGAAGGCAAATGTTTATTAATATTATAACTCAACGATGACGGGCTATGGTTAAAAAGGCAAAGGATTAACATATTGCCGTGACCATGACGGACTAAAGGGGGTAGGGATTCGTTTATTTTCGAATGATTAAGTAAAGCTTAGAACAAGGTATTATTTCCCCAGATCTGATTGGTTTCCCCTCTTTTCCTTGTAGAGATACACGCGTTTCAACTTTACTGTGCACTGAAAGAAGTTAAACTCGTGACGTCACATTTGTACACATACATCTAATAAGCAAATGTTCCCAGATGTCCCATTGGCGGAGACCGTATTCCTGCACAATCCTGACATCTGTGCTGCTGACATGGTGTATGGTAATGTTTTATGTGTATGGTGCATAGGGGACATGGTGATTTTTAATCTCAAGAAAGGACTGGGTGTGTTCACCCAGATTTTGGAAATAGTATTTTGTATAAGTTTCTCAAATTTATTTGAAAAACAATTACAACCTACTAAACCTTTTAGTGATAAAGAAGATGCGAGACGCACTTACCGACGATAACGGCCGGGGTATTTTGTCCTCCTTCCGGCTGAACCCACAACTCCACGGAGAAGCTAGCTCTTGGGAGCTCTTTTCCAGGGGCCACGTGAGGCGAGCTCTTCAGCACCAGGACCTCAAGGCCGCTGAAGTACACGGCACTCCCGAAACCTGAGGGATTCAAAGACGTGATCTCTCCCGCCTCCGAGGTCGACGAACCACGTGACTTGATGCTGTCCCGGCCACGCGAGTAGGAGGTCACTACCCCTGAGGTAGCGCGGGAGGGTCTGAAGGATTTGACCTCGAGGTCATCCGCGCTCCTTTTCCGATGACGATGTGTGGAAGTTGCAGAGTTTGATAAGCTAGTCACCGATAACTCCATCTCGACCGGTTTTGTCCAGCGACTCGTCCGTGGGGCCAGCTGCTGGACGGGGCTCTCGATACGATTCCTTCGTGCGTCCCTTGCTGACTTCCTACTGCTGGCGGGACGCAGGCGGCGCACGCGCTCATGCAACGAGGCTGTGATGCGCGGGTCAGGATGACCGTCTCCGAGGTCGTGACGGCCGACCCCTGCTGACGCGAGAACGTCCCGCCATCTTTGCGCCAGCTTCTCTGCAGGCACCGAGCTCTTACTGTCTTTTTGGTGCCCTACTTTCGCTGACCTGTCATCCGCTCCGTCATCAACAACTTCGTCATCGTCTTCAGACTCGGCGGAATATCCTTCGCCATCGCTGTCAAAGCTCTCGTCGGTGTCAAAGGTCATGGCATGTCGGACGTTGTCGACGGTCTCCAGGTGCACGTTGGTTCCCCGACGAGGGAAGACCGTGCGGGTGCACGTGCTTAGCTTGTGGGCAGCCGCCTCCCGCTGGGCGGCCTGGTGCTTGGCCGCTTCCAGTTGCCGCCACTTGACCATGGACTCGTGTTCCGTGGCCGGGTGCTGACGATGCGGTGGAGAGCGTAAGTCAAGCGTCTGGTCCCGCAGACTCACCTCGAAGAGGTTGTCACCCTCCGTCTTCGCGTCCTCTCGCCACCGCTGTTGTTGGACGTCGCGCAAAACGGATGTAAGTTCACAACCATCACAACCACCGCCTACACCATCCTCACCAACGCCACCACTGAAAGTTGCCAGTGCTGACGAAGGTCTGTGTAACAGGTCACTTTGGAATGACCTCACTCTACTTTGCGTCCAATCTTGGCGCTTGGCCCTGAGAAGCGGCCAACGGAGGTTTCGAGAAACGTTGAATAACGGCACCTGCTGCTGATGCTGCTGATGATGCTGATGTTGCTGTTGTTCTTGTCGAGACCGGTTAGTCTCCCGAGCCGTTAGCGGAAATTGAGTGCTCTCTCTTTGTGGTCGAGGGGGAAGCGACTGGGCCCCAGCGGCAGAACTCGAACATCGAACCGACAGCAGCAGGTAGAGGCTGAGAACAGCCACCAGCGGTTGAAGGGACTGGACTGCTGCACGAGACAGGGGCCGCATTTTGTGCCACGGGCGGTATCATCCACCATTGCGGCTCTGGGAACCGTGACCGTAACAGTGCAACCACTTGCCAACTCCCGCGCCGCTGCCGCCCTGCCGCCTTCCCACTGCCGCGCCGCTTCCGCACTTGCTTGCCGAACCGCCGACACTCCGTTTAACTACAAAGTCCTTGTGTTCGATGCCGCATCGCCGGCGTTTTCCGCAAATGCGTGTGTGGACTTTGTCGGCGTTGGCGTCGGCGTCTTCGCTTTTGTCAGGTTCGATGTGACTGTGCTGCTGGTAGTAGTGGTGGTGGTGGTGATAGTGGCGGCGGCGGTGCTTGTTGTATTGGTAATATCAGAGGGGCGATGAGGCTTCGAGACGCGAGAACGGCCACCCGTGTGCACCAGTGGCATGCTGGTAACAGCACTCGACCGCGGCCTGAATCGAATGGGTGTCCGTTGAGGCGGAAGCTGGAGTAAAATGATGTTGACGATGTCGTGTGGCTGCTCAGACAGGCTGGGCGCTAGGTGGGAGTCGCATCTGAGCTTTGTTGGCGCTGGCGTCAGAAGAAACTGAGAAAAGAAGAAGGAACAGACGTGGTAAGCACAAGGTTTTTACGAGAGTGATCGCCCCGTGGGAAAGAGAGAGAGAGAGAGAAAGGGACGGGGGGTTCTGCACACGCACTTGATTCTTGGTTCCAGACACAGCCTGTGAGAGAAGTCAGATTTGGAAAGGTGTCTAGAAAAAGAAAGAAAGAAAGAAGAAAGAAAGAAAGAAAGAAAGAAAAGAAAAGAAAAACTTAAAATAGTCGATTGAACAAGAAACACGAATAGCCGAAAAGCCGCCCAAGACGAAAAAGGAGAGATCGAGAAAGACTAAAGCAAAGAAAAGGCAAAGTAGGAGTTAGTGGGTGGTACGGTTGATATTAGCTTGTTTGGGCGGAGGGGGTTGGATAGAGAGACAGGAGGCGTTGAGGTTAAGACGATTGTGAAACAGCTTGGAGAATATTTCGGGAAAATGATCACTGGTTAAAAATTTGACAAAAGATGTTTCTAGTTATTCCGGATAGGATGAGGCAAAGCTTCATAAAGGAAGGTTCACGGGAGACCAGTTTCATTAACAGCGGCGTTGGCGCCAGAGTTTGGTTAGGGAAATGGTGACGGTTTCGATTAGTGAAGGAGGTGAGTAGACAGGTACTTCAGAAATAGGTGTGTATGAGTGCGCGCGCGCGTGAGAGAGAAAGGCTGAGAAGGAGAGAGTGTGTGTGTGGGTGTGTGCGCGCGCGTACGTGTTTGGCAGACCCTTTGTGACCAGAAGAATTACTTTTCTTTAACTTAAAAGAATAAACTGGCCGTCAAACACATGAATAAGTGAAAAAAGACAAAAGAAGAGGAAGAGAGCTGAGATACAGAGAAAAAAAAATACAGGTAAGTGGCGGAAAGTATAGAGCAATGGCTGGTCACAGCAGAATTGTCGAGTGGTCACGCCACCTACACTGTGGCTCACCACCACTAACGTCTTAAACAACAACCTGTTGTCGGTGCTCCCCTACCTTTAGGCTAACGGCGTACCCGGCAGCATGATAGTCCGCCTCAGTAACACCCTTATCATAATACCCTGTTTCATTCTGCGTTCTCATCGTATCGCCTGAACTTACCTGCACCCCGTCCGCCGCCCCCTAAACAAGGCGGGCAACTCGAGACGGCTCTGGGAGGAGCGCAGGGAAGAGCAGCAATGATCAGGAGGTGGGGCACACGGTCAGAATAACAGCTACCTTGTTGGAGGTAGGGCAGGGAAGGAGAGAGAGGAACCACACACACACACACACACGCACACTAAATCGCACGGATACACACACACACACACACACACACACACACACACACACACACACACACACACACTTCTATGAATGCCCCAGGCCCAGCAAAACGTGGTCCCGGCTCCTTATCCCGGTTAACAATGTGTGTAGTAGGCGTTTCTTTTCGGCGCGAGAGTTCTCGCTAGGGATCGCTCTCACTAGCAACGCTTTCGCAACATTCAGTAGCAGCAGCAGATCTCATGAAAGACAGAACCAGAATATCTGACTGTATAATTTTATCCAAACGTCTTCTGTCTACATGCATGTATTTGTACAAATCTCTCTCCCTATGTATATATATATATAAAGCAAAGAGAGAGAGGAGAGTGATATAGAAAAAGAATTCTCTTGAAAAAAAAATGAAGGTCACAAAAATACACATGAAGCAGACATATACACTCAGTTCCAGCTCGTTATCAGTCTAACCCTAATGCTGGGTGGAAGGCAAGGGTGGCGACATAAAGAGGGTAATTGCTCTATCTCAAAAATGTGGCGAAAGCGGGGTGGGCGTGATAAGGAGATTGTACAGATGAAACAGAAAAATTAAAACTCCACAAAGTAAGGTAGGCCAGGGGGGAAGGGAACAAGAAGTATTCGGCTGTACCATACAGATATCGTGAAGGTAAAAGTTTGTCAAAGAAAGTCTATCAACTTGTGTTGATTGTTAAAGCAGACTTTTTTTGTGCGCCCATAATAGAGACAACGGAAGTTTGGCTTGGACACCTGTACGCCCTGTAGTAAAGCATGAAAGGCTTCTAATCTCTAGCTGGATATCAAACGAGAAGCCAGCTGACTTGTTACACTTTATGAATCTGTTAGCTGACTCGTTCACATCAGCCATTGATATAGAGACTGTCACATTAAGGACCCAGTAAGTAAAAAAAAAATACTGTGATACGCACCTTTGTCATTACCTAATGCGATGACTAGAGAACAAGGGAACAAATAGATGAGAGATTGGAGGAGGGGGAGAGAATAAAACAAAGAAAGAGTTTAACAAGAAGAGGATATTGCCAAGCAACAGTCTTTGGCCTCATAAAAGCTATTTTCAAGTGTACATGAATTTTGAAAACTCGTAAAGAAAACTGCCGTGCCTCATAAGATTCGGAGATAATATACATATTTCTTTACACAAAGTATGTAGGGTAGTTGGGGTGGGGGGAGGGGACAGGTTCCAACACAGTTTGCACTTCCAGTACACCGAGTTTTGCGACCTTTCCCTTTCGCTTACTTGGTCACCAAATGTGAACACTCAGTGCAGTTGAGAATCGTTTACATCCCCTTTGAACACTGAAGATAGCTAACAAGTGTCGTTCATCCCTGGTGTGAACATTATCGGTCACATGTACTTTAACTACAGCTATCGTTCATAGCCAATTCTGAACACTTACAGCTCACTATGGTTAATACCCAGAGCTGGGTGCAGCTATCGTTCATGCCCCGTCTGAGCACGCATGACAGCAGACTATCTTTTACCTCCAGTGTGAACATTCAGTAAAGTTTACTGTCGTCTATACTCCGTGTGAACATCGACTACAGGTCAGTGTCGTTCATAACTCTCGGTACACCTATCGTTTAAACTCAGTGTGAACACACAGTACAGCTGACTATCCTTCACATCCAAAGTGAACATGCAGTACAGATCAGTGTCGTTCATATCCAGTGTGGACAGTACAGCTCACTGTCGTTCACACATTTGTGAAAACCTGTTTTAGCTTCTCGCCTTCTTCCTCCCTTTTTTGTTATCGTTCGCGATATTTGTGGACCTGTTTGCAGATTTGCGAAGATCTGTTTGAAGCTTTGAACTAAGTTCTCAAAACAATATTCAAGAATAAAAGTCTAATAACAAAATTCACACACACACACACACACACACACACACACACACACACACAGAGGCGCACGCGCGTTCATCATGTGCATAATGGGGCCCTCAACCACCCAGAAAGCTATTACGTCACTGCTGCTAAGCGTGAAAGACTAAGACGTCACGAACGACTGCTGCGATCCTTGGAAGTAGCTCAGTTCCTCCCCACCCCGACACTCCCCACCCAACCACCCCACCACAGCTTCCCGCCACCCCTCCCTCTCTGGTTGAGCTTAAACACATCTTCTCTTTTGTGTCCCTCCTTCCTTCTTCTACCAAACGCTGTGTGCTCTGTGTGTGTGTGTGTGTGTGTGTGTGTGTGTGCGCGCGCGCGCACGTGTGTGTGTTGAGGGGGAATGAGAGGGAGGAGTGCGGCCGGATCTGAGCCAGCAAGTCACGGAAACACCGAGAGACACTCTTGTGACGTCAGCACCAGCAGACGTCTTTGCTCGCCATTCACAACTCCACGCCGACCGACTTTAGAAATAGAGCCCGCGGTAGCGGCAATGGCAATCCCGGTTAGATAGGGGGCAGCTAATTGGGAGGGATTTTTTCTTTGCTTCGGAAAAAAGTGCTCTTCCAGGGGCAAAGAAGTGTGCATTAACCAGAACAGACTATAAAGACTATAGCTAGTTCAAGACAACTGCTGAAAAATAAATATATATATATATTTGTGTGAGAGAGAGAAGAGAGAGAGAGAAAGAGAAATACAGCTGGGAAGAAGGAAAAAAGAAGAAAGTAGTATGTCTGAAAGAGAACTCTGTGTGTGTGTGTGTGTGTTAGAGAGACAGAGACTAGGAGCGAGTGTTACACCGAGACAACAGCACAGAGACGAAATGAGGATGTATGTATGTTTGCTTTCATCCATGAATGCAGAAAGTATCTCGATATATTTAAAGATCTTAAAACAGGCTCCAGCATCCTTGAGACAGGTGCGGCTAGAAAGCGCCCATCGGATTAAACGCACAGGTAGGTGAAGCTACGCTGGTAAGGAGGTGGATAGATAAACGGACGAGGACGATACAAAAAATTCACAAAAAAACTTTTACGCAGCCGACTGGGGTAATATGCCGACTTCCTTCCTCCAAAACTCTACCCTGCAGGTTCGTGCCTTGCCTCTTGTTTGGCATGCTATTTATCTCTTTCTGATCACATTCTCGGGGTTTTAAACGTAATCAGTAACTACATACATCAAAACATCTTTTTTGCGTTATTCATCTTGTTGCGATGGAGGTCATTTTTGAAAAGATACAAACTCGAAACAATGAGACGAATTTACGAGAAGAGAGAAAGAGATGAACAGAAGAAGTACATGAATGAAAATGATTGATACTTCACACTTGAAACAAAATAAAACCCCATTTGATTTGTTTTATGCTTACTATCAAGATTACAGTACACATCGTCAGGAGCCTTTTCAAAACACCCTGAGCATGATGAGGTGCAACGATAAGATGCATTTCATAGTTATCACTCAAGGCCGCGCGTTGCTGTCAGCTACATTTTAAGACCCTTATCTCTCTGCTGTTCCCTTTTTCTCGAGTTGTTTGCCCCTAAGCAGCTGTAGCCCTATAAACGACCTCTGAACCAAAGCTGCGATCTAACCAGTTGGAAGCACAACCTTCGTTTCATTCTCGCCACCTTTTGTCGTATAAATAGCGCCGCATTTTATTGTCAGAGTTTGATACGTATTCTCCACAACTTTGTAGCCTGTCACATGGAGAAGTGTCATCGTGTTTGTCCCATCATTGATTTGTGACCATAGTATTAAGTGACATCACTTTCGTTGGAACGTCGTCGTCGTCGTCGTCGTCGGAGCATGACGTCATCAAGTTCCTCATACATAAAAGTAACGACATCATGCTGACCCATGCCATAAGTGTAGTAGCTCTACCTTGTTGATAATGCAACAAGTGTAATGTAATCTTGCTCACCTGGCCGTAAGTGTAACGCTACCTTGGTGACGGTGCCATCAGCGTAACGTAATGTTAGTTTGGCCATTAGGCCACAATTACAACACTGCCCTTGTTCCCCCTGCTGTTAGCGTAGCAAGTTCAAGATTTAAGCTTACAAGAGTCATTCATTCCTGACGATACAGGGACATAGAGACTAAACGAAAACAGCAATGCAAAAAAAAAAAAAAAAAAAAATCCCTCTATTTTCTTCTTGTTTCTATCGTAAGGCTACCTTGCTCACCCTTCCCTCAATGTAACGCCTCGACGCTCAGATTGTCGGAACCGTTTTACATTTGCTGTTAGTTTATCTTCTATGTCAATTCTCAAAGAGCATATTACAAAGTTTCGTTGACTGACACGTCATGTTTGTAGGTTATCTCCAAGGTTCCGCAGCCTTGTAGAAAGCGTGCTCTCTTCAACAGTTCACGAGCATCTCTGGCCAGCAAGCTGTGCCGCATTTACCTTTATCATCCTTCGCGAACTCCATTACACGGGCCTTTCACATTTTGTTCTCCTCGATAAGGTGTGTGTGTGTGTGTGTGTGTGTGGGGAGGCTCAGCGCTTACAAGCTTGAACTTCAAGTATATAATGTATCATAGTATGCATTGCATTGTGCAGCTGCTTTAAATGGTGGCTGTGCTGGGAAATACAGACCTTTGGTTTTGCTCGCATTCGTTCATATTGTAAAATAATTGTTACGATTTCTTGAGATTTTCTTGTTCATGCTCGTCCAACACAAACCAAAGCCAACGTCACCTGCCTCAAGAAAAACAAACAAACAAACAAACAAACAAACAAAGTCAAACCAAACGAACACAATCTAACAAATTTACATATACATATCACACATACGTACGTTCATACAGAAAACACCTGCATTTACACGCTAATTAAATCGGATATAACCTTCGTCTGTGTTTTGATCATAGAAATTTGGATGAACACGCTGAACGAATAGACGAACAAACGGACGAATAAACGAATGACTGAATGAACGCATAAGGAGACTGTTTAGAAGGACGAACGCTAGAGGCGAGACGCTGTGGGTGTCTAGAGCTCAGACGATGCCAGTGGTTGCACCCGGATTTCCAGATAACTCTCTCTTTTTTTCCTCCCGTTCTCCTCGCCCCTTCCGTTCTCACTCCCCCAAACAGTTGTCTCGGGCTGATCGTGGGGGAGGCAAGCCACAGGTGGGCAGACAGACAGACAGACAGACTTAGCAGCAGACGATGCCGTTGCTTTGCGCGCGCGTCTCGTCAGACGACTTTCTCATCTTCCGCATTTACGTACCCGAACTTCTCCCCCGCCACGTACCCTCCGCCTCCCTCCCATCTCGCCACACACCCACCACCCCTTCTTCCCTCACCTCGTTCCTTTCTTCGTACCATCGTCCTCACCCGACGCTTGGCAGGATTAACTTTGTGGGTCTCACCTGCCTTGTTATGCTCTCTCTCTTTCCCGGCCTAATCCTTTGTGCCGTTATTTACTCGCTGCGACTGGTAGACCTTCGACGAAGAGCGTCTACTTATCTTCATACCTTGACAGTGCGTGCTTTTATTTCCGCGTTGCCCTCCACCTCTTCCAGCCTCAAACAACACCTCACCCTCTCTTAAGAACCCAAGAAAACTTTCAAACAGCAAAAACTACACAAAAGCAAAATCAAAAGAAAAAAGATAAAAAATAAGAAAAAGCAACAAAACAACCACAAAACAATATCATAAACACAAAAAACAACAAAACAACAAAACCTAATCAAAGCAACAAAAATTAAAAAAATTACTACATTGTTCCTCGTTCCTTCATATGTACGTTAACTAAAGGTGAACATGGCTGACATTGTGTCTTGATGCAACCAACCCTTGGATTTTTTGTCAATCGATTTTGTTCATTGTTATTTATAGCCCCCACACACGTGCATGCATGCTGGTTTCCATTCCCCACCATCCTTCCATCCCCGTCACCCACACTGATCAAGCAAAAGAAACCTGCGCCACGGTGATCTTTGCGTACCAGCAATTTTAAAATTCGAAAGAAAACTTAATTTTAGCTTACTCCAAAGTTTCATTGGTAGGCTTAAAGACAAACCCAAGTATGAGAAGGCTTAACTCATTATCTCCTGCTTACTCCCATGATATGAGCGAAAATTTGTGTTCCGTACAAGCCTGTGAAGATCGCACCTCTCAGGCTTTGGAAGCAAGTCATCATCTTATTTCCCGTGACATAAAAGAAGTCGGCCAGCTGATTGGGCAATTTCTTATTGGCATATGATTAAAGCTCGCGATAGGACTTATGAGACCTCATCAAAGCTTAGGCTAATCAACCTGTGCTTTTCCTTGAAAATAAGATTTGCAAAGAATTCTTGTAATTAACTAATGATAGCGCAATGTTGAGTTAAAAGGGACAAGGTGGAAAGCAATTTCTTTCTAATAATTGGGTAACGTTTTGTGCAAGATACTGTTACCCCAAATCTGGGAGAACACACTCCTTCTTGTTCTCGAGATATACGCCAAAAAACATCACCGTGCACAAAATGTTAAATCGTGACGTAACGTTTGTACATAGATACGCCTAGTTATCACGTGGTTTTATTCACACATTTTCTCAAGCTTTTACAACGTGAACATATTCATGTACAGTCATGACTGTCTATGTTGTTGACCTCTTCCTGTGCACGGTGATGTCTGAAGACCTCTGTCTTGAAAAAAATAAGGTGGATCGGGATGTTTACCCAGATTTGGGGAAAAAGTATCTTGCACTATCAACCAGTCATTATCCAATCAATAAAAAAATTGCACACGACTAGATCTTTTTACCTGCTACCACCATGGTGCCCCACCCCGTCATGTAGCATTCAGTCCGAACATCATTGACGTTAAGACAGGGACAACGACTCGCATGTTATAGATGGGACATTGCGGGACTGGCAGAGGCACGATGGACAGGATTCGGAGAAACGGTAACACTCGAGGGCCATCTACTGTGATTCAGCGGCGACGGGAGTCCAAGCACGCGCATGCGTGGATTTCTCGTTCGCAGGGACGTGGCGAAGTGGTTCTTACTTGGTCCCCAATTTCAAGTGACCTAATCTCCATCCGCGTTGCTGCCAGGCCTCACAACCTGACCATCATCCAGTTGTACCCCCCCACCTCCGTCAATGGGGACGAGGAAGTGGAATTGTTATACGTGCAATGAGAAAAGTCAATCAAAGTGGTACCGTGAACAGAAATCTTCGCTTTGATCGGAAATTTCAATGCAAAAGTCGGCCCAGAGGCTTATCAGTAATGGGTTAGCATGGTGTGCTATTTCCGGCTTTGTGAAACGAACGAACTGGGTCTCCGGATTTCAGAGTTGGCACAAAGTCTTAGGATAACCTTTGCCAACACCCTACAAAGCTCGTGATTTGGTAGTCTCCTGGAGGGCCGATCAGTAAGCAGATCGATTTCATCTTACTACAGAGACGCTTCAAATTAAGCATCTATCAGCAAAGACGAGGAAATATATCCAGGAGCGGATAACAATAGTAACATCAGCCTTGTCTTACCAAATCTAAGGTTAAAGAAGGCGACATGGAAAGACTGCAAAACCCATCGTTGTTGAACTCTTTCAGGGGCAAGTTGGAGGTAAATTCGTTGCTTTCAACATTCATCGACTGCGTTGTGAATATCCTCTCGCCTCTCATCAAACAGAAGCTCTTGAGGTCGGCCGTAAATGTTCTCAAAAAGAAAAAACCCAAAACAACCTTAGATCACAAAGGAAGATTTGGACATTTGGGACCACCGACGGGCCTTCAAGAGTGAGAAACTGAGTAGCCCCGAGGCAGCTGTTGCATACAGGAAGGGCAACCACGAGATATGGAAAGGCATGAAGGTAGCCAAGGCATCCAGGTGATCGAAGACAGATGCCGTGAAATCGATGAGGGGATGACCTGGGGCAACAACCACTTAGCCCTTCTGTTTCTTTAAGACCTTCATCAACAATGACCAACATAAAAGTCCACCATTGATGACAGCAAGGGTTGCCTGCTCTCGGATGACAAGGCTGTCCTTTATTGATGGATAGAGCACTGCAGCGTGTTTACAATTTTCCACTGACGACAGATAACCACGAGACAGCTGGAGACCAAGATGACCTACAAGTCCTACGGGATAAGGTTGAGCAGGCCATTCGAGGGTGAAGGGAGGAAAGTCCCCAGGGGTTGACAATGGGCCAGCTGGGTTGATTAAATGGGGCGGAGAGGAGAAATGAAGAGAAGACTCTTACCACACTGTGCCAGAAAATCTTTGCAGCCAAGCAGTGGCCAAAAGTGTGGACGCACTCACTGGTCATACCCTTGCCTAAGAAGGGAAACGTGAGGCACTGTCAGAGCTATCGAATGATAAATCTTATTGGTCATCTGAGTAAGATCATGTAAAAAGCGATCCAAAACCACCTCACGCTAGCGGCGGAAGAGACCGGATTTCGTGTCGGCAGGAGCATTGTTGAACAAGTCGAGTCCTAATCAAAAAGCACTTGCAGCATGGTAAGGATCTCTACCATAACTTTACTAAGGCTTTCGACAGCGTATGACAGGAAGGACTATGGAATATTGTGTGGACAGACAAACCATCAAGGCGCTGTATAATGGCTCTAGGAGCTTAGTGCTTTTTAACAACCGAGTAAGTAAGCTCTTTCCCAAAACGGTGGATGTACGCCAAGGTTGACCTTTAAATTAACATCTACGAGGAGAAAATCGTCTGTGATACGCTTCAGGCTCATCATTCTTCCGTGTCAATTGGACATCGATGTGATTGTTACACGTTACATACCCTCAACGAGAGCGTGTACGGGATGGAAATCAGCACGAACAAGAGCAAAATCGCGGTGAACACATGTGGATCTAGTACAACGGATATCCGAATCTGGAGTCCAGCAGGGGGAGGTGCAGTCCTTCAAAAATGTCTGGACGTGGCCATCTCAAAAGACGGGGGTTGCACGGCGAACGTTCTTCTCAGGATCTCGGCAGCAAGAGTGGCGAGGACCAGGCTCAGCAAGATTGGGGATAGCAGAATTGCCAGCTTCCGCACCAAATTCAGGCTCACATTCATGCTCTACGGCTGCCAGAAGTGAACCTTGCTTACAGAATTGGAGCAACGTATCCAGGCGTTTGAAATGAAGTGTTTCAGGAGACTACATGAAGCAAAAAAAAGCTAACAACTTCGTTCATAGGGTAGCACCTCCTTGGTAGGGCCCCCAGGAGCCTCTTCTTGCTACCATCAAGCGGCAAAAGCTGGTGTTATTCGGTCATTTCCGACATGATACCTTACCAAAGACGGTCCTCTAAGGGTACGTTGAGGGCAGTCGATGTCGTGGCATGCAGAAGAAAAAGATGGGAGACTAACGTGAAGAGTGGAGCGGCTGTCCACTGGGCAAGACCGGCCTTCCCGGGTGGAGTTCACCTCTACTGTGTCGCATTGTGCCTATGAGTGGTTCCTCCGGCACTAGTAAAAGGAGGAGCAGAAGAAGAAGAAGAAGAAGAAATGAAACTTTTGGAAGGGGGAGTGCTTCCACCTCGCGGTGATTTCCCACTGTGGGGATGGGGATCTTTGGGGAATGTGGGCAAAGGTAGGGAGTAACTGGGGAGGTTTGGGGGAGAGTCGCTGTTTTGTGGCGCCACAGGTGTTGTTTACTCTTGCTAGTGCCCTCTTGTTCTGTTGGTGTCTAGGTTTGCAAAGTCTACATTGGTGGTGAACTGTATTTGTGCCCTCCTTACCTGTTGTTACTCTACGAGACCTGCTATGCTTGCCTTGCTGCTGCCTTCTTTACCTGCTGTTGTTACTTGCTATCGGTGCCTAGGGGTCCTGTCAAGTCCGCCGTGGTGATGTACTGTGGTGGTTACCGTGTTGTTTATTTGGTTTCCTGGGCTTGTTTTTTTCTGTATGAATGGTTTCCTATATAAATGATGATCTTAATTTTACTCGGGCTGGTCTTTAAAGACAGCAGCTACTGCCAAGCCATGTGGCTCAGAGATTCTACTGAGATATCTCGGATGCCCCCTAAGAGATATACTTTACCTGCAGAAAAAAGGTTAAGGCAATTCCGTGATCCGTAACCTTTCAGCCGTTGGTAAGATGGCAGTTTCTCGAGGCCAGCCTTTTCACGAGGGAGGTACCATTTTCGTCCCCTTCAGTAACTTTCCTTCCTCAACACGTTTTTAAGGGACTCGGAATCCGTTCATCAGTTAGCTCCCCTGGGAAGTACGCTGCGTCACCGGGTATCGAACCGGCTAGTTCACGCGCCTTCAGTTTCGGTCACCGAGGACTCTAACGACTATATCCGCCATTGTGTAGCAGGACAGCAAACAAGAATGTCTGAAAGTCCTTCCTACTTTTAAAGAATTGTGGTCGGTAAGCTAGTTAAGTGAATCTATAACAGACCTTTAGCCAGCGTTGTGGCAGTTCTGTGCTTGCCCCCTTCCAGAAAGAAACGCTGGACAAATGACTGGTGTTTGTCGACAGCTAACTTGGAAGATTAGCGAAACGGAAATCGTGATGATCTATTCTCAGGAACTTCAGAAACACAAAACTTTTAGAACCTCTATGGCGAGAATTTAGATCTCTCTCTTTCTCTCTGCGTACTCTGTAATCATGAAGTTTTCGTGAAATAATAGTGAAAGGCTCGATTTCATAACGACGAAAGGTTAAAACCTGTTGCTGTAACATCGAACATTCTTGTGAAACAATAAAAAAGTATTACCGAAGCAATAAACTGAGCTGTTAGGGTGGTGTAATAATGAAAGTTGCTCTCCAACAATCACGGCAGATTGAATTATTCGAGAAGTTTATTAGTTTACTTGCGTTGAACCTTATTCATGCGAACACGTCCTTCAATCTTGACCGTTGGCAAAAGTCCAGAGTTTTTCGTGTTTTTTTACATGACCAGGATGAGTTCAGGTATGTCTTAAAGTCTGAGTTAACTCTCCTACCCCCATCATTCTGTTCTTAGAATCCTGGCCTACATGTCTTATTGTTAAGACCGTAAGAAGGCCAAAACTCCTGATATCACAAGAGTACACTTAGTAGAGGCAATAGAAGATTCAAAATTATGTTCATGAGAAGTATCCGTAGACGTGCATGCTGGTAGTTGTAGGTGTGTTTCTCAAGAATTAAAATATATGTGTGTGTATGTTGTTGTTGAATAATACAAACTATGGCAGAAAAGACACAAGTGGTTCATTCTTTCGCACTCTGAGCTCGCTTTGCACTGGTCAAGGAGGGGAAAAATAGTCCACGGAACAAACTAGTAATTAGATGCCGAGTAATGAAGTTTAGGAAATATTACGGTAAAGGCAAAGGTGGCATAGCCTACTGCAAGTGGAAACAGTGTATGGTGTGTGGTTCATCGTGACCACAGCAGCTCATGTGGCGGGTAAAACCGTAACCTCACCTTCTGCTGCTTTTCCCATTCACAAGACTTGAGAACGACGTGTAAAACCACTGCCACGAATTCCCCAACAAGGATTATGGAAGGCGTAGCCCAACCTTTTCCTTCTGCTACACTTACCTCCGGATAAACCAGATGAATAAATTTCTGAGTAGGAAGGCTCGCACAAGCCTCGAGTCTGCGACGTTTTGGTTTTCACTAATCCCACGCCACAAGACTACCGCCCCCCCCCCCACCGCCTGCTTCCAACGGTCTTCTAAAACTCGTCGTGTTTCCTAAATAGTGAGCAAAATATAGACGACAGGTCTAGTAGAAAAAAGGGGAAAATAAAAAAACCACAACAGAACAGAACAAAGCAAATCTGTTTGTACAAGACCAAAACTCAAGCTAGTTCCACTTAAAGAAAACGCAAACCGACAAGATTTACGACTGCAAACTTGAAGGAGACGGATTTAAAAAAAAAGAAGTTGTGTCTAGACGAGTCTATGTTCTTCGCATTGTATTAAGAAGTCTTGCGAAACAGGTTATTAGTTTTGGAGGCAGAAAATGTCATAAAAAATGCAGAAATTAAAAAAAAACCCTCCCTCTGGCAGCGGGTCTGTCTGGAAATGACCAACTGACCATGACAGTCGGCGTCTTAGCGAGGGTCATGGCCAAAGTGATGACGCAGCCGCTCGCGGCGGCGCTGGTCAAACAGTGACGTCAGGAATCAATAACCACAGCCTTGACCTTTGAGCAAGTACAACTGTCTTGTCGACAGACGGGCACAAGACTAGGGGGAGGAGGAGGAGGAGGAGGAGGAGGAGGAGGCAAGGAGTATCTGAGGGAGGGAAGACACGCTTTAAAGCATGCTGCCTTGAATACCCAAGATGATTTGCACTGACCACTCGTTACAACTAATGTCACGATTCTCAAAGCTTCTCGTTCTTTTGTGATCGTCTGTGACTGTCATGGTCTTGTACAGCGCAGGGAGTTTGCCTGTTGACTGGGACATTAGGCTATAATAATAATTATTATTATTTCTCACTGTTATCAATGTCCAGCTAAACGCTACACAGTGCGATCACCCACATTTACTGTTAGCATTCTTTTTGAAGAAAAGGAAGGAAGCAAAAACTTCATAAAATTACTTATTGATTAATGAAAATTATAGTGAAAATTTAAATTTATACATAATAATTAAACTTAATAAGTAATGCAATACTTGGCGCAAAACGTCTCTGACGCAAAATATGGATTACAGAGAAGTGAGAGAAAGAGGAAGAATAAGACGACAATGATAAACGAAGATGATGGTGATAATAAGAAAGAAGATGGAGAAGATCAGTGTCGTCTACTTGATGTAGCCGCTTAGAAGAGAGAATAAGACGGTGATGATGATGATGATGAAGGACTTATTTGTGTAAAGGAAAATGAGACATAGGGTAAGGGGAATGAAAGGGAAGACGAGGACGAAGGAAGAAGAAGAAGAAAAAGAAGAAGAAGATGATGATGATCTCTAAAATGACTGTAGATATCCTCCTCCTCCTCCTCCTCATCATCATCATCATCATCACCCTACACTTGATGAAGCCGCTAGCTGGAATCAGCATATCTGGTGAACGGTCAAATCACCCCCTCCTCTCGGGTTATCAGTTTAGAAGGTTCTAACCCCATAAGGACCGTTCGAGATGAAGCTTAGGGCTTGGCGGGCTGGAGGAAAAGAAAAGGAGGAAGAACACGAGAGAAAGAACGAGTAAGGAGAAAAGGAAGGGGGCAAAAAAAAAAAAATCGATGGAAGATCTCCTCCCGCTCCTATATCGTTCAAAGCTTGGGAATCGACCTGCCACTCTCCCCCGCCCCGACTCACCCTCCTTCCCTCTCAGCACCGCCAGCCCGGGGCTCGCTGGCTTCTCCTTACATACATGTGGCTGTGAATATTTATGTCCCCTTGCTGTATGACTCACTCCGACTAAATATTGCCAAAAGGTCACCGTTGTAACCCGCGTCTTGGACCTGCCCCGTGGCTAAGAAAGCTAGCTGTTTGAACAATAAAAAGAAAATAGAGTGGTTCTGGGGCAGGGTAAGGAAACCCAGGGAGGGGAGCCTAGGTAGAGAGTGGGAGGTGGTTAGTTTAAACAAAGGTAGAGTTACAAATCTTTCTTAGAAGAGAAGAACGTTTGTTTTAAGATCAAACTGCAAAAATAACAAACAAACAGAATAGGTTTTTTTTTAATCTCCGAAAGCGACCGAAACAGGATGGACTAGACCCCTATCAGCTCAAATGTGCATCAGGTGGAACCAGGGGTGGGGATGATGTCATGGTCACCGACCTGGATGGTATCAGCCCTGTCTGGTAAGCGATGACTGACTCCAGACGGTCAATAAGCCTGTCCCCTAGGCGATGGGGAGACGGAGTCTTCTCAAGCTCTGCTTGGGAAACAGCGAGTTCTTGAAGTTGAGAAGTGGAACGGAAATTTAACAGTATTATATAAGCGAATTATTATGAGTATCTTTTGTGGAAAAGCTGAGCAAGCGAGCAAATAGTTTACAAAGAACATTATCAGACAAAATTGATACGATATTAAGAGGTTGTACACAAGGGAAGAGCAAAATGCAAAATGTAAAAATTGTTACTAATTATATGTAAGAGACGTTAAACTGCAAAATAATCAAAGGTCTAATAGGGTGAGAAAAAATTTGAACCCCACAAAACTATTAAGGAGTTAGTGCTTCCAAAGAAAAATTTCACAATACATCAAGTATATAAATTAAACCATTTATCATGTGAAGTCTATAAAACGACCCCCTCCCCCCCCCGACAAAAATAGGGTTGAGAGTAGACATGATAATGTTGCCCACGACAAAAGAATAAAAAGTGCAACGAGATGATGATGAAGACGAGGAGAATGATCTTGATGATCATGATCGAATATGATTAAGATCGTGCTGGGACACACACACACACACACACACACACACACACACACACACACACACAAACAAGCCAAGGAAAGAAAAAGAGAAGAGGGTGTCACAGCTACAACCACAATGAAATCGTTAATGATTAACTTCAGATACCTACTCTAGCCTTGTCCTTCAGACTACTCTGGTGTTCTGAGAAAAAAAAATCACACTTCTCCTTTCACTTCTATATCTTTCCCACCAGTCTTTTGGTTCTTTTGGTCCCCTTTTTTCTTATTTTCTAACCTGTTCACTCATTTACACATGACTTGTGATATAGCATTAATACACCTGCATGCACTAGCACATAAAGACAGTGCAAGCATGAGAAATGAGAAGGGAAAAATGTATTCATGAAATATAAACAGGATAAAAAGACAAATACGAAGGACGAGGATATATATTAATATATTTTTCAAATATGGCTTATATGTGGGTAAAATACTGAAACTTACGATGGCAAATTAAAAGTGTGAGAAGGCTGGAGGGAAATAATGGATCCATACACAGACGCACACGCAATCTAACACTTATGTGCACACACACACACACACACACACATAGACGCGAGCGCGCACATTCAGACACACACTAACAAGCACAATCAAACGTGTGCACATATATACATTAACATACGCCCAGTAACACTCATCCAGATACGCAAACACACAAACACATGCATACAGACTCACGCACGCACAAATGCACTCGTATGCATGCTCATAAAAGCACCTTACCTGAGGAAACAAGTCAAAAGAGTTACACCTTGCGATGACCACTAAGAAGGGACACCTCCCTCTTTTTAACCCATCAGCACGTAAAGACAGACGAGGTCCAGAAAACCTGGGCGAACATTTTCTTTTCTTTTTCTTTTCTTTTTTTTTCTTTAAATCAGCGCCCCCTGCACGTGCCGACAAGAGTGCAACCAACGTTCGTGTCGCGCGCTCTTTCTTCGTTCCCACCCCCTTTTCGTCTGTCTGGTCCGCCGACCGGTCGCGTTTGTCGTGCTTGTAGACGACGACGCTCCTCCCGCTGGCTGGCCCACGCGTCACGTCATCAGACCGGACAGGGACAACAACCCGCCCCCAAGGGCCGACCACCGCGAACTGGACGATGCATCGTTAGAAGAGAAGGTCTGACTTCTTGAAGAGGGAGACAAGCCAATGGGCTGATACATTTCGCACTGCAAAACATGATTCAGAAAAATCCATTGATCAGCTGGAGTTGTGTCTTGCAAAGCAGGATTTTTTTTTTTTTGCTTCTATTTGAACGTGGCGTTCAATTATTTGGAAGACAAACTTTGGCATAGTCACGACCTCTATGACGTCAAGTCTGATTTTAAATACTGGAGTCTGTATCGTTAGCGCGAAGAGACAGAGAGAAAGAGAACACACACACACACACACACACACACACACACACACACACACACACACACACACACACACAAACATCCCCGTCTCCTCCGCCCCGCCCCAACACACACAAACACGTTTCAAGAAAAATTCTTTTCCGTTACGATTTAAACCTCATAAAACCTAGTACATTGTTTTTACTGCAAATTATTGGCAGTTCTACCATCCATGCCAGGAACACTTAGATTCACAAGTGACTCTTTCATATTGGAGGAGATTCACAAGTAGCTGCAAATGTCAGCTTGAGATATGCTTAGGATTTTACATTCTACCTAGTGCTATATCTTGCCCCTAAATTAACCTTCTTCAAAAACCAATCGAAAGCATTACCCAATTTCTAATTACTCCAACTTGTTTTTCCCCAAGAGGAAAATGGAGCCCCTGTCATCCAGCGTGTTCAGCTGATGCTACCGTTTTACTGCAGTTTGCGCATGACTAGTAAGTATGTCCCGCACACAACTAAATGCATACAAACACATTATCGCTAGTAAATCGAGTTTTAACGCCCGTCTTGATGGAGTGATCATTCCCGCTCTGTGCATAATTAAGAAAGATCAACGATCATTGCTTATTATACTTTGGTTCCTAACCCTGAAGAATGTTGTCAACTTCGGTTCTGATGTCGCGAACTAGCTTCAGGATGGCCACCGTGTGCTCTGGGGCCCTGCCGACTACTTGTCGATCCTTGCAGCTGACTTGCTGAACTCTCATGTCAAAAGAGATGAAAAAAAACTATTGAATGAGCAGCAGCAGCAGCAGCAGCAGCAGCAGCAGCAGCAGCAGCAGCAGCAGCAGCAGCAACAGCAGCAGCAGTGATATTTTGGCGCAAGCGCACAAAAGTATCAAAAGGATTGCTTAGTATGCAATCAGATAATCATGTACGGTCAAATACGCTCAGTTGAAATACCACTTTAGTTATCGATAATACAGTTCTTTGTGTTGGACATGGCTAAGAAAATTAAGCACAAAACTAACAGATAAGCAGAACAAATGGGGGGGGGGTGACGATATTAGCAAACCAAGATTTCCACTGATCCGTGAGTTTCTCAGAAAAAAGTATTTCCCAACCTACAGGTCTTTCCCGACTTGGAGGTTTTTTTTTACCATTTTTTTTTTCGTTTACACCCACATCTTCCACATTTATATAACAGTGCCTTAGATAAGTTGACACACGGAAGCGTAAAACAGCGATTTATCAGAAGGGGTTCGTCTTAACAATGCAACACGGAGAACTATTATGAGATTTCTGCGCACACGTATGACGTCAGATCCGCTGATCGGATATTCGAAAGGGCGATCGCCGAGGGAGGGTTTGCTTGATCGAGCCGTAGTGCTTTTTCCGTCTCTCTTGCATTTAGCGGCGAAATAACGCAAAGGCCGACTTAAAGATGGCTCGTATAGCCGTTTTTAACTGATTTATTGCCGGTATTTTCTAACGGTTGCAGCTGACGGGGAGCGTCTTGCAGACAAACGGGACATTTTAGACAGGAGATAAAAGGTTAAAAAGGCGGTCTTCATGCAGACAACTGTGAGAGCTCCTGATACGAGGTGATAACAGGTTAATATACTGTGTCAGAGAGAGATGGAAAAGAAAGTGAGGAAAGGGGGAGATAAAAATGTAGAAATAAAGAAAAAGCAAAAAAAAAATAAATAAAATAAATAAATAAAAAAGAATAATAGTGTAACATAGGTGATCTGAAAATGCGAATCAGCCGACGTCGGTGTGACGTTTAAAAGGAAAGACTGAAATTGAGAGTGGGAAAATAGGTAAATGGTTTCTTTTATACGAACAGAGTTAAACTAATTGAAAAGAGGGAACTGAAGAACAACAGCAGAACCAGATCCCTATTTTATCACTTTCCAAAATGTTTACAACATGAATGATTTTTCTGTATCTGACGTGTATTTATTATTTCTAACATTCACTTTCTACTATTTCGTTTTGTTTTGTTTGTGCCATCCCTCTGTGATAGTGCGCAGACATGGCCTCTCGTTTCAAACCAAGCGGACATCTTAGACCCTGTGAATTTTGCTAGACTAGGTCAAGGTATGCAAGTGGACAAGATGGTATTTTCTCTCACACAGAGTCGGCTGTCTGGACACGAACTGCCGGCAATCTTTTATCTGGGTAACATGTCGATCAGCCACTCTCGTCCGCAGGGACTTCTCAGACCCGCTCGCAAGCTGGTCAGTGGGGGCCGCATGACCCCTGTTCTTTGTCCTCGAGGTCACAGTTGCGCTCTGTTGTTTCCCCCCTTTTTTTTGTTGTTTTAATCTTTTGTCTTACATCCTGGAATACACATACCACACCCGTTTTATAAATCTGGGCCTGTCAGCTTTGACTCCGCTTCATAATCAGTGCGTAGGAAGATGGTCGGTTTTGAGAGGGCAAACTCCATGCTGACAGCATCTTTTTTGAGGGGGTGGTTACACCCCCCCCTCCCCAGGTTTCTACGCCACTGATAGCAAGAGGAGGACAGGGGAGCTCCGGTTTGACTGACCAGGGGATGCTGTCGGGCAGTGGGAAGGGTCAGTGTCCGCTGGGGTAGGAGGAACCAGGATCACGCAGGTCACGTGACGAGCTGCACGCTCGGCGAAGTCTCACCTGCCTACGCAGGTGCACTGACCTCCCAAAGACTGTGTGTCGCTGTGGTTAAGCGTTCCTTGGTTGAGGACAGAGGATTAAGGAAGAAGAAGAAAATCTGCACACAAGGCATGAAAATCCCGCGAGATGCGACAAAGGGAGAAGAAGGGGTGGGAAGCGAGTCACCCGGCAAAAGAAGAAAGAGAAAAATGTGTATCGCTGTTGTGACCCCGGGTAACCCTCCCAGCACAGAAGCACGAAAGCCAAGGGGCGCTGCGGCTGTCTCAAACTTGATATCCGTCGAGGGCGTTTATGTCAGTGACTCTTTCCCTCCACCCCCGTCCGACCGTCTTTCACCTCGGACGTGTTCAATCCTTTCTTCCCCCTGTACTGTGTTTGATATTCTTAACTACCCGGGTAGACGGTTTCGGCCGGATTGATTTCTATATATCGCTTCATTTTAATGAAGCTTGTTCACAAGAAAACACTTGTACTCTTAATGTCTCTTTCTTAACTTGACAGGTTGACAGCTCTTACACAGTCTCTTTCTCTTTCCCCCTCTCTCAAACACACACAGACTGCTTTTAAAAAATTATCTGTTTTCATCCCTCTATTACCACTTTGACCACCATGGCCTTCTCCCATACTCCCCGCCCCTACTCAGTGGCATAGGAACCGGGGGAGGGGGCAAGTGGGGGTAACCGCAACCTAAAAAAAAAAAATACTGAGAATGTCAACGACTTTCACCGTCAGCACGAAATTTGCCCCACAAAAAAAGAAAAAAAAGCCGACGTCTTCCTACGCCATTGCTGCTAAGCCATCTGGTTCATTCATCTGTCCTGCTGCTCCATCTTCAAGGACATTCTTTCCGGGCAGAAGAAAAGTGTCCGTCCCGTAGCCGCAGTTACCCTTGTTGTTGTCTCCCTCTGACGCCCACACGCTCTCACGTCCACACACCCACGCAGTCGCTGTGGAGGCAAAGATCGGTCACCTCCGGTCGCTACCTAGTGTCCCGCCGTGACATGCGCCCAGCCAGCAAGCAAGACAACATCGCAGGTATGGGGCGCCAAGAGGGGAATTTTCTCTCCTTCCTCTCTCTAGCTAGAGAATGAGTTCTGTAACTACAGAATGCGCTCTGTAACAATATGAATGCATTCTATAAGCAGAGAATGAGTTCTGTACGCACAGAATGCGCTCTGTATGTGCAGAATGCATTCTCTAGCTAGAGAGAAGAAAAACTCGGTAAAACCAAATTATTTCATTTATATTATACTTAGAAGTTGCTAGCCAATTCATTTTATATTTACAATTCCATTCTGTAGCTAGAGAAAGCTTTCTGTACTTAGAGACTCTCTGTAGTTAGAGAAAGCTTTCTCTAGCTACAGAGAGATTTCTCTAGCGACAGGATGATGTCTGTACCGAACGAGGCTGGCTCATTTGCATATGGGACAAGAAGGTCAAAGCGGGGAAAGCGGTGTACCTTTATAGAAAAAAAGTGCGCTTCTGCTTGTTTATGCGATTTGAAGTGTTGAAGTGTACGTGGCAGTTTTCATTTGCTTGGTTGGCGTCTGTTGCGGAAAAAAATCATTTTCGTCCACAGATGGTTGACATTAAAAAAAATTTTTTTTGCGATGCTCTATGACATCATAGCAGACGAACTCCGGCAAGATGTCTGAACTATCTCGCGTATAAATACACATCAAGAACGTGAGGTCATTTTTCGAGGCCTCTGATTGGTTGATCTTCGACCTTCTTGTCCCAGATGCAAACGAGCCAGCCTCGTTCGGTACAGACATCACGGTAGCTAGAGAAATCTTCTCTGTTCTCTGTTCTCTAACTACAGAGAGATTTCTCTAAGTACAGAAAGCTTTCTATAGCTACAGAATGGAATTGTAAATATAAAATGAATTGGCTAGCAACTTCTAAGTATAATATAAATGAAATAATTTGGTTTCAACGAGTTTTTTCTCTCTCTAGCTAGAGAATGCATTCTGTAGTTACAGTAGTTACAGAATGCTTTCTCTAGCCATAGAGAGAAAGTAGAGAAAATTCCCCTCTTGGCGCCCCATACGCAGGTGCCTGACAGCTAACGACTGTGTGCGCAGTACAGAATGCAAATGATGTTAACGCTTACAAGGGCTGACCACTCTTCAGAGCAGTGCACCAGAGAAAGATACCGAAGATGATGTACGCAAGAAAGACACAGGAAGAGCAAGTGAATGAGAAAAAGGAAATACAAGAGAAATATTTTTACTTGCAAAACCATTCTTTCTCAGCCACACGGAATAACTATACCCCAATGAATAAAAAAATACAAACTAAATTTAAAAAGTAGAATGTTGTGTGAGACATTGATGCTTTTTTTTTAACAGCAGGCTGGTTGCCTTGGTTTCGCATTATAGTAAGAATGAGGTTGGAGGGTTCGAGGAAGCTACCACAGTGACAATACACCCGTCCAACACGAGAAAGAAGCCTATTTACTGGAAAACTTAAAAGTAAAACAAAAGAACTAAAAAGTAATCTCATTAATATCAACAAACCTTCAGTTGACGAGTCCCTTGCTGCCGTATGTACTGACAGACTATGTCATCCACCCACATGCTCGCTCTTTGAAGGATCCGACTTGTTAAAGGACTGTTGCTGGGAGCTTCCACTTGAGGCGGCCGTATATACATTATGCGCCGTTTTAACGACAATTTGATGAAGTTTGACAAAATACATAAGCTAACCAGAAGCTAATTTTAAAACTGGAATATTTTCTTATCAGTTTCACTCGCTTAGCAAAACATGAAAGGAAATATCTTGAGTCAGAACAACACGTGATGATCAACAGCTACTGTAATAACGACATTAACACCAAAGCAGCAATATTAAAGAAACGATGTAGAAATGATAATGATAATTAACAAGAGGGCTTGGTTAAGTTAAATAAAATAAAATGCCTCTTGAATTGTGTTTAATCTATCAGACTTGACTGAAGAGGTAAACATTGAGTAAAATCTCACTCCGTGTGTGTGTGTGTGTGTGTGTGTGTGTGTGTGTTTCCACTCACTTGGCACTTGCACAGCCACTCTGCTTTGAGTCAGAATACCTATTTCACCTTTAACCTCTAACCCTTTAGCAGCACTTAGTTTGCTGATCTCACTCAGCTTCCCTAACTAGATTTCGCAGGGGAAATTTGCTTGATGATAGGAACTGAAGTCGATTTCGCTAGGCTTTGGTGTGAACAGTAGACCTGACTCTTAAGACCTTGACCTAAGACTTATTTTCAAAACCTCACATGCACACCAGCCCTTGGGGAGTTTTGGAAGTTATGCTAAAAAAAAAACAAAACAAAACAAAACAAAAAAAACAACAACAAACCAACCAACCAATGAAGACCAAAGTTTAGGGTCATGTCCAGTCTCCGGGCTCAATTTACAGCTTGATGAAGCTGGACAAGAAGGACTAAGTGTAATCCTGACAAAGCTGTCCTCTCTGTTCCCTGCCTTGATGTGGTGTGTGGCAGTTAACCCACTGACGTCCACAGGTCAACCTCATTCAAAGGAAGTCGCACACCAACCTTCGGATACGTATGTTGATTCTGGGACTAGGAGTGGATTTAGAAGAATACAACAGCAGTAGCCCACCTGTTAGACACAGTCATTTCTGGAGAAATACTAATAATTAGCTTCTTCCAGCTTTATGATGTGTTTGACGGGCATTTTTTTCAATGGATGCTTCGAGTAAAGCAGCATTCTTTCTTTCTTTCTTTCTTTTTTTTTTTCTTTCTTTCTTTCTTAATTTTTGGCAGCGACTCGACTGTTATGTGATTGATGAAACTGTAATCATGCAAAGGCATTGCAGAACGACTCTGGGATGGTCGTTTGGCGGTCATGCAGTGTTTCTCGCATGGTTTTCTCCAACATGATGTTGACGAGATCTCGGGAGAGCGAGAAACTCCTGCGGCATAACGCAGTTAATGCTTGAAGACTGCTTGAACTTGAGACACACTTGGGACATACGGCTCTGCTACTGCCGTCCTCGGAGTCTTTATGACTGGTAACCGCCCTTATTTTATTGAAAACTTTCCTACATATCTGCAGTTACACAGAGATCTAATTTTAGTTTTACATTTCTGAAACAGTTTAAAACAAAAGTAAAGAAAATGAACATCAAGAAACAAAAATCAAAACCAATAGCAGACTTTCAACCGCCAATGGGCACCATCACAAAGTACTAAGCCCTAGGCCAGTAAAAAAACTCACATGACGACGACGACATCGACGATGATGATGACTTAATTAACTAAGTAATTCTAAAACGATCGGCCAGAGAGAAGCCAAGAAAGCTTGAATAAATACAAAGTAAATATTGTTGTGTTGCTCGAAAATAAATAGGTGTACAGCTTGTAGGGGATGGTGGTGGTGGTATGCGATGAAGAACATAGTCAACAAACGAAAAAGAAAAGACTATTTTTTCGATTAAAAAAAGAAATGATGATCTACTAAAACCATACAAACCATCCCTAAACGAATATCTTCAGGGAGAGTGGGCACGAGAGTGTGTATCTAAATAAAATATAAAAAAAAAAATTACGAAACATCCAATTAGAAAAGCTTAACTGTCAAATAAAAAGAATAGCTGAAATATCAAAAAAGAAAAAACAAAGCAACTAAAATATCCAATTAAAAATAACTGAAATATCAAATAAAAGTTTAAGAAAAAACATGCAATAAAAGAGGTGAGAAAGGAAGATAAAATAATTTGATCGGGGTGGGGGGGAGGGAGAGACGAAGACGGAGAGATGAAGCGCTGTGTGTGTGTGTGTGTGTGTGCGTGCGTGCGTGCGTGCGTGTGTGTGTGTGTGTGTGTGTGTGTGTGTTTTGGTGCTTGTTTTTCACCGAGCAAGGTAAGGCTAGGTCACGACAAAGCACCCGCAACGAAACAAACAGTGCCCGAATCGAGATTTGAACCAAGGGACACCAAATTCTCAACGTATTGATGAAGTGCGTCACTGAGAAAGAACGAGGAAAGAGAGAGACAGAGACAAAGAAGCAAAAACGACATCGCTAAATTCTAGAACGGCACTGAATGAATGAAGGCTCTACTACATGAACTCTCGCGTCAAACGACAGGAGAGGGCATGGTGTGACGTGTAGGTAAGAGCTCGAAGACGGGAAAGGGCACAGCCAGCCGTGACGTCTGCGACCTCGAATAAGGCAGCGGTGGTACGTCACTCGGACCGACGCAATTACGTATGCGCGATTGGCTTCTTTCTCGGGAACGGCGCTCGACAATACCGCTCTACACGCCTGGCTGTTTGGTAAACAAGAGTGAACTACTTGCCCTGCCCGACTAGACGTCTTCGCGGGATTGCCTCCCTTCTCCACCCTCCTCGCTCTCCTCCTCTTGCTGTATGGATGGCTTTTACGTAAGCTGGGTTAATCAGCAGACACCAACAAGTTTATTTAAATGCATTCTTGAAATCTTGCTTCAATTTTGTTTTGTTTATTATTATCCTTTTTTGCACGTTCTGGAGAAAAACTGCGTTAAGGATGTTTACGGCGATTGGAAGACCGGTCCCTCACGATTTTTTTTTTTTGCTTTTTATTGTTTGTTTGTTTGTTTTTTTTTTCAATGAGCAAAACGGTCACGGCTGGTTGTGTCTCTTAATCAGTCCGTCACGTAGTCGACATCAGCTGCACTTTGTAACCACGTCTGTGTCTCGACCTCCGTCTCCCCCCCCCCTTTCCATGCTCTGTTCCTCTTCCTCCCTGTCTTTACTCCATCACTACCCCTCCCTCCAGCGTGTCTTCCCTTGCGCCTGCCTGCATTTCCAGTTGAAGCTGCAGGAACCGATGATCGCTCACAACAGTCATCACATATTGTATCGATAAAAACGAAAGAAAACAAGTGGAAGGGTTTAAAAAAACAAAGACATCTTTAAAGGAAAACCCCTAAAACTAAAAAGCAACCTGAAAGGTTAGGGATTGAGATCCAGAGGACACTTGCTGTACGATAAAAGGAAAAGGGTGAGGGGAAAAAAAAGGAAGCGGGGGGACCGAAATTTTCGTAACACCAGACGCTACGGCCAGACCACGACAGCAGCTGGAGCAGGAGAGGTGGCACTGTTTAGACCTTTGTTGCACCCCGTCATCCCCCACCGCCTCCCCACCCACCCACCAGTCCTATTCATCCGACATTTTCCTCTGTTTTCATCTGCCATCCTCTCCCCCTCCCCCCCTGAAGCCACCGTACCACCCCACTTTCGGTAACCTCAAAAGCACCAGCGCTGGCAACTGCTTGCTTCAGACTTGGCGAAGACTCTCAACCTATGAAGCGAGTTTTTTTTTTAATTTTTATATATTTAAAAAAAATACGCTGGCTGGGTTAAGCAAGTGGTCCCCTACGTTGTCTCTCCAAAAATACAATTCCTACACTTTCTAGGCATATGTCTGTCTGGTGTGTGTGTGTGAGATCCCTGGGTGTGTATATGCATGTATATGCGTGTATGTGTGTGTGCTTGTGTGTGGTAGGGGAGGGGACTCGTATACGTTTGTTAGCGCATGCCCAGAGACAATGACAGTAACAACTCCAGTAATAATAACAAGATGATGTGAGCTATTTTAAGACTGTAATGACGGTCTGTTCCAAAGACAGAGACGACAGACTGACAGAACTCAGAACTGGGGTGAAATGTTATAATAGAGTGACAGGGCACTGATAAGTATCTTTATCAGCATCGATCTGAAGGTATTCCCAGAACCGGTTTGAATTTCCTGCAGACTTTCACAAAAAATGGTTTGAATGGTTCAAAGGTTCTGACAGAACTGACCGCGTTATTGCTAGATGTTTACAATGAACCCCCCCCCCTCAAAAAAAAAGAAAAAGAAAGCAGAAACTGGCCTTATAAATTGCCTTTCGCGTAAAGAGAACTGCGACGACACAGCTGGACTTCCGATATTATCTGGCCACTGTGATTTAACGTGACTACGTGATAACGTCTTGTCGGAGCACGTACACTCGTGATTTCGCGGGAAGTCCCCTTTATTTTTAGTGCGATACTTATACTGTGGGTATGCACGAACGTAAGTATAGCCTTCGAGATTTGACATTGGAGATCAATTTTCTGAAATCACCTTTTCTAAAGCATTTTTTCCAGTTTATTTTTGGTCGACTAAGGCGAGAAAACTGTGGAAGTTTCAAGTTTAGTGATTATTGTATCACCAAACATGTGGCGTGTCCGACTTCTCCTGTTCTTTCACACTATGGCTGGTAGGACGGGACCCTGACCTCACCTGAGCACAGGACGGGGGGGGGGAGAGTCATTTTTATGTGATATTCAATGTTGTAGACTCTGTAAGATATGTAGCGCCGTTAAGGGACAAAAACTACCTGCTTCCTCCCCATCTACAGTAATGTGATTGCTTCTTCTTGGTGGACAGCCCTGTGTGTGTGTGTGTGTGCCCCGAATTTTCCGAAACGAGCCCTCCACTTTTCCCCCGTTACTTCCGCAGCACTTTAATTTTTCGCCAGACCACTCTGTAGGTAACGGGTCTAAGGTTCACTTCTGCCTGACCAGCAAAGTTAACCCTGAAGAAGAGTGTTAAGAAGGGTACGTGGCGGGCTGGGTGGAAGGGGAGGGAAGTGTTGTGTGGGTGTGGTTGTCTTCCGGGAACATGAACATCCGACAGGCAGGTAAAGTGCAGGTGTACTACAATCAGGCCTTCTTCCGCTGAGACGCTAAGTACTTTAACTCTGCCCAGGTCTGCCCAGGGGCCTGTGGCAGCTGTGAGAAGCCACTTGTGCAACAAAGTGAACGGCGAAGTCATGCGAGTTGTCTTTTCTTTCCGCAGGCTTTATTTGGTTTATTTTATGTATGGGGAATGAGAGCGGAGTTGGTAAGCGGGGGTTGTTAGAGGGTGGATGGGGTAGTAGAGAAAGAACACAGAGAGAGAGAGAGAAGCAGGGGAATGGAGGGATATGTCTGAGAGCCTGGTGTGACGTAGGCAGCGTTAGGGAAGGAGAAAGACTGGGAGGGAAAAGGGGTTCACCCCCTGAACAGCAGCAGTAGAAAAGAAGAAGAAAAAATAGCAAGGGTGGAAAAAAAGGGACGGACGAGGTGGGTTATGCGAAGGATATGAATACGGTTGCCAAGTACAGGGTCATACTGGGAGGCGAGGGCAGACGCTGCTCACAGTGCCAACACCATCACAAAGTACCGCACACAGGTGGGCCCTCGCTAGACATCCCACGCTGCCTGTCCGTCTGTATGTCTGTCTGCAGGCTTGTTCAGTTTCCCAAACGATCGGCTGTTCGTGGTTTGTTGTTTTTTTGTTTTTAATTTGTTGCTGTCCTCTCCCACCCCTTCCCCATTCTCTTTACTGCTCGTTGTTTTGGTGTGGAGGCTTATTTCTTTTGTGTTAAGGAAGTTTCCTTACTTGCTTGGTGTTCAGTTAGGAACTCGTTATTCCTGTATTTTTTTATATTTTATACACACGTACCTTTTTCTGTCATTGTCTCTTGGTTGCAGTAACTTTTAACTTCGAAGCATAACAACCAATTGACGTCTGTTGCCGACCCCCCCCCACCATTTTGAGGATTTCTTTTAAAGATGATCCTTGACTTCTGATGAGTCGACTGACGATTTGTCTGATTAAGGATGGGACGAAGTCGATAGGCATTCACTAGAAACTGATCTGTGAATTTCAAATTTTGTTCTTTTTCTTTTTTCTCGGACGCGACTATATTGTTCCCAGTCACATCTGCCACTAACCTGTTCTACGCAACCCCAGTGACAACAACCCAGCCTAACAAATCTTGACCTCGACCGAGAGGTTTCTCTTCTCACTCATTCTATCCAGTGCAAAACACGTACACGCAAACCCTAGCGAACTCTTATACATACCTGTCGAGCTAACCTGTTCGCTTCACAAGTGAAAACACTCACATGCACGCACGCACGCACGCGCTGGCACAGCCTCTCAATAACAACAACAAACGTGTATACAAAAGAACTAAAAAGTGTCAATTAAGAATCAAACTTGCAGAGTTCGAACTCAAAACGGTTCAATTTATTAATACAAACGATGCTCCAGTTAATCTGTTTGAAGTACACTGTAATACATTTTGACTGCAGTCCATACACCAAAAGACGGTCTGTGAATGAACCGTAGACGTGAATGTGAAGAAGAATAGAGAGATGTCTAGTGACATGTGGGACAATAGTCTCCTGTAACAATGGAGTAAGATGATTTTTGCCGAAATGGGGCTGTATTCATGAAGCTAAGGTCAGAGGTCCCGGGGAAATCAAGAGCAAACGGATATCTCCGTTATTCTAAAACAGTGTCTTGTCCTCGCGTATTTTGTTTACCCCCGGGACAGTAGTTACAAATCAGTGGCAAATAGTACCTGGAGGTAAAGTAACATGAAGCATTTCCGTAGGGTGTGGACAGTGCACCCTAACTACTAAGACAAGATTATCCCCTTTAACCCCTGGGCAAGGAATACAGCCCATTGAAGGATAATGTAAGTGTTTCAAGTGCGTTTAAGGTAGACTAGGTTAAGCTATCATGTTCGGTGGGTTGGGAGTGTTAAAACAAACATTTTCGATTAAAAAATATTTTCATTTTATGGTGGCTTTATATTGAACGTTACCCCATCGTAAGCAGAGAGGCATCTGTAGTCTGCTGTTATCTTTGTCCATCTGTCTACTTGTCAATCTGTTATTTTCTCTGCGTTTCCACCCGTCTGTCTACTTGTACGTCTTGTGTTTGTCTATATCTGCTCGTCTCTATATGTGCACAGGTGTCTTTTCCTTTGTCCATCCGATTGTCTCTGGACAGTTTACTTCTCTATGTCTTGGAACTGATAATCACAGGAAGATCCAATTGTCCCATCATGTATATTGTCATTCTATACTGATTTCCCCTCTCATCTCATCATGATCCTTTCTCAAATGATTACAACAGCAACGATATTGAGGTAAGTCTTCGTGAATTAAAAAAATTGCTGACAATCATAATTGAAATTGTTATCTCTCCGCTTGGAAGCACGGTCCCGCTTTCTTGGTTTATCAACTTGCTTTGTTTGATGCTGAAAATTTCTCCCCTGTCATACATCTCTTAAAAAAATTGTCTCTGTTTTTTCCTCCCTTACCTGTTCTTCATTTCCTGCAGCAGCGTTAACAACTATTTCGCTCTGCCACCGTCCGAACAAGATGTCAGATAACATATTGCCAAAATAGCCAACACCTGGGCCATCTTTCTTGAGTAGGGTGTCTATTTATTTCTTTAGTCCCCCCCCCCAACGTCATTTTATTTTTAAAGCAAGCATTAGCAACAAAGTGCTAAAGTGGAGTCTGACATACCTGTCCTTCTACTGTACATGTTTTTTACCTACCTCGTTTCTAGACCGATATTTGTCTAGATGTCTACGAGAAACGGGTTTCTTCCCACAGAAATAATCAGCAGATTTTTCAGAGAACTTAGATTTGTTTTTGATTTTTGTTTCCTTTTCTTGTTTGCTAAAGCTTCTGTGTGTTGCAAAAGAAATTTACGTGCCTTGAAATGTGCCACATGTATGTATGTATGTAGACAGGGCCGCCGAGAGCCAGCACGGGCCCCCGGGGCGGACTACCTCTACGGGCCCCGGGTCAGGCCTCTCCGGGCCCCTTGTAATTGTAATCGTAAATTATTTTCCCAGTATATAATAATATGCTTACCTTTTGACTGTCAGCATCTACATTTCATTAAGTAATGTAATATAGACTGGAAACATATGGACAGGTGCATTAGGATCTACATCACTACCTGAACTACCTGAAAGAGTTGTTTACACCTGAGCGGTTAGTAAATGAGGAAAACTGACGGTAAAGGATCAAACGAGTAATATCCCGCTCCATAAGAAAAAGTCCCCAGAATGAGGAATTTTAAGTCAACATTTCTTTAACAGAAAAAGAAAACGAAACGAAAAACGAAAATAATCCGCTACGGCCGGGCCTCCTTCACAGCCGCGGGCCCGGGTACACCAGACCCCCCTGTCCCCCCCTCTCGTCATGCCTGTATGTATAGTTCTTTTGTACAGGAGAAATTTGCTATTCCTCAATTATGTATTTAATGTATGTATGTGTATGTATGCACGTATGGCTGTCGATTTTTTAGTGGTTACTCCGATTCACCCTTGTGTGTGTGTATGTGTGTGTGTATTTTGCCGTGACGTAATTATCAGCAGCACCGTCACCAACAGCCGCACAATCTGTCAAATGTTCTAGTCGTTCGTTTGTCTAATTCGGATTTGTGATGCACCCCATACCCTTTTGGCCTCGCTGGACACGTCATACTAACCTTTGTGGTTATTTCCCCTTGCTGTCATGTGACTTAATTTTCTTGGTCGCTTCTTCAGCTAAGAAAGAGTCTAGAGGAAGAAGAAGTAAAAAGGGAAGAAAAAAAGGCGAAAAAGAAGAAAAAGAAAAAGATGATGATGATGATGATGAGGAGGAGGAGGATGAGGATGAGGATGATGAAGGGGATGTGATAAAAGAGATGGAGGATGAGTTGGAGATATAAGATAAATACAAGGAAAAAAATTAAGAAGATTGAAAAAAAGATAAAAGAAGAGGAGATCAGATAATAATTAAACGGATTAAAATGAAAGGAATCGACTGTCCGGGGTCCGAAAACGTGTGCTAGTTGTTTAAAGCATAACGAATGGCAGTAATATTACATTGGCCAGTGATTGTGAAATGAGTTTGAAGTGTGACATTTTAGTTTCCAGTATCCGACCACCTTCAACTCCATTTGATAACTACCACTGTAGAGAACTGCGTAGGGACGTAAATACACACTCCATAGGTTTTTTTTGGGGTGGGCGTGTGGGGGGGGGAGGGTTAACGGGCTCTGCGAACGCTGTTAAAGGGGTGTGGGGGGAATAGAACACGTGCTTCCTCATGCAGCCAGGCTCAGGTCAGTGTTGCGTCCGATTTCATTCCACGCTGTATGTGACGTCAGTCTTACCCCAACCGTCAGCAGGCACCAGGGCGATGACAGGAGCTTTGGCTCCACAGCACAAACTGAAGTGAAAAAGGTTTGGCAGACTAAGCTGGACAAAAGAACTCTGCAGCGACAAAGCCTATTTTTATTCAGGGAAATTTGGAATTCCCAGACATATTCAACAATAAATAAAATTTATCCCAAGACAATCGGGAAAAGTTCCTTCTTGCTATCAGCCACCTTCCCCGCGACGACTTTATCTATTCCCGTGAAAGATCAGGTGCACGTCCCGCGTGGGCCCACGCCTCATGGCCGAGAGCTTTTGAACACAAAAAAACTGAACTTTAAAACGTTTTTAACTTTCGGCTGCTCTTTATATGAACATTTATGCCTACGCATATTACTTTTAGAGTATATAATATTATGAAGATATGTAATATCATGAAAGTAAATGTTTGCAGTGCGAAAGAGACGGGGAGGGATGAGCAACTGTAGGACTGTTCCGGCCTGTGGACATTCGTAGTACAGGGGCCAGTTGCACAACATGTTTCTAAACCTTCTGTTCTAAAGAAGCAAAATCTCTTCTTTGCCATTTAGATGCATTGCACAAGAACATATAAAAACTTGAACTGACAGGACAGAAAGTCAGAGTTAAACAACTTTATCTTACGTTTAGTTTAAAATTTTTTTAAATTGTGGTGTGCTGATTATCTAAATAGATTTAAGGCCTAAAAGTGTTTAGAATAAGAAATGTGTTGTGCAACTGGCCCCAGAAGGAAAAGAAAGGTTTAAGTATGTTTTAAAAGTGTCTCTAGTGTTGCCCTATGATTACACCCCGTTCCACATCTTGTAAAATTCAAATATTATCTTCTACAAGAGGAAAGAGATTTCACTCCTGAAAGAGAGACAAAGACATACAAATTCATCCTAAGACACTCGTCCATCCACCCAATCCCACCCACCACTTACCACCCCACAACAACACACAAACCTTCACTTTCTATTTGATCATGAACAGGGTGACTTTCTGATTCATCCACACACACACACACACACAAATAAAAACAAACAAACAAACAAACAAACAAACAAATGAAGAAACCCGCATATAAATAAAAGGCAACTTAAGGAGTTTGCTTATAGACTAGAAAAGGTCAAAACTCAAGCGACCACTACCGCTCTTTCTCTCCTTTAAGAACATTACCGAGGCGCAACAACAGGCGGATTAGTCAAAGGTCAGCGTCAGTGGTCAAAAGTCACCTGGTGCGTGCTGCCAGCTTCAGAAAAGACGCCAAGTTTTTTTTTTCCGATCACCGCAGCAGCAGTGCAGGGCAAAAGCAATACCGAATGCTGAGAGCTGGGGTGCATTTCCGTTCTGACCTTTCCAACTTTACTGGGTATGATTGGAAACATGTTGGAGTTTGGGGTGAGGGGTGGTGGGGGTGGAGTGAAGTGGGTAGGTCGAAGGGGTGGGGGATTGGTGTTTTACGCCGAGCCAGCAACTAGAGCTATATCACGGCAAAGCGGCCAGCCTTGTAAACAGAGGCCAAGAGAAAGATCAGCGTGCCCGAGACGGATTTGAACTCAAGACAGCCAATCCTCACTGTACTGGTCGAAGGAAGGTGGAGGGGGGACACATCTCGAAGAAGACAAAGAGATGTTCGCACAGTAAAAGAATATTTTTAACACGTCCGCATAATTTTTATTTTAGTATTTTATTTTTCTTGAGACGGAAAGGTTTGTCTGACGATGCCATAAACAGATTTCTGGCCGCTTCAAGGTCTAGAGGGTACACGTGTTTTTTTTTTTAATGATTGGGTGAAATTCAGTCCAGGATTTTGTTTCCGCAAATCTGGTTGGATATCTCCCTTTTGTACTTTCGTACACTCCTACCAACATCCCAGCACAGGGGTCAGGACTCTACATGAATATGTTTATGTTGTCAAGGGCTCAGCCAATGGGAGAACGAGCGACGAGTCTGACCACTTGTTGGCCTCTTTCTGTATCTGTTCATTAGAAAATAAATTGCATCCTACTAAGCCTTTAAGCTCGTTCTCGGGGTTTCTGTTTTATCTCCTAATTTCTTAACTGTTTTTGCTAGTCTGAAGCCGAAACAACCGTTAGGGAAAGGGGAACGGGGAGTAACTCTAGCGTTTGGGTTGAAAGTCATTATGTTCATTTTATTTTGAAAAAAGAAAACTTAAGATGAAGTCTGAGATATTTATAACGATGCATCTTTTTATCGTTTCAGAAGTTGTTGTTGACGAAGATATCTGGCCAGGAGAAACAGTCAAAATAAATTGTTATAATTTTTTAAGTACAAGTCTAACCGCATGAAACTGCAGCCAAAAACTTATTTTCTGTAAAGCATATAGGCAGAAAAGTGGATGAAACTGACAAAATTATAGCAACAACCTATTTATAGCAAAGAAATTAACCATATGTAGCCACATGTAGCCATTTCCCGGATGTAAGGAGCAGTCATGCATGTGCACCTGAATTAAATATAGGTTGAGAAAGATACATCAGCACTCATCTTGAAAAGCAAAAGGAATAATGACTTTCAAATTTAGGTACAAGCGCACTCGAACAAACAGAGGCTCCAAGTCAAGTGCGTTCACGCACGTGCGTACATTCACGTGCGTGCGCATAAATGTACTGATGTCTACGACACACCCAAGAAGGATAAACAGTTTTACATACTTGTCATTTACACACACACACACACTCTCTCTCTTTCTTTCTCTCTTTCTCACACACACAGACACACGGACACATGCGCGCGCTTATAAGAAACATAAGCTTAACACACACAGTCTCACATATACGCACACACGAGGGTGCACGCACACTCTTCGGGGTTGCCGCACCTGACCCAAACAGGTCAGGCCATGTGAAGGAAGCCTAAGTCGCACCTTAAAGATTCCTGAGGCATTAACCTCTCCTGTCTGTTCCATGCCCCGGTCGCCTTGGTTCAGGCCTGCGTCTGACTGCGGAAGATGCCCGGATGGAGGGTTAAAAGAGAAAGCAGGCGCGAAGGGTGAGAAGTGGGACGAGAAAAGCAAAGTGAGAAAGACATAAAGAAAGTGTTTGAGGTGATTTTTTTTTATCTTGAGAGAAATTAATCACTTTTGACAACACGGCTAGCTGCTAACTAAAGGTAAAGTAGAACTGTAAGGGTAACAAAATACAACAAACTACAACTACAACCAGACTAAATATATGTATATATATATAACTTTAGAAGCCGTTTACAAGCCCCTTTCTCTCCATTTCTCTCCATTGCCAGCAAAAAAAAGAAAAAAGAAAGAAAGGGGGGGGGTGGAAAGAAAAGAGACAAGGGGAAAAGAAAAAGAGAAAGGCACGGAAATCGAATCGAACCTCGTCTCACTAACAGGGATCCAAAAGGTGAAATGTCTCTTCAGGAAGAAAGTCTTCCAACAACCGTGTTGAACATCGACCCCTCATTTCTTCCTCCCTCCGCTCCCTAGCGAGTCTCGAGCTGGTCCTCATTTTGTGCACTTCATAACCAGGAGCATCAACTCCTCGCAGTATAACAAATCTATTTATCTCCCCCTCCACACACTCACCTTGCCCTCCCCCGTGCGCATGTGTCCGACGCAAGCGTATTTCCTGCGCTCAGAGCGTCTGTCTTCACGTGCACCCAACAACCTTCGAAAACTTACTGGGGTGCACCGATACAGCCGTATCGTGTGTGGGGTGAATATTGCGTATCGTCACAAGGTGTATCTGAATGCTCAGACCGATAATTTTATATATGCATGAAAGAGATAAAGAGACTCTTTACCGATATATGGCCTCTATAAAACCATGCTTAATTGGTCACATCAAAATGCAGTAAATGCCATTTTGGTTATGATAATGAGTGAGACAGAGAAATATGACTTGAGGAAAGAGAGAGAGAGAAGTGAAAGATAGGTATTATAGAACACTAATAATTGTTCCTTTGCGCAAAAGCTATCACCCCGAAAACGATTTGTACACACACACACACACACACACACACACACACACACACACACACACACACACACACACACAACAACAACAACAACAACAACAACAACAACATTTACAGATACCGTTTCATAAGCATGCTTGCGGGATTGGAGTGGCGTCCCCTCGCTTAGCAGGCTTGAGGGAGGCGGCTCTCCGCAATTTTTGTATTTTTTTTCTTAGTTTGTTGTGTTTTTGATGTCCATTATGTAGGCCGGTGCTTTTTCCATTGCATCTTTGCTTCGCAGGACTATTTGACTTTTTGTTTTCTTCAGCAACTTTTCCCGTCGACTGCCGGTCTTTTCTGTATGAGGCCTTAACGGTTTCTTCCGAAGATTCTGAAGATGACACAGAGCTGGTTTCTATGGAGCTTCTTGTAGACTAAGCACCCAGTGTCGTCTGCAAAACTCCGTGTGTCGCTCTGGTTTATGTGGTTGTCAAGATGGCTCCAGCTTTGATCCAGCGCAGGCGGCTTGTGTCTCTGGAGGGGAGGCTCTCCTGGGATACTTGAGTAAATCTAGGAGGGGACAGCGAACTGATGGTCCTTAGCGACAACTGCCACTCTCTCCACAGCGACATCTGTGTAGAGAAGTTTTCTTACGACATCATGGTCGATGATATTTTGACTAACAGCGATGGAAATGTTCATTGACAGTGATTAAATGATCAGTGCTAACTCCAGCTCTACACCTTAGACATACGACACTGGATCCGCAGCAAAAAAAAAATTAAAGCAAGGAATAATAATTATTTCGCAATAAGAATTAAACAGAAGAAAGATTAACAAAGAGACAAACAGTCGTTAAAAGCTGAACAACTAAGATCCTAAGATAAACAGTTCCGCTGTGGTCATAAAAAGATTTCAAAGCCATCGGAAAACATATTACACCTGTCCAACGGCAGCCTAATGCCCGCGCTGTGAACCGTCATCAGATTTAGTTCAGCCGAGTCAAGGACAAAACTAGCCCTTCTCAACCTCCAGAGAGATGGAGCATGTGATCTTAAAAAAAACAACAACAAACAAATAAAACGATTCTGTGCAGCAAGCGCGCAAATACTGCCCACGTGCCGTCGCCGACATGTGAGGCCATGCACTTTACCACACGACTGATGTCTTTTCAATTCATCATATTTCTTGAACGAGGCAACAATGCTCACCCTAAATGCGTGCTCTGGGCGTATTGAGTTCACTCACTGTGACTGTGTCTGCTGACATTCGTCGAATGGTTTGCTCACAGCTGTAGACTCCGCCACACCATGACTCTCAATGTTATCCTTTAGATGTTATGTTCATGTTTGTGTCCGGTATTTTCTTTTCTACCTTGTATTTTTGTTTGTTGCAATGTCTCTGTATAATTGTTTGTTAAAAAGTTTGGTCTTTGTTTGAACATGGTTTCTGTGTCAATCTGTTTTTTTTTTTTTGTTTTTTTGGGGGGAAAGCGCATTGAGTCGACTCTGGGGTTGAAAATTGCGCTATATAAATCTACTTTAATAATAATAATAATAACACATATTCTTGGTCGAGTAAGTTCGATGACAGATACTTCCGGCAGCCGGCTTATCGCTGCACCCATAAAAACCTCTTCAAACGTTTTGTCAATAATACACACCTGACAAAGACGCTGCCTACCAGAATGCAGCAGCCACCCACATGCACGCATATAACTTCTCGCCGACGAGTGCCCGCTTGCCGTGCCAAGTGGAAATGAGACAGAGCGAGAATTCCCTCAGTCTGGGAAACGGGCAAGGGCTGTGGGAATCTTAGAACTCGATGTGGCTTTCTGGTGGTTATTGATGGCAGATAGACCTTTCGCTATAACAACAAGCTCCCCTCCCAAAAAACAGCACAAGATGCTAGAATAAAGGCTTTAAAAATTGAAAGCAGAAAGAAAATAATGTAAAAGGATGTTCATAAACAACAGAATCACTATAAAGTCGAGGAGATAACCAGGCACGCAAGGCAACCACTGTTGCCACCACCCCACCCTCAACACAAAAATCTCCATCATCATCGTCAAACTCACCAAATCACACCATAAACCCTCTTACCTCCGACCGCCGAGTCTTAACATGCAAGAAGGAGACAGAACTTCTCTTTGCCATCAAATCAAGTACAAAGCTGACGTAATAAAAATGACAAACTACACTTGTGAATGTGGAACGTCCGCACCTCCTGTCTCTTTATCATCGCTGTCACGGTATCTTAGAATAAATAAAATATTTAGATGAAATAAGAAACAAACATTTTGGGACTTTATTGGCCATTATTCTCGTTCATGCTCAATCAGTTTCAGTTGATATTTACTCCAGATCGTCGCACCTCACGTGCTTCTTATTTTATATTTGGAAACGAACAGGTAGCAAACGGTTTATAATAGTTCAGATGTACCTAAGTAATAACTTGATAGTTAAAAGATTACGAATAAGAAATGACAGCAAAACTAATTTCAAATCCTGCATCTTACAACGCAGAGGAATGCCAAGGAAACGCATAAATAATAAATTGAAAGTTAATATTTTATATTTTATTTTTATGTCGAGAGTGTTAGAGAAAAATAAGCTAATCACATCGCACTGAGCATTTATGTGCTGTTACTTTCGCAAACCATTAACAGGATTCCGTATAGTCCTCAGTGGCGTAGGACTCCATGCTGACAGTGAACGACGCTCATTCTTCTCTCCTCAGCATCTTTTCACTGCAGGTGAAAGTTCATACTTGGATTTAAAGCCTTTTTAACCGGACAAAAATTGTCCAGCGCTTGACCGAGTTCTGTTGTATGTGACTGTCATAGAAACCAATGGTTGACGTGTTGACTGAAGTTTCCATACCTCGAACGGTCGCCAAAAGTTGCTTACTAAATCATTGCCAATACATTTGTAAACACAGTGTGACTTCGGGCACTTTGGAAGTTTATCTCTTTGACATTTTGCTAGGTTAAGAACGGTCTTTACCGACAAACTTCATTGACAATGAGACGAGGCACTATCGTGACAGGTAGCTGGGCAGTTTGACGATGGATATCGTCGTCGATGAGCCAGGCATGATAAGGGGTCAGACTCCTTGGCTTTCTGTGACGTGTTATGACGACCCCAAGATGACTTTTCGCAAGACTAGGAGAGGTTTTTTTAGGGTTTTTGTTTTCAACTCGATTCTTTTTGCTGACATAGCCGGTTTATGGGTTTTAGAGCGAGAGTGCGTGAGGTGGCGGCAGCGAAAGAGACTGTGTGGCGCGAGATGGAATAAGCGAAGGAGAGAAAGAGGGAGTGAATCATGGAGGGAAGGGACACAAGGGAAAGAGGGAGATAATTATTAAAACTTTTTTATAGTAAGAAAGTGTCTGTTCTTGAATAGATTGTATTCATACGAAAGCTCTTCACTGCAAGTGAGGAAACAAATCATAAAAATGAAAAAGAAACCCCAAAGAAAAAAACAAAAAACAAAAACAAAACACACACACACAAAAGAAAAACTCGAAGGAACACAACAAAACGAGTTTTAAAATAACTCCTGCAAAACATGCGCGACACTCGACAGCTCTATTCAAACGCGCCATAACTTGAAAAAAAAAATGCGTCTTTAACCCCCCCCCCCCCTAAAAAAAACCTAATCAAAAGATTTTCTATTTGTTTCTGATCTCTGCCTGGTCTCCTCTTCTTTTAGCTAATGTCCAGGATCTGGTTTTGGACGCTGTTCCTTCGTTTCTTTTTTTTCTTTTTTTTTTTTTGGTTCCTTTCCAGCATCGCCATAAGTTGTAGCCAATCAGATTCACTTGTACATGATGACAGATAAAAGATTCAATTTTTGACCTCCTCCAGACTGAGTGCACAGGGACTATTCAGACGTGTAAGCCTAAAAGCCGAACATTTCTCTTGCAGTTAAAGATGGCTGCATTAGAAATGTCATCGTAATTAACCCTGTTGTAATTAGCAGTGTTTCCCTCGTCATCCGAATCATCGCTTCCATCATAACCCTGTTTGTTTCAGAAAAGGGAGCATACTTTCGAACCGCGTGTTTTGAAGAACACAAAGGGACTGCTAATAAGTAGGATCTGCCTTGCTTTGCTACAAAGGTCAAAACCCTCTAGCACCACCATCACCGGGGTCAGTAGCAACAACAAAGGCACCAGTACTTTACCACTTAAGGAGTCTGGACCGGTGCCAGCCACGCCTGATTCTGACGAGTGGTCTTTCTGAAGAGAAGAGAATGGAACTCCACCGACTGAAAGTAGCTTCTAAATCTGCTAGGTAAGGGCGCATCCAAGTGCGAGGAATTAGACAAAGAGAAGAAAGAGAAGAGAGAGATAGAGATAATGGAGGAGAAGGAGGAGTTCGAAGTGTCGTAGAAGAGGCCAGTCATGTCTCGAGTCAGCCAGTAGGTGGGTATCAACAAGTCCAACATTTCTGTGCACATTGTCAGAAAACAGAACGCGTGAAAAGAAATTCTCCTTTTAGAGACTGCAGTATTGTTCTGAGAAGTGAACATCTTTCGTGTTAACGGTTTTAGCTCATAGGGAGTAAAGATTTTCAGAAAAGAGAAAGAACGAAAACCAAAGGGCTCTTTTTCCTAGATTGTTGAATTCTTCCAGAAAGTATCAAACCAATCATGTTTAACGTCACGTAAGTTTTAGCCAATCAGATTCATTTGCACATTTCGACAGACAACGGCATAAATTTTCAGTTACCTCCAGAATGAGTATATCCGGTTATACATGCATATCCGGGTTTTTTTTCTCTTATTGCCTGACATTTTCGCAAGCAAAGATGAAAGCATAAGAAATGTCGACCTTTTGTCGCGGCGATTTACATTCTGATGACCAGGGACTAATCATTTTTTCACAGGGGTACAAGTAAAAAAGTGACACCTGCTGCCTGAAGCGAGGACCTCACAAGCGAGCAGCGTGTGAATGGGGGCTGCAGTCTGTCTTAGTTTTTTTTTTATTTCCTTCTTCTTTTTCTTCTTCTCCGGCGCTCGTGTTGGCGAAAGGTGAGAGTGGAGATGTGGGGAGGCAGAGAACGAGAAAAGTAGAAAGAGATGAGAAGGGGGTGAAGGAAAGTGGGGGAGAGGATGGCTCATAAACAGATCGGGGTCAGCATGGTGGTGATGGTGAAGGAGGAGGGGGAGGAGGCTACCTGTCAGGTGACTATTTGTTGTCCACACGTGCCGACGATCTTCAATTGATGGTTGAAAAAACTTGGGGAAGTGATGGGGAGGAGGAAGTGGGATGAGTGATCGAACGACGAGAGAGCAACGTCGTTGTTGACACCTGAGGAGTTTTACGCCGATGTAATCAGTTCTCAGCCTGGTTACGTCACGCGGCGGCACGCGCGACCACGACGAAAAAGGAAAAACTTTCTCGAAAGTTCTCAGATCTGTACTCTGCACAGCTAATGTCTGGCTGCCACATTTTTTTTTTGATCGGTCGTTACAGAAGGATTAACAGAGGGCTGGGAATGGGCTCTGCAGGCAAGGACTGATGGTTAGAAAGAAAAATTAATGCGTGTTAGAGGATCAGGATAACTTTCTGTCATAACATTTTTGGCATTAAATCGGTATGTTAGCTTTAAACACTATCTACAAATATATCTATGCGAACGTAACCTATGTAAGAAACAAAACCAAAAGCAGAAAAAAATAACAAAAGCAAAAACTAACAAACAAACAAACAAACAAAAAACAGCCTTCCCCCAAAAAAAGTTGACTTGTCATATCTAGCTGCAGGGTCAAAGTGTACTTATGTCCTGATTCACTTTAATGAATCAGGTTATAAAATATCTCAGAGAAGATGTTATGACAGATGAGAAAAACGAGAAAGAAAAATAAGTAAAAACAAGAGGCGCCTGTTTTAAAATGTATGTAGATAGTGGATCATGAAAACATTTTTTTAAAAATCAGACGATCGGAGTTGAAGATAAGAGCAAATAGCATAGAGAATACAAAATACAATGAAACGCAACTTGTGACCGCGAGGTAGTGCTCACAGAGGGGCAACATAAACATCTTGATAGTGTGAAAGGGACAGGAGGAAAAAGTCAGGTAAAAAGCCAAGATAAAGAGGGGTGTGGGTGTTGGGTGGCGCAGAGAGGGCGAGAAAAGATAGTAGACCACACAATGAGTGTCTGAAACACACACACACACGCACGCACGCACGCACGGACACACACACACACACACACACACACACACACACACACACACACACATGAACCATGGGAATACAGTCATGCAGGGTAAGCGGATAGCCGAGTGGTTGGAGCACTGGCGTCCGAATTGAGAGGCGCGCAGGTTCGATAACCGAGTAGCGCAGTCGACCCACCTGGTAGGGAACGGTACCTGACTTCATAAAGCATTGTGGAAGGCAAGGCAGCGAGGGAAGCTGGCCCCGAGAAAAGTGAGGTCTAACACGACCTGAAAAGGTTAGGGGACGACCTTTACCTTACAGAGAGAGAGAGAGAGTGGGGTGTGGATTGTAGAGGAGATGGTCTCGGTCAAGTGAATAAACTCAAAGGACGTTGATAAGAACGACAGGGGTCTGAGACTGAGTTCGCTCAGTCACAGGTTTACACTTGCCAACACATTTCACCCTCACAAAAGATCGAGGCTGGCATCCTGGCATTCTCCAGATGATTCCATCCATAACCAGATCGACTTCATCTTGCGGAGATGCGTCAACAAGGCTCAGACTGCGGAAGAGCAGTCCGGCCATATAGCCGACTGAGGAACAGTTGAGCAGAGCTCCGACAGTCTCGTCCTGATCGAGAAACATCTTCAAAACGGTAAAGTTATCTACCACGACTTTATTGACTGTTCAAGAAGGCCTTTGATAAAATCTGGCACAAGAGACTGTGGCATATGATGCGAATATTCAACTTTAAAGAGGACATCGAAGTACGTTACTTCTAGAAGCTCAGATCTCCTCAATAACCAGATGGGATAACTTTTTCCGACGACGGTAGGTGTTTGTCAAGACTGCCTTCATGCAAAATACACTCCATGACCACCATACCTCCATGTCCACGGGAAGGAGGCCTTTAAGTGACCTGCGCTTTGCCGATGACAGCGATCTGATAGCGAAAATTTAAGAAGCAAAAAAAAAAAAAACAAAAAACAAACAAAAACAAAAAATAAAACTTGACGGGTAAACAGATCAAAGAGTGGTTAGGCTACCAGATGGGGGACCTCTTCAAAGGTGCCCAAGATCGCCCCCAGTCCTGCATAGCATTGCATTCCCCCCCACCCCCCGATGACTAGTTCCGCAGTTGGGCCCCACGGACAGGGCGGTCTTCTTCGAGTCGGGGTGGTACCAGTAATGATGATGATGATACACACATGAGCTCTTCTTCTCTCTCTCTCACGCACGCACACATTTAACTACAGACACACACACACAAAATCACACGCGCGCGCACGTTCATAGGTAACTAAAGACATCCACACACACACACACACACACACGCGCCAGCTCGTCCGCCCGGCCGCCTTTGCTCACACAGAGGAAAGGAAAGAAAAGAGAAGGCAGAGAGAGAGAGAACCGGAGGACTGAAAGAATGAACAAGACAGAAGCCCCTGCCAGCAGATCGCAGTGTCTATGGGAGGCCTACCCAAGGTTTCCTTTCTGTTTTGTCTTCAGACGACCCCCTTCCAAACTCCCCATCCTTACCCACCAAAAAAGTCGGGAGCAACAGGTTTCCTGCGTGCAGGTGCCCTTTGTTGCGGCTGCGAGGAGAAGAAACTTGTTTCCGTCATTCAGAGCCTTAGTTCGGTGAAACCTTACCCCCCCGCGCTATGATTAATGAAACGGTGACGGCGGGGCCTCTGTGCTTGTAGGCTTTGTGTCGCGCTATCACGAGGGCTTTTGAAAGAAGCTGTTCTCGGCCACCGTCGTTTGATGTGAAAGCTTGCGACGAAAAGAAGACGTTCCGCCGAAGAACACCTTCTTTGAACCCAGCTGTAAGTTAAAGAGGTTTTACCTGTACGATGCCTAATGACCCAAGAAATATTCCATATGTGTGCCAGGCCATGTACGGCTGATCGAGATAGACATAATCATGTTTTCCACCCTCTCATACGCCCCCTCCCTTAAATCGGAAGCTTACCTGCTACTTCTTGACTTGGAGAACGTTGCATAGCGAAACAAAAGATCGCTTGCACACCTGCAAAAGTAACTGCACGTGCTTGATTCTATTCTTAGACATATTTTTTACATTAGGTATAATTTAGAGTGCTCGGCGTTGTCTCACGTTGCAAAGGCTAATTTAATAAATTAATTTTGTTTACATTTTCTTTTTTTTCCAACGCCAGTGAGCGTCTTCAACCATAATATACATTCTGTATACACCATGGACTTCCTTGACAACACATTTCTCCCAGCCTTACACAAGAGCATTTTTCACGAGCTGTGAGTATTGAAGATCATTACTTACAGCTGTAACTCATGTAAACGCTTTGATATTCAAGAAGCCGTCACTTGCTTCATGTTGAAAGCCTTACACAAGACACATTTTCCCTCCAGTGTTAGAAAACAAGTTTGCCCATAGATCCTAATTTACAGGTTTGCCCATAGGTCCGTATCTACAAGCAAGATGAAGTCAGGTGCATCTTCTACACTGAATGAATAAGCTTTAAATGCCTTTCTCACTGTCAGCTTAAACCTCTAAACTGCAGCTAAGCATCAGCACGTCTGGAATGTGCTTTTTATTAATTTTTTTAACTTACTTATCGCTCATCACACTAAAGTCAGCAAAGCGCCGCTCTCTTCACACCGATAGAAAGTGATTTCTGTCACGTCTGATAAGCCGTACGGGGAAGCCGACCTACCGCCTGGCAGTGGATCTTCAATGAGGCGCGGTAATTCGAGTCGGGTCTATTCTGCCGGGCTGGTCTGGAAAATACCTTCAATGTGGCTTTGGACAAAGTGTCTTCTTCTCTTTGTTCCTGGCTTAAACACTCGGTAAAAATAGGGGCGCCTCTTTCTGGAGGCGGAGCTAAGATTCGGGCTAAGGGGCCAGAGATCTTCATGGTCCTCTCGAGCTTAAAGGACCGCGAGGTAATTTTAAGGTAACATTTTCATCCCTTTATACTCGTTAATAAAATTAAAGGCAATGTCGTCTAAGCGTTCCGGGACACTTGTTTTTTAAGTGTTAAGAAAACCATTTAGTAGCGTTTATAGGATTTTTGAGTTAGAGGAAAAGAAAGAACTGACAACTTTGGGCTGAAGAAAGAAATGAAGTAGTTTACAGAAACGACACGAAGAAAGAAAAAAATTATTCTTTTTAATTCTTGAGATTTACTTCTTACTTAAGATCAGAGCAATACGTTGGTGTCTGAGTTTTCCAAGTTCACCAGTAGCTTACTCCAGAAACCTGTTCCACACAATTTCCAAACAGTAGAATGTTCAGCTTGCACGTATGCCCTAAAGCTCCTACGCATGACATTTACAAAATGACATTTTCTACAATATTATTCTAGTCGTCCAGTCTACTGGTCAATTGGTATCTTGTGCTATCACATTGTAAGGTTTCAGACCTCCACTAGCATAAAAATGAAAGCAGTATAAGGCATAATATAAATATAATATAAAGCAATGCATTTATTTCAAACAGGAAAGCTGTACAGGCAGACCATGTGGAACAGGAGACTCTGCTTGTCCAATCCTAAAGGATCCCGTAAAGAAAGCAAACTGACGAAGAGTGAACAGTGTTCATCCTTGGCCTTGTCTGAAAACTGGATGAATGGGAAGAGGCAGAGGCTCCTGTGTGGACCGGAGCAAAAGGTGCGTCTGGTACACATTCAAATCAACACAACGATGGTGGGAAGCGAGGTTCCCCTCCCCCCCCAGCTCCCTCACGAAGATTCGGCAAATGAAACCTCGCAAATATACTCATTGCGCTGTTACAATGGCGTGAATAAAAACTGCCGCCTACCGCAGGTACCCGACTATTAGGGAATTCAGACGCGTCGTGAAGACTCGGGTATTCCTTTCTCGTCTGGAGAGGGTTTTCGGGAGCTGCGGGGGAAAAAAAGAAGAAGAGAAAGACGAAGAATTAAAAAAAGTGATTTTTGATTGAAACGTCTGCTAAGGGGCCTCGCCGCCACTTGCAGAGAAAGCTCAGAGTGGCGCTACGAGCCAGAAATTTCACATCTGACTAACTTTGCATTCCGCTTATCTCGGGCCTCCCGGCGGGAGGTACTCTCTACAACTGAGAGGCGACAAAGGTCTAGCCTTGCCCGACCGTCGTTGCATAATTCATTGGTAAACAAGTGGCCTGTGGGTTACACTAGTTTCGGGAAGAAGTAGGAGATGAAATAAAAGAAAGTAAGAAAGGGAAAAACAGGAGAAAGGGGCGACAGCTACCCCTTAGATGTAGTTCTCTTGTGGCCCTTAGTTCTTTAAAAATTTAAAAAAAACCTTAAAAAACGCTACTCTTGTCGACACTGCAGAAGCGTCTGTTGAGGTTTGTTAATGGCGCCATTTTCTGATTTCTTTGCCGGCGAGTCTTGTACAAGACTTGTGCTCCGGGGCCTGTGTACCCCGGTGAAAGGTTGCGAAGTTCATTGCAGGTTGAGGTAGTAGACTGGAGTAACAGGGTGGGGTGTTTCAAACTTATTATGACCACAAAAACATTTCTCCGTGTTCATTTTTGTGTGTGCTTGTGTCTGTACGTGTGTCTGTACGTGTGTGTGTGTGTGTGTGTGTGTGTGTGTGTGTGTGTGTAAAGAATGCATGCATGATTAATACATGTGTATTTGCATATCTATATCGGTGCATATCAGTATATGTATATATTCACATTTGTATGATGCATGTATTTACTGATCTATGCATTCATATGTGTGTGTGTGTGTGTGTGTATATTCTTGTATGTATGCACGTATGTATGTGTGTGGAAATGTGTCATGTTTGAATGTATATTGTATGTACTTATACCTATCTATATATATATATATATTGTATACTCATTTGTCCATTTGTATTCTGGTCCTTACTTAAAGTGAATTTTGGTGCATGCACTTTTTCGCGCGTGCGTGCGTGCGCGCGCGCGCGCGCGTGTGTGTATGTGTGTGTGTGTGCAAGTGTGTGTGTCGACAAATGTATCTCCGCTGAGGACTAATAAATTTGTCTTGTCTTGTCTTGTGTATGTGAGAGAGAGAGAGAGAGAGACTAAGGCGCTAATTACTAAAGGAGGTACCTCTACTTATCTCCGCAATACCTCTACACCGATGTTCCCTTTCCTTACCTCCCGTTACCTCCACTGATTTATTGTGTGGTAGAGAAACACTGACCTTACCATGATACTCATCGCCTTACCACAGAACTCACACAGATTTGCTGTTGTAATATCATTGTCTCATTAGATTCTCTTGTTCACGACCCTCAAACATCAAAAGATATTAATTTTTTAACCGTATCCTAAACACTGTCCTTAATTTATCAAACTCATATTAGTAATGTTATTGGTTAAATATTACACATGCCCTAACATCCTCCTCCTCTCAACAAGTAAGCGATAATGTAAACAAACGTTTTTTCTACATTTTTTGGGTCAAAGTTTTCAAGCAAATTTCTTACCTGTCCTTTGAAGCATTTGTCATGTAGATCACTTCAGTGTGAAACGTAACAGATTAAAAAATTCAATTTTTAATTCATTCATTAACGCATGTAGCCTTTAATGCATTTATATTTCCCTTCAGTTAATAATCTACGTTTATTAGGATACATTCTAGGTAACCATGTAAGCGCTTTATATCAATGCCATGTTTACTACTCACCAACGCTGGTTTTTTTTTCTCCGTCTGAAACGAGCATCTCCTTTATTTCAGAATAACAAGTGCATTCTTGCTTCAACGCATATTTCTCGCCCCGTAAGCTGTAAAGCTTCCCACGCCGTGGCCAGACTGTGAAAAAGGAGAATTTTACAACGATGTGCAATTTACTGCGAAGGGTAGCAAGTCACGTGATAGACTGCACTCTACCAAACTCTAAATATGTTGTCAGGATTTCCAGGTCAGATAACATCTTTTGGAATTGCCCTTGGGGATAAATAAAGTGGTATTGTATTGTATTAAAAGCCATCCACCCATCAGGTCAAAAACAAAACAAAACAAAAACATCGATTACAAATAATGTCACCGAGAACCCAACAGAGAAAATTTACCCTCAGACACACAAGAAAAACTAAACAGTCTGAACACCGAGGGACCAGCTGCACAACATGTTTCTAAACCTTAAAACTGTTCTAAAGAAGCAAAATCTCTTCTCTGCCATTTCGATGCATTGCACATACAAAGAACATACAAAAAAATTGTACTGACAGGACGGAAAGTCAGACTTTAACAACTTTATCTTACTGAAAGCAGTTTAAGTTAAAAAAATTCCAAAACTGTGATGTGCACTTTAAACTCATTATCTAAAAAGATTTAAGGCTTAAAAGTGTTTAAAATTAGAAATGTGTTGTGCAACTGGCCCCAGGTCGACTGAAGTCGATCAAGTTCTAGAAAGAACTAGATTAAAAATTAATCTGGAAGATAATGAATAGGATTGACGAGAAGTGTTTTTAAATGTGCACAGTAAGCACTGGTCTATTTATACAGAAGGGAATTTCCGCGCGGACTGAGGGGAGGCGGTGGAGACCTTGGTTGATTTCTCTGCCCGGTGATGCACGTCCCGTGTGCACTGTGAGAACTTCAACGCCTTGCACCCTGTCCTCTCGTGCACTCACAACTAGACACAGGTCTCTTCACACTAGTACCTAGTGCCTCGTGCAGCCTTCGGAGGGGGGGAGGGGGATGAGTGTGTGGTGAGTTTGTATGTGTGTGTACGTGTGTGTGGGGGGAGGGGGGTAGTAGGGGAGGGCGGTCAAGGTCAAGTTCGCGACCTTCGAGTCCCGGAGTGTGTGTGGGTGGGTGGGGGGGACGCCTCGCAGCGGTCCGGCCCTTTCTTTTTGCACGCTTCGTTTACATGGCTTATACCCCTTTCTCTCGCGCCGCCCCACCTGTCGGCTTAATTAGACCGCCAGCGGTGCCTTTGATGTCTACCTGTAGGTAAATGAGCCCTGCAGACTTGACGAAATCGAGCGGGTTTCCGCTGTCCTCTTGTTCTTTAGGTGCACCACGGTCGTCCTGGCGGCTCTCGTAAGTCGGGGAGATTTGCACCTCGGTGGTGCCGCTAGGGAACTACAGGCTGCGTCGGTGATGGGGTGGACGGGAGGAGGGGGAAAGCGAGGATGTTGCCAGTGATCCGTGACAGCAACACGCACTAGAGAGGGTTGCTGGGGAAAGAGAAGCTGGCATAGAAGGCGACCCTAGGTCTCTCGGAAAGTCGTGTTCGTTCTCTGGCACAGCACTCAAAATCAACGCGAGGTCACCATCGAAGGGCGTCAGGTAGTTTAGTGGTTGTTCCCAGTGCACTGACGATCGTAAAACACAGGGTTCAGATCTCGTCTCGGTGCGTATGTATTCCTAGCTGGATGTGGCTAATTCTGAAGGGACTGGCAGTCAGGGAACGCTGACTTTGTCTCACCTCCATCACGTTTACCGTACAACACACAATTATCATCTACAAGTCAAAGCAACTTCTAACCAACCAATCAACCAACTAACCAAAGCATGGTGGTAAACTCCAGCTTCCTTTCTTTCGGTCAACATTTTCCTTCTCTCATCGTCACGGTAAAGAGAAAGCTTGACCTTGAATTGTTCGGGATGCTTATAAAACGAGATGGTTTGCCAATTGTTGGGAGAACGTAGCTTCCTTATTAATTGTTGGTGATGTGGGAGATTTCGGGTTCACCAGAGATGCTCCTGGCTGGGAAAGAGCTAACCAAAGTCCCCCGCATCGCAACTCAGCATACACCCTGTCATGACACCCGCGCCTTTCTGAATATCTAAAGGAATACCTACTCACCTAATCGATCCACTTACTCCTAAACGCCCTACTCAAATGCCCTACTCAACAAATTCTTCTTTCAATTCCAGCCCTACTTGTCTTTCCGTCCTAAACCTCTCCCTTCTCCTACCTGACTACCAACTGCTCGCTCGCGCTCTCTCTCTCTCTCTCAAGTCATTTCCTTCACTTTTTTACATCACCCATACACGTCTTCGGAACAACTGACGTCATTCACGCTCTTTCGTTCTTCCACATTAATCCTTATAAAATTTAAGCTTAATCAAACGATACGATCAATAACTAATAACAATGATGCCTGACACACCCAACATTTGAGCAAGATAGCCATGAGATGGACGAAGGTAATGCCAACAGGCAACAGGACAAAACATTTCTTATGGCTGGGCAGTCCTGGCTCAATGTCACGTGTTTTCCAGACTTTTGAGCTTGTGTGGCACGGAAGGGAGCATGAGGGAACAAGACACGGATCATGTGAGCTTCTGACATAATAGGTTGTCATTATCAGCTAGCAACACAATCCTCCGATTTTTCAGTAAGAAATCTCCTCTTTATTATATTTTAGGAGGCGACAATAATTTCAAGTATTTTCGAGAGCGGGATAAAAGAAACTGTCATTTTTTTGGAGATGTTCTTGGTGAGTTAGAATGATAATAACGACCACAGGGCCAAAGGGCATTAATAAGGAGCAAGACGAACATTTACATATGTAGACATTGGTATTTCAAGATTACAGCAACAGAGGCAAAGTAATCAAGGGAGTAAACATTGGCTGCAGGATAAATTCTTTGTCTTCTTCAGCGACAAAGAAATGAGATATGGGATTGACCATGATCTAGCAGACGTAGTGACACAGAGGGGACACTATCCATGTGAGCAGGCATAAATAAAGCGCAACTGATCTAAAAAGCAGAAGAGGAAAAGGTAAATAAATGAATGGTGTAATATACAATTCAGTTTGTGACATTCCCACAAAAAAGTCTTTAAATGGAAACGTTTGTCTTTAAGCTTCAGCCAATGGAAAATCTGAAAGCATGCATACGCTGAGTTGGCGAAAAATGAATTTCACGATGTTTTGTTTGTTGACCTTAGAACCTGAAGGGTGATGTTTATTGGCTTCATTTTTGTGAATGGAACTATAACACACACGCGCATAAGCACGCACATTCGTGCAACCACACGCACTCACACACTGACCGATTAAGGACTGAAATGTTCGTGCAAACTCTGTGTGTGTGTGTGTGTGTGTGTGTGTGTGTGTGTGTGTGTGTGTGTGTGTGTGTGTACGAAGAGGATATTTGTATTTTTCTTGACAAAGTGTGAATTACGCCTGTTGGTCTTGTAAAAGTAACGATGGGAAACAAGTTTTAAAATACAAAAAATTAGGATAAAATTTGTTGACCGAGAATATTACTCACTCCTCGACTTTCGCGCTTTGCTCACATTAAAGAGTCAGTTAAAGAGCTCAAAATGAACCCAAGAAGGATTATATGATTATTAATGTTTCATTTTGATTAAAGTAGATCTTGCTGGAAAATCAATGACATTTTCTGTTCCACATTTGTTAAATCCTGCAATGTTAATATTCTTAGTTTTGAAGGCTATTGCGAATTTATTTTATGGAATGAAAGTGGAGGAAGCCCTGAGAAGAGTTAGGAGCTACTGATCCCATCACGATGTGATATTTTGATTCCTGTCACTGATCACGACGACTGCAAAGTCCCATGACTGTGTTTGTCTAAAAATACGTTTCTTTACACAGTTACTTCCCTTGTAATGTGGGGACGACATACTTTTTACCAACAGCTGAGATAAAATAAAAGTAAAGAAAAGTAAAATAATAACTACGCAAAAATATTTTTTTCTATTTGAACCTATCTGTACGAATGTGACCTGGATTTTTGGAGGTATTACATGCTCTTTCTATGGTATTCCCGCTTTAATCATTCTCCTTCCGCTGGTTCACTAAATGCAAGTAGTTTTGAATCCCATTAACCAGCCAGCCACTCACAAAAGAGACGGAAATAAAAGGGGAACTATAACATTAGCAGCAAATTCAGAAACAGGTCTACGGATGACAATGAAAAAGGAAGATGAAAACAAAGGAAAGGGAATGAAAAAAAAGGTAAAGACAGATTAAAGAAAAAGAATGACAATGACAGATGGCGGAGAGAGCTGGTGCATTTTGAAGAATGAAAGAAACAGGAAGAAACGCCAGGAAAATAAAGCAGAGAGAGAGAGAGAGAGACTAAACTGAAGCTATTAAGACGAGAAATGGAGGCTAGCAAGCACAGCACAGGCCAATGAAGCCTGTGATTACAACAACAAAGAAACGGTTTACTCAGGCTGCTAATGAGTCAGCAGGAGAAGAAGAAGGAAGATTCTGATTTACTATTTCTATATACTCCGCAACTAAATTGAAAATATAAAAACCTTCATTACCACAGATTAAAGCACAGTGTCTTGGTCGTAACAACTTTTCAAAGGTAGAGACAAAATGGAATCAATGGCTAACTCACCAGGATAAAATCTTTTATTTCTGTGATCTTTGATGTTTAGTTTTTTTTTGTTTCGTCATTGTCCTGGATGATCTGGCTTCAGCTGGTGTACTCGAGGTGCAGTCTATGTCTGGGGAATCGACAGATAACCGGACGTAAAGAAAGATAATCGAGTAACCCAGAGGCAGTTTTCGATTTCCACATTTATGTCTTCATATTTTTTTTTTTGTTCGCGTCGCACTAAGTCCGCTCTACTTCTGTAACTAAACGAATGGCTCGCAGAGGATGAATAGACCATTTCCAACCGACTCGAATCGATTTCCAATATATCGTGTACTTGAAAATGTGCGGAAATAAAACTAAAAACAACGGATTCAAATCCACTACTACCGTACTGGTCATCGTAAACAGCGTCCTTTGAAAACAAAATCCGCCACCTGCTCTGCCTCTTGTCCTTATATCTGCCCCATGTCTCTCTTCACCTGATTCTGATATTGACTTCGGTACTGCGATTGTTGTCAACTCTGTACTGGATGGTCTTTCCCCCACACATCATTTGAACATCCCCTTCTACAGAACTGTACAGTATAGTGCTTAGTACCGTGCTTTGAACATTCACAGCCATTGTAAGAATTCTCAGAAGAAAAAATGCCGCCCGTTCCGTGCTGGCCTTTGTCGGCATCAGCATCGGCGTAATCAAAGTGAACCAGGTAACGTCCTCACTCACCCGTAACAACAGCTGGAAACACGACTAACCAAATCGACATAGTCGTATGAGAACAGAAGACTGCCTAGTCCCTCCCCCCCACACACACACACACGGCAACTGAACACTCGCTTCCATGTTGGGTTTTTAAACGTCTGTAAAAGGGTAAAGGTAAAGGTCATCCCATAACCCTTTCAGGTCGTTGGGGAGTGAGGTGTTAGAGACCCCACTTTTCTCGGGGCCAGCATTTACATGAGGGTGGTGCCAACCTCCTCTCCCTTACCTGCCTTACCTTCCCCAACCCTCTAAGGAGTCAGGTACCCATTCCCGTCAGCTGGGTAGACTGGGGGACGTTTGCTGCGCTTATCGGGAATTGAACCTGCGCGCTCTCGATTCGGACGCCAGCGCTCTAACCACTCGGCCATCCGCTTCCCTCAAACGTCTGTATAGTCAGCACAACAGTCACTGTCACTGAAGCATGTTGAAATTGTAGAATTTTTCATAGACCGTCACCTCGATATTTTCATCATCACTGAGGCGTGGATTAAACAGCAGGGTGACGAGAGCGTACGTGTCGATCTAACTCAGTGGGGTACTGCATAATATCGTTCCCCTGTCCTACACGTTGGGGGCGGCATTGCTATTATCTACAAATAATCACTTGCTATAAACCTGTCTTTTACTACTGTTTTATTGCTACCACATACGCATTTTGAATGTGTAAAAGTCTTTTTTTCAGCTTCCTATTGCTCGATGCACCTGTTCTGCATCTATAGACCCCCCCCCTTCCCCGAGTGACAAGAACAAACTCACAGCTTCTAATTTTTTCTCAGAATTTTTATGATCTGTTGGACTACATCAATGCACTAAATGGACTCGCATTTGGATAACAAGTCTCATCCTGACACTGTCAAAATGTCAGAATTGTTCCACACTTTCCGTCTCGTCCCATCCGTGTTGTAACCCGCTTACAAAAGAGATCACATCTTGGACTGGATCGTGTATCGACCTGATGATCAGTTAGTGCAGTCAGTTGATCTCTCATCAAGATCTCTCATCTGCGTACTGATTGAGCTTAATCGCAAATTTCCATCATCAGAACCGGCGTCTGACAACATCTCATGAGATGTTCTTCCGGGATGCTCTCTGACCAAATTTCGACCAGTCTCTGAGGCCGATGGAATGGTGATTATTCTGAAAGCCAGGCCAACAGCTTGTCAGTTAGACCCAATGCCCACAAGCCTTGTTTTTGAGTGATTAGATATTTTATTTCCTGCCATCACAAAGATTGTAAATGTCAGCTTGTCATCATGTTTTTTCTTTGTTTAAAAATGCGCTGGTAAGGCCACCCCTTAAGAAAAAGGTTATGGGATGACCTTTACCTTACCTTACCTTTTTTACCTTAAGAAATCCACGCTTGATGTCAATGTGCTAAACAACTACCACCCAGTTTCCAACTGTCTTTTCTTTCTAAGATCATAGAGAAAGTAGTTTTGATACAGCTCTGGGCCAATTTACAAGAGCACCAGCTTATCTCCCACATTCAGTCAGCATATAGACCCTTTCTACACTACCGAAACTACTCTAATTAAAGTGACCACTGACATATTATCTGCCCTTAACAGTGGTCATGTTTCTGCCTTAACTGTGCTGGACCTGTCTGCTTCATTCGACACCATCGACCACTCTATGGTCCTTCAAAGACTCCACAACGTCTACGGGATTTCTGGACCTGCTCATGCGTGGTTCAACTCCTATCTCACTGATAGGACGCAGTGTTCATTAATGGTCAAACATCTCGTCCTCCTCCACTTTCCTGTGGGGTCCCCCAAGGCTTAGGACTCAACCCAGCTCTGTTCATTCTGTACACAAAGCCACTTTTATCATGCATCCAGTCTCACCAGGCTTCTCACAAATCATATGCTGACGACACACGACTATACTGCTCCATTCCACCAGCTGTCTCACTCTGCTACTAGCACCATAGAAGCCTGTATTAGCGATGTCAAGGGCTGGATGGTAACAAACAAACTTAAACTCAACGAAGATAAAACGGAAGCCCTCCTATGTTCGAGAAGAAGAAATCAATCTTCACTCGTTTGCCCGCCAAATCACATGAAGGTGGGCGAAACACCTTTGCGTGAGCCCGTCAGGAATCTGGGACACATTGTGACTGCAGACATGACCCTTGATAAACATGTTACAGCTGTCTGTCAGTCTGCCTATTATGATAAACATGTTACAGCTGTCTGTCAGTCTGCCTATTATGATAAACATGTTACAGCTGTCTGTCAGTCTGTCTATTATGATAAACATGTTACAGCTGTCTGTCAGTCTGCCTATTATGATAAACATGTTACAGCTGTCTGTCAGTCTGTCTATTATGATAAACATGTTACAGCTGTCTGTCAGTCTGCCTATTATGATAAACATGTTACAGCTGTCTGTCAGTCTGCCTATTATGATAAAGATGTTACAGCTGTCGGTCAGTCTGTCTATTATGATAAAGATGTTACAGCTGTCTGTCAGTCTGTCTATTATGATAAACATGTTACAGCTGTCTGTCAGTCTGCCTATTATGATAAACATGTTACAGCTGTCTGTCAGTCTGTCTATTATGATAAACGTTACAGCTGTCTGTCAGTCTGTCTATTATGATAAACATGTAACAGCTGTCTGTCTGTCTATTATGATAAACATGTAACAGCTGTCTGTCAGTCTGCCTATTATGATAAACATGTTACAGCTGTCTGTCAGTCTGCCTATTATGATAAACATGTTACAGCTGTCTGTCAGTCTGCCTATTATGATAAACATGTTACAGCTGTCTGTCAGTCTGCCTATTATTGTAAACATGTTACAGCTGTCTGTCAGTCTGCCTATTATGATAAACATGTTACAGCTGTCTGTCAGTCTGCCTATTATGATAAACATGTTACAGCTGTCTGTCAGTCTGCCTATTATGAACTCCGTAAGATCAGTGCCATCCGTTATTTTCTCTCTACACGCGCTACCAACACTCTTGTCTGTGTGTTTGTTTGTTTTCGGCTTCACTACTGCAACTCCTTGCTTGCCGGCTGCCCTGCATACCTTCTTCATAAACTCTAAACTGATATTCTCAAAAGCCATAATCAATTGCACGTGCACCCTCTGCCTGTAAGTGGCCAGAGATTAATAGCTGCGACAGGTGAAAAGAGCGAGTATTGATTGCAGGATTGAAGTCTGGTCTGGTCTCATTGCCAGCCTTCCTTGTAATTTTCTGTTTTCTTTCGCTGTCCTGGTCACCGATTATTCTTGTGCTGTCTGTATGGAATCAATGACGATTTTGTTTCAGACTAATCAAGCTACTTTTGAATAGCTCTTGAGTTATTTTAAAAAAATCTAGAAACAAATTATCATTCAGAAGGCTTCCACGAGATCAATCTTTTTCTCTCCAGATATCTTTATTCATGTTTTTTTTTCATTTTCATGCTTCGTTCTGTTTTGTCAATCCGGTTTTTCGTTGTTTCTTCATTGTTTACTCGCTTGTTTCGTTCCTCCATTTATTCATTCATATATTTGTTTACTCTCTTCTTTCTTTCATCTGCATCTTTTCACATTCGCATCATCCTTCACTCTTTCTTCCTCTTTCGTAGTAAAAAAGAATATCTGGGTAGATTTGCAGAAGTTCTACAGTGCTGTCAAATCATTTTGACAAACCTTGTCACATACTCTGCAGTAGGCATTAAGGTCTTTTGAGAAAGATTGAAACAGAGAAGTACGACTATCGTATGTATATGTATGGGAGAGAAAGAGAGAGAGAGAGAGAAACAGAGAAAAAGAGACAGAGAGAGTGTGTGAATGTGTCGTAATTTTGTGGGCACCTATGCATTTATAGGTCACACACACACACACACACACACACACACACACACACACACACACACACACACACACACACAGCGCACAATACACAAACACACAGATGCACACACATTTTCGCAGATTCACATACATACATACCCACACACATATGAACATACTCATATACTAACACATCCGCAATATGTTTATACAAGCACACACACACACACACACACACACACACACACACACACACACACACACATAGTACGCGCCACAGTAGGAGACGCCACTGAGCTGCTGTGGCCGCAGTACCCATGATCCCTTGCGCTAACACCGAAGCTCACGGCTCTTGCTGCCTCCCGCAGACTTGCAGCTTCTAGCACCAGGTGTCAACGTTCCTCGTCGTCCACCTTGTGACCAAAGCAGCAGCCCGCAAGCTTAGCAGTGGCCATGTGTCAGGTAGGTTACATCTGGCTACACCTGTCCCTCTCCCAGCAAAAGAAAACCAAACTCTTTGTGTCTTCTGCTAATTCCTTCCTTTTTGATCCGCTGGCATACATATAGCAGTTACAGTGGCTTTTGGACGTTTAGGCGTGTTTTTTCTTTTGCTAACTAGATGGTATTTTAATTCTTTTATTATTTTAATTACAAGGAGAAAGCTATTTAAAATTCGGTTCTACGTTCACACGCACGCACGCGCGCGCGACCCCAACCCACAATGATACATATTTGCGCACGTGCATGAACTTTGAGGAGGAAGGGAGATGATGGGAAATATATTCTCAGTAAATAATTTGTAGTATTATGTATTTGAAAGTCTTATATTTTTCTTTCATGATTCTTATCAATTTAACAGTCATTTGATGAGTCAGCTTTCACGTCAGTCCAGCAGCGATGATGTCTGAGGGAAAGCACTTCTTTAGAAGACATGAAAATGAAGTTATGAAGATATTTTAATCAATAAGTTGCTGTCAAGAAATGTCAAGTCAATAGTAATCTTTATCTTTTTCTTTCATGTTTTTCATTCGTTATGGCTATAATGAGTACATGTCTATTGGCGATTTCTACTGAAGAGATACAGAAAGTACAATCGTGGGATTATTTTTTGTAATGTTCATAAGTGCAAAATAGATTGTTGTATTCTTGATTAACACAACCTAAGATTTTGAGTATCAATAACTCTTATGAACAATAATGTTTTCAGTATTAAATCAGGTCATGATAGATAGTTCTGTCTAAAGAATACTATGTGGTATTCATGAAAATCTTATGTTGGGGGGGGGGGGAACAGGACATTTTCTACTCATTTTATTTCTTCCATGCAGTAACGTTTGTAGGCCTTCCGCTCGTTTGACGAAAATACTTCACACGGTGAAAGAATTATATGAGGGAAATCCTTTGCTCCCTTCAGTAATTAGTTTACAATTAACAACTAAATAACGCATGCAATCAGGTGTTTAAATGCACTTAAGAATCTATTGGTCTAATGATTTGTAGTTGACAGCTTTTGTGTGCGCATTTTGACATGGGTTAACTCAAGTTGAAAATGGCAATATTAAGGAATTAATATTTGAAATTTATTTATATTTGTAAGAGAATGTTGATTCGTGTGTGTATTTCCTGTCCATGTGAAATTTCTGTGTGTTAGCGTCACGTGAGAGAGTATCATGACTCCTAACATCAGTACAAAATTATTTCTAATCAGTAAATTTGCTGACATGGATGACAACAAACATTTCCCGCGACTGATTACCGCCCAAGCTGTTTTCACACACACACGCACACACACACACACACACACACACACACACACACACACACACACACAGAGCATCATTTGTTGTATATACAAAAGTACTTGTAGTCATTGATGAACAAATTACGGGATCATTTGTTGCATACACAAAATATTTGTAGTCATTAATGAACATATTTCAGCAATAGTATAATTAATTACTTCGATGCTTAGATCAGATAGAAAGCAAGAAGTTTTATATTTTTTAATGAAAAATTGATTTTTTAAACTAGCCATACTGAGTGCAGAATTCTGTGAAGTGATGCTATGGGCAGGTACATACTTGGTTCATGTTCGACCGATGCCAGCGAGCAGGTTAACGTTGGGCGTCACGCTGACAAGTAAATTGTCACGTGACTGAGCCTACGAGGGATCGATGGAGCAACAATTTGTTCTTGAGAAAAAATCCCGCGAAAGCAAACCGAGAAAAATCGCTCCCGCGGAGGGTTGACATGAGGGCAAATGGTTGCAGGAAAGCCATTCACTGCATTTTAATGCCCGGCTCGGTGGTAATGTGAAGTTACGTTCAACAAAAAGGGGAAATGTAGACACTCCATCACTCACAGGAATGCACGCACACACAATGTGAGAGCGACTAAAAGAGTGGGGGAATGAAAGAGTGAGTAAGTGAAAAAAGGAAAAGTGTTTAAAAAACCGAGATAAAATGACAGCAAAAATGAAATAGAACAGAGAAATTGAAGGATCAAGAGATCGATAGACAGAGTCATCATTAGACGACAAATATTACATTCAGCCCAAACCCCGAGAATCCCCGCTGTAATGATTGTAATACTGGCACGGGAAGGAGGATAACTCTTTCATCAAGCTGTATTATCAGGCTGAAATTACCACAGGCATCAACCTGTCAGTACCAGGAAAGGTCAAAGCTTTAGTTTGTCTTCATGTCAGCATTTTGTTTTTCTTGCCTTCATGTGTGTGTGTGTGTGTGTGGGGGGGGAACGTAAAATGGCTTTACTCTGTGCAAACTTGCAGGCTTGTTGTTCTTGGTGTCCTCTGTGGACTTTACAGATGATGACCACTTGCAGCGGAACTCAAGTGTCTCGCTTCTTGCAGGCACCAAGCCCTGTGGGATGAACTTTGGTGCAGCATCGATGATTCTTCGTGCTGTTTGGGCTGCTCTCAAAAAACAGACAAAACATACAGAACACACACATACAGAAATAAACACACACACACACACACACACGTACGCACACACTCTCATTCGTTCACACTCACATGCACTGAGCGGCTGCTACGCCTTTGACACGACAGCCGGCCAGGATCCCACAAGCTCTTAAGTCTCGGGAGTTGTGCCCCTTGTACGTTCCATTATATGCCTTTCTGTCTTGTGAATTATTTCCCTCGCAGTGCTTTTTTTTAACCGCTTTCTGCATTTCTGTCTTAACGCTTTCTCCTCAAGCATTTAAACTTCAGTGATATATATATATATATAGATATGCAAAAAATATGTTTGTTAATACTCGTACTGTTTTCTATGAAGTGTATTATACTCACTGTTCTCAATGTCTTGATGGTTTGTTAGCTCTTGATTACATCGTCTTCTAAAAGTTATCCTTTGAAAACTTGGAGTAAATTGAACTGTGCGAGTCTCTTTCTTGAAATAAGGTAAACAATTTGTAAACTGTCCACCAGCATCCCACAAGCCCTTTTCAGCAGCACTCAAGTCTCGGGAATTCTCGCCCTTCGGCGTGAGGTTTCGAGGCGAGGCAAGATGTCGCTCCTGCTGCAGCTGACCATAGTGCTGAGCGCCTATGCCGTGACGGGAGCGGTGGGCAACGTCCTCGTCCTGGTCGTCTACGGTAGAGCCAAGCCCAAGATGGCCTTGTCGGTCTACATCCGGGTTCTGGCCGGCGTGGACCTGCTGGTATGCTGCGTCGTCATCCCCTACACCATTGCGTTCGAATGGCAGGCCGTGACGTTAGACGTGGCGTGTCGCGGGCTGGAGATCCTACGTCACGCGCTGGTGACGTTCTCGTGCCAGACGCTGTGCGCCATCGCTGGAGAGAGATACTTGTCCGTCTTCAGGCCCCTCCGACTCCATCAGGCGGAGACCGCAAAGTCCGTCATCACTGCCATCGCCATCACCAGCGTCGTCATCGCTTCCCCTTCGGCGACAATTTTCTCCGTCTCCTTCCACGACGTCACGCGCCAGCGGATCTTCGCCGGGAACGAAACGACGGAAGTGACGACTCGCAAGGGCCGCGCGTACTGCCAGTTCACACCGGGACTCGTTCACGAGTCGTGGGCCACGGCGTACCAAGGATTTCTCGTCCTGGAGTTCGTCGCCGCGGTCCTTTTAATGATCGTCTTGTACATCAAAATGTACAAGGAAATATGGCGACGTGTCCAATGGCGGAGGAGGCAGAGACTCGCGCCACTGACCACTGTCCACATCATCGCGCCGTGTTCCCCGGGCCAGGAACGTGGACGCAGCGACGGAGACAAAAGCGAAAGAGTTAATTCTGGTACAATGACAAGAAACCGAGCACTCGGCCAAACAACACACACAAGCCAGCTAGTGTCTGCCTGGACCGAAACCCCCCCAAGATGTCTGCTAACTCCTGTTCTGCGCCAGGAAGGCTGTACATTGCCTTCGTCACTAGGGAGGAATGAGAATGCGCTGATTGGTTTCGATTCTACGGGAGATGAAAATAAAGGTAATCGCCAGCTTCTGTTTGTCTTTACTTTTTTTTTTAACTAAAACAACAATACTGTAAAAATGCTACAAAATCTAAACTAACCAATATCTTAGCTTTCCATGACATGAACAATGAATTCTGGCAAATTTATTCGCAAGCTTTAACACTTTATGAGGAAAAAGAAGCATCACTATGAAGGTGACATGTCCAGCCAATTCAAGTTCTGTAATGAAGGGGAGACAATGTGACATGGGGGAAATGGTAGGAGGGTGCAAAAATCAATAGATACAGAGGTGCAGTGACCAGATGAGGTGCAGAAATCTTTTTTTGTGACTTCTTTTTAAGGCTATTCAGCGTGAGACTGCAAGATAGATAGATGAACAAATAAATTGACCTAGAGGCGAAATTAGAAAGACAGAGACAGTAATAGAGACAGAGAGATGGAGAGATAGAAGAGCCGGAGAACGTGCGAGAGATTAAACAAGTAGATAAAATAAATAAAAAATAAATTTATCAATAAAAATAAAAAATAAATAAAATGTAAATCAAAACTACTTCCTTACCATAAACGTCGTATAGAATTTTTGTACATACTGTACATTGCACAAGTAGGCATTGATGCTTTCATATACATGTGCATATATTTATGACCCAGGGATTTATGTATGTATGAATCCATGTCTTTCTGTATTCTCCAGATGTTCGGCCCACTGTATCGAGTACAGAATTGTCACTCGTCAGCCTTGGGCAAAGCCGTCTCGTCAGAATCTCCCCATGGAGGACAAGAGCACGCGCCACGACCGTGACCCTTAATCCCGCTGGCCTTGACCCCAGCTACACGGCGAGAGTCGTCTCGAGTTCGCAGAGTCCCGACAAGGGGAAGAGAGCTGGGACGATGATGTCCATCTGCACCGCTATTTTTGTCGTCACCTGGCTTCCCTTCTGGCTGGACATCTTTAACCTGACCTGCAACCTCACCTTCCGCTACACTTTTTTCCTGGGTCACGTGACCAACCCGCTGGTGTACGGCGCTGTCAACAGCAGGGTCCGGGGAGAGCTCAAGCGGATCTTGCTCTGTCGGTGAACTATCGTTGGCCGTCAGCTGTGTCATGCTCGGTTCGCATCCCACTTGGGGGTCTTATATATTAACTTTAAATCGCCTTAATACCGTTTAAGCGCGTGCAGTTCTAATGATCCGATCTACACAGATCGTCTCGAGAAACTTCTTTTCCCTTGTCAGAAACGTCAGCTTGTGTTTTAAAGAAATCTGCTTTATTATTCACACATATTTACACATACAAGCCACCTACTATAAGCGCGAATGTATGCAAGCTTACACGTACCCTACAATTGAAAGAACGACAATTGGGTGGAGACATTGCTGCCTATGTCTGTACTTGCATTACCTCCCGTGAATGCCTTTCATCTAGTCTGGACTTCTGTCTGTAAACAGTTTTGAACGTGTCTGTAAAAGATGTTTAAAAATCAACTCTGATTGACATGTATTTTTCAGTTATCACAAATCTTAATCCCACTTGGTAAAACCTCACCTTGCCCACAATAATAATAATAAATTCTTATTTGTAGAGCACGTTGCCTTGTGTGCAGGAGACAACTCCATGCAGTGTACACGAAAGAGTACGAACGAACCGAGAAAATTAATTTAGAAACATAAGCATCAGCACACGGCTGACATCGTGGTAGTCATGGATAAAGTGAGTTGATAAATATCAGGAATTGAAAAATTCCCTTGAGTATGAAGGCTGTTTCTTAAAGAGGTTAATTTTAAGGCCGGACTTGAAATGTGATTAATGAGTTTGTCTCCGGGAAGCAGCCCTCTATGCGCATGCTTTACTGCTGAAACATGTTTTCCCAGCGAGAGAATGAGTTTTGTTCAGTCATTAATCAGTGCAGTACAAGGGATTGATAACCTAAAGTCATTTGACATATTTAACTGCAGTGTACTTGAGAAAAAAACAGTTTATGCTTCAGGAGTGACTAACTACTCAAATCAATCATTTATGTATTGCTATGCATGTATGTAGGTATGTATGTATGTAATTTATTTTAACCCAGGCGAGCGAAGAACGAAGGCATTGTGATACCACAAGGGGAATAAACTCAGCTGTTCCTGCACAATATTCAGCAGTTACCTCTCCTCTGATGTGTCGTGTTGTATGTAAATACCTAGGGTATGTGCAAGCCTGCACAAAAAGAAAACATTCTTTTATACTAAATAATATTTTATATTTATAATACCATTTATACTTGATTTCATTGCAATCGGACTGTAAAGAATGTGTTCGCAAAAAGTTTAGCCTTCTTGTTCACTGTTAGTATTTTTAGCCCTGTCTAAATAAGACAACACAGGCTAGCCCTAAAAACCGACTTCTTGGCTTGTAAGGTTGGTTTGCTCAAAAAGTAATCGTTAAGTCTATTTTGCTTAATCAGGATGCTTCTGTGAAACTTAATGAGTTACGATGCAAGAATTATGCCATAGCTACGATAGATTAGCTGAGTGCATGCTCTCACGGTCGTAAGGGACAGCTTTTGGTGAAGGCGGTGTCCATCTTCTCTCAGCCTTTACTACTTCACAACCTTCTACAGAATCAGCTACCCTCTCCACACCTATAGGATAAGTACCTGCCGTCACATCACTGACCACCTGGCTACCATGAGCGCCCTGGGCTTCTGATGGCGTATCTGTAGCTGCATCTGTTCCCCACGTGACCTCGGACACGATTTCTGGTTCTCGTGTTCATTTTCTACATTTTCACGCAGCAAATTGTCACAGACCTCCGCTGCCAAGTCTTCGATTAATGTTGACAATCAGCCACAACGTGATACCGCCTGCTTCCATTACGTGCTGACGTCACGCTGTGTCCTCGTTATTACGCCGTTACGCCGTGCAATTAGTCCCCCCCCTTCCTACCCGACATCAATCCCTACCTCCACCCCACAGCTTCTTCTGCTTCTTACGTGATCATGGCGTCAGCTGCATAACTATGGTAAGTGCGACGTGCTTCCCATGAGCCTCTGCGACGTTTGACGGTCACTCGATCTCGCGCCTCAAGGCTGAGGCGAGCTGACGTTGGTCTAAGGACGAAAACTCCCTTTATGCGGGGTGGATCAATAACTTCCCCCTTTCTTTCCAGCCGGCGCTGTTCTGCATTTTGTGTGTGCGCGCATGCGTAGAAGGATTGGGAGTGAGGATGTCGCTTGGGGTGCAGCTATATGTCGTCTGTCCACCAGCTGGTCACGACGATTATTTTAGTCTTTAGCCGTGCGAATGCGAGATCAGTCCCACAAACACATATTTATTTTTCTCTGTTTACACCTTTAAGATATGGTGGGGTGCAGTTATGTTCTACTGACTGGGTGCAGGGTATTGCATCTCTAAATCTTGGGGAAAAAACTTGTTTTTGTTTTTGAGATACACACCTTCAGGTATCATGCTGTACAGAAAGAGGTCGACAACACGGACGACATGATTGTACGTGAAAACATTTACATTGTGAAGGCCTCAGCCAATGGGAAAGTTGAGACCATAATTATGTTAATTAAGCATACAGACGTGACGTCACAAGTTTGACCTCTTTGAGTTTGATGATGTTTGTAGGTGTGTATCTTGAAAACGGAAAGGGTGTCTTTCACCCAGATTTTGCAAAGTAGTATTTTTTTGTTTTTACTGAGCTTTACTCTGCATCCTGTTAGACCTTTTTAAACGAAACCGCGATCGAATTTGATCGCTAAATCTTCTAAATTAGATTCAGACTGGAAAGGATCATGGGACGTTGATGAAAACAGATTTACGCTGATGTGTTTGGTCACTAGTTCACTTTCATGCAAAAAGTTTAACGTTAGTAAAAAAAAAAATTCTCCTGTTGCGCGTTGTGATCCTCCCGCATTTTTGTGATTGCCCTGACACTGAAACCAGTAACGAATTTCTTATTCAGTAAAATAATACTGTTGTATTGTTATTGTAAGGCGTTAAAAGACAAAGCAATACTCGTTTCTCATACTGCGTATCGTCCGTAAACGTGGGCTTTATTGGAGCACACCCACAGGGTGTGGGAGATGTCGGGTTATAACAAGGGGGACAACCTCAGTGTGCAAGTGCCGCCAGTTGTCGCGAGCTGGTCGCGAGCCGGCGAGTTGTTTACACAGCGAGTGCACGTGCCGGTGTAGGCCTGCAAACAGAGGGCTGCACCGTGGCGTGGCCACTACATCGTCGTTGTTGAATGTTCCTTTTCGACAGGACCGAGGCAGACTGCGTAAGTACTTTTTTTGGACAACGATTGTCATGCTTGTGAGATGGTAGGGTGATTTTTTTTATTTGTTTGTATGTTTTGCTATGAATCACAAGAGAAGTTTGAGGTATTTGTATGCTGGAGGTGATAGCATCTTGTGTGTGTGTGTGTGTGTGTTGGTGTGTATGTTTGAGAGAAAATTGGTGGAAACTATTTACTCGATCAAACGTCGACTATGTTAACAAAGTAATCATACCTGTGTTTGTGTGTGTGTGTGTGAGAGAGAGTATGCATGCGTGTGAATGAAAGATAGGGCGAGAGAGACGTAGAGGAAAATGCTCTACTGGCCATTGACCGTTTAATCACATAGCAATCATACTTTAATACACAAATTTCATACACCGTTTTTAATTATGAATGTTATCAGCATTATCGTAACATTACTGCCCTCTGTACTTTGCAAAGTCTGTGAGCATTAACGATTAATTTTGTAAGCAGCCTTTCTACACCGAAGTGAACATAGATTTTGAAAGGTTTTTTTTTTTGAGGTCTTCACACAACAAACATACATTAGTCAAACGTTCCTAGTTTTTGGTCTGTCATTACCGGAATGTGAACGCGTAGTTTCTTTAGTGTGAAATACTTCAACTCAGGGGAGGTAGGGAAGATAGAGAGAGAGAGAGAAGGAAACAGAATAAAGTAGAGAAGATAAATAAAGGGAAAAAAGAGACATAGAAAGCGCGCGCGCGCGCGAGAAGGAGGGAGAGAGAAAAGCAAGAGACGGAAAGCGTGAGAGAGAAAGCTTAGACAAATAAATGGCAAGAAAGAGAGATGGAAAGATTAGAATGGTAAAGCCAGGAAACGAATACAGATCATCGAATAGTCACCCTGCACCTACATGACGCGACACTTTTGTGCACCACTTCCGCCGGAAGGGACAGCGATACTGAGTCCCCGGACTGTAAGAATAATTACCGTGACAACTGTGTGTATGTGTGTTTGTTTTGCGTACACGTCGTGCATGTTTGAATCCGCATACATTTTTTTGTGTGGTCAGTTACGATGAATAACGTGACAATAAGGGAATCTCTTCGTACGCACGCACCCAGGCGTGGACGCAGATAAACTCATAAACATAATCACACGCGCAACTCTCCCTCCACAACGCACACACACTCGCGCGCGCGTGCAACACGAACACTCGCAAACACTCGTACGCACACGCACACATACACAAACACATGCAAGCACACGCTCGCACACACACACACTCACATGCACAACCACATACGAGCATGCGCTCGCACACACACACACACACACACGCTCGCAAGCACGCCCACACAGAGGAAGGAAAAAGAGCGACTTCTTTATTTGATCGATCGTGATGGCCACCTCTATTACGACGACTAGCCTCACACAGAGCTTTGCCAAAGCTGCAGACTTTGCGGAGCCATCGACAAAATTAATCACCGCCTTAAAAAAAAAACTTAGGCCTTGTGACTCGATGTCTCGAGATTTTTTTTAAACATTATTATTTTTTGTTTTTTTTGTTTCTGGTGGGTCTAGTCAGCCACAGCTTGTTACGGTTATGGTTTTATTAATATCTTGATTAGTTGAGTAGTTTATTGTCGTCTTTTGTTTCGCATAGGCCTGTGGACAGATGTTTATGCTCGAAAGGGTTTAACGGTTTTTGTTTTTACTTTTTTGCTCTGTCAAAGCAGGTCTCTGAGAGACTACTCTCATATCAGTGAATAATAATAATCATAACAGATGTAGAGCTCAGTATGTTTCTGAGAGCTCAGTATGTTTCTGAGAGACTGCTATTATAATAATAATAATAGATATAGAGCTCAGTATGTTTCTAAGAGACTGCTTTAATAATAATAATTGATATAGAGCTCGGTATGTTTCTGAGAGATTGCTTTAATAATAATAATAATAATAAATATAGAGCTCAGTATGTTTCTGAGAGACTGCTATAATAATAATAATAATAGATATAGAGCTCACTATGTTTCTGAGAGATTGCTTTAATAATAATAATAATAAATATAGAGCTCACTATGTTTCTGAGAGATTGCTTTAATAATAATAATAAATATAGAGCTCAGTATGTTTCTGAGAGATTACTTTAATAATAATAATAATAAATCTAGAGCTCAGTATGTTTCTGAGAGATTGCTTTAATAATTATAATAATAAATATAGAGCTCAGTATGTTTCTGAGAGACTGCTATAATAATAATAATAATAATAATAATAATAATAATAATAGATATAGAGCTCACTATGTTTCTGAGAGATTGCTTTAATAATAATAATAATAAATATAGAGCTCAGTATGTTTCTGAGAGACTGCTATTATAATAATAATAATAATAGATATAGAGCTCAGTATGTTTCTGAGAGATTGCTTTAATAATAATAATAATAAATATAGAGCTCAGTATGTTTCTGAGAGATTGCTTTAATAACAATAATAATAAATATAGAGCTCAGTACGTTTCTGAGAGATTGCTTTAATAATAATAATAATAAATCTAGAGCTCAGTATGCTTCTGAGAGGCTGCTATTATAATAATAATAGATATAGAGCTCACTATGTTTCTGAGAGATTGCTACAATAATAATAATAATAGATGTAGAGCGCAGTATGTTTGTGAGGCTGCTTGCATATGTGTGTATAAAAGTAACGATAAATTAGAGCTCAGTGACTGGTGCACGAAAGACTGCAAACGAACGGTTAGCCATACAGCACAGAAATACACGTGTCAGGAGATGGATGCAGGCGTGTTGTGTGTTTGTGTTTGTGCGTGTGTCCGCGCTGTTGTGTGTGTAATTAAATGTTTGCTACTCCAGACATGTTTATACAGTGTGTATGTGTGTGTGTGTGTGTGTGTGGCGTGTGTGAATATGAGAGAGTGTGTGAGAGTGAGAAATAGTAAGAGAAAGAGCGGGTTTACCGTTGCACGTGAACTGCTGCTACCATTCCCACGCACTGAATTTTACACGTTGGAGCAAATTTAAACGTAGAAAATAATAACAAAAAATAATAAAGAATTTCAACTGGAAATTCTATCGACTCATTCCCCATAAGTCGATCGTCTCTGTTTCCCGTCTTCCCAATCATCATTGCAACCCGTCTTGCGTTTCTCTCACCTCCCCCCACCAACCGTTCCCTTTCTTCAGTTTCCTCTCCCTCCCCCCCTCCATTTTTATTTGACGACAACGCAACAGAAGAGCGGGGAAAGGAGGAGCGTTTGTGTCGAAGACTAGAGACAACGTCCCAGAAAACTGTTTGCTTCTTGCAATCTAAGGAAGATTATTAATAATAATAGGAATAATAAGTGTAGAAAGAGGGAGCGTGAAAGTAGAAGGCTCGGTACTGTGCAGAAGTGATTTGCAGAAGTGGTGTGGGTGATGGGGTTGTGGAGGGGGACGGGAGTGAAAGCGCACGTCGTGTCTTTGAGAGTTGGAGCTGGAAATGGGAGAGTTAGCCGAGTGGTAGGGTGGAACTAGCGAAGAGGGGAGGGGGATATGGAAAAGGAAGGCGAAGGGGTTGTAAGGGTTTGTAGGGGGGGGAGATAGGCGTGGGGGGTGCCAGCGAGGAGCGCGGAGGCTGTCAATTCCTCCCTGCCAAGCTCTAATCACCGCGTCCTTTGATCACAAGACGCCGGCCACGGAGCAGACGACACTCGCGTCTGGACCAGCGGGCTGCAGACGATCGACGGGCGCGGCGACGTCTGGGTAAACTGGATTAAGGGGACGCAGCGCCGGAGGAGTTTGTCGAAACGTTTTGGGGAAAAAGACCTTCGCGGGCCAAGGAACGATGACGACGCTAGGGATGGGGATAAAAGGGAGACGCAACGTCACGTGACGAAAGGGCCTAGAAGGATAAGCACTACTCTCTGGAACTGGAATTTTATTCGTTTGGAAGACGATAAGAGGGAGAGGTTTTTTTTTTATTTTCTCGAATTTTCTCGAAAAGTGACAAACGAAGAAGGCTTGTGAAACTCGCTGTACAACGTAGAGCGCCTAAAGCCAAGCAGTTGCCTTGGTGACACAGCACTTCTCTGGACGACTGCGAGCTTTCTCCGTGCATTCATCCGAGGAAATGGCCCCGGATGCTGATCCAATGAAGGCCAGAATGCGATGCCCGTGAAACGTAATGTCAGGACGAGGCCTGCAGCCTGGTGCCGGTGATGTAGCAGGGGCTGGAATTACCAGAAAGTGTCGAGTGCTTTGAATGAGCGAGATTCACAAAAACCTATGAACGCAGGTGATTACGACATGTTCCTATATCGTGGTTTTCATTTGGTAGAATCCTAAAATTACTTTCTTCTTATACTGCACAATAGCCACATTGCCGCTGTCTGAAAGAGAACATGGATCGTACAGTGAGTGGTAAGCTGTCGACATTCCACACAAAAATGGCAGTGTGCGGGGAGCAGTACTTTTGTGAACTGAATATAAAGTATCGATTCATTTATTGATATATACAAATACTTGCATACTTTTTGTTTTCTTCTGTTACAGGTCGTTTGGTTCAGTCGCCGAGTAGCAGTCTGAAGCAGTTGTGAATGATGCAAGCGACCTGCTGACTGGAGACCTCTTGACCCCGCTCGTCGCCAGCAAGGTTGAGTGTGTATTAATCAACTATCCTGGCGGAATGAGGGTTACACAGGCCTGTGGTTTACAACGAACCCTATGAGGGCCTTGTGGGCCTAGGAAAGACGAGTTGTCCCAGCATGGAGAAAGATGATGAGAAGGGTGATCACCCAGGTGTGAGGTAGCAGATAACTCCATCTCCCTTCGTGACCATGTCCGCAACTACGGCATCATGGCTGTTTGGAGGATGAAGATTTTTCTGATTTGTCTCCTCTTGTCAGGTGAGTGGTCCTTGGCTCTAGCCCTGTCGGGTGTCCTGGTCCTAATCTCTCTGTCTCAGTCTTCTTGTTTTTGTCTAGGTCCTCTGTCTCTCTCTGTTCCTGTCTCTGTCTCTTTGTTTCTGTCTTCATGCTTCTATCTAGGTCCTCTGTCTCTCTCTCGGTTCTTTGTACGCTCACGAATACAAAAGGAACCATATGTCTGCTTCTTTTTTTTTTTACCATTTTCCATAAATATCATTCATCGATCGGGAATCTTGTGCTGCCTATACTATATTAGTTTTTTTTGCATTTCTTTAACTTCCCTCAATACACATATTTTCTCTCTCTCCCCCTCTTTCCATGTGGGGAAGGTTGCACGTATGCTCGCGCCAGTTTCCTCTATCTTCCAGCTCATGAAGCTTTATAGATTTGAATTTGACACCAACACACAGCATCTCCCTGGTCAGCTCAACTTCCCTTCTGCCTGAGTAGTATTTTACGCTAGTGCAAGTGCACTAATGGTTGAGAGCTGAGAGTTTCAACGAAACATCGATTCGCTTTTTGCTTAGCCTTGGACTGACATGCTGGTCGTGTTTGAACGCAGAGCTGTTCACAAAGCTTGCAGCCTGTATGAACAGATGTGGGTAAGCACTGTTCACTCACTCAGTGCTGTTGGGATATTTCTCGTACGGGTTACTAGCCTTTTAAGAAGTCGAGGGAGGAAAGACAAGGCATGCCCGATGACCGTTGAAGTAGCTTAAAGATAAAGATTTAAAATCCTTATAACAGTTTGGAGGGATGCTTCCGTACACACTACTATATACACGCACGTCCGCACGCGCGCTCTCTCTCTAACACAGACAATCTATATAATATATATATAGATATATCATGCAAACTCACACAGGATGAAGAGTAGGACAATGAGGCATACAAAAGGGTACTTCTTAGAGATATTTAGAAAGAATACTCATCATTGGTCTTCACCACTCCCTTTCTAATCTGTCAGCTTGGGGAACATATGGCGAGATAATCGCTTACGACCTCAGAGAGCTTTATGTAAAGTCCTTGCAGCTGTTCCATAGCCTGCTGGTTGTCATGGAGACTTGTCGTGGGTCATTCGTAGTCCGCACGGCTGTTGCAGTACCAACAGTTCTAAACATTGTTTGACCTTGTTACCTAAATAACCAGCATATTAAATGAAGGAAGACAGGTCGAAGCTATTTTGACATTAGCGAAATGGATTTTAATATGTAGAAAGGGAATGGAGTTAGGGAAAGACATTGTCACCTGGAAAATCAGTGTGAATCGAACAATGCAATGCTTCTGAAAAATTTAAATGCATGAATTTGAACAAACATCTGGGTAAACCACTTTGTTCTTTGTCCACTCATACATCATTCATTTATTCGCACGTACGAGGATAGCTAAAACGATTTCTCATTTTCCTCCCTGTAAAATAAAACTCACAATGTTTGCTTCTATTTAAGAATTTAAAGCGTTCACTGACAATAATAATAATAATAATAATAATAATAATAATAATAATAATGTGGATGACATGCAGGCGTCGTCTTCGCTTTCAATCTTGTAGAAATGCTGCAGCAGCTTTGTCTCCTTTCTTCAACCGTATATCATGGCCCGAAGGAATGTCATCGAACAGAAATAGTTTTCGTGGAACTGGAGAGACCGTTAATGACGCAGCAAGGAGTAGGAGGACGTTGGAGGATGTAAGGGGGTGGGGTGTGGGTTGTTGTGTGTGTGTGTGTGGGAGGTACGGGTGGGGGGAGGTGTATCAGGCGGCAGCAGTGTGAGTCACGTTTGCATTCGAAGGCAATAGCAGCCCCGACAAAAACCCCGGGAGGAGAAACACTTGTGTGTCAGCTTCCACGACCTCCTCCTTCCACCCCACTCTCCTCGTTCTTGCTTTCCCCGCCCCCCCACCACACCACCACCACCACCACCCGGTTCCTGGTCGCCTCTAGCAATTTGCAGCCACAACCACCAGCACCCTTCCTCTTTCTCTTGCCCACTCCACTGCATGGCCCGGCTGTCTCCGGCATGTTGCAGGTTGATGCTCCCATTCCTGGAGATGATGACAGCGACGAGGGGAATACTTGTTCGAGAGCGCCCTGGCTCCTTGGCTCTCTTATCCTCTCACTGTCTCTTTTTTCATCATAACCACCACCCCGCCTACTACCACCACCACCATCATCATCATCATCATCATAAGAAAACTCAAACAAAAGCAATGATAATAATAGTATTTATAAAACACAACTTCTCGTGTGGAGTAAAGCTCGCTGTGCTGTTCTGACAGGACTACAACAATATTTATAAGTATATGCAAATGCTGTAATTACTTCCCCTTACACATTTTTCTTTCTTTTCTTTTTTTACCTCTCTTAGTGTTTCGTGCTCTCCATTGTTGCATATTATTGTATTGTAATGTTCTTAAACTAACTTTTTTCTCTTTTTTGCAATTTCCAGACGTAGAAAAACTTTGTTTGCCTATTCTTTTGCCATTGTTAGTGTTATTGGGCATTGTTCTTAGGAATTAGTTATGTTATTGGGAATTATTAGGAAATAATTGTGGCTATGCATCTTTCTCTATTTATCACACACATTCTCTAATTCATGCTCACTCACTAAACAGAAGAAACAAACAGAGAAATCAATTTAGCTTGTCATATTTAACTTGTCTAACAAATCGCTGTATGGGATCCATTGTAAGAGAGAAAACATCTAGAAATAAGTGTACAATATTTTGTTTCACTAAACAGCACATTGGGATTTCTTCCGGGTTGTTACAATAGAATCAATGCTGGGATTTCATGTTAGCCAGATAATAATGGCGGATGTGCCTGTGGAAGATTTCTGCTTACTTACAGGTTTAGCTGGTTTTAAATACTTAAATAACTTAAGATACAGCCCTTGTCAAAGGACCTTTGTCTTAGACAACATGGAAGTCAAAGCCACTGACTCTGTGACTCACTCACTTACGTCTATAGACTTTTGAGCACAAGACTCGTTATCTTCCACGCTTCATACCGCAATTTCTAGTCCAGTACTCAAGCATCGTCGAGAAGGTCCTTAACCCGCTTAACCACAACAACCTCTACGCGAAATCCTCCCCAAATGTCAAGAGTCCAGCATTTCTGAAGCTTGGTCAGGTTAACAGATTAGTGGTCCTCGACGTTAACCTTTAGTCCCCATTGTCTAAGAGGAGACAATGCCGTCTTGACCGATCTTCAGGAAAAGGGAGGTGACTCCCGCGTCCTGAAAATGCGCGCGACCGGTGGCGTGGTGAGGCTATGGCGGTATTTGGAGTGTCCCCGACGGTGGCAATTTTTTCTTCAACGTGGCGCGCGGTTAGTCAGCGCACAAGTCGCGGAGACAATGGGGGCTGTGATGTCATGCGTGGAATTCTGCCGAGGGAACCCGTTTTTAGAGACCACGTGACCTCATTTCTGTGGTGGATGTGTGAGCTCTCTTTCGGCGGTGGAGTGGGGTGACGGGTGTTAGGCGGCATTAATTATGCACGAAATCGATTTTTGTCTTTGAGTCACAGCGCGTCCAGAAATTTCAGCTAAAAGGACTCAGTGTCCCCTCCGACTCCCCTCCTACCACCTCTAGTCCTTTCGAGTTCCTTTTGGCATTTTGTTTCATGCTCTGTGTACTACTCTTGCTGGCTCTGTTCACAGTGAGTGAGAGAGAGAGAGACTGAGACAGCTGTTCTTGTCTCTGTCTCATCTTTGCTAAAATTTACATATGATCTCTCCTTTTTTTTCCTCTCCAGGAAAATTGATTGAGAACGCATCAAACACTTTCCAAACTTTGTCACTCTAACAGATGAGTAAATATAATTCACCAAATTGTAGAATTAATTTTTTATTTCAAAGACGTTTGCCCGAGCGCTTGTGTTTGACCTTGACCAGTAACAAATTTGCAGAAGTGCTCAGTCCTTTTTCCGATAACAAGATAATATTTTTCATTTTTCTTCGTTGATTTGTGTTTTGAATAATTAAGGCATTTTATGTTTCTTTTCACTCTGCAGAGTCGAAGGCGTTTGATGGGGTAGAACGGGTGGGGATGCAAGGGTGGGGGCTGGTCTTCACGATGACCGTTATAATAATTATTGTCTCGAAAATACCTCCTTTGATGAAAGTGTCAGACGCAGCTGCCAGTGGGTACTTGTCGTTTGGAAAGTCTGCCGCCTTTGAATTCTGTCAGAGGCAATCAAATCGGATCGCGATGATGGAGGTGCAAAGGACTTAAAAAAAGCATTTCATGCTGCAAAAAAAATTAGGCCGGGCGAAGCCTAATGTAGTCGATCTATGGTCAGTAGGCAGAGATTTTTCTTAAGAAGAATATGGCCTACAGACTTCATGGCAAACAAATGAACAAAAATGGACTTTGATTCAACAAGAAATGAAAATCCACGATGTTATCACCTGCTGAACAAGGTTACTGACGAATTATCAGTCACCAGGAATGACATGACATTTTTATCGACATGAAAGTTTTTATTCTTTCTTCGTGGCCTGTTCATTAACACCAGTGGATACCCACACACACACACACACCTGAACTTGTGCTGCAATATCAGCCCAAACAAACGCTAACAATAACCAGGTCTCGTGAGCGCACGCGACACGCACACACACATACGCACACCCACACACACACACACAGCGAACTGAAAAGAAGCACAAACCCCCAGGAATAAATAACCGATGAACGAGATAGAAAAGAAAAGTAAACACACTTTAAGATTTGGACCTACAACTTTAACATACACAGTGAGATGTGATAGCTTCGTGGAGGTGATACTATTTGTTGATATACCCTGGCAAACTGTGAATGTTGCCAGCAGCTCTGAATTGTTCCTCATCTTGAGACAAGCTTCTATACTAAAAGAATTGCAAGGATAAAGGAAGGTTTCTAAGTGCCGAAGCATCAAACCTTTAAACTCCCTAGCAGCCCAAGATATAGTGAACATACTGAAAAACGTTTTGACTTATTTCATGGTGTTGACCGAAGTTCATGACTTAATTCACCGTTGACCGAAGTTACTGATTTATTTCAACATGTTGACCGAAGTGCCGATGTCCCGAAAATTCGTCTAAAAATCATGGGTTTTCCATGATATTCACAGACAACTTTGCCAAGTTTTGTCAAACATTTGCCGACGTTTGCCAGGTTAAGAAGTGCATTTAGTGCTACATATCGAGAGTGGAATTGCATCGCAGAGCTTTGTGATAGGTGTGAGAGATTGCGAATGACCCAAGGTGCTCTAAGTGATGCCTAATTTTTAATGACAGAGGTGCGCGGTGAAAAAAGATTTGCTGGTTTGTGCAGGATTGATCTTTTTTTTTTTTTTTCTCTCCTCGCTGTTTTGAGTCTAGTCATCGTGATAAGGGTGAAAGATACCATTCGCTGGTGGAAAAAGAGAAGGTTGAAGTACCCTCCCCACTCCCGTGAAAAAAAAAAAAAAACCAACGGAGGAACAATCGAACTCCACTCCGTCGCCGATAGGTGTGTGTGTGTGAGAGAGAGAGAGAGAGAGGGAAGAGAGAATATTTTTGTGTTTTCTGTGTGTGTAAGAGAAAAAAAGAGCATGTAACGTTTTAGATGCGAATAAAAGCTTCGAGACCATACGCTTCCCACCACTTGTGAAACAATTGTGTTACATGCACGTGTTACAGGCCAGAAAGTTCATTGTGCATCAAAGTGATTGAAGGTCACGGAGACACACCCGCAACAATTGACATTTTTACCACAATGGAGAAAAGAGGAGGGGGAAGGGGTAGACTGGGGTTGAGTGCACCGATAAAGGGGGCTGAGTACCCGAGTCAGCTCTACCTCCCGTGCAGAAGACAGATGGCATCATAATGAGAGCTCGTGGAGGAAATCCCCTACAGGCGCTATGTTTTCATCCCGGGAGTAAGTGACCTCCAGCCTTCTGCACTTTGAAGCTTCTCGCGTTTTATTTTTCTCTGGGATTGTGGCGCCACGCAGTGAGGACAGGGACACAATCCATCACTGTCGAGAACAACTGGATTTCACGGAGACCTAAAGTGTTCAGGACTGGAATTATGTCACCAGCCACACGCAATCGCCTGCCGGTAGAACGGACTTGCAGAGTTGGATTACCACGATGTTCTTGTCGTTTGAATCCCCCACCCCTCCGTCAAGCTCTGCTGATCTTTGTGATCTGATGGCTTTTGCAAGTGAAGCTTTGATGGCACAGTGTTCATTACAAGTGTATAATGAGATTTTCTGTGATTGTATGAGGCTTTTCTTTCCAGCAACACTGAGTTTTGAAATCAAGGAAAAGAGAAAACTGGTACGGATTTTGAAATTATCAAAATAAACTGCATCATCGAAGCTGTGTTAGTGCCACAAATACTGCCTCCAATAATAACAGATGCTCAACAATAAATTGGCTTGAACATGACTAGATCAAACGTCTGCTATAGAGAACTTTTTCCCATGTTTTCTGTATTGAGGAAAGTACTAGAAGTTCTTTCGTCGATTGGCTGAAAAGTAGTCGGAGCTAACGAAAGGTTGCAACGCCGCGATTCCTCAAGGAAACTAGTTTCGGAGTATTGTTAAACCACAGAGCGGCCCTAACTTGGGATCGAACCACAAGTTTCACCCAATAACAAACTGTCCATCGACGTATTGTCAAGATCGCTGATCCTCATTACCTAAGTTCGACACTTGAAAAAAAGAAACTTAAAATTTAGAACGGCGTTCGAAGCTTCAAGTCTAACGACTGTACGCCCATAGAATGTTCAGGTGAGCTGTGACATTTAAAATTTTTAAAAATAAAAAATATTTAAACTAAAATGCCATAAGCAACAGACTGAGCTCATTGACTGCATCTTCTCAATCCGTCATCTTAAGGACAAGTCTTGAATGGTGGACTAGTTACGAAAGACGAAGACAAGACCATTAAGTCAGGTTTCATAGCACACAACTAAAAGTCGGACATAGTCTTGGGCACCCAGCAGCTCGGTAACTAAGAGACCAGCAGGAGTGGCGGGCAAGGAGCTTCTTGAGGCAGCTATTGCGTCATCAGTGCACACAAAGATGGTGGCGGCACTGGGTCCTCTCGTCTGTACGGCACGCGCGCATCGATTTGTTCCGTAGCACCAGCACGCATGGTCGTCTGGAGGAAAGGGCTGATTACATGTCACGATTGTAATGGGGAGATCGCCGAGAATTAAAACAGGAGCTGTTATGGTCTGCTGACTCGAAACTGCTGTCTGTAAAATGCGAGAGAAAGGTAGTCTATGGTGCTATAATCTGATATGTGTGTGTGTGTGTGTGTGCGTGCGTGCGTGTTCGCATCAGGTTGGAGGGTACGTGAACGGCACGGGATAAGAGAGGTAGGGGAGAAAGAGCTTCATGCAGAGAAAAAAAGGACAGGAACTAGAGAACTAGATAAACAGGAGAGAGAGAGAGAGACAAAAGAGAAGAAATTGAGTCAAAAGAAATAGAAAATCATTTAGACCGATATAGAAGAGATGTCGAGAGAAATAAGACAAGAAGAAAGGAGACATTAAAGCAGGAGAAAGAAAGAGAGAGCTTCACAGTCCCCAGTCGAGCTGAACTATGTTAATACCATTTGGTCGATAGGATCGGCCATTACGGTGCACACAAAACGGATACAACAAGAGACCACACACTCTGCCAAACTGCTCCCCAGGGACAGGTTTAGACAGAGGCAGGACTGAGACCATCGCAGGCTTTTCGACTCTCAGACAAAAAAAAAGTCACATCAAATCTGTGCATCGCGGCAGCGGAGCGAAAGGACCCTCGCCCCGTGATCCGAAGCCACAAATCAACAGCCTCATGCAGCGCCTCCCAACTATTTCCCATTCAGGGTGCTTCAAGGAAGGAACGACCTCCCCTCAAAACATACAGACTTTCCGCTCTCAGTGTTTGACAGCGCATTCAAATCAGTCAGATGTCAATCGGCAAAGAACCGTGCCATGCTGGCGAGGCTCCATAGTAAGCTCTTGGGATGACTGGCTTGAAATCCTCCTGGGATGTAACCTCTTTTGGTCGGGTAGGCATGGCATTACAGCCGGGTAGGCATGGCATTACGAGCCAGTAGGCGCGGTGTTGCAGCTGACTTGGCGCGGTGTTATTTCAAAATATGGCCATAATGGGTACAGAAAAGGAATTCACATGAACTAGGGGACATTAATTTAGGAACAGGTGACCGGGACAGGCATGCAGAAAACCGTTACATGAGTTATCACTCCTCGAAATATGTGTTTATGTGTGTGTGTGTGTGTGTGTGTGTGAGAGAGAGAGAGTGTGGGAGAGAAATGAAATTACACCCGTAAGCGATCAGGCTTGTAAAGAAAGGTTACAAAACTAATGCAGTGAACATTTTCCATGATTTAAATTACCACTCCATGTAACAAGAGAATATTTTGTTTGTCCCAGGTCTAAATGCCCAACAAAACTAACAGACCACAACAGCATGATGTAAAAAAAATCACAAAACACTCCTCCTTTTTTTCTGGCCATTCACCAGACTGTGTGAAGATGTGTCGCAGTACAAACCTCGTTTTTTCACTTGTATCGCGAAACTTTCCGAGGTTATTATAAATCTTTCCACTTTCATACACCATTTTCCGTATTAACATTTATTTATTTAATTTTTTTTGCTTACATATTTACGTGTACGTTTGAAAGACACACACACACACACACACACACTGAGGTGGGGGAGAGAGAGAGAAACGAGATGGGAGAAGGAGTGACTGTAACAGTGGTGGTAGTGTACTGTTCCAGACAAAAGAAGAAAACCACTGCAGCCGTCAACCTTGGGCAAACACCTCCTTGGCTAGGAAGACAGTGCCTCGAGCTGAGGGCATCCCTTTGATCTGAACAAACTCCAGTCGAGCTCATTAGTCATCTGTTAGGCTCCACAAGCACCCAGATCTGGGGAGGTGTCTGGTGTCATTAGCGCTCGCCAAGAGAGGACCTTCTTTGTCCCCACCCGCACGACGACTTGATTGGTTTTCAGGCAGTTGTGGAACGTGGCGCACCAGTCAGAGGGGGGTGGGGGTGGGGGTGGTGGTGGACGGAACTGGGGAGGTGCACGCATGGCGAGGGCGGGGGTGGCAGTGGGGTGGTTTGAAAGGGTGTTGCGGCAGCGCGGAGCCTTTGTTGCATGTGCGGTTATCTGAGACGGTCAGACTCTACAGAAACCGTTTCCCTTTTCTTTTCAGCCAGGCTGTTTAATCTTCTGAGGCGTCTATAGCCTGCCGTGCAGGTCGCGTTGGCAAGGCCACCAGAGATCTTACACAGATTATGGCGGCAAAAATCGCCATAAATGATTAAATTAATGTGTGCTTGACACAAAATGCCCGTGAGTGTAGGTGAGAGATTGAAAGATCTTTCTCTTTCTCATTGTGTGTGTGTGTGTGTGTGTGTGTGTGTGTGTCTTTTAAAGGAAACCAAAGAGGTTGGTCACTAATGAAGTTTGCTTAAAGCTCGGGCTTAGGATGGAATGTAGCTTGTGGCTAGGATATTGTGGTAAAAGGTTTTGGTTGGGCCGGGGTTAGAGATAGTTTCGTGGTTCGGAGAGAGGACAAGGTGCTAACCACACAAATTGGGGTAGTCAGAGATATTTTTTGTCTAGAATGAATAAGTATTTCGGTTTGGAAATCGCCGCCTCTAAAAGCCAGGGAAACCTCCACCCTTCAGCTTGCACGTATGTGACAGAGGTGTGTGGGTGATGACCAACCCACATCTTGGATATTGAGTGTCATGCACTGAACGACACATCGACATCTGTTGCATTCACACTTCGCATCGCAAACAGGCTTATCAGCTTCGATTGGGGCTTGAACACCTCCTGAAATATCCCTTCCAACAATCGAAGTCTCCTTCCATCACAAGAAGTGATTATTATGTTTTTTATGTATTTCTTCAGGAAGTGCATATCAGGAAGATGTGAACAAGTGTGGGGACCTTCTTTGCTCGAACGGTGGAAGCTGCTTGGCTGGTGTTGACTCCTTCAAATGTATTTGCCCAGAAAGGTATGTTTTGTGAAAGTAGTCATACTCATATCCCAGAATAACAAACTTTATGATGTTTTGTACGTACAGGTTAATTGTTAATTTTCCAATTGTAATGAGAATGTTTACCATGCACAGCTTTGTCGTCTTAGTTGATCATTAGAAACAAGAGCAACAGTTAAACTACATAATTGTAGAGTTAACGGAATGTCCCTCAAGTCGGTAGGAAGCAGAACACAATGACGGGGCAGGTTTTTGACCACGTTAATTTGATTCCGTGTGTTTTCCATTGTTCCTGAAGGGATTATGAATAATCTGTTTGCCTCTCGCTCAGGTTTACTGGCCTGCAGTGCGAGTCTACAGCCGCTGCAAGCCAGTGCGCTACGTCTCCCTGCAACAATTCTGGCACCTGCGTAGATGAGGTAGAGGGCTTCCGGTGCGTCTGTACGCCATCTTGGACAGGTGAAAGGTGCCAGACAATGCTCGACAGGTGTCAACAAGAGCCTTGTGTGAATGGTGCCACATGTGAAGCAGAGGGAGAAGGGTACAAGTGTTCGTGTCCCCCTGGATTCACAGGTTTGAACAGTATTCCATCATCCATTGCATACCTTGTCAAATGGTTTTAACGTCTGTATCAAATGTTCCAGTGATGATGATAATGACGATGATTATAAGGATGATGATTCGAGATTGTGATGACGTGATAATAGTAATGGTAATATTAATGTTGATTGTAAGGATGACGATTGGACGATGATGTGATGATAATAATATTGTTTTTGATTAATGATTATGTAAACTCACTCACATTAAAGTAATAATATATAGGTATTCTTTAGAAAAATTAGCATATTACAAACAATAAAATGCCCGTTCACTCACACATACAGCAACAAGTCAGTAATATGCTAATTATCCTTTCGGTAATCAGAATTTGCTCTCAATATTAATAGCAATACGCCAGAGATGTCTTTTATAAGCGTTCGGCTGATTTGTTGATTGAATTAGTCTTCGATGTTCGGACGCACCATTACTTGAAAGATTCCATCTTGTCTTGTGATTGCCTTACCCATGGAAAGTCTTGAACTATAATCTCAGGTACTAACTGTGAGAGCGGCTTAAGTGCATGTGCACCTAATCCTTGTGCACACGGCTCTACCTGTCTCGACGTCCCGAACGGCTACTCGTGCGCGTGCGCGTCGGGATACACGGGAGAAACGTGTGAGACGCAAGTAGACGACTGCAGCGCCACCCCGTGTCAGAACAACGGCACCTGTGTTGATGGCCTGAACTCTTTTGCTTGTCAATGTCCTGTAGGATTTCGAGGTGAGTATAGAGAGATGATCAGAATTGTAGCCAACCACTGACCTTATTCAAAGAACACTCCCCCACCTCACCCCATCCCAGTTCCACAGCGCTCTCGCCAGCTCAGACCACGTGATTTTTAATCCAGTTTTGCTTGCGCATGCAATATGGCTGATCTGTCCAAAGTAAATCATATTCCACCAGTACATGCGCACACTCTCTACAATGTAAATTGTTATCTAGAAATTTCTGTTGAGAGAATGAAATGTTTGTGTCCAAAATCAGGATGTTTGTCAAGGTGATTGACTAGTGCACATACGGGTTTCACAAGGGACGTTCAAGTGGCTTGTCACTAAGGACTTGACCTACTTGAATCTTTTGAACAGTCAAAGAGAGAAAGGAGGTGAAGACGGATATCCACTACTAACATTCACGGACACTTTAAAACATCTTATTGAAAAGAAACTGAAATGATCATTCAAACTAAAGAATGACTTGTTTATGTTCTTTGGGGTAATCAAGCAACCAGGTAAATAATCATCTCGTCTAGATCTTTATAATATAACCAGCTGCCTGATGTGCAGATGGTGGTGGTGGTCGTGGGGCCGGAAGATTTGAACAGTTAATGCAAACCTACCAGTGCATTTCCCAGCCACCACATGTTACATAATAAAAATTAGATGAAATGTACAATTTTCAAGTCATCCACGAAATGTCTTGACGGTATAATGGCCGTGCAGGTGAGATATGTGAAATGGATGTCAATGAATGTGAGGAGGCAGAAGTACCCCCGTGCATGAACGGCGCCACGTGTCAGGACTCTGCCAACGGCTTTACCTGTCTCTGTGCTGACGGCTGGACAGGCCAGCTGTGCCATCAGGTTTGCACACAGACGTTTTCTTGTTCCCGAATGACACATTTTGTACCTTACTAAGTTAATAAATAAGCCATTCTCTAATTTTTAAAAAACTTGTTCTAGTTTTTTTTTCCTTCTTTTTATTGAGGTCGTGTTCAAAGTCTTTTGCTTTTGAAACAAATCAGTTACTAACAGTATGAGTATTTTCCTTAGGGTTATAGGCAATCTTTTGCTTCTTTTCCTGGATAGGGTTATTAAACGAAAAGTATTATACAGTTGTTTAATGCAAAGTCAGTATTCGTGCTCTGTATGAGATGATTTTCCTTTTTACTTTCATCATCATCATCATCATCATCATCATCATCATCATCATCATCATCATCATCATCATTCACAATGAACACAAAAACGTGTGTCGAAATATGCATGGTCTGAATCTTTCTTTCCGAATATTTTCAAAGATCTTGAACGCCAAACACCTGGCATTTTTCACAGGTAAAGAGTGCGTGCCAGTCAAATCCATGCTTGAACAATGGGACTTGCACAAACGCTTTCAACAGCTTCGCCTGCGAGTGCGCACCCCAGTTCGCAGGTAAACGATGCGAGCTTGATGTTGACGAGTGCACTGTCTTGTCGTCTAGATGTCAAAACGGGGGACAGTGTGTGAATAAATACGGAGGATTCTCATGCACCTGCTCTCCAGGTACGACGTTTAAAAAAGAATTTGAAATGTAAAGTCTGTCTCTTTTTTCGCTTTGTTGCCTTTTTGAAAGATGGTTTTACTTCCTTAACGGGATGAACAACGCGCGCGCATGTAAAGATCATGCATCCACATTGTGACGTCATTACACGTTAGGAAAACAACTGAGCAGCAGACGACATATGTTTTCTTCCGAAAATTTCATTAAACAAATCGTGGTTTTTAGCCTTCATATATAGATATATATATATATTTGTGCGCGCTTATGGAAATGAATCAAATCAAACCGAAATAATAATAATAAAAGGTGATGTATAAAAATTTTAATGGTGCAAGGACCGTATGTGGCGACCATACCAGGGAATGACAAGTAATCTGCTCAGATTGACACACTTTTCCCACCATCTTTAATTTTCCCCCTTTTAAATCAACCATCGGTCGATGGAGAAAAATTTCCGGTCACTGGCCAGAATGAACTGCGAAACAAAGACCCTTCCGTTCCAAAGCTGAATGCACAGACTACGTGACTAAGGAACCAGACGCATTTGGGAGGATATTTTTTTTGTTTAGGGAAATCGCATAATTTACTAAATCAACAATGTGGACAATGACAATTGTCACGATTTTCGTGTTTAAGACTTGGACTTCTCGCAGGCTACACTGGTGAACACTGCGAGACAGAGATCGACGAATGCGCCAGCCAGCCATGTTTCTTCAACGGCACCTGCGTAGACCTCATCAACAACTTCCGGTGTGAATGCGCCGACGACTTCATGGGACCGCAGTGCGAGGCCGTAGTCAGGCGCTGTTTGCTGGAAAGTCCTTGTGGCGATCACGGGATATGCGTGGAGAAGCCGGCAGGTAATCATACATGATGAGGATACAGTTACCCAAGGGGAACTTGTATCTTGCACCTTCAGGAGGAATCGGTGCATACATTTAACAGAAAATGAAGGGTGGTGGGTTGGGGAAAAGAAAAAGGCGGAAGCAGAGGAAGGAGGAAGATGCAATGAATGAAAATGACGGTGAAACGATAATTAAACAGAGGATGAGGAGAGAAAAAGCTGTCGAGGGCGCGTTCGCAAAAAAAGAGCGGAAGTCGTCAGGGGGGCAACGGGAAGAACGCAAAACGCACCTTCATGTCCAGCTGCCGCTTGTTTCTATCTCACTGTCAGGTTTCAAATCACTCCTTCCATCTTTTCCAGTTTCTTTGTCTGTCTCTTCTACTCCTTTCTCTATTTCTCACCACCTTTCCTCTTACCTCTGTGTTAGGGGTGGGTAAAGTACGACCCGCGGACGTCTTTGGACCGGCTCGCCTGCCAAAATGTGAAGTGCGACTGTTTTCATTTCTTTCATTCATCATCGATTAAGTTGATTGACATTTAATTTATTAAGTACAACGACGTTAGAAATCGGGAGTCAGTTACATTTTAACACAGACGAAGTACAGAGACAACAAATAGCACGGCCGACATTTCAAGGAAAGGCTGGTTTTTAAATTTTATTTAGAGCGAATTCAAACAGCTTCACTTTACCTAATAAATTTGGTAAGTGACTTCCATTATGTACTCATTTGTTGTTCATTCCATTATCACAAGGTTTTATTTGTATAGTCACCTGGCGTAGGTGTTTGGTAGTTTACCGGCCACATAAAATTTGAGACCAGCCCGCAGAAAGAAAACTTTGGTCACCCCTACTCTATGTCCACCTTTCACCTGTCTCAATGTTCCTTCTGCTCCTGTCTTTGTGTCCATTTCTCATTTGTCTCTGTTTTCCTTCTGTCTTTTTATCTTGTCTCTATGGCCTAATGTCTTGTTATTCTTTATCTTTCTTCTCCCGTCTTTATGTCCAATCTTTTCCTGTCTCAATATATTTGTATTATATCTCTATTTCCGATCTTCTCTTGCCTCTGTCCTTTTCTCGAGTCTGTCTTCATCCCTTCTTTTCCTGTCTCTATTTACCTTTTTGTCCTGTCTCAATGATTTTTTTAATCCTGTCACTTTTTCTGTTGTCTCTATGCTCCTTTTCCTTTTTGTCTGTACGGTCTTCTCCTGTATCTCCTCTCTTCTTTTCCTGTCTCCTTGTCCCGTCTTCTATCTCTCTGTCATTCGTCTTCCTATCTCTCCACATATAATACGTCCGTCTTGTCCCACATCCACTGTCTGTCAGTGTCTTAATGGTTGGCCATCAGTGTGTTTCGTTTTCTTTATCTCAGTCTCAGAGTAGTATTCCTTTCTCTCAGTAATTCACTTCATTGATCACTCACTCAGCCTTTTAGTCCCCACTCCCCCACTCCCTCTCGTTCTCTCCCATATTAGCCTTACCTCCCTTAAAAACACTTCACTCCTTTCCGTATTATATTGCGTCTCAGCCATTGCCATGCTTTATCTCCCTTTGTTCTCCGTTTTCCTAACTTTCCTTTCGACTCTGTTTTTATCTTTTTCTACTTTCACTAGCAGAGAACGCTTTCTCTCTCTCACACACTCTCACTCGCTCAGGCAAAGTAACTGTCGCAAGCCTTTGTTAATCGCTTTGCTCTTGTTGAATTTGTTTTTTAAAAAATCCTCAGCTAACGCATCTGTCTTGGTTCACTTCAGGCGGTTATATCTGCTACTGCCAGCCCGGTTTCCACGGCAACCGATGCGAGTTTAACATTGACGAATGTTCGTCTAGTCCCTGTCGTAATGGCGGCTCGTGTACGGACGCCATCAACAAGTACTCTTGCTCCTGTCGACCAGGTAATTCATTTTCCATGTCTAAATTCCCTTCCCCCCCAGGCCACACGTGCCTCCGGCTTATTTATACTCTGATATGCACACATGCACACACACAGGCACGCGCAAGTTTTATTCTCTCTTCTCATCCCCTCGCATCACTCACAAGCTGTACATTAACTAAAGCATCTTCTATTTCTGAAATCGCCCCCAGGTGTGTAAAAGGCTTTGGAACCTTTTATTGCATAACTGCCTATACGGTATTAAATTAAAGTTACAGTAGCATGTTTACAGTCAATTGTTTTTCGTATTGTTCTTGTACTAATATGCAAAGTTCGATGGATCGTTGTCGTATAGAAATGAATACTGCAAATTTTTCATTTTTTTTTAAAAGCTAAATCTTCGCAAAATCCCCGGCAAGGGAAAGTGTTTCTGTATTCTCATAGTGGGTGTATCTTTGAAAATGGTCATCCTCAAATGAACTCTTGGAAAAATCGTGATTTGTTTTGACTTCTGTAGGATACATGGGGTTAAACTGTGAGACAGATATACCTGAATGCGGCAGTCAACCGTGTCAGAACGGGGGCACATGTGTGGAACCGCAGGCAGGCTTGTTCACCTGCATTTGCCCACGTGGATTTACTGATGCTTACTGCCAGACCGACATCGATGACTGTGGGTCACCCGTCTGCCAGGCTCCCAGTCACTGCGTTGATTTGATTGGCGGATTCCGGTGAGTCGGCCTTAGTAGTGAAAACCAAGGGTGTTTTACCTGATCTACATTTTCTAACACAATATAATGATTCTTTCTCTCTTTTATTCGTTTGTTCTTTGGTTCTTTGTTCGTTAGCCTACTCATTTTCTTTTTGTTTCTTTGTTGTTTGTTTGTTTCTTTTTTCGTTCTTTCTGCTTGTTTGCCCTTTCATTTATTTTTTGTTGGTTTGTTCCTTTTACTTGTTTGTTTGACTTTTGTTTTTTTTTCTTGTCTTTTTAGTGTTGTCATTCTTTGTTACATTCTTTGTTGCTCCTTTTTTGTTGCTCCCTTTCTTTTTTCTTTGATAATTGATTTTACTTGTTTGTTCGTATTTTTTCATACTTTTTGCTTGT